>OY728126.1:1722354508-1722998758 GCA_963277665.1 Viscum album | reverse complement strand
CTGGGTGCTCCAAAATTAAGCAATTTATCTTTAAAAACAAAAAAAAAGTTTTTAGAAAAAACAACAAAATAACCATCATCATGTAGTTGAGAGATACTATTCATTTTATCCTTTAATCCTTGTATATATAGTACTTTATTGATTGAGACTACTTCTGTATCTCTAATAGTTCCAATGCCAATTATTTTACCTTTGAAATTATCACCAAATGTGACTAATCCTCTATCATTTTGAGTTAATGTTTTAAATTTCAATGAATTACCACTCATATGCCTAGAGCATCCATTTTCCATATACCATATTTCAGTTCAGCTTATATGACCTGCTTCCTACAAATATATTCAAACAAAAGTTTGTTTTGGTAACCATATTCTATTGGGTCCAGCAGTGTTAGCTAGAAAAGATCTAGAAATCTAGATGTGATTTGTTTTTCTATAATCAATAGAATCATATAAACTGCTTGCAACAAAGGTTTTCTTAATACCACTTATTTTAGGTTTCCATAAATAATAGTTTTTATATATGTGACCTTTTGTTCCATAGTAGTTTCAAATTATACCTTTTGTACTGGGAACAAAATAGTTCTTTTATAATTTGGGTTTATCACCTTTACTACTTATTTTATATCTTTCATTTTTAATCACATTCTTTCCAAGAATTTTATTTAGTGAATTTGATCTTTTTTTAAAAACAAGAGCTACACTTTTATATGTCTCTACTTCTATTTGTAGTGTTTTTTTAGTTTCATTATCTGTACAATTTTTGTTTAATGAGTTATATTTTTCAATAAACTCTTGATATTGTTTTAGCAGAGTGTCTCTTTCTCATAAAATTGCAGTGTGAAAATTTTTATGTGATTTATGTTTTGTAAATAAGGAATCATATTTCGATTCTAGTATATTGCAGTAGGATCCAAGTTTATCATTTGAGAAAATAGAACTAGATTCTGAATCAGATGAGTAATTAGATTGTACCTCATCAGCTTCTGCTATAAAGCACGTATTTTCATTTAGATTCGATTCTTTCCTTTTTGAGTTAGATTTTGATGAGCTGCTGAAGTCTTCAGAAACACTCCAAGTAGCTTTCATTCCTCTTTTTTCTTTCTGTTCATAATCATTGTTTTTTAAAAATTTCTTTTTCTTATCTCCTTTAAATTGTGTAAAGTCAGGTCTTATGTGACCCATATTTTTGTATTCATAGAATAAGACTTCCTTTGGTCCTTTTTTCATCTTTCTTGAATGATTTTATGAGTCCCTTATTCTTTCTATAGAATTTACTGAATTTACTGGCTAACTGAGCCAGTTCCACATCTGAATCAGATGAATCAGAACTTTCTGGTTTTCTCTTGATCTCTTTCTTCATATTTCTGCTCTTCTTTTGGGATGTTACTTTCAAAGCAATATTTTCTCTCTTGATCAAGACTATATGCTCATTTTATTCATCATGCATCTCAACTCTATACATCATCAGGGATCCAATTAATTCTCTCATAGTTAGATCTTTGACTGGTGATGATTTCCTAATGGATATCGATCTTCCATTCTATTTGGGTGGTAGTACTCCTAGTACTTTCAAGTCTTGATCTGCTTGTTTGATAGGATCTCCAAAGGAAGTGATGTTTTTTACAATATTTGTGATCCTTCCATTCATTTGAGTAATTATTTCACCCTTAAACATTCTAAATGTATCAAATTTTAATTTTTCTGCGGAATACATCATTTTTCTGACATTGTTTGTTCCTTCATAGGCAAATGAAATTGTCTACCACATCTCTCATACAGTATAACATTGAGATACTTCATTGAATTCATCTGGGCCTAGAAAATAGATGATAGAATTCATAACTTTTGAATTTCTGTCATAATTTTCTTTAGTAGCTGCATTCCATGTTTCAGGTTTCTCAGGAATTTCATAAGGAGTAAAAAAAATTAGTAGACTCTATATCCTATATTTTTTAGATAGACGATCATCCTCGACTTCCAAAATCCATAGTTTTCACCATTGGAGTACGGAGCTTGAACCATTGACAATACCTCTCTTGTATCAACCATTGTTCTCTAAGTATAATAATTTGAAACTTTCATCTTGTTATAGCTTTATCAAAAGAACGCCCTACCTTTGATACCAATTGTTGGATTGGGTTATACCAAATATACACAAGAGGGGTGGTGAATTGTGTCTTTTATAATTTCTTCAAGAATCATGATGATTTCCAAATATGTTAATTATCTTTATCAGAATGTTTATGTATCAGAAAATAATTAGATTGAAGGACGCACGGATTTATAGTGGTTCAGGGAACAGAAGGCCCCTAGTCCACACCATCGGGGCTCTATACAACGAGCTTGGTGATTTTTACTATCTGGTCCTCTTATCAACAGACCGTCCAAAACTAAGTATAGGTAGTTTACACCTTTACAAGTTAAGGATGAAACAGAGCCTTATAGTTCAAGCATAGAATTGAATACATAGCTTAGTACTAGAATCTGGTTACTCAAAATGAAAAGAGTATTTGTCTAAAAATACTTTCCAATTTATCTTTATAGTTGTAGTAGTATGCAACTGATAGTAGGTGGATTGTCATATTTAGAAAATATGTTCTTTAGGTATGATCAGTTCTATGTCGATCCAGTTGTAAATAGATCTTGAAATAAATCAAAAACTATAACAATAATATATTCACGATAGTTCTTTAATGTAGAATAATAATCTTTTACGCTTTTCCTTTTCTTCAGAAAAACAAAGGCTGATAAATCTTGGTAGCAGTAAATTTGTGTGACTCATATGTCTCTTTTTTTGCAATGATTAGTTCCTCTATATGTAATTCAAAATGACAGAGATATATAAAGAATAAAGATGAGCATTTTCCTTTCAAAGTTAGATCCACAAATGTATCCCTAAGAATCGTGATATTCAAATGGTTGAATAACAAAGCAGTCATAAATTCCCTTAATAATCAGCATGAAATACTCCTCTTAAATCGATCCTTTGATTTGTAAATAAAAAGTTTTAATTAATAAAATATGTTCTTTACTATCAGGGTTTGAATCTGGCTTGAAATCAGTTTGATATTCTGTATAAAGACCATTGCACGATAAAGTCGTATTTTAAATCTCTAGTTATAAACATAGGGTTGATTTCAAATGTAAGGTTGATCTCAAATGTAAGGTTGATATCAAATGTAAGGTTGATCATCCATACTTTTTTGTTCAACTTTCAAACGTATGTTATAGTATCCATACTTTCATCTTTAGAAAAACATAAGACACATGATCCATACTTTTTGATAGAATGTAAGTTTCATTATAAAAGTAAGGTTGATGATCCATGCTTTTATAAAGAAAACGTAAGGTTCCATACTTACATAAGGTTATTCTTCCATAATTTTCTAATATAACAAATGTAAGGTTCCTTCTAAATGTAAGGTTCTTTTACCGTACTTTTCTGAACTCCTGTAAGGTAAACATACGATTTAATCCTTACGCTACGCTCTTCAACTTAGGGAATGAACATTTTTTCCAGAACACACTAAAATGATTACCGAAAACTTTTTCAAATATTCCATTTGTATTAAACACTTTAATATTATTCCAAAATATAAAAATAAATAATATTAATTTTCTGAAATATATTACAAGTAAAATAATTATAATAGCAAACAAGGGTTTCTGTGAGCATTGAAACCATTATAAAAAGAGAGAGTATTGTTGAATCAATACATTCTCAATAATATCCCCTAATCATGATAGTATAGAGTATTGTTGAAAACAAAACTTTCTCAACAATTTTCATACTCTGTCCCATTTTGATGGGGGTCCTTCATGACTATTATTTAACCCATTAAACTCATGCTCAATCATTTATTCCATTATCATGAAAATTAATTTAAATAAAAAAATATATTTCTTTAAATCATTTCAAAAAATACTTTACATGAATAAAAAAATCATAATTCTAAAATAATCATTTTAAAATTATAAAAAAAAGCGTATTTTCCAAAAACTAATCAACTTTCCACAATTTACTGGGCAATAAAAAAACAAGATTTCCATCAATAATAACATGAATATTTCATAATAAATTTAAGAAAATAATTTAATTAAAAATAATTTGTCTATTTCTAAATCAAGTGGAGTCAAGAGAGAAACCACCTACCACTCAATAGTTTGTGAAAATGAATAATGACATAATGAAACTTCAGGATCCAATCATAAAGCTCATTCCCAACACTATATCAAATAAGATTTCATCATAAAACAACTCATAACACACACACACACACAAACATATATATATATATATATATCCATAATAGACTAGCTATATGGTTTTATTAGGGATAATAATCTTGGGTCTAAGAAGAACGAGGAAGAATGGGTACTGAACAATGAATCTGGGCCTCCAACACACTTTGATTTGCCTAAGGATTACTCTCGAATCAAAGGGGGTTTTCTCTCATCCCTTGGTAGAAAAATGAATTCATTTTATTAAAATTATAAGGTATTGGATTGCAATTAGAGGGTTAATTCATATTAGATACACTTTTTAAGGAGTTCCAACTATACAACGAATGGTTAGGCTGCACAGTTTGGAAAATAATGTGCCAACCATACTATGACACTATCTTAAGTCCATATCTCACATAGTTGTCTCACATAATTAGAAAAACCATGATCCAACCATGCATTTCCCTCTTTTTCTAAGAAGTGTAGTTTCCTCAGGGAACTTGCACGTTTTGGACAAACTGCACACCAACCGTGCACTTGAATAGTGTCCAATGTTTTCCTTTATACAATTTTCTAAAGATGGTGCATTGAATCTACTAATCATACACAAAATGTGCTCCACTATAAAATCCTTCAAAACATGAAAAACCCCCTCAAAACCTCCTGAAACTCAACCTAAGCATTAAATATACTCAAAATACATTATTAAAGGTCATGTACCTGAAAGTGGTGGTGTTAAATTCTCCCCATAATTATAATTTTTATCCCTATAAAGTAGAAAAACATTATTGTCTTGAAAGAGTTCGGGCCATTACTCCACCATTTCTTTCTCATGATCCAATGTTTCTTCCTGAATCTGGCCATGTTTCCATAAAATCATAACTAGACCGATGTTTTTTTCACAAAAGATCTTATCTTGTGTATCACAATCCATGCCATAACATGAATCATTGTATCATCCATCTCTAGGTTAACATGATCCTGTAAAATCACATTGTCAGAATCAGTTCGGTATTTCTTTAACTGAGATACAGGAAACAAATTGTGTACTAAACTGAACCTTGATAGAAAAGATAACTGATATTCCACCTCATCAACTCATTCAAGTATCTAAAAATTCATATGTATCAAGGGGATAAATTTACCTTCTTATCAAAACTATGATGCCCAAGCCTTGCTGAGATTATCAAGAACATGTGCTCACTCACCTCGAACAATAATAGTTGTTGACGATGTTCTACATACAAATTTTTATGACTCTGGTCCATCTCTATTATCTTTATAATCAAATAAATTTATTTTTTACCTCTTTTAAAAGGATGGGTCCAATTAGTGAAGTATCACCTATTTCCACACACACAAAAAATGTATAATGATAAAGACACGTCACAATCCAAATTGGGTCGTTATCCAACTAATGCCAGACTCGGTCCATAGCAAGGCCCAAAGGGATTTTTCGATCCCCTTAGCCTGGAACAAGTGCACAGGTATCAAAATAAATCTTGGGAACAATTAACCCAAAGAAACAAATATAAATAAAACAACCAACAATATAAAAAAAGACTGAAGATGAAGGTCCCAACCAAACGAGCCTTTAACCAAGAACCAAAATTTGAGTTGCATATTTAAATTGAAAACCAAACAAGAACTAACACATGGTTGGGTGACCAAAAAACACAAAAACTACCACCTGGTGAGAGGAAACCACCCTCAATCCATCTCTAAAATTTCATGCCATGAAGTCTTCTAACAACTTAAGCCACCAATTCCAAAAGCTGGACCCTTACTTATATCAGACATAATCAAATCTAATTACACCCAAGGGTGTAAGTTGGTTGTGAGCTAACACCTAATAGGATACCACCAAGAAAATATTTCATGTATAAAAATTAAATAAAAAAATAGTTTCAAGTTTAAAAGATCAAAATAAATAAATATTAAAAAAAATTAATTAAAAAAGTTATAATGCTAATGACTTTAAAGAAAAAAAATATAAATTAAAAACACACACAGAGACTTTTATAGTAACCCCAAAGTCACACTATGTACCAAATGTGTGAGAAATTGAAGAGGGATAACAATACATGGGAGAGGCCTGAGGGAAACTAGAAAGAAGTGGGGCCCTAGGACATTGCGTCTTGGTGAAAAGTGGTATAGGTACCACAAAAACAAGTGTTCTCAAGCACGATCCACTAGTAGGGAACACACCCATAATTTAGTGGTCTTATATCAACATAAAAAAGTTAATTTAGAGTTGTATTCTTCAATTCAGATGAGTGAAACCGGGCCAAGGCCAATCCCATATCAAAAGTGAAATAATCCTAGCCTACCCACCTAGTACCCAGACATCCCATTTTATGCTCAAACAAGTTTCAGGTTCACAACAAGCCACATCTACACAGGGAAAAAAAGAAACATAGAAACACACCTATACCAAGGTCACCATTTACAAACCAAAAACACAACAAAAAATCATACACACACTAATATATTACTAAAACATGACTTGTACTACTTAAACATATTTTTCAATAATTTACAAGTTACTAAAACATTTTTTGCGTCGTTATTATTCTTTAATAAATAATCTAAAATCTTCACACACAAAATTTCAAATAATCACCCGGCTTAACCCAAAAAACCTACCCAAAAAAATTCTTTCATGACTAAGTGCACACAACCCCGCATCACGAACACCATTTGTACCACTTACACAAATTAATAAACTAACTGCACAAATTAGTACAACACTAAAAATTGACCAAAAATATGTTTTCAGCAAAAAATCACTCATAATGTAGTAATAAAATACCAAACAAAACAAACACAGATTAAAATATTCTCAAAACTAATTTTGCACCAAATAAATTAATTAATGAGCTTGCGAAATAAATTAAACTTGAAAACCAATTCATAAAGTAATGATTAAGCCTGGAACCACCTATCAGTGTGTAAAAACTTCAAAAACATGGTACGCAAAGACCATTTCATTTCAACTGCACCTTAGACCACCCAAATAGACCATAAAAACAAGGTATTAAACTGATAATATCAAAATTGAACCAACCTCGACCCAAAAACCTAACTCGACAACCTACTGAATGGAAAAAACAATCGAACTAGGTGAAACGCACCTACGGTAGGGAATTGAGAGACTGATTGAGCAAGGAAGAGGTCTATCAGAGGTGCATTATTCCAAAAAATATGGTGTCATTGGAAGAGGGTGCGACCAAATAAGGGTGCGTCTTAAGGAGTGCAGGACACGGTTATAAGGCGACAGCGCACCGGTGACAGGGCGTGGCTGGAAGTGGTGGTGTGAGGTGGTGTGACTCACCAGAAAGGGAGGAGGGGTGATAGCTAGTTTACCAGAGGAGGAGAGAAATGGAGGTAGGGGTTGGGACTACTGGTAGGGTTAGGAGGGGGTTTTCACATGGCAGATAGAAGAGGGATAGGAAAGAAAGAGGGAAGAAATAAAGAGAGAAGGGAAAAGAAAAAAGAAATGAAAAATAAAAGGAAAAGGAAAATAAAAAGAAAAGGGAAATAAAAGGAAAAAAGAAATAATAAATAAAATAAAAAATAAAATGAAATAAGAAATAAAATAAAAAATGAAATAAGAAATAAAATAAAATAAACCCAAAAAAATTAACAAGCTTAAAAAATGACAATAAAATAATAATAATAATGTTAACAATTTTACCATCCTAATAATAATTTAATATTAAAATCTTAATTACAAAATTAAAGAAAATAATAATAATAATAAAAATCTTAATATTATTATTATTATTATTATTAAATCAGTTCCAAAGTAATATTATTATTATTAAATTAGTTCTAAAATAACTTTATTTTTATTCTTTGTTAACTTTACCAATCACTCCATTAATTAATTAAGTACCTACGCACCGGTCAGACCACACGGTGGTCTGGCGAAGCCTCACGGCTTGTCCCATGCCCTACCTGTATGCCAAAAAATACTGGGCTAGAACTATTTCTTATCATCAAAGCACAAAAAATAAGTCATTCCCAGCCCACATCTCAACAAGGAAAATGTTTAATAAGATAAAAAAAGACCTATGAGATAAAATAAAAAATAAAATTAAAATCATACTTCAATGTGAAGTCCAGTTGTGATAATTCCCCCCACCATAAAAACTTTTCATCCTCAAAAATTCAACTCGGGTCCTGATCAGATAATAAAAACGGTTACTCCTAGTCAACCCATGACTTTCACTCCCAAGTATCATGCTAGTCACTCCCATGCTGCCAAATAATGTGAACCAATTTAATGAACTTCCCACAAATAACCTTCTCTTTAGAATCCATTATCCACATTGGCCACTCAAATACTGATAAATCAGGCTCTATCTCCAACTCTTCCTAATTCAACATGTCTGATAGATCCATATTATACTTTTTCAATTATGATACATGGAATACATCATGAATTTATGTCAAATTAGAAGGAAAAGCTAACTTGTATTCCACCTTTCCAATCTACTCATTGATCTCAAAAGGTACGACATACCACGACATTAGCTTTCCTTTCTTTCCCAAACAACGGTGACCCATGAAAGGGGCCACATTCAAGAACACTATATCACCCACTAAAAACATAATATTTCATAACCTATGATCAGCATAAGATTTTTGGAGACTCTAAACTATCAATAAATTCTTCCTGATCAACTTGAATTTCTAAGACATCTCATGCACAATGCTCGGTCCCAAAAGTGAGGTCTCACCTACCTCATCCCAACATAAAGAAGACTGACAAGGATGAACATAGAGCCCCTAAAATGGGGCCATTCTAATAGAGGATTAGTAAATATTATTTTAAGAAAACTCAACCAACCCCAGATGGTTATCCCATGATCGTTTGAAATATAACACACATGTGTGAAGCATGTCCTCCGGAATCTGATTTTCCTGCTATGTCTGACCATCTGTTTGAGGATGGTAAGCCATGATCATTTTAATATGCGATCCCAATTCCCTTTAAAGGCCTTCCCAAAACCTATAGGTAAAGTGGGGTTCCATGTTTGAAATAAACGCTGACATCACACAAAGAAGTCTGACCACCTCTTGAACATGCAACTGGCCCATCTTATCCACCTTTACTGTATCTCTGATCAGAATAAAGTGAGATGACTTGGTCAAATGGTCAATCACTACCCAAATGGAATTATTTCCCTAGGGTGTGTGAGGAAAGACAATAATGAAGTCTATGGAGACCTCTTCCCACTTCCAGGTAGGAATGTGTAATGGATGAAGCAAACCAGATGGTCTCTGATGCTCTACTTTCACTTGCTAACATGTGTAGCATCTCAACATGAATTCCTCTATGTTTCATCTCATACCTAGACACCAGAACAAGATAAGAACATCATAAAACATCTTGGTAGTACCAGGTTGGATGGCCCATTGATACTAGTAACTATCCTACTGCACCACCTTCCACAGAGACAATGGAACCACTACATGGCCATTAAAGCAGAAGATCCCCATGGGAGACAAGGACCAATCAGGTGAAGTCTTCCCACCATGGAGAGACTTCATAAACTGCTGACATGTCTCATCAATGGGTTTCTCCCACTGAGTCAATTCCAAAAGAGCAGGAGCCAGTTGAATACTGGACAATAATGTACATCCACTGTGATCCTTGGTCTCCAAGTGCATCTTGGAAAAGAGCCCCATCAAAGTCCACTCATCAGAGGAATTCCTTAATGCCTGCACTGGTACCTTCCTGCTCATGGTGTCAGCCACCACATTACCCATGCTCAGGGTATATACAATGTCAAAGTAAAACCCCTACAGATACTCGATCCAATGACACTGCCTCAGATTAAGATCCTTTTGTGAGAAAATGTAGGCAAGGTGATTATAGTCAGAATCGACCAAAAATTTCTCCACAAATAGGTAGTGACTCCAAGTCTTCAGGGAGTGCATCAATTCTTCTAACTCCTAGTCATGAGTCAGTTAATTCTTATCATGCGGTCGGAGTTGGCGGGATCGATAATCCACCACGTGATCATCTTGCATGAGTACACACCTGAGGCACATACATGAGGCATCGAAATAAACCACATATACCTTTCTAGACTCAGGAAAGATCAGCATAGGTTTGGTAGTCAACAGCCTTTTCAACTCATTAAAGGATGCATGGAACTATAAAATCCACTCAAACTTCACCCCCTTCTGGGTGAGTGTGGTCATAGAAGAATCAAGCTACAAGAAATCCTGAACAAAACACTCGTAATAACATTTTGGGACTAGAAAACTCATGATCTCAAACACATTCCTCAGCTGTTCCCATGACATAACTGCATTGATCTTCTCAGGATCCACTGAAACCCCTTGTTATAAAATGAAATGCCCCATAAATTTCACAATCCTGATCCATAAACTTCACTTTGAATGTTTGGCGTATAGGTGGTGATCCTACAAGGTTCCCAAAATGATCTATAGGTTATTTTCATGTTCCTACTAAGATATATAATAATATAAGATTTCATCAACAAACACAATGAAAAAGGAGTCGAGAAACTGGTGGAACACCTTATTCGTGAGTTCCATAAAACCTGCTGGAGAATTTTTCAATCCAAAAGGAATGACCAGATACTCAAAGTGGCCATACCTTCTTTAGAAATCTGTGTACAGAATGTATTCTTATCTCAACCTAAGATGGTGGTAACTCGAACGCAAGTCTATCTTGGAGAACCACCTTGCCCCCTTTATCTGGTTGAACAATTCATCAATCTAGGGAAAATGGTATTTATTTTTTATGATTACCTTATTTAATTTCTGGTAATCAATACACAACCAGAGTGTTTCGTAGTCCATCTTTGAAAATAAGACCGGGGCGGCCCAAAGAGAGATGCTCGGGTGAATAGACCCTTTGGATTCCAAATATTTCAACTGTATCATTAATTCCCTCAACTTGGTGGGGGTCATGAGATATGAGGGAAGAGATAGAGGTTGTGTTCCTAGCACTAAATCAATTGAGAACCCCACATACTGCTCTGAGGGTAATCCTGAAAAATCATCTGGAAATACCTCTGGAAAATCATCCACTACAGGAGGTAATCCACCCTAATGAGTGCCACCATTTTCCTCTAGCACGAGCGATGATAAATGGTAAGAAATATTTCCCATCTCTAGAATTGGAGGTCCTACATGACCCAACTGAGGATCCCATTCCCCAATAAATACCTAAGGACTCCCATCAGGTTCCATAAAACTAACTCATCACCAATATAAATAAATGTGCACTCAGAAGTACACCAGACAGTCCATGGAAAAGATCACATCAAAAAGGTCCATATCTAGGACCATGAAATCTCACTCCATCCTGACTCCTGACATGGAGAGAGTGCACAACATACTCATAAGGTTATTCTCCCTATTTTTCCCCAACGGTGTTACCAACTACATGAAAAAAAGATGACAGTTTGGTTGGTAGGTTTATCAGATTTACACGGAAGGTAGATATAAAGGAAACTGAAGCACCAATATCAAATAAAACTGTAGCTATAGAAGGTGAAATAATAATGGTACCTTAAATAGCCAAAGGTCCTACATCATATCCTGATGGTTCATGATTGAAAATATATCGATGCCTAGTCCCTGTGTGAGAAAGACCACTCACCTGTGGCTTTTCCCTGATCTGAATCTACCCGAAAGATTATCTGGTCCTACTGCCATGACCACCAAACTGATATCTAGTCATCCTAGTTGGATCTGACTGAACTGGAACTCCCTTGGAATCCACTGATCTAGTCCCACTCTGGTAAGGGCATGCCACCCTGAAAAAGCACTGCATTTGTCCCATAACTTCACATTGATAAAAAGGCTTGGGATGCGAGGGACATTCAGGATGGATGTATCCTATCTACCCACACTGATGGCACACAACAGACCCTGCACTAGAAGCCCTAGATGAGGTATGCCAAGGTGGATGGCCTGAGCTAACACCACTCTTCTTCCCTTGCTCATCATGCTTTCTATTATTCTTAGATGAACTACCACTGCCAAACCCTGACATAACCCCAAAGAAACCAGAATTGCCCTTGCAGTCAATATCCACCATATAGGCTCAGTCAACCACCTCAGAATAAGTCTTCAGCTTGAATACAAATACTTGAGAGTAGATCTCTGATCAAAAACCCTTTTCAAACCGTTAATCCTTCATCTGTTCATTATAGACTATTTCATGTTCATACTGAACTAGCTCGGTAAATAAGTTGGCATAATCCATCACTGAATACTCCCCCTGAACAAGATCTATAAACTTCTGGGATCTAGAATACACCAAGACTTCATTGCAGTATTGGTCATTGAAGACCGCCTTGAAGTCCTTCCAACTCATTTGTTCATGCTTCCTAGCTTAGACCACTGAGTCCCACCACATTCGACTGGGATATTCTAGCAGAAACAAAGCACACTTGACTCTGACCTCTTCAGGAGTGTTGAGGAATTCGAACATGCACTCAATCTCTTAAATCCATTATTCTGCTTCCTGAGGCTTCATCCTACCTTGGAATGAAGGGGGGTTTTCCAGAGAAATTTCTCGACTTTGTCCTTATTTGGACTAGATTCCTCTTCCCAAAATGGAGTAGGGGTAGGAGTAGGAGTCGCTCCTTTTCCTAGAGCCTGAACAGATCAAACTATAGCTTCCACCAACATCTAATCAAATGGTGAGGGATAACACTCTTTGGATTTCACTTGTTGGTGCATTTAAGCTCTCCAAGGAGGCATGATGCTACAAGAAGCAACAGTCACAAAAATAACATCATTAATACATCATGTCTAATGAAAAATAAAATTTCATCAAGAAAAATAATCATCAGTAAAAAAACATGCAAAAGAAACATCATGTCCAAATCACTTCTCCCCTGCCAGATGTCCATGCATAGTCTGTAGCCTGAACGTCACATCTAGAAGAGAATTCAAACAAGCATCTTGACACCCCATGGCGACTTGAGGTCTGTTACGAGATATGTTGGCTAGGAACCCTACTCACAACCAGAGCTCTGAGTCTAGACAATCCTACCTCCTGTCTAACCAAACTAGTCCCAAATAAAATAAACCAAAGAGCATAACCTGCATCTAATACCATTTTTTCACAAACAAAATCGGGTCTCCATCCAACCGACGCCCAACCTAGTCTGCGGTAAGGCCTTAAGGGAATTATTGATCCCCTCAGGCTGGCACAAGATCCCAAGTATCAAAATAAATGTTGGGAACAATTTACCTGAATAAACAAATATAAATAAAACAACCAATGATATAAAATAGACCAAATCTTAAGGTCACAACGAAATGAGACTTTAACCAAGAACCATAATTTGAGTTGTAAATTTAAACTAAAAACCAAACAAGAACTACCACTTGGTAGGGTGACCAAAAACCAACACAAAAACATCCACTTAGAGAGAGGACACCACCCTCAAGACATCTCCACAATTCCACGCCAAGAAGTCACTAACAACCTAAGCCACCACTCCCAAAAATTGGACCCTTACCTGTATCAAACATAATCAAACCTACTTACACCCAAGGCTATAATTAGGGTGTGTGCTAACGCCCAATAGGATACCACCAATAAAATATTCCACACATAAAACTTAAATGAAAAATATAACTGCAAGTTTAAAAGATGAAAATAAATAAATATTATACAATTTTAATAAAAAGGTTCTAAGGCTAAAGACTTTAAAGAAAACAACTTAAATTGAAAAAACACACACTTTTATAGTAACCCCAAAGTCACATCATGTGTTGAAGGTGTGAAAAAATTGAAGAGGGAGCACAATACATAGAAGATGTTCAAGAGACACTAGAAAGAAGTGGGGCACTAGACATTGCATCTCAGTGAAAAGTGGTGTAGGGACCACAACAACAGGAGTCTCATGCATGATACAATAGTAGGGAACACACCCATAACCTAGTGGTATCCAATCAAAATCAAAAAAGTTTATTAATAGTATTATTCATCAATCCAGCTGAATGAAACTGGGTTGAGGCACTCCCGTATCACTAGCGCACTAGTCCTACCCACCCACCTAGTACCCAGTATTCCCATTCTGTGCTCAAACAAGTTTCAAGTTCCCAACATTGCACATATACACAGGGAAAAAATAAACACACACTCACACCTATACCAAGTTCACCATTTACACACCCAAAACAAAACTAAAAATCATACACACACCAACATATTACTAAAACATAATCTGAACTACTTAAATAGATTTATCAAAATATTACACAATTACTAAAACAATTTTTACATCATTATTATTATTTAATAAATAATCTAAAATTTTTATAAAACAATTTTTCAAATGATCACCCCGCTTAACCCACAAAACCAACCCAAAACCTTCTTTCATGACTATTTACACACAACACCGCATCAAGAACATCATCTATACCACTTAAAAAAATTAATAAACTAACTATACTAATTAGTTCAATGCTAAAAATTGACCAAAAATATGTTTTTAGAAAAAACACAATCATAATGTAATAATAAAATACCAAAAAAACAAATACAGACTAAAATATGCTCAAAAGTAATTATGAACAAAATAAATTAATTAATGAGCTTGAGAAATAAATTAAACTTTCAAACCAATTCATCATGTAATGATTGAGCCCAGAACCACCTACCAGTGTGTAGGATACATCGCAAACTTGGTGTGAAAAGATATTCATACGTCAACCGCACCTTATACCACACAAATATACCCTAAAAACAAGGTGATGAACCAATAGCATCAAAATTTAACCAACCTCAACCCGGTACACTAACCCAACAACCTACTGAAGGGACAAAAAAATCAAACAAGGTGAAACACACCTATGGAGGGGAATAGGGAGGCTGGACAAGCAAGGAGGAGGGATACCGGAGGTTCACCACATTAGAAAAGAGGGTGTCATCGGAAGGGGGTTATGGAAAAATAATGGTGTGGTGCAAGGGGTGAAAATGCGGCAGGCATGAGGGAGCACGCAGGTGACGGGGCACGGCTGGCAAGGGGTAGCGCGAGGTAGCATGACTCGCTAGAGAGGGAGGAGGGGTGACATCTAGTTCTCTAGAGGTGGAGAGTAAGAGAGGTAGGGGGTTTCTACTACGGGAAGGGTTACAAGGGGGTTTGTGTGCGATGGATAGAAGTGGGAGAGGAAATAAAGTGGGAAGAAAAAAAAGAGAGGAGGGAAAAGAAAAAATAAAGGAAAAATGAAAAGGAAAAGTGAAATAAAAAGAAAAGGGAAATAAAAGGAAAAGTAAATAAAAAATAGAATAAAGAATTAAAGGAAATAAGAAATAAAATAAAATAAACCCAAAAACATTAACCAACTTAAAAAGTGATAATAAAATAATAATAATAATAATGTTTACAATTTTATTAACATGATAATAATTTAATATTGAATGCATAATTAAAACATTAAAAAAATAATTTTAATATTATTGTTATTATTATTATTAAATATGTTCAAAAATATTATTATTATTATTATTATTAAATTAGTTCTAAAATAACTTTAGTTTTCTCCTATGTTAACTTTACCAATCACTCCATTAATTAATTAAGTATCTGTGCACTGGGAAGACTGCATGGTGATCTGGAGAAGCCTCATGGATTCACCCATGCCATGCCCATATGCTGAAAAATGTCGGTCCAAAATGATTACTTATCATAAAAGTGAAAAAAATAAGTTGGGACCGACCCACATCTTGAAAAGGCAAATTTAAAATAGATATAAAAAAGAACAATGAGATGAAATTAAAATTAAAATTAAAATCATACCACAGTGTGAAGTTCGGGTGTAACGGGACACCTGTACAATGCTTCAAAAGAAGCCATATATATCGAGACCTAATAACTATTGTTATGAGAGAACTCTATTAATGGTAAATTTTCTTCCCAAGATCCACTAAAATCCATTACACAAGACTTAAGAATTTCCTCTAATGTTTGGATTTTCCATTAAAATTGTCCATCCATTTGAGGATGAAAATTCGTACTAATAATTAACTATGTTCCATAGGATTACTGCAAGGATTTTAAAAAAATATATGTAAATCTGGGGTCTTGGTATGATAAAATCAAGACTATAATTCCATGCATATTTACAATTTTCCAAATATATATTTTGGACAAGTATTTCACCAAACTAATTTCATGAACATGGATGAAGTGGTTGGAATTTGTGAGATGATCCACAATCACCCATATGGAATCATGTTTCTTATCCATTATTAGAATACCTGTTACATATTCCATGGTTATCTACTCCCATTTTCACATAGGAATCGGTAAAGGATGCAACATACCAGTTAGATGTTGATGCTCTGTCTTGACCTACTAATTAGTGAGGAATCTCGAGGCATACTATGCTAAAAATCTATTCATTCCGGCCATCAAAAACTATTATTTCAATGATTTATACATTTTATGAATCCCAAGGTGAACAAACCATCTTTAATAGTGGTAGGAACTAATATTTTTCTCCGAAAAATCCAAAGTTATGGTCATCCAATCTCAAAACTGTAACCTGGATTCCCATCCAGCTTTCATTCCTCAATGGTCTCCCCACCATTGAGTTTTGATCTCATAACAACATAATCAATATCAAGTGTATAAGCCTTTCTATCTTTCTCAACCAAATTTGGAATAACAGAAACTATGAAGAAAATGACCAGATCACATTGGTATGAGAAATTAAGATGCATATCGTTTATAATTGACATTAGTTTCCACTGGTCTAAAGCCTATTTTTCCAACAGAGCATATGACTTCCTACTCAATTAATATGACATAAATTTATCTTTACCAAGTGTATAAATCAAGTCTAATTGAAACATCTTCAAACACTCCATCATTATGAATTGTTTTAAATTTAAATCTATTTGTGAGAAAATATGTTTTGAACTATTATGGTCCATAAACAAAATGAATTTATCACTAAAGAGGTAATGATGTCAAGAATTTAAATAATGGACCATAGAAGATAATTTCAAGTCATGTTTTTAGTAGTTATTCTCATGCAACTATAACTTTTGTTACCCATAAAAAACAACATTATCTACCTATATGAGAATAAATCTCAACCAAGATCTTGATGCATCACAATAGACAACATATCCATGTTTAGAGACTAACAACATGATGATAGGTTCTAATTTAAGTCTAACCTTAAGTACTTGATTAGAATGTTGACATTCATTGTTCCATTGTAAAGGAATTCCTTTCCTCATCAGAGTTTTCATTGGTGATGCCAATCATCAAAATCATGTACAAAACATTTGTAGTGTCCCATTAATCCAAGGAATCTACTTATCTCAAAGACATTATTTGGAGGTTTACAAGAGATAAAAGATTATATCATTCCAAGATCTATAAAATGCCTTTTTTAGAAATGATATGGCCAACAAAAAAACTCTTGTATCTAGAAATTACATTTTGATAACTTAAAATACAAGCAATGCTTTTTTAATATACCCAACACTGTCTCCAAGTGATGATCATGATCCAATTTTTTTCTAACATACACTAGTATATAATCAAAAAACACCACCACAAAGAAATATAGATATATTTAAAAGATTTGATTCATAAGTTCCATAAATATAGTTCAGGAATTTGTAAGATCAAAAGGCATAAAATCATATATGTAATGGATACATCTACTTCTAAAACATTTCCTCATAATATCCTCCTTTTGAACTCACATTTGGTTATACCCTGAATGTAATTCAATTTTAGAGAACCCTTGGTCTCCCCTAAATTATTCAAATAGATCATTAATGTGTGGAATAGGATACTTATTCTTTATTATAACTTGGTTAATGTTATAATAATCCAAAAAAATTCTAAGAGTTCCATCCACTTTCTTCACAAACTAAAATGTTGTTTACCATGTAAACATACACGATCAAATGAACCCTTTACTTTCCTAATATTCCAACTGAACATTCAATTCCCTTAATTTTTTGGTTCCATATGATAAGATGGTAGTGATATGGGACTAGTATCCTATAGGATATCAATCATAAAATTTTCTACTCTTTTGGGTGAAATCCCTAAGAAATTTTCTGGGAAAACATCGGGAAATTGGACAACAATAGTTAGAAAATATCTATTTCCACTCTCATTTATATATGTTAAATTAAGTTATGAGAAATGATATGAGATAGTATTAACCACCAGTTCAAAAATTCATGCTCTTTTTTCCTTTACATCCCAATATCTTCTAAAGAGATGCTCGATTCCATCCAAATATGTGAAACTATCTTCTAGGAATAACAGTTGATGTGGGACTTGAATGATGTCAACCAATCCATAACCAAAATTAATACAGATAAATCCATATCAAGAACATAGAAATCAAAAAGAAAATTAACCCCATAAATTGTTATAGAATAATATTTACACATAAACGATCGACATTCTCTTTGGCTACGAGAAGTTTGTAGTTTTAAAATAGAAGGAATCATCTCAACTAAAAAATAAATATGATCAATAACATGAGAAGAAATAAATGAGTGGGATGCACCCATATCAAACAAATCTTTCATAAGGGTAGAATTTAGAAGATTCATACCTCTAACCATTAAAGGACCATATTGATCATCTATAATCACATTCTTAGCTCCATACAATTTCTTACTCACAACACCTTTATCTTTGATACCTTTTTTAGTGGCACTAGTTGAGGAGTCATGATGTTCCTATAATCTCTTTGTCTCTCTCTATTCTAATGATTATAGTTATTTTTTTGTGACCATCCAATCGATGAATAAGATTCCTGAGAAACATGAGGTGTGTCTCTAGAACCTGACCTTGGAGAAGTATGAAAATAGCAATGAAGATATCTAATCTTGTTACAATTGTGAAATTATCTAGTTGATGTTGTACAATCTCACATGCATTTATCTAGTGAAGAAAATAGAAAATATCACAGCTTATTATTGGTCCATGGATGAAGATTTACTAATCTCAAGGTTTGATTCTAAGGTGTACTACTGCTTTGGAATAGGTGTCCCTTTTCCACTTATTCCAGGCATTATAGTTCCCACCAGTTACCATAGGGATAAACATTTTCCCTCCAACCATATTTTTTGGAGATATAAATTTCTACCACCATCTCTTTATTGACCATCTCTATATAATATGTTATACAAAGCACAAAAATCTTTGATTGAATATTTGAGCTCAAACCTGATTAAAAAATGTGTGCCTTCAAGGATATACTTGCAGTAACTTCTCGGGTAAAATAGACTAAATTCATAAATTTAGTTTCATACTCTATCACTTTCAGGTTCTCTTTCTTCAAACTAAAGAAATTTATAGTTTGAACAATCTGAAAGGTGTGAGTATATAATTTCTTGTTAAAAATTTCTTCAAAATCCTCTCATTTCATGCCTTATTCTAATTTATCCTAAACTACTAATTCCCAAAATTTTTGTTAAAAATCCAATATTATATATATTTCCAACTTTACTTTAAACTTTTTTGGTGTCCCATGGAAATTGAAGATTCAATTCATCATATTCAACCAAACTTATACTTTTACTGGCTTAGATCCCACCCCCCTGAATGATGGGTGGATTTTTCTTTTGGAACTGAACCAAATGGTCCACTTAACATGGTTCATCATTCTTATTACACTTATCTGTAGCCTTAAAATCCTGGAAAATTATTTGGAATATATTTTTCTTCACCTGTAGCTCTGGTGTAACCACATTTTTAGTGGCCTCCTTCAGGTGATTTCTACGATGCCTACCCATTGCCATTCACTATAACCAAAAAAACTCTGTTTTGTTTCAGTCATTATCAACTAAAGAATTAGTAATTCCAATTTACCACATCAAAACATATCACAACATAGCTTTCCATAATTTAACTATTATTATCATTTCAATAATTTTTGAAAGTAGTACAACCATGATTTTTAAAAGCAACCATTTACACTTTTTTTAAAAAACATAACTTTTTGTCTATTTGATAAGAAATATAACTCAAAATAAATAAATTCATGCTATTATGAAGTCTTATTATCCATACATTTCATACAACTCTCAATGTCTAAACCAATGATGATGAGGTGATAACTCATTTAGAAGTGTCTTGAAACACTCATGTACCCAAACACCCTGGTAACTTACAGATCAACATAAAGAGGTTAGCTACAAATTTTTATACTCTACCTTTCAAGTTCTAACAATCATACTCCTTAATGACATCACAAAAGATAGAATGTTAGTTTTTCCAACTCTAGGATCAATCAAAACTGACACCATTTCCTATGATAAGGACCGAATAATGGTGAAACCATTTTTCCCAAAATTAAAAGACTGACCAACCAAGACTGATGCCATTTATTATACCAAGGATCAAACAAACTGAAAACATTTGTAACATATCACCCCTCCTCATTACCTTGAGTATAGGTGGAGGTGGTACTTGGCCTTAGGTGACATCCCCATTAACCAAAGGATAAAAATAAATTCCAGGGGTCTCAATAACATTTGAGGGATGATTTTACCTTTAAAAGATAAAACATCCAAAAAACAAAAACAAAATACAAACCAGACCTATATATGGTTAATGAGTACAAAAATAAAACCCAAAACATAACCAAACCAGAAAACAATATCAAAATAAAAGTTGAAACCTACGACATACTCAAAAAGAACCAAAAGTCCGTAAAACTCAAACTCAAAAGTGACAAAAACCAGAAAAACCCCACCCGCTCCAAGATCCAACTCTACATGACATGCCATGATATCAAAAAGCATCACTAAATAACTGAGATACCTTGCCTTTATCTATGTTCTGATAGATAAAATTGGAAATGCACAATAGTTCCCAAGTAGGGGGTGTTTCTAAACTTAGTAGGATTTCCCCAATGACTTCCCAACTCACTCCACAAGGACAAAACTAGTTGGCACATTTATTAAAATAGTTAATAAGTAGTTTAAAAAAATTATATCAAAACTATAAATTATTTTTTCCAATGAAATAATCCAAAAATCCTTTAAACCATTACTTATTCAATTTATAATATTATTTTCCATTTCCACGCACAAAACCACACACATACACTCAAGATTAGTGTTACCATTGATAGTGAAAATTCATTTCCATACTCCATCCCATTTTGATGGTGGTAATTCATGACCACTATTCATCCCATTCAACTCATTCCCAACTGTCCATTCCAACATCATGACAAGTCATTTAAATCAATACATTTCTTTCTTTAATGAATTTCAACAAATAATTTACATTCTTCAAAACCAAATCATAATTTTAAAGTTATAAACAAAGGCAGTTTTCCAAAAACCAATCAACTTTCCACAATTTCCAAGCCAATACCAAAATATGGTTTCCATCAAAAATCACATCAAGATTTCAAAATTATTTAAAGAAACTAATTTAATTAAAACTAATCCAAATAAATTGGAGTCTAGAGAGAAGTCACCTACCTCTCAAAAATTGGTGAAAATGAAGAACAACACAATGAAATTTTAATAGTTGATCACAAACCATGTTCCCTTCACTAGATCAAAACATATTTCATTATAAAACAATTCATAACACATATATTTATTCACAAAGAACTAGATCTATGGTTTAAATAGAGAGAGAATAACCTTTGATATAAGAATAACAAGTAATAACATGTACTTATCGATGAATTTTTGCCTCCAATGAAATTTTATTCACCTAAGGATCACTCCTAGATGAAAGGGTATCGTCACTCATGCCTTAGGAGTAAAAGGAATTCAGGTTATGGAAAAAATTGGAGATTATAGGGGGTCTATAGGGTTAATTCATATTATTACCACTTTTTTAGGAGGTGTAATTGTACGCCTCATAATTAGGTGGAATGGTTTAGAAACCTATGGTCCAACTATATGGTGCTACTATATTAAGTTCAAAAATCATATGGTAGGCTCGTACCTCTAGACAAACTGTGCTCCAACCATGAATTTCCCTCTATTTAAATAATCATGGTTTCCTCTGGGCACTCGCACAGTTTGGCCAAATCATGAAATAACCATGAGCCTTCCCAATGTCCATTTTTCCTTCTTTCACAATTTTCTAGAGATGGTTTATGGTTTCTACGAATCGTTCAGAAATTTTACACCCCAATAAAATCCTCAAAACTATTCAAAAATCCCTATGGACCTATTGAAACTCAACTTGAGAATAAAATAGAATAAAAATGCACGAATAAAGCGTCATGTAATTGAAACCAAGGGTGTTATATAGGATGAAAAGATTACTAGAATGATAATATTCATATATTAATACATTTCTTATGCATTCCTTCAAGCATAGATAATCATGGTGGTTAGGTATATTTTTGATCATGTCATTGGTTAGAGTTTAACCGAGATGAAATTTTTCTTGTCATATGATAAGAATAACATTTGGACACTTAATTGAGATTGACTGAGGAAGTGTACGATTGTACCTGGATAATATGTATGATATTTTCATCTATTGGGTAAGGTTAATGTGATTATTTCATCCATAACGATGAATAACATGTGTTGTATTCATCAATCTAGTCTATTTATATTCAGAGAATCAAGAACATATGATTTGGCTATATGGGATTGACATATTTTTGTGTCTCATGTTCACTCGATGTCTTTGAAAAAATAATCATATAAAAATTCATAGTTACATATGATACAACTGGTGTACATAAGTATAAAGATACATCTATTTTATAAAAAAGAATTTTATATCCTTTTGTACCTTAAGTAACCTTGAGATTTTTCTAGAGGTCATTATTTGGACTGCATTTCTAAATTTTGGAATTCATATTATTTTAAACACTACAAAGGCCCATAGGGAAACACTTTGTGTTTTATTGAATTGGAATTGAGTTTAATTCAAAGATATTCTCTACAAGTTTTTTATATTTTATCCAAAAGGAGTTTTAGATGGGTATTTACAAGGTATTTCATATGATATAATACATGATGAAGTTAATAATATCTTTTTTAAAGTATTTTGGAAGATATATAAAATATTTTTTGGATATGGTTTTACATGTTACTGTATATGACACAATATAACATGAAATTTCAAAAAACTGTTAGGAATAAGTGCAAGTGGGATATTCAAAGAGATGTGTCTCAAAACCCTTGTATATATTACATTCATTAGACAATATCATATTAAACAATATGTTTATTACATAGACTTTTACATCCATTCAAACTAAGACATATTATATTTCTTTGATTGGGGATATCATAAGGACTGTTATATGATAACTAGCCATCACCTTATCATGATATTGGAAAATGTTTGATTCTTCCACATGGGTTAAACGCATGGATAATTGTCTCATATCAACAAGTCAAGGTTCTGGTGCTCTTCTAATGTGTATAGCAGCACTCGGGTCAAATCTTCGTTGATGATACTTTTTAATAGTCATTTGTTTTTAATTGATTGTATTTTGATTAGGGGGGGTTTGTTTTCAGAGCTTAATTGAAATGATTTATGGATGATGTTTGATTTAAAAAATTGATAAATATTAGGGTGAGATCATCTTTAGGTAGTTAAGCTCGGGATATCCTCAAGCCATGCTTTGTATTTCATTAAATTAACACTCATGTCACAAGTTGACGATGATTGGAATTCCTAAGTGTTAAGGATTTAATCCAAGCCTTAACTTAATTATGTTTCTAATCACATTCAGTACTTGATTTTGGTAGTGTATTTATGGTTCCAATAATCCATGGAATCCATACATTAAACAAAATATGTCATTAATCCATGACATGTTAAGTCCAACATACTCAATGTTAATTCAAAGAATACCCATCGAGAAAAAGATCTCAATCGCTTAATATACCTAAATTATAACTCAACCCAACGAGAGATTTACTCAGAAATTTAAATGATTAATAATTTGTTTATAATTATTATTATGATAAATTGATAAGAGAATCAAAATACAGGGATAAGAAAAGAGTGGTGTGTTAGAACACACACACAAACAAAGGGTGATGAGAATTAAAAAAACGGAATTTCGATTGAATGAGGAAGCAAAAGAAAGGAAGGGGGTTCAACTATAATTAAACTATTTTAAGAACATTTATATTAAACTAAATAAGGTGGATGAGAATAAGATATATTTAAGAAGAAACTTGCATTAAAAAATAATTACAAAGAAAGATACTTACAAGATTACAACAAAGAACAATACCAAAGTAAATGAAAATAAAGAGAAGAGGAAAGGTATCTCAAGTGAAAACATGAGTATGGAAGGTCCTACCAAGCCTTTGTAAAGTCTTTGGTCGTTACAATATGATATCCTATCTTCTGAAATTCCAACCCTTTTAAGTAGAGAAGGGGGATGCATTTATAGCCCAAGGAAGTGGACTGTTTTCATTCTCAATCTGTCCCTCTACTCTCATTGCCAATTTGGATATTCAGACAGCTGAATCTCGAGATATCTCCTTCTTAAAAGTTTTAGATAATAAATTTTTCCGACCCCTATCAATATTTTGAGTCATTTGGACCTATGGATCCAAAGTTATGTCTGGTTGATTAAACAATTTTAATCTGTCCATTTCATTACAGTCTTTTTAAAGTCCAAAATGTTAAAGGGTTTTTTAATAGTAAGATTCCTTCAAAACTGAATGATTTCTTCAAAAACGTCGGCCTCCTATATCTCCTCTTTCACATTGAAAAATCTTAGCATTATTGGATTCTTACATCATGATATATGTCATGAATACTGTACTGATTTTATTTCTCTTCTAGAATGGTGGGATAGAATTCAAAGAATATGCTGGGCCCCTTGTTTTTGTATTTGGGCCTTGAAATTTTTATCGAAGACTACTTACATTGTCCCCCAATCCTTTGAGGAGAATTAAGGAATTTGAACTTCTAGATTGATCCCAGTAATTCAATCTTTATGACTGGTCCAGTTTCTTCACAGATTCTGTAGGTCATTTTGTGTGGTAAATTTGATCCTTCAAATGGAATAATTGGCCCATGATCCCTTCTAATGAATTTTTTTATATTGAATTAGGAATCATTAAAAACAATAACCATACAATTTGGATCAGTAGGGTGGGATTTATAAATAAAATAGTAAAATGACTCAATTGGACTACTTCTAAAAATGCTCAAAAATTATACTTAGTATTAAAATATTAATATTTTACACACATTATGCACATTTTATATAAAATAAATAAAGGGAGTATATAATAAGTCATGAAAATATTAATAACATAAACTCCCCCACACTTAGTTTTGTGAATGTCCTCATGTGCAATAAATATGAAAACATGAAAAAATCATTTTCACTCACCAACAAATATTAAAATTTTGTTTTCACCAATTAGGGGAGGTTTAGACTATTTCACTCATACATTTTGAATTCCACCACATGTTGTTACATAAAAAATTTTCCAAAACTAATTAATTATTTCATGCACAAATTTAGAAATGAAAAATGTGGATACTCAAAACTCACACCTCTCAAGATGATAAAATTTATTTGTGGAGGTTCACTCTTTCACCAACCAAAAGTGAAAATTTTAGAGTTTGAAAAGATCTCTCAGCTTAAAATCCCTATCAAAAGTGCACAAGAATAAGGAGGTCTTTTTAAGGGGTTTTTCTATGGCTATGGGACGGTAGGAATATAATGTCCAAGACATAGAAGAAGAGGGTTAAAACACTAACATAGAAAAATCATGCACATTTTTTTGAAATAAAACATGGAAGGAAATGAAAACACATATTTACAAGGGAATTATTGTGAAGAAAGACACAATAGAGGAAGAAAATTTTAAGGGGATGAGAAGATGAAATATTTACAAACCACAAAACGTCTCCCAATAAGAATATAATGCAAGTGTTCTTTTTTCTTTTTTTTCTTTTTTTGAAAGTTGACCTTGAAACAGATCTCACACACATATCCCAACCCATGTTTGATCTCCTAAAAACACTAATTGAAATATTTATAACAAGATCAAAGTTTGAGGAAGAGTTATTTTTGACCTACCCAAGACAGAACCCATTTTTTCATTTTTTTTTCATTTTTTTCATCATTTTTTATTTTTTTGAACACTTGCCAATAACATTTACAAAATTACATAAATGTATGTACATTAAATTCCCTAAAGCACACTAAATAACAACATATCCCCCACACTGAAATGGATGCTTTCCCTCAATCCGATGATAACTCGTTGAAAATCAATAATAGGGTACCCAAACAATGAAATCCATTCCCCCCCACACTTAAATTTCAAAAAACTATGCAATGAAAATCCATGTTGATATTGGGTGCAAAAAAGTTTTAGTCATGTAATGTGGATATCAAGGAAAAGGTTTTCATAGGCTCGAAGGGGATTTCAAAAGTTGGATTAATGTATGGTTAATGGGAGGCTATTTGGCTATTATAATTCTCATGTGGTTCAGAAAAAATGCCTCTATCATATTAATGAACACTAAGGTAGGAAATTTAGCTCGAAGGTCCACAAACTCAAGATTCACAAATAGAGGTGAAAAAACACTCATTTTGAAAATATGGCCATATATAGCCTTGGAATTAAATCTAATGTTGGTTCTCACAGTTGGGAAAAATAATTTTCCAAATCACAAATTGAGCATTAAAAATTTGTTGGTTTTGAAAAAAAATTCTTTATCCAAAGTCATGATGAAAAAACAGAATTTTTTAAATGAAAAGATGCCTTTTAACTCCCCAAAATGGTTAGAAAAAGTTTTAATATTGTAGGGTGAGTAAGAATTAATCTTGATTTTTCATATGGTTTCATAAATTATTATTTTTTTGTTTTTTCAGTTTTTTTAGGTTTTTTTAGTCTTTTTATAAAGACACACCAACACAAAAGAGAAAGTGTAAATAAAAAAAAGTTTGATGAGGAAGGTGGTAAAAAAATGATAATGAGGGAGGAAGAATAAGAAAGAGATAGAGAGAGATAGAGATAGAGAGTTGAAGGGAAATAGGTGCCCCCTGGTTTAGATTTGGTGGGTTTCCATCTCCATCCAGTGGTGGGTCAACTGCAGAAGTTGGGGATCTGATGGAAGTTGAGGTGGTTCCTGGGATGTGTGTCCTTTCATGGTGATGCTTTAACTAATTTCCATTAACCGTGAATGTCCTTTTGGAAGAGAGGTCTTGGACTTGCACTGCACCAAATGGGTAAACATTAGTAATAACAAAAGGACCTTCCCAACGAGAATTAAGCTTACCTAGGTGAAGCTGAAATCGAAAATTGAAGAGCATTACCTTTTCACATTCATGAAATACCTTTCTCAGAATGTTTTTATGATGGAGTGACTTGGATTTTTCTTTTTAGATATTATAATTCTCATAAGAATCAAGTCGAAGCTCCTCCAGTTCATCCAATTGCAACAATCTTTCTTCACCAGATTTTTCAAGATCAAAATTACAAGTTTTCACTGCCCAAAATGACTTATGATGGATTTCAACTGGAAAAATAAATTCTTTACCAAAAACTATCCTAAAAGGAGATATCCCAATGGGTTTTTTATAGTAAGTTTGATAAGCCCAAAGTGCTTCACCAAGTCTTGCAGACTAGTCTTTTCTGGTGGGTTTTAAAATTCTCTCAAGCACTCTTTTCACTTCTCTATTAGAAAGTCCATCCATGCCATTTGTTTGGGGGTGATATCCAGTTGAAATTTTATGTACAACCCCATTCTTTTTCAAAAGAGATTCCATGCTTCTTTTACAAAAATGGGTTCCTAAGTCACTGATTAAGGCACAAGGCGTGCCAAATCTATGGAAGATGTGTGTCTTTAGGAACTCATTAACAGTATGTGAATCATCATTTCTAGTGGGTTTGGCATCAAACCACATAGAAACAAAATCAACTACAATAAGGATGTATGAGAATCCATTGTAAGGGGTAAATGGTCCCATAAAATCGATTCCCCAAACATTGAAGATCTCGCAGAAAATTAAAGGCTTTTGGGACATTTCATTTCTCTTGGAAATTGTGCCAAACTTTTGGCAAGTGGGACATGATTGACAGAACTCATGTGAGTCCTTGAAGATTGAAGGCCAAAAGAATCAAAATTCTAGGACCTTTTGGGAGGTCCTTTGTGGTCTAAAGTGGCCACCACCAGGCATTGAGTGACAAAATTCTAAGATAGAGGAATGTTATTCTTTATCAACACATCTCCTAATTACCATATCTTCCCCAGTTTTCCAAAGTTTATTTTCTTCCCAAAAATAGTGTTTTGAATCTCTTTTCAACTTCATTTTCTGTTCAATTGAAAACATTTCAGGAAAAACACCAAAAACTAAGTTATTTTCAATTGGGGCATACCATGTTATTTTTGGAGTGAGAGATGAAAGGTTCTTAGTGGGGAATTCAGGATTGATGATTTCAGAATGAGAAGAATTAGAAATTCTACTCATGTGATTAGCCACAGGGTTTTCTTTTCCTGGTTTATCTTTTATTTAAAGGTCAAACACATAGAGAATTAGGATCTATCTTATTAGCCTCGGTTTGGGATCACTTTTCTTGAGTAATAACTTTATATAAGAATGATCTGTGAAGATGATGATTTTGGCACCTAAGAGGTAGGGCCAGAATTTATCTAAGGCAAAAACCACTGCTAAAAGTTCCTTTTCAGTGACTGTGTAGTGAGATTGAGTTTCATCCAATGTTTTTGAGGCATAATAGATGACTTGAGGATTCTTTTCTCTTCTTTGACCAAGAACATCCCCAACAGCTCTATCAGAAGCATCACACATCAATTCAAAGGGTAAGGACCAATCTGGGGGTTGGATTATCTGGGCATATGTAAGATCAGTTTTGAGTTCAATGAAGGATCTCTTGAAAACCTAATCAAAATGGAAAGTGACATCATTTTGGAGAAAATGAGTGAGTGGGAGGGAATTTTTACTGAAGTTATGGATTAATCTTCGATAGAAACCAGAATGAATGAGAAATGAACAGATGTCTCAAATAGAATTGGGTGGAGGAAGTGATTGGATCACTTCAATTTTGGCAGGATTGACTTCAATACCATCTTTTAAAACTATGTGCCCTATAAAATCTCATTTGCAACCATGAAGTGATATTTTTTCAATATTTAACACAAGGTTGCACTTGACACACTTTTGGAGGACTATAGAGAGTGATTTCAAACAAGATTCAAATGAATCACCATAAATGGTGAAGTCATCTATGAAGACTTCCATGCAGTGTTCAATGAATTCAGATAAGATACTCATCATACACCTATAGAATGTTTCAGGAGCATTGCAAAGGCCAAAAGGCATTCTTCTATATGCATATATTCCAAAGGGTCACGTGAAAGTAGTCTTTTCTTGATCTTAATGTGCGATTGGGATTTGGAAATAGTCGTTTTATCCATAAAGAAATAAATAGTGTGACTTTCCAGCTAATCGTTCCAGCATTTGATCAAGGAATGGAAGAGGGTAGTGATCTTTTCTTGTATCAAAATTCAATTTCCTATAGTCGATGCACACACGCTATTTGTTCTTTACTCGAGTCGTGACTACCTCTCCATGTTCATTTGTGACAATAGTTATCCCACCCTTCTTAGGTACAACTTGAATTGGAATAACCCATTCACTATCATAAATTGGGTAGATAATACCAGCTTGAAGAAGCATGGTGATCTCTTCCCTAACTACCTCAAGGATGAGTGGATTGAGTCTTCTTTGTGGTTGTCTAATTGGTTTGGACGATTCCTCCAGATGGATGTGATTCATGCAAAGCAGAGGGTTGATTCCTATTATGTCATCTAGGGTCCACCCTAAGGCCATTGTGTTTCCCTCTAACACTTGGACAAGTTTGGACTCCTCAGTTTTGGTAAGTGAAGAAGAGATAATGACAGGATAAGAGTAATCATGGAAAAGGAATGCATATTTCAGGTGTTCGGGAAGAGGTTTCTGATCAGTCCCATCTTTTATTTGTGGGTTAGAAAACTCAGGAATGGAGGAAGGGACTTAAGTTTCTTCAGATTCATTCTCTTTAATACTTTCCAAGGTGGAGCAGTAGATATCAGAGTTGATGTGGGATTCAAGAGACTTTTCAAGTTCCTCTAGATTTATAAAGTCTATGAATGAGAGGTCCCAATCAACTTCACCATTTATGACTTGGTCAATCATGGTGTAGATTTCAAAAGATCCTTTTTCATTATAACATGAATAACATAGTGTATTGGGGTTAGATTGACTCTTATAAGTGTCCTCAGAATCATGGATTGAGAATGCAGAGTGATCCTCAGATGGGTATCGCATGGCTTGGAAAATGTTGAATTTGACTAGTTGGTCACCGAATTCCATGGATAAGATGTCTGAATGGACATCAATATTAGTTCTAGCAGTCATGAGTAATGGTCTTTTTATAATTAGGGGAGATTGAGAAGAGTTCATCTCACCTTCCATGTCAAGGATATACAAATCATCAGGGAAGATAAGATCATTCACACGAACAAGGACATCCTCAATTATTCCCTCAGGACTGGCTATGCTTCGATTGGATAACTGAATGACAACACTCATTGGGTACAAGGGACCTAGACCAAGGTTGGATAAGATGGATTTAGGCATGACATTAATTGAAGCTCCTAGGTCTATGAGTGCATCATCAAAGTTTGAACTTACAATTTGGCATGGAACCGTAAAGGTCCCTGGATCTTTGCACTTTAGGGGAATAGACTGTTGGGTGGAAACATTTTAAAAGTTCCTAAGTTGCCTCTTGTGGGTGAACCATTCCTTAATAAACATGGCATACTTAGGAATTTTTTTATGGAATCTAAGAGGGTAATTTTGACTTAAACACGTATAAACATGTCGAGCATTTTAGGATCAGGTTCAAAGGACTTCCTTGGCTTAAAAACATCTTGAGGAAAAGGAATTTATTTCCTAAGTGGAATGGAAGGAGGTGAGGGAATGGATACAGATTCCTTTTCAAGTTTCTTTTTCTTTTGATTTTCTAGGTCAACATTCAAAGGAGGGTTTGAGGACATATCTTGAGGCATAGAAATTTGCTTTCCTGATCTAAGTGCAATTTCACTTACATTACCCTTGGGGTTGGTTAAGGATTGATCAGGGAGTTGGTAAGAATTGGATGGCTGTTGCTGACTAAGGTGGGATGCAAGTTGACCAATTTGGGTTTCAATGTTCTTAAGGCTAGAATGGGTGAAGGAAGCGAGATCTTCCACTGCACTTTCCCATGGTTTCGTGGAAAAATAGTATTGTCCTAGATTGGGATTACCTTGATTTTGGTTCTTGGGAAAGTGATTGTATTGGTTTTGGAATTGGGAAGGCTCACTAGGATAATGGAATCTAGGAGGATGATTGTTCCTTTGAGGTTGAGGAATAAAAGGATAAGGTTGTTGGAAGTTACCAACACCTTAACCATATTGAAAGTGGTTTGGGTTTTGAGGAGGGAATTGAGAGGGATGTGATATGGGATTACCATACCTAAGGCCTTGGTTATAGGAAGAAGAGAAGGGCTCAGAGTGAGGTTGGTTGAAGTTTCTAACAAACTGACCTGATAGTTGAGGGTTGGTGTTCCGCTGAGCATATGCTGAATTAATCTCCATTGGTCCAGATGAATCTAATTGATCCTCTTGAAGTTTTGGACATGTGTCAGTTGGATGAGATGGAGAGTTGTAGATTCCACAGTTTTTTATAGGTCCAGGAAACAGTGATTGCGGAGAAGATGAGGTTGGGGATTTGGTAGCCACAACTACTTGTCGCACAAGACCTGTAAGTTCACTCATCCACTTGGTCATCTTGTTCGTCTCAATTTATTGATTATCTTGGGATTGTTTTACTTGATCATGTGCTCGAGTATGGAATTTTTGTGTGTTTTCAGCCATGTTACTTATGAGATCTCTTGCTGCTGCAGAAGTTTTATCAACAAGAGCACCACCACTTGCAGCATCAATGATAGTTATATCCATTTCCAATAACCCATCATAGAAGTATTGAATCAAGATTTGGTCAGGGATTTGGTGGTGTGGGTAGGTTGCAACAATATTTTTGAACTTCTTCTAGTATTCATGGAGTGATTCACTTGGGAACTGACGGATACCACTTATTTCCTTTTGGATAGAAGCAGTACGAGAAGCAGGAAAAAAAATTATAAGAAAAGTCACTCCATGTCATTCCATGTGGTTATGGAACCAAGAGGGAGGTAGTAAAGTCATGACTTATCAGTGTCATCTAGGGAGAAAGGTAACGCTCGAAGCTTGATTTGTTCTTCAAAAACCCCTTGAGGCTTCAGGGTAGAGCACACTACTTGAAACTCTTTAAAGTCGAGATGTGGATCCTCACCGGCTAGCCAGTGGAAATGAGGGAGAAGATGAATCAAACCCGATTTGAGTTTGAATTCATCTTCTATGTTTGGATATTGAATACCAAGAGGTTATTAATTCATTTCAGGGGCAGCAAGTTCTTTAAATGTTTTTTCCTTAGGATTGGCCATATCTAATTCAATTGGTTGGACAAGGACTGGTTCTTGAATTATTTAATTATCTCTTATGTTCCTCCTAAGTTGGCGAAGTGTTTGCTCAATTTCAGGGTTAAAAAAATCCGAGGGATTTTTTGAGTGGTTATGGGGAATTCAGAGAGATGTTGGAAGGAAAATAAGATGGGGTTTTCTTTGTATTTTTTCTGTTTATGACATTTATGAGAAGATGGGTTTTTCTTTGTGTATTTTTTTCAATTTTTTTTAAATTTGTTTTTTTTTTGTTTTTTTACAATAACCAGAAATTAATGACTATTTAAAGCATCATCCCCAGCAACAACACCATTTTAAACGCACGTCCAATTTTTTCCTATCAACCCTTCAAGGTTCTGGTGCTCTGCTAATGTGTATAGCAGCACTCAAGTCAAATCCTCGGCGATGATACTTTTTAATAGTCATTTGTTTTTAGTTGATTATATTTTTATTAGGGGGGTCTATTTGAAAAGCTTAATTGAAATTATTTATAGATGATTTTTGATTTAACAAATTGATAAAGATTTGGGTGAGTTCATCTTTAGGTATTTAAGCTCGTGATATCCTCAAGCCTTGCTTTGTATTGCATTAAATTAACACCCATGTCACAAGTTGACGTTGATTGGAATTACTAAGTGTTAAGGCTTCAATCCAAGACTTAACTTAACTAGGATTCTAATAAAATTCAGTACTTGATTTTGGTAGTGTATTTATGGTTCCAATAATCCATGTAATCCCTACGTTAAACAAAATATGTCATTAATCCATGACATGTTAAGTCCAACATACAAAACGTTTATTCAAAGAATACTCATCGAGTAAAAGCTCTCAATCGCTTAATATCACAAAATAATAACTCACCCCAATGATAGATTTACTCAGCCATTTAAATGATTAATAATCTGGTTATAATGATTATGATGATAAATTGATAATAGAAGAAAAAGAAAGGGATAAGAAAAGAGTGGTGTGTTTGAACACACACACAAACGAGGGGTTATGAGAATTAAAAAAAATAAACTTTCGATTGAATGAGGAAGAAAAAGAAGGTAAGTTTATTCAACCGTATTTAAACTATTTTAATAACATTAATATTAAACTAAATAAGTTGTATGAGAATAAGAGATATTGAATAAGAAACTTTCATTAAAACAAAATTACAAAGAAAGAGACTTACAAGATTACAACAAAGAACAATACCAAAGTAAATGAAAACAAAGAGAGGAGGAAAGATATCTCAATTGAAAAATTGAGTATGGAAATTCCTCCCAAGCCTTTTTAAAGGCTTTGGTCATGCCAATATTATCTCCTCTCTTCTTAAATGCCAACCCTTTGAAGGAGAGAAGGGGGATGCATTTATAGCCCAAGGAAGTGGACTGTTTTCATTCCCAATCTTTCCCACCACTTTCCTCGACAATTTGGCTATACATAAAGCCGCATATCAAGATATCTCCTTCTTAAAAGTTGTATATAATAATGTTTTAAGACCCCTCTAAATATTTGGAGTCATTTGGACCTATGTATCCAAATTTATGGTCGTTTTATTAAACAATTTTAATCTGTCCATTTCATTCCAGTTTTTTGAAATCCAAAATGTGAAAGGGTTTTTGGATAAGAAGATGCCTTCATAACAAAATTATTTCTTCAAAAAAGGAAGAATACTATATATCCTATTTCAAAATGAAAAATATTAGCTTTATTGGATGCTTACATCATGATATTTTTCATTAATACTGTACTGATTTTATTTCTCATCCAGAATGGTGGGATGGACTTCAAAGCATATGTTGGGCCCCTTGTTTTGAATTTGGGCCTTGAAATTTTTATCCAAGACTCCGTACATTGTCCCCCAAACCTTTTAGGACAATTAAGGGATTTTAACTTCTATATTGATCCCAGTAATTCAATATTTATGACTGGTCTAGTTTCTTCACAGATTATGTAGGTCATCTTATGTGGTAAATGTGATCCTTCAAACGGAAGAATTGGCCCATGATCCCTTCTAATTAAAGGTTGTATATTGAATTAGGAATCCTAAAAAACAAGAACCAGACAATTTGAATCATTAGGGTGAGAGTTATAAATAAAATAGTAAACTGACTCAATTGGACTACTTCTAAAAATGCTCAAAAATTATACTTAGTATTAAAATATTAATATTTCACACACATTATGAACATTTTATATAAAATAAGTAAAGGGAGTATATAATAAGTCATGAAAATATTAATAACAGAAATGGGATATAATTAATAGACATTTCATAAACTGAATCATTGGGGAGGTTGATGCATTCATGTGATAACTTCTTAAATAGTTGGATGGAATTTACACATGCATTGTAATTCACGAGTAAATGCAGGTTCACTCAAGAAGCATATTTGAGGGCTTTATTAGACAGACACCATGAGATGGTGATCATTTAAACTACCCAAACCATGTCTGAATCCATATTCTACCCAAATCTATATCTCCTTCACCCTCTTCTTGATGAGGCACTAGCATGGCATGGTTATTTAGGAGAATCACAAAAATTTTATGGGTGATTAAGTATAGCATGTGTATACACCATGAAGAGGGATATCCTTTGATTTAAACTAATGATCTTTATCAAACTCATATAATTGAAAAAGTTATGGAAACTAATTGATTTAAAATACATATATTTTGTTCTTTATTTTACAATTTCGTAATTTTAAGTTGTATTCATGGTGATCTTAGTTTATTGATTTTATAATTACTTATGCTGGTTATTTTAAGTTTTAAACTATCCCCTAAAAACCATGAAATCCTTGGACAAGTAATATTAAAGTTCTATAATTGAATTCTAGTCACTAGATCACCCAAGATACCTCTAAATTAATTATAACTTATAATTAGTTTACTCAGTTGATCCACAATTAATCCAACTAGGCATAAATGAGGGATAACTTATTAGTTGGCATAAAAATGCCAATACCTCAAGAAACATAGTTTAGACCAATCATGAAACACAACTAATCCCACTACCAAGTAAATCCATAACACCAAATATGAAAACATCAACCAATTTAATCCCAATTTTGTGGAAAATTGAGATAAAGTATGACATTGACCGACCTTAACTGAAACCGCATGCAACCATGTTTATTCTACCTCCGAAAAATCATCATGAAACTAACCTTAAATGCCATACATATAAGGGGGTGAAAGATAGGTTGTATATTATAAGGGTAAAACTACCCCTTTATTTATCTAGGATAAACCAAGGAACCCTGTAAAGGGTATAAAATAAGAACCCCTAAAAATAAAAAAATTACCTCCTTTCCAAAAACATATTTGGGGGATTATTGGTTACCCAATCCATCAAAATCAGCCACCCAATAGTCCCAACTAGGAGGTCTTAACCCCTAGAACCCTCACCAGGTACATGATGCATCCTAAGAAAGTACCTTGTGGCCTTTTACACCCACTAGTATTCCTCTTTTTGTTGGAGTTAGTTCCCTAGAACCAACTGACTTCATAATTTCAACTACGAAAATATTTAAGGACCTGAATATTAATTAATATCTTATCACATTATGATTGTTCTTATATATAACATCAATGTGATAATTTCATCAGAGTATTTATCATATTGAAAGGTTATAGAAATTATCCGCTATAATGAGATCCTTGAAATGTTAGGACTATATTCTAAAATATATTCCATATGGTCTAGATGAAATCTATCATACAGAACACATATGATATTTGATTATCAGTTATTGGAGGCTCATAATAAAATGAAACTTATTCTAACAAAAGTTAGCACTTGGTAATATTCAATATAGGATGGTATGATGACCAACCATCTAATTGTAATTCTATATATTTTGTGCTCCATTGGATATTATTATTTTCAGACATATTTATTGGTCCTTAGGATCAATATTATTATTAATGTACATCATAAATCACATACTTTGATATATTGAAGAAACTCATGATAACATATTATTGAGGAAAGGGTGAATATATTGGGTGTGTCATAAGTGATATGGCATTAATAAACAAGTCAAGAAAGGGTTTTCCCCATCTGTATTATAGAAGATGATATCTTTGGCCCTTTTATTGAAATAGAACTATCGGATTAAATCCATAGTCATGTTCATTCATCAATAAGTTCATTTCAGGTAGTCAAATAAAATATATCAAGCATATAGTTTTGTGGCATAAATATGAAACCTATATGTTAAGATATTGATACAAAGGGATTATTTTCCATAGTAAGTGTTCATATGATATTGTTATTACTACAACATTGACTTCTTTCTCTATGGATGTCTCAATGTATTATTAGATACTGATCTTTTACTTTAGGCTATCTTGCCTAATTTCATTGAGAAATGTCCCATAGGTTCAAATAATAAGTGTATCCAAAATCTCAATTAAATACTATTTGAATTTAACATTTTGAATAAAAATTATTCTTGAATTATGGTTTAATAATTATTCAAGTATTGATGATCACATAAATTAAATCACTAGAAATTTTAATTAGAATATATTTATGTCTTTGATATTAAATAAATTTTTATTTTTCAGAAACCCAATATATAATATTTATTTATCTCTTTTTTATTCACAATGTAAAAAATAATTATTTATTTAGTTACATAAATATTAAATAAATATTTATTCATCAGTTAATGAATATATATATTTATTTATTAAAACAATAATATAAAATATATTTAAATATTCAAATAAATATTCGTTATTCAAATTTTGATAAATTTCGATGAGGATTGACAAGCCGAGTTACAAGTCCAGTGATAATAATATATTTTATTTTTATATCATTCAAATAAATAATTATTTATTAATTTATTTAATGATATTTAAATATTTGTGAGTTAGGAAACTTCATGCAGTAATTTATTATTATTATTATTATTATTATTATTATTATTATTATTATTATTATTATTATTTGACACGGGGTTTAGTTAGAGTTGAAAATTATATAAGGGAATATGTGGAATAATTAGTTGTCTAAACCTATGTATATTAACCCAATTATATCATTTTGAGAAATGATGATAATTATTATTCACACTAATATTCCTTTAAGATAATTCTCTCAAGACTAATAGAACTTGTTAGAAAAAATATTAAAAACTAGAGGCATGCATCATCATCCTCTCTCTAAAGACCAAGAGAATAAGAGAAAATCAATCGAGACTGAATAGATTCTTATTATGATAAACATTGAAGTACGTAAGATGTTTCATTATTCCACACTAGTAACTAGAGTTCCAATGGAAATTTTCTAAGATTCATGGACTACATGAAAATACCACTAAAGAAATTACGCTTTGGATTTTTCATAAAAATGATGGTATGACAAGAATTCCAACTAGATTCATCAAAAAAGAAAAATTAAAAAGTCGAGGTAATTCTTGTTTATAAATTATATGGGAAAATATACTCTCTATGAATATTTTTTGGATGATTTTTTATAGTTATAAATAATTTATCTAAAGAAACTGAAAAAACATTATTGGGCATGATCACAATTACTTATGATATGCCCTAGAGCCTTTAAGTGATATCAGAGCACTCACATGTTAATTTATAATAATTTTTTTTGAACAAATTTTTTATATAATTTATTAGTTTTTTATTTACAATTTCTGTTCTTATTTATAAAGTTGAGATATAATGATTGTTTAGTTTCATATAACTAATAACAAGCTAAGAATAAATGAATAAATCTAGAAAATCTCATCTCGAGGTGATGAGAATTTTATTTAGAGTACACAGATACACAATGTGTTACTATAAAATACATGTTGTGTAAATATGGTCATACACACTAGGATGATTTATTAAAATCATGAAACATCATGTGGGATAACAGTATACAGAATCATTACACGTTGTGTATTCACTGTCATTTGGCATGTGGCTTGACAGGGTTACACGGCGTATAGCTAGTGTACAAGCCATGTAACCCTACATAGTTTGTCTTTGTATAAATCAATGAAGTTGTGTGGTCAATGTATTTTGTGTACAATTAATACACAAACAATGTATTGAATATCTATTGACCAACATAGGATGGATTTGATTACATGGCACATATCTAACATACATGTCATGCAACACATAATATCTCTTATAAAATACATACCAAGTGCCTAAGCTTGTTGTCTGGGTAAACAGAAATTGATTACATGGTAAGTAGTTGGGTACATGTTGTGTAACTCATACCCACTCAAGTAAGATACACACTAATACGAGCATGACATGTAAGTCAAAAACATGTAAAGAAAATTTAATTATAGAAAAACTGAACTACATGACGCGGGACAAGATTTTCCCATGAATTACACCTCGAATGATTTTTGGTGAACCGTATGAAATAAAATGATTTAAATTAATTATTTTCTATTTTATTTAGTGAATACGCATGTATAGTCATCATAGATGTAATGTACTTCATATAAATCACCAATGGTATATGTCATGTATATTCATGGCACGTCTTGTGATCATATATGCCAAAAAGACAACACAATTTGACCCATGGAACAACACGCCCTATAATATCATGACATGTCATGTAAGTATATATTACACAATAATGGTCATACATAGCATAAATCACATGCCATGTGATTAATAGTACATGTCATGTAAATCAGAAGGGTACACATTGTGTTGCCTCCATTACATGTCATGTTTATTAAATTCAAGATTGAGTTTAATTCTAATCATAAGGGTACAAATAATGTTCCTAGCTAGTAAATATTATGTACTAATTAATTTTAAATTAAAATAAATTTATTTTGAAATTTATAGAGGATGGTAAGCACAAAGAAGAATTTGACTGATAATTAAGATACAATAATTTATTAAATAATAATATAATTTATTAATTCAAAGATTTTATCTTAATAAAGATTGAATTGAAATGAATGCTAACTAGTTTAAATGTGTAATTGCTATATGTTTGGATGATCATAATCTTGACTAACATGTGTATGTGTGGAGTTTCGATTTAATTTAATTATTTATTATATGGGTTTTTGTGATAAACTTATTATTAAATTAAATATGATGATATATGTATCATATATTCCTTGTTATGTATGGGTCTGTGTATCCTTGATTTATTTACGAAACCCTAAACCCCAGGTTCCCCTCACTTGTGTGTGAGTAGGTATATGTAAAGGATGGCACTATTGGCTACTATAGTAGATTCAAGATCAATCTAAGGTGAAACCTACCAAGGATATATACATGTTAAAGGTGGAATATTACAACTCAGTCCAAGCCCAGCTCAAGGAGTTATTCTCCTTAGGGTCAATGGTTGTTTTATCTTTCACTCAATAAACCTACTAGTAGTTAAATGATAAATATCATACCACATGTTTAATTAATTTTGTTCAATGCATGATTATTAATTTATTTACAAGTTTCTCTTTTATTTAATGTTTAAGAATAATCACATTAAGTAAATTAAATAAAAAGTATGCAAAAATAAAATAAAATAATTGGATTATGTGTAAATTATTTTATCATACATGGTTAATTATATAAATTCCAAATAATATTAACAAGTATGTAAAATGAAAAAATAAAGAATATTTAGGCATAAGATACCAAAAAACCCTAAAAAATATTAAGTTAAAAAATTTGTTCATTTCTTTATGTAGAATACTACCATAGAAGTCAAAAAATTCTTTCATTTATTGATTTATAATTATACCATAGAAGTCAAAAAGGCCTTCCATTTCTTGATTTATAATTATACCATATATTGAACCATTTGGTTTATCCTTTATTAGGATACTTCTATATGTCAGGGAGTTTTGATGGAATTTTTGGGTCGACTTAACCTAGTTAGCATTAAGGGTTAATTGTCTTTGCAAGACATGGTGTAACATAGAGGCGAGTATTAGGGAAATCTAAGTCTAGGATTTAAATATTGGGAAGTCCACTTAATGGATCAAGAAAATACATGTTAATGAAGTTTGAAAGATTTTATTAATAAATAACATTCAGTAAAGTGATCAGACCCTTTTCTAGGTTATGATAAGGGGAATATGGATCTTTGACACTAGAGTATCTACACAACAATATATTTTGAATCTAATGGAAAGGGATATTTCGATTTAAGAAAATAGTTTTAAGATAATAAAATTTATTATTCCACACATTGTAATCAAGATCAAGTATTATAATACACTTTTAATTACTACAAAAAAATGGAATGTGAAACTATAAAAACACTATAATCATTTTTAGAATCAGAACATGTCCTCACTAGTATAAATTTACCAAAGAGATACAGTCTTTTATACAATAAAATTATATATAAAATTTTGTTTTATGCGCTAGAATCCCATAATATTGATCAGCCTTCTCACTAAGAAAGAGAAGCTGAAAAGGATTTCTATAAGAGATACATATAGGATGCTTCTTATGTTCATTTAATCATGCTATAAACTATGTCTGGAGATCTAATGATGCATCATAAGAACATGTAAAATTCACTCAAGAATATTTTGACTATTTTTTATTAAGAATATGAGGAATGGTGGGAACATGGTTCCCCGTCTCTTATGGTGAACAAAGTGAAAGTCCAAGTTGAAAATATCATGACCAATTTAAAGTAAATAGTTAATTCAGAAAATCCTTCAAAGAGAAAAATAATTCATAAGAAGTGAAATGAATGGGAGGTTACCTACTTCTCATGTGACCAAAAAGGTCATTGGAAGAGAAACTATAATGAATTGAAGAGTAAAATAGTATCATCTACTTTAGTTATAGTCATCATTACATATAATATTTCTATTTCACTTCTAGGATATTAAATTCAATATGTTGTTTACAAATAATTATTCAGATATATGAACCAAAGTTCAAAAATATTATAAGTATCATGAACCCTAAAATAATTTGAGGAAGGGTGGTTTCTATGTCAGTAAAAATAGGCTCACAACATCATATTTCTTATTGGATTAATTTGAGTTAAACAATTATTTTTATTGAGTATAATTGAAACATTTATCTTAGTGTATAGTTAGACACCATGAGATATTATTTCATATTTTAAATTTCATACTTAATTAATATTTTGGTGATACTTGAATCACATAAATGACTATCAATCTATCATGGAAAGATAACTCATTGTCAAGTAAAACTAATTGAAAATTTCATGTATATATCCAAAAATAATGATTAGACTTTTGGAGCTAAAATCATTTGATATTATCAACAAAATTATTATTTTTTAGATAAATAAAAATTTAGAAATAAATTTAAGACACACAACTTCTTGTATTAGTTCAACAATATCCTGTGAATTGTTATAAGGAGAAGCTTGAGGTAAATTCATATAATTTATTAGATTCATTTAAGATATTTTAGGAATTTAAAATGGAAGTAATTAATGTACTTGGTAAAATATATAAGATCCTATGGGTTCTATTTTTAGAGTATATCTTAACCAGTATTCATAGATTATTTAAATTCTAATTGGAGTTACTCCTAAACTCCCATTTCCTTATACACATAAAATTTTTGATGGAAATGAAAGGAGGATCAATGAGAAGTCTTATATGTATTTCAAGTCTTAAATTATACCTTTTCAAGGCATGTTTTGAAAATATAAGTGTAACACCTAACCACATGTCAACTATATTGACATAGGTATATCATATGAGTTACAATATAATGAAAATCCATTATTTCATGGCCTCATGTGTTTCAAGAGAACCATTTGTTAAAACTGGGTTTAGATACAAACATACATCAAGGAAAACACTAAGTGTGTCCCTATTAATTATACTATAGCTACTCAGTATATTAATGTTAATAAGATATAATGATATTATTCAAGACTGACTATATTTATATATGAGGTAAGCAAATATCTTTATAGAAACTAGAAGAAATATAGAGTTCAATGATGAATAAGATCTGGATGCACATGAGTTTACATAGAAACACTAAACTTTACAAGATTCAGTGAGAGGACTTTCTCTAGAGACACATACTATGAAGTAAATTTAAAACCAATGATACGGTTTTATATTCACCAAGATAGGTGATATATTATTCAATTAGAATAAATCTATAAATGGAAACATGATATAATTGGAAAGTTTATATTAATTCAGAAATGGATTCCATGTAACAAAATATTGTCCCTTTTTTGGTAGTTTATCTAGTTGATGTAAAGTTGTTGGTGTGTATTCAAGAGAAATCAGGAATGGGTGGTATACACTAATACCAATAAGGATCATTTAGATATTTAAGGTTTAAGATATGTTTATACAGTATATAAAAAAACCTTATATTATTTTTCATGAAAAAATCCATTAGAATTATCATTATCATATAAAATTTATATGATCATTATATTGGTAATTGGATCTCAATTTCACCTTCCTTGGAGGAAACCTGATGGAAGATGTCTATACAACACAACTAGAAGGGTTAGTGGCACTAAATAAATTCAATATGGTATGAAAGTTTTAATGATACATTTATGGATTGAAGTAAGTATAATGATCGTAGAATATTCATTTTGATGAAACCATTAGTGAGTTTTTGTTTTATCGAGAAAAAAGTTTATCAGGTCTAACAAGAGGTTAGAAAGAGTGTTATAGTTTTCCAAGATAGATATGTTGATAACATATGGAAAAAATATGTTTAGTCTTATAGTTTTAAGGATAAAGAAAATAATTTATACTAAAATGAATTAATGTAACAAACTAAGTTCCAATTAATATGATCTACATGCATAGATCTATGGGGTTTCTTAGATAAAGTCATAGTATATATATTGACAAGGTATTTGTAACGACCCGAAATTTTAAATAAATCTTGTTTCCTAATTTTATGTGTTATTTTATTTTATTTTTAAAGTCAACAAAAATGTTTCATTTGATAACATGAGTATAATTAAAATGATACTGTTGGGTTTTGACTGTTATTTGACCATTGGTCAATATGACCGCTAGAAACTAAACGTTTTGACTATTGTCTCTAAATACAAGAAATCTTGGTTAATTAATAAAGAAAGAAGATTCGATGGCCTCACCCAGTAGTCTTGGACCGATCGAAGCCCACCTAACAGAACTTGGATAGGAGGTAGAACCACTGGGATTTTCTCTGGACCAAACCAAAGCTGAACTTCATCGTGTGAAGCTAGAACGGGATCCCCTTCGCGAGAAGTTCAAACTGATAGAAATTACTACTTGTGCGATGTTGGCCGAGCCTCCCTCGGATTCTCTCACCTTAGCACACCTTACACTTAGGTCCTATGCTGGTGTGATAAGGGGCTATGTAAGGAGACCGTAACTGCCTTGTGTAATCCTTTGTTTTAAATAAAAACTGGGATTTCTTCTTATGATGAAGTTTATGAATTTTCAAATGTCCGGATAAATATAGTATGCATATTTTTGATTAATATTAGAGAAATGATATTTTAAAAATGTTTATGTAAACCTTAAATAAATAAAAATGTGTAATGATTTTCAAAAAATGGTCTTCTACAAATATGTTCAGTACAAAATTTAGAGTCTAATAAGATCAACTTAATTTTTGATGAATAGTAAATTATGAATAGTGATTTTATGCTTAGGATTAGTAATGTGACCAAATGGATTAGTAATCTCACTTAAAGAAAGTATTAATATAATCTAGGCACCTTGATTAAGTAATGTGATTCAATAAAATGGTTAAAAAATGGTTTCATAAATTATTATTCAAGTATTAGTTTTTTTGGGTGAATAGTGTTTTTTAATTAAAAATTAAATTAAAAATATTTAGAAAATTATTTTTATAAAATGGATTTCATTTTTGAACTCAGAGCATCGATATTATGTTAAGGTAATTTTTGGGGATTTTTCTAAAAAAATGAATTTTCGGTGAATAGTGTATTTATTTAAAAATTAAATTAAAAATATTTAGAAAATAATTTTTATAAAATGGAGTTCATTTTTGAAATCAGAGCATTGATATTTGGTTAAGCTGAAATTTTGGGAGTTTTCTGAGAAAGTTGAATTTTCAGTGAATACTAAAAATACAGTTTTAGGGTTTCGGTATGTTTAATGACATCATAACTATGTCATGATGATGTCATGAGATATTTTAAAGGATGTTCGACTAAAGAGGTTGAATTATTGTTTGGGGGTCCCCATGTGGCCTAACTCTATGGAAAGTACCATGGGAGGGCCCATGATTTTGAGTAAACCACTTTTGAGGTGTCCCTTGGCCATTAATGCCTTGTCCCCTCACTTTCCCTATAAATACCAAGCCCTCCTCTCATCTTTTCGACTCCAAAACCATCCTCAACGAAGTTATGCTCTCCGTAACTCCCAAGGTGTCCCCCCAAGGGGCCCCCAAGCCCTCAAGGTCCCAACCTTTGAGTTTTAAGAGTTACATTTTATGGTAAGTGATATGACCCCTCTCTTTCTTTTCAAGTGATCTCTTTTATGTCATTATTTTATGCCTCATGTTATTATGTTGGAGGAGTTTATTTTATATTCATTATACTGTAATTTTTATGTTCATATGATGAGATAACCCCTCTTACTCTCATCATTTCGTTTTATGAATGTTTAAGTGGCGCCGTTAGGCTGCCGAATTTTCAAGGGATTCGTTCACCTTTCTCGTTTTTCAAAGTTCTACTTTCATGTCAAGTCTTTAAAGTTCCTTTTTATTATGTTGTGGTATTATCTCTATATTTATCATACTTATCTTTTATGATCATATGATGATAGAACCTATTTTATCTCTTCAATTCAGTATATTGAAGTTTTAAGTGGCGTCGTTAGGCTGCCGAATTTTTAAGTGGTTCTTTCACCCTTCTCATTTTTTCAAAGTTCTAATTCCATGTCAAGTCTTGAAAGTTTATTTTTATCATGTTGGGGTATGATCTCTATATCTATAATACTTAAATTTTATGTTCTTATCATTAGAGACCCTATTTTATCTCATGAATTCATTTTTGTTGAAGTTTAAGTGACGCCGTTAGGCTGCCGAATTTTTAAAGGATTCTTTCACCCTTCTCATTTTCAAGTTCTATTTTCTTGTCAAGTATTTAAAGTTAATTTATTTTGGGGTATGATCTCTATATCTATCATACTTATCATTTATTTTCATATGATGAGAGACACTTTTTGATCTCGTCAATTCATTTTTGTTGAAGTTTAAGTGGCGCTGTTAGGCTGTAGAAATTTTATAAGAGAAATCTTATTTTTTTCTCTTCCTTTCAAGTTCTTCGTTTCATATGGTATATCATTCAAATTTCATTACCATGCTCTTAAATACTTTATATTCTGTCCCTCTAATATTTTATGGATAATTTATTAGTGGGTTACCCATGTCCCCTCTCTTTTCAATGTTCTCTAAAACCTCGAAACATAGCTGTTATGCTGCAGAATTTTCGTCTAAAAATGCCTCTCTCTTTTCTCAAAATTATTTTATGCTATAAAGTGAATACTCAAAGAAAGCTCTTATTTCTATAGGGGTATTCACATATATATCAAAATTTTCTATTTTAAATTCTGGTATTTACATACATGAGACCCGCTCTCCCCTTCCGTGGGTTTTAAAGTGACAATAAAGATCATGTCTTTAAAGCAGTTTTTAAAATGTTATCATTATGAATTGAAACCCATTTATTTTATGCTATATGGGTTATTTATGAAATATTTTATGATGCTATATGTGGCTCAGATGATAATAAAGGAAAATTTAAGGGTGTTCCCTGATAGCGCTCCAATGCATTGGGTAATGATGTAACCACTATAGATTACAATTTTCACAATACCTTGGTGAATAACCTTGGTAATTTTCAAATGACCCCTTGGGGATGGACCTTGGTGATATGTTCATGATTGTCTATGTTAAATGATGTATCCACATCTTCAATTTATGAAAAATGTTATTTTTATTATGATATTCCACATGATTTCTTTCTCATGCCTTAAAGTTCTTTTCATGACATTGTTGATGTATCTCAAGTTCACATGTTAAATGTTTCCCCTTGTTTCCCTTACTGGGCCTTCTGCTCACCCTTTATTTTGATGTATGTCCCCAGGTTATGAGATGCAGTAATGAACCTAGGATGAACATAAGGAGAAGCCTTTCAAGTGTTTTAGAAGAATTTTTTTTTTGTTTCATGTGTTAAGTTCCTGGTTTCCAAGACACTAAACCTTAAAGATCCTTGGTTTTGTAAAATGTAATGAAAGTTTATGTGATAAAAAGGCGGGATGCTATAGTTAGTATCAAAGGATGGTTTAGTTATTTGTGGAAATTAGGATATTAAAACATTAGGAATAACCCCATATAAAATTTTAAATATTGGAAATCTTCCTGGTATTTTGTTGAGTATTGAGTAAGGGGTTTCCAAGAAAATACATCCCTGTCTGGATACGAGCAGGTAGAGGTGGCTCTGTCACAAATGTACATAGGGGTAAAACCTGAAAACACCGCTTTGATCTAGACTTGAACGGGAACTGGTACACAACAACGGGCCTTGCGGCACTCTTGGTTACGAAACTCCCGGGGGATATGCTTTGGTAACTTCATGAGCTTAGTATGAACCATTATTAAAGGAACAAAGATAAAATAAAATAAAGATTCACCTAAGAATATACGATCATGGATAACCTAGATTGGAACCTAAGGGATCACAAGTTAGGATATACTTTTATTCTACAAGTTTATCCTTTTATGCTTAAAGTTTCCTTTTCATGATTATTGGCGAAGTATTTAAGCCCCTAATTATACTTTATCTTCTTAGTTAATGGTGGGAAATTGAAGAACATGTCCCAACAACCAATGTGATAGGAAATGCGATGATTGTTGTATTAATATGATAGAGATGATTAGGGGATTAAAAGATGATTATTATTTTGGAAGACGTTCATTATTTTGGGGACCCTATATGATCGAGGTAAATAGATTACTACAGTATTTTCATTGAGGAGTAAGGTTGACTTATATTTTGAAGAATAGATGAATTTAAGGTGGACTTATAGTAATTTAAGTTACTTATAGAAATTATTAACCTATATTGGGGTAAATATGTTTAGGTTAGTTACTTTTGTTATAAGATGTTAGGAGTGGTTGATGTTGTTTGGAGATGAATGATAAATTTTACCTTGGAAGACTATGTTATCAAATCCTTCTTGTATTTGGGTTTCAATCTTAGTTTGGTTTATTTTAAGGACTTTTAAGGATAGTTATTTACGGAATGGTCTATGATGAACTCTGGGTAGTACCATGGAACTTTGAAGATTTAAAAGTAGTTTCCATTCCTATAGGATTATTTCTTTTTGAAGAGTTGTTTTACCTTACCCTTTCTGTTTTTGGGATAATGTTTAATGATAGATGAAATAGATGGTTAATATTTTGTGGATTATGTGATTCTCTAGAAGATTATTCTTTTGTTTTGATGAGACCAAGTGTTTTTGAATGCTCATCATCTGGAGAAAATATTATTTTGGGTAGAAACTTATTAAAGGATGAAACTATACATGAAGGTAGGTATATTTTCTTATGTTTTTGTTCTATGTAGTAAATTAATTCCTCAAAATTATGAAAAGAAATGTAAAACAAAAAAGTTGTTGGTTTACGTTTCCTACTAGGCAATCAAAGACCGTTTACACACATCATAAGTTTGGGATTTTCTTATGGTTAACTTTCTCTTAATCATGTTCTCTATCACTCTCCCTCAGAACATGACCCTTTGTTTTCTCCTCCATGTACATGTTTTCCTACACGGAATCCTAGTGTGGGTTAACTCAGGTGACCTTTGTACTTCCCTTTCTTTCTTTTAAAGTAATAGTTTTACTGACTTCTTTTCCGATGTGGGACTTTCGATGAAATTTCAAAACCCAATTTTAAAAATTGCGAGGACGCAATTTCTTAAGGGGGGAAGATTGTAACGACCCGAAATTTTAAATAAATCTTGTTTCCTAATTTTATGTGTTATTTTATTTTATTTTTATACTCAACAAAAATGTTTCATTTGATAACATGAGTATAATTAAAATGAGACTGTTGGGTTTTGACTGTTATTTGACCATTGGTCAATATGACCGCTGGAAACTAAACGTTTTGACTATTGTCTCTAAATACAAGCAATCTTGGTTAATTAATATAGAAATAAGATTTGATGGCCTCACCCAGTAGTCTTGGACCGATCGAAGCCCACCTAACAGAACTTGGGAACGAGGTAGAACCACTGGGCTTTTCTCTGGACCAAACCCAAGCTGAACTTCATCGTGTAAAGCTAGAACGGGATCGCCTTTGCGAGAAGTTCAAATTGATAGAAATTACTACTTGTGCGATGTTGGCCGAGCCTCCCTAGGATTCTCTCACCTTAGCACACCTTACACTTAGGTCCTATGTTGGTGTGATAAGGGGCTATGTAAGGAGACCGTAATTGCCTTGTGTAATCCTTTGTTTTAAATAAAAACTGGGATTTCTTCTTATTATGAAGTTTATGAATTTTCAAATGTCCGGATAAATATAGTATGCATATTTTTGATGAATTTTAGAGAAAGGATATTTTAAAAATGTTTATGTAAACCTTAAATAAATAAAAATGTGTAATGATTTTCAAAAAATGGTCTTCTAAAAATATGTTCAGTACGAAATTTAGAGTCTAATAAGATCAACTTAATTTTTGATCAATAGTAAATTATGAATAGTGATTTTATGCTTAGGATTAGTAATGTGACCAAATAGATTAGTAATCTCACTTAAATAAAGTATTAATATAATCTAGGTACCTTGATTAAGTAATGTGATTCAATAAAATGGTTAAAAAACAGTTTCATAAATTATTATTCAAGTATTAGTTTTTTCGGGTGAATAGTGTTTTTTAATTAAAAATTAAATTTAAAATATTTAGAAAATTATTTTTATAAAATGGATTTCATTTTTGAACTCAGAGCATCGATATTATGTTAATGTAATTTTTGGGGATTTTTCTAAAAAAATGAATTTTCGGTGAATAGTGTATTTATTTAAAAAATAAATTAAAAATATTTAGAAAATTATATTTATAAAATGGAGTTCATTTTTGAAATCAGAGCATTGATATTTGGTTAAGGTGAAATTTTGGGATTTTTCTAAGAAAGTTGAATTTTCAGTGAATAGTAAAAATACAGTTTTAGGGTTTCGGAATGTTTAATGACATCATAACTGTGTCATGATGATCTCATGAGATATTTTAAAGGATTTTCGACTAAAGAGGATGAATTATTGTGTGGGGGTCTCCATGTTGCCTAACTCTATGGAAAGTACCATGGGAGGGCTCATGCTTTTGAGAAAACCACTTTTGAGGTGTCCCTTGGCCATTAATGCCTTGTCCCCTCACTTTTCCTATAAATACCAAGCCCTCCTCTCATCTTTTCGACTCCAAAACCATCCTCAACGACGTTCTGCTCTCCTTACCTCCCAAGGAGTCCTCCCAAGGTGCCCCCAAGCCCTCAAGGTCCCAACCTTTGAGTTTTAAGAGTTACATTTTAAGGTAAGGGATCTGACCCCTCTCTTTCTTTTCAAGTGTTCTCTTTTATGTCATTCTTTTATGCCCCATGTTCTTATGTTGGAGGAGGTTATTTTATATTAATTATAATGTAATTTTTATGTTCATATGATGAGATACCCCCTCTTAATCTCATCATTTCGTTTTATGAATGTTTAAGTGGCGTCGTTAGGCTGCCGAATTTTCAAGGGATTCGTTCACCTTTATCATTTTTCAAAGTTCTACTTTCAAGTCAAGTCTTTCAAGTTCCTTTTTATTATGTTGGGGTATGATCTATATATTTATCATACTGATATTTTATGATCATATGATGAGAGACCCCATTTTATCTCTTCAATTCAGTATTTTGAAGTTTTAAGTGACGCCGTTAGGCTGCCGAATTTTTAAGTGGTTCTTTCACCCTTCTCATTTTTTCAAAGTTCTAATTCCATGTCATGTCCTGAAAGTTTCTTTTTATTATTTTGGGGTATGATCTCTATATCTATCATACTGAAATTTTATGTTCTCATGATGAGAGACCCTATTTGATCTCATCAATTCATTTTTTTTTTGAAGTTTAAGTGACGCCGTTTGGCTGCTGAATTTTTAAAGGATTTTTTCACCCTTCTCATTTTCAAGTTCTATTTTCTTGTCAAGTCTTTCAAGTTAATTTATTTTGGGGTATGATCTCTATATATATCATACTTATCATTTATGTTCATATGATGAGAGATACTTTTTGATCTCGTCAATTCATTTTTGATGAAGTTTAAGTGGCGTCGTTAGGCTGTCGAATTTTTATAAGAGAAATCTTATTTTTTTTGTCTTCCTTTCAAGTTCTTCGTTTCATATGGTATATCATTAAAATTTCATTACCATGCTCTTAAATACTTTATATTCTGTCCCTCTACTGTTTTATGGATCATTTATTAGTGGGTTACCCATGTCCCCTCTCTTTTCAATGTTCTCTAAAACCCCGAAACATAGTTGTTATGCTGCAGAATTTTCGTCTAAAAATGCCTCTCTCTTTTCTCAAAATTATTTTATGATATAAAGTGAATACTCAAAGCAAGCTCTTATTTCTACAGGGGTATTAAAATATATATAAAAATGTTCTATTTTAAATTTTGGTATTTACATACATGAGACCCGCTCTCCCCTTCCGTGGGTTTTAAAGTGACAATAAAGATCATGTCTTTAAAGCAGTTTTTAAAACGTTATGATTATGAATTGAAACCCATTTATTTTATGCTATATGGGTTATTTATGAAATATTTTATGATGATATATGTGGATCACATGATAATAAAGGCAAATTTAAGGGTGTGCCCTGATAGCGCACCAATGCATTGGGTAATGATGTAACCACTAGAGATTACAATTTTCACGATACCTTGGTGAATAACCTTGGTAATTTTCAAATGACACCTTGGGGATGGACCTTGGTGATATGTTCATGATTGTCTATGTTAAATTATTTAGCCACATCTTTATGTTATGAAAAATGTTATTTTTATTATGATATGCCACATGATTTCTTTCTCATGCCTTAAAGTTCTTTTCATGACATTGTTGATGTATCTCAAGTTCACATGTTAAATGTTTCCCCTTGTTTCCCTTACTGGGACTTCTGCTCACCCTTTCTTTTGATGTATGTCCCCAGGTTATGAGATACATTAATTAACCTAGGATTAACATAAGTAGAATCCTTTCAAGTGTTTAAGAAGAATGTTTTTTTTTGTTTCATGTGTTAAGTTCATGGTTTCCAAGACACTAAACCTTAAAGATCCTCGGTTTTGTAAAATGTAATGAAAGTTAATGTGATAAAAAGGCGGGATGCTATAGTATTGAAAAATATTAGATGGAACATTTTAATATTGACTTTTTTCTTTTGTCACATGGCATGAATAGAAATACATATACCTAATGGTACTTTGGAATTTATCCCATATGTTATGATATGTATTGAATTTTTATATTTCTTATGTGTAAATCATAGTGGAAAAATATCAAACAAAACTAAGAGAACTACAAATATCAGAAATCAGAATTTTCCAACAGAACTTGATAAGGTAAAAGTGGAAAAAATACTCATAATTATATAAATCAGAATAATATATATCAAGGGGATACCAAAATAATCTTCTTTAAGATTATTTTGATCTATTATCATGGAAAGCCTATGGTAATATACAAGACAAAATTAATATAGATAGAAGTTTCCATTTCTATATTAGACTGAGTTTATTGTGGCTTATGATGTAACTTAAGAAGCAGTTTATCCACATTTTGTTACAGTATATGGTTTTAGACAAGATGTAAATTCTATGAAATAGGAAAAAGTTAAGCACTTGGTGATATCATCTTTTAAGGGTTTTATCAAAGGGGTGAAATCATAATAAATAAAAAATCTATAAGAATGTGGTAGGTCTAGAAATTATTGGAATACTAAGGAAAAGAAACTTTATCATGTGAGGTTAACTAGTTAGTTAACATTTGACTATAGTGAAAGTGGGGTTCTATTGAATTTTGAGTCCTAGAAACAACTTAATTTTTACTTTCAGTTACCATAGTGTTACTTGAAAATTGATTTATTTATTATAACATGATGATTACTCTTCTGTGAAATATTAATACGATAATGTCCTTGGATTATATGTCACATTGAAAGGTTATAGTAGTTCCCCACTATAATGATAACCATAAAATTTTATGAATATATTTAAAAATATATTTCCTATAGTATAATGGATTGAACCATAATATCCCATTACTTTTACGTTTTTGAAGTCTGAGGTGCTTGGGGGAAGTGTTGAGTGGTTTTGGTGGATTTTGGGAGATGAAATATAGTAGCATGAGTAATTTGTGATGTGAAATTGATGCACATGGCCTGAATGGTTATTTGTATCCTAAAGGGGGTAGTTTGTAGTTTGTGATTGGTGGTGTGAACCATCAGTTCATGGTGAAAATGGATGAAAGGTCGGATTATGTGAATCTATCCTTGAATAATTCATGATGTGAACATAATTTTTATGATTTTAATTGATCCCGAGATTATAGGATTTGGGTGATGATTTTTTATGATCCTTATACATGAGCCATTCACAATGTGAATAACCCATTCATTTTGTTAATGTTCTTCTGGTAGAATGCCTATATTTTCTATTTCACCTCTAGACTATCTAATCCTCTGTTTTCTTCAAAACTCTAGGATAACAAAGTCCCTATTACAGATTTTGTAAATCCATTTTGACTAGGGTTGATTTTCTGATTCCCATGATCAATATGTTAGGATCCAAGGTGAGTTTTCCCTGTTTATCTAATGGTTTATTATCCATTTAATTTTTTTTCTCTCATTCTATCTTTCCATGATATGGCGTTTTATCTTATTTATTTCTCATGGAGTTTTTTTTCTTGTTGGAGTGTTTGTGGAATCATTTCCTTAAACATTTATATATTTTTTGTGGGAGATGCGTTTAGAGAGTTGCGCTTGTTGTTCCATTCTTGATCTAAGAATGTTGAAAGTACTCAAGGAAGTGGATTCATTGATTCTCTTAATTTAAGTTAAAGTGTGAATTTATCATGTATTATATCATTGGGTAATGGTGGAATTAAACTTCACGTAGATTAAATAAAAATTTAGTGAATGGATTTTGGTTTTAGATTGTAGCGATCACATGTGTTTACATCGTGTTGACAGTTTTCTTCTTCATTTTCTAGATAGCATATTATCACTTGTTAATGTTGTGGTTTATCTTGTTTATTATTCTTAGAAATTAGTTAAGGAACAAAAGGTCAGTAAATTCTTGTTGAATTAAATAGAGGCTGGTTAATTGTTATCGTTCTTCCTTGAAATTTATGGAAATTGAAGTTGTTCATAAATCATGTTTAAAGAATTTATAATTACTGATAGTTAATGCCTTAGGTTGTCTTTGTTTGTAACCTATGTTAAATGGATTGGTTAATTTAGGAAAATAAAAAATTTGTTGTTCATTAAAGATAATTTTGTTGGTCTGAGTGAGCCCATTTTCTTATAAAGTACATATGCCTTAGTTATAGGGTTTAGATTCTATATTAACTATTTGATGTTTTCTTGCAATAGTGTGTGATTTTTATGGACTTGGATCCTTGTTATATGATATTATGTAATCCCGGTATGGCATTTGTACTAGAGAGAAATGGGTGGGCGTTCTTGGGATTATGGAAGTAGTTGGACATAGTGATGGAAATATGGATGGTGACTTGCATTGTGGTGCCAGGGATGACATCGAGAATGATGGAGGAGGTTGAAGCTGGGATTACACATTTTTGAGGAATTGAAAGTTGGATTACTTGTTTGTTAACGATTTTATTGATTTGGAGGGTGGATAGTTAGTTTCTCATTTTCTTCATTCTTTTACCAATTTCTTAACACATCTAGTTTTGGTTGGTTTATGAATGTTTTATGGTAGCTTAGGAAAATTCCTAAAGTACCTGTAATTATGGTATGGTAATGAATATTAAATGATTTAACCCATGGGGTTGGGGGTTTGATGGTTTAATTGGGATAATTTGTTAGTAATTATGTAATATTAAATGTTCAATAGAAATAATTAATTGTTTGTTGTACCTATATGATATTTAGACCTTAGCAATAGAAGTTGAATTTTTGAGAGATGATAGTTGTGGTTGATTCTATGGTTAGGTATTTTCCCTTATTGTAGTTTGTTATATATATATATATATCTTATGTTATGTGATTACATATGCTACCACGCTCATGTCGCTAGGGAAACCGACACTCAGTGGACTCTGAGGGGTTTTTTCCCTAACATCTAGGTTGGAGAGGGTAGATAGCTAACTACCCTTTCTCACCCACTCTTTTCTTTGGGAGTAGTATTATGTGCTGGTATACATGTAGGTTACACTTATGTGTGTTTGTGTGGAGGTTTGTAATTAATTGTGGTTATTTTACACATGTATCTCCATATATATTATCCCAATAATTATTATAGGAATAATGTGTGCGGGATGTGAGGGATTGAGGTGTAGTACATGGTGCATGGGTTGTGGTGGATCCTGGAAAACTACTTGATTATGATCTAGAGGTGGTGATGATGATGAGATTATATGGTTCATGGTGTTCATATTATTATACAGTTGTCTTTGATTCATGTGACAAATTAGAGAGAGATGGATCAAGATGTGTGACATTGGGGTCGGAGTGGAAAACTAATGGGGAATTGGTAAAAGAGTACCCTCTATTTTATATTTATTTTAGATATCATATTATTACTTGTATGTGATACTTTGTGAGAGAGACATGGTGAGGTAGGAAACTTCACATACCAAATTAGGTAATGATTTAGTTTTATTGGTTATTCACTGGGATTTAGTATGATTTATTTGAATTTTTATGATTGGTTTTTGGGGAGGATCCTACTAAGTATAGTTATTTTCCTCAATCATATCTATATAAAGAGTTTTTCAGGTCTACATAATCTGGTTGATGATCGGGTTGGGCATTACTAGCTCATGGAGTTGTCCAATATCTATTTGGACTTCGAGGTCATTATTGGGAATTTCTTTTGGTACTTTTAGTTTTACTTTTGTGGTTTTTCAGTTTGGATCACATTATATGAATGTATTGATATCTTTTATTTTAAACCTGAAAAGGTTTTATTTTATGGTATCATGATATCTCTTATTCTTGATATTCTTATTAGAGGGGAGTTCCTCCAATTTTTGTGTATGATATTCCATTGGTTCTTGTCAAAAACCCATGTCCTATTAGAGGTGGCTTCAGGAATCGTCATCCTTCTTCATTCATTTTCATCTTAGGAGGGAACCTTTGGGGGAAAATGTCATGATAGAGTGGTATAAAAGGACAAGATGAGGAATAGGATTTAGTTTTGAGGTAAGAACTAGTGATAATTTCATGAGTTAGTAGGGAAACAATGTTAGCTGAGCTTTTTATGTGATGGAAACAAGGGACATCGGCTAGGAAATATGTATTTAGGGACCCTTGTGATTATATTCAAGGAATTTCTAGTTAACTTAGGATATTAAATGATGTGATACTAGTTGTGGGGTAGAGACCTAGGAAATTATTAGTTATCATTATTACTTATTCTAATGTTTGACTTGGGTAGACTTTGGGGTTAATTTGAACCTTAATTACTTAATATTTAATATTCCATATTCTAGGTTTATGAGACCCTAACCATTTATTCACTTTTAGGAATGGATCTAGGTCAATGTCCGCATCAATTTTATATAAAATATTTTCAATAATATGTTCCATCAGATCATCGTAGGTTTTAGGTCAATGATGATGAAAAATGGATACTTCGAGAGTATCAATGACAGAGTCTACCAAAGTATAAGGGATCCATTTCAAATTTAGTGATAGAGGACTAGTTATTGGAGGTGGATAAATCCTTTAGTTTGATCTGTTCTTAGAAGTAGCACTAGGTTTTGTTAGTGGTGAAGATGTTTTGTGGGGTAGCTAAGAAGTGGTGGTTCTTATTCCTTAGGGATTGAGAGGAGTCAATTATTTCATGGTATATGTTCTGATATCAGTTTCAAACAAAGTTTATTTCTTTAACCACAAAGGTGCCCAATAGGATGGAGCAACATACCCATTTGATAGGGCGTTTTTATCATGTAAGAATTCATTATTTATTTCATGAGCCTTCTTGGATATGATTTTAACCTAATTCCAGATGAGGAGTCTAGGGAGAGTCATTTTAAAAAGGTTTTAAATATATATATCCAATGCTAGGTTACTCCATTTATGTTACAAAAACATCTTGATGTATTGGAAAGGGAAGAAGTTATTGAGCATACATTACTAGGATCAGATCATCATGGGAGGGGATTCATCAGGATTCTACTTATAGAAGAATTGCAGTCTGGGATACCAAGTCTCGTATATAGAAATGTTTTTGGATACTTGGGTTAGTTCTTATCCCTCTTCTTCTCATTTTACCAGGGTCGGTAGAAATTAGGCCCATTTCAAAGGATCAGATGTTTTTTTTATGGATTACATAGCCATCATGGGAGGGAGTGCTTGAACTTTTTGAGTATACAACATGCGTTTGGTTTTCCACCTCAGGTTCGGTCACTATAATAATATCAGTTGAGGAAGCAGATGCAGGGTGTTCCATCCTATGATTAGTATAGGGGAGATGGGGTAGGTATAGGATATCCTTTTGATGATCCTCATACCTATAAAATAGATTGTGAACATGGAGGTGGTCTTAATCAAGGATGTAGGGTCCATGGAGAAGGTTGTGGTCAGATGCATGCTCTAGAGTTGTTAGTTCTAGGAAATTATGATGTCATTCACAATACCTATTTCTTTTTTTCTACTTAGGTGCATTCCTTGTTTGATTTAGGAGCTATTAACTCATTCATTTCACATACTCAAGTTTGTTCTTTGATACTTGATGTAGAGAGGATTCAAGTTCCTTTATAATTGAATACATCAATTGTAGGTTGATCTAATTAGTGTAATGTGTGTTGAAATTGTGATCTAGTTCTAGGATAGCACTTCTCTTAGGGAGACTTCTTATGTTTTTGGATATAGGAATATGATATCAACCTCTATATGGTCTTATTGTATTTAGTTCAGGTTATCATGTATTTTTTTAGGAAGTGTATTGTGTTTTATGTTGTTGATAGAGAGTATGCCATGTTCGATGGTGATTTATACCCTTGGATGGGTCATGTTGTGTCCAATCCTTGTCTTCCTTAATGGAACATTTGATACTAAGTTCAACATAGGTTTCACTAATAGTGTTTCTCAGTGTTTTGGAAGACATGTTGTGTGCATGTGTCCTAAATTTTAAAGGTTCATGGGTGAGACACTTAAATTTGGTTGAGTTTTCTTTAAAAAGTAGTTTTCAATCCACTATTTATATGTAACTATTTGATGATTTATATGTCCAAAATTTTAATTATTCATTCTGATGGACTAGGGTTGGATAGTCATAAATTCTCAGATCATAACTAGTGAATATCATGATAGAAATTGTTTAGGTGATCCATGAATAGATGAAGGTATAGTAAGATCATTATAAGTCTTATTCTAACCATAAGGGAAGGCCTTTGGAGTTCAATGTTGGAGGTTATTTATTATTTAAGGTAACTCCTCATCTTAGGAAGTGAAGGTTTGTTCGCAGGAATAATATTTATATCTGGTTTGCTGGTACTTTTGAAGTGTTTGTTTATGTAGGATCCTTTTTGTATCAGTTATAACTTCCACCATAGATGAGTGGGATTCATGATGTTTTTCATGTAACATAGATTCTCCTCTATCTTCATGATTATTCACACATCATTTATTGGGGTGATATTGATGTTGATAATGATGGAACCTTTGGGGATCAGCCCATGGAAATCTAGGACCATTGGGAGATGGTGTTGTGCATGCATTTTATTACCTAATTTTTTATCATATAGAAACAAGGTGGCATAAAGGATAGCGCATAATAACATGATTCACATATGATATCTCAATTTCATGAGTTTTTTATTTTTTTATTATTCTTTTATAATTATTTTCTGATGATGTTGAACTTTTCCTAGATTAAGAGATAGTTCTCTCTTCCTTGATGCCTATTTTAAGGTATTGATCCTATTTTAGAGGTTTCTCCCCAAAGAGAGTTCTTGGGAGATGGTTGATAGTGTTTCATAATTTTTTTTCTTTTCCCCTATAAGTGAGATGGTTATTCACCTATGATGGTGAGATTCTTGAGAGGTATCTTGTGGGGTGGTTTTTTAGTCAAATCATTTCTTTCTCTTCAGGTTTAGTATTAATTATTGAATGTGATTATTATTTTATAGGTATATAGTGTAAGGAATCAGACCCTTATATCTCATTCATTTATGTGTTTCAAAAGTACGACTTTGTCAAGGGAATCTTGGAGTAGGTTTGGTGGATTTTGGGAGCTAAAATCTAGTTCTTAAAGGATTTCACGGGATGAAGTCTTCACAACATGAATTCGGTACTTATGGCTAGAATGGTTATTTATGGCCTAAATGGGGTAAGCTCATGAGGTGTGATTTTTATTGTAAACCATCAGTTCAGGGTGAACTCATCTGGTTCAGTTTGGAGTTGGTTATAGTTGGAGTTAGTGACCACGCCTGCAGCGGTGGTCATTTTGATCTAGAAATTCATCTGTGAAAAAATGTTCTAGTACACTATGGTCATGGATAATAGTGTAGTGAAGGGTTAATTCACAAGTAAACCATAGGGAGTCACCTATGAGTGTACAGTAAGGCATGGTGGTCTGGTCATTTACTTGTGATCCACAGGGAGTCACCTATGGGCATAGAGAAAGTAGTGGTGATCTAAGAGTTCACCTGTAATCTATGGGGACTATCTACATGGTTTTTTTGAAGTTCATGGTTCAGATAAATGAATTCTATAAGTCCGTTAATGAACACTTAGTCCCATGTAGGTCAGTTGGGGTGTGTTTTATATGAAATGACCAATTTTGGTATCTAAAAAATTTTAAAAAAATTGAACAACTTCTGTTAGGTTTTTTTCAAGAGAACCCAGGTTGGATTAGTGGGACCCTTTTAGGTCATCTTTTCTATTAAAATGAATTTTCATGATAAATTTACTAATAAATATGGTATTTTAATAAATTTTTAGTGTTTTAAAAAGGATGTTTTTTGAAACTTTCCTATTTTTATCTTAGGGAATTAACTTAATCAAGTACCTCATGTTTTTTTAAAGGGTACTTGATGTTTTGAATTGAATATTTTAAGTGTTTAAAAGGTTAACTGTGATTAAATTTATTGGGATTTAAAATGGAACCAGAAATGGTTTCCTTTGTTTAAACCTCGTGTAAGGGCAATTTGAGTTCTACTTTGAGTTTTCTTGGAACGGAAGTGAGATCATTTTTCATAGGATTTTTTTATTTATCAATATATTATATGAACAGATCTTGATCCTAGTGACATCAGTTATCATGACCTAGTGATAAGAACCCTTATAACTTTTATGACTTGCTAATCTTGTGATATTTTTGATTTTTGGTTCCATTCAAGTGATGTTTTCCCTAGTAAGACTTTTATATTTCAATGAAACCCTTGTTTGAATGGGTGATAATATTTCCCTTGACCCTTAAACGGGCGTGAACATTAGGAAATGCTCAATTTCTATAAGTTAGACAATCTTAGAGCATGGTCATCCATTTCGGTCCTATGACCCTTTCATTTCTTCAGTGATGGATAAATTGGTATGTATTCATCTTGGTTAATGGTCATATAGGTAAATACGACTCTGGGTTTAAATCTATTTTACTGGTCATCCAATATTTGAATTCATAAATATGATAGCCTAAGGATAGTATCAAGGGTGTCTCATTTTATTTTTAGGCCTCAGGGTAGTATGTGTCCATGCACGCGGTGCCCATTGAATGCTTAAAGTTGTAATGAACTGCTAGAGTTTGGTAAAATCATCACGCCTTAAGTTGTTCAGTATGTTCTTAAGTCATCTCCATATTAGAATTATCTATGAGTAAAAGACTCAAGATCATCCCAATACTCAGAATGACTTCTAATTGACTTGGGTGTTTTGACACGACAATCCATTTGGTTTGAAAATCATGTCAAATGTTATGATGTGTGTGAGCGTGGCTCAAAAGAGCATCATTTATAAATTTAAGATGAATATGGATCTAGTGATCTTATGAAAGGTTGGTATATCTATATTTTTTTGATTACTAGGACACTTATAAGGTGAGAGTGTCCTTTCAATTTTGGTAAGTGTGTCCTTCTGGGTACAAGGGACATAACCAAATAGGACCGTTCAAAATGGTCAGTTTTTCATGAATGCCTTTGAGGCTAGAAAGTTTTAATTGAGTCGGTGCCAGGTCGAAAACATGATATTGGTGAGTTTCATGTGTATGAAACCTCTGAGAGACATCATTAGTCTCATATAGACTTAGGTGGTTAAACATGAATGATCATGGAAATGACTTGGGTGGAAAAGGCATTGTGATCAGTTTGAAATGGTGATGCGTCAACAGGCGAAACTGAGATTCTTCCTTGAAGTCAACCAGTTATGTTTTGATAGTTTTTCTTTCTAGTAATTGAGTAAAAATGACTAGAAACTTTAAAAAACCTCTTGGAATACCCTATCAAGTGACCAGCATGTCCCCTATATTGATATCATCCTTGATGCACTAAGAGGGCATTGGTCTTATGTCACACTATTGTTTAAAAATCTATTGATATTTTTGGGTGGTTATACTTAAATTTTGTACATAAGACACAAAGTTATAGTTGAGGCTTGGTTGGTCTTGAGTGAACCTCGGGTTCCCAAGTAGGAACTCCATGGGTGTTTTTCTATACACAAGCCATTTCTTCTGTCTTGATCGCCGGACAAATGTCACTTTGGGTTCAGTCAATGATCTAATGTGTTAGTTGTGACCTCGATTCAATGTCTCACCTATAACTATGGTGTGTGGAATACATGTTAATAGTACCTTGGACTCATTTCATTTGAATATGAGGTTAACCTGGTTTTGTGTTGGGTTCAGAAGTGAAGTTTGAGAAGGGGTGGTGATTCCAATAGGGTGGATCTGGATTATACCTCTATTCATGTTGTAGCACAAAATTTTAAAATGGTCAAGCTTGGTTATGACTAAGGAATCTCATCTGAAGTTAGTATGGACATTGGTGATCATGTTCATTATAAATGTGAGGTTCCTTGGGTGAAGGCATCACATTTCAGTTTTTCAATCATCGGTCGTCTAATCTGATAATCTTTTGAATGGTCGACCAGAGTGCCTTTCCTTGTTCTTCCTTTTTCTTGATGTAAATAATTGGTGGGGAACTATTTATAGCATGTCATAAAGTATAGATGAGAGAAGTTTGTGTTGGCTAGGGCTTTTTATGGAAATTTTTCTTGACCTAGCTAAATGAGGTTGGTATGGAACTGGCTATTAGATAATATCAATGTCACACCAAGAGCCTCATTAAAATTCATAAAGGTGTGCTTTGAAAGGAAATTATAATGGTTGAAATGTCTTCACTTGGAATTGGCCCCTTATAATTTTAAAGCCTAAGGTGGGGAGCACCATTGTCCAAATTCTTAAAGATACGACGATGTGATCAAGTATTGATTTTAATGGGCTTAGATAAGAATGGTTTTTATGGTTCAGTTGTAAATTAAATGTTGTATCAGGTTTAAATGTCTTAAGTTCCATATGCTTAAGGTTTTCTTGAATGTTTTTTCGGTGTTCGGAAATGAAACCCGATCATTTAAATGAGAATTCATGACCCCTATAGGTTGGGTGATTATTTTTCTATTCCTGAAGGCTTCTCGGGGATGAGAAGTTCTAATTTGGGAAGGTTGTGACATCTTGTTTTTTGAATTGGACAAAAAATGTAAAGGAATTTGAACTTTTTCATTTACCAAATGGTATGTTTTTAAACTGAGCATCGGAATGTAATGATGAGGGTTGGGACATTTTAAAGTGATGTTTCTAGACTTGGGTGCAGGCCTGAGAAGTTTCTTGGGAGTCTTGAGAAGTTTTGGGTGCACCAGACTGGGAAAAATATGTTTTGAAGGACTTGTAGAGGGTGCATGGTATTTCTAAAACTGTACAGAACACATTATAAAATTGTATGGACTTTTGTAGGTGGATAGAGGTTCTCATATGGGCTACTCATAGTTTACCAAACCGTGCATCTAGACCACATGTTTAGCATAAATTTGGCAGTACCTCATCACTATTCACTGCATGGCTACACACGGTTAGGAAAACCATGTGGGGTGCCTAAGTGACCAGAAGAGGGTGCAAGGTTGGAACATAGTTTTCCAAACCATGAAGCCCAAACCATGCATGATAACCTATTTTAAAAAATTGAATTAAAATAAAATTAAAAACCTAAAACACCAAACTCTCCTCCTCTTTGTGACCTATGCACGACACCAGTCCCCTCTCCCTCTTGACCTCACACAACCCCCCTCACCTCATCCCCCCTTCAATGCACCATTTCAACCAGATTTATTTTAATCATTCCCATGATCCTTCAAGGTGAGTCTCCTCCTCTATTATCCTTCCATTTTTGACCATTTTTTAGTTTCTTTGTTTCCCGGTGAGGTGTGTCTGAAACCCTAGGGTTAGGGGTTGATCGATTTAAAACTTTCATCTATTGGTAGGTTGTGAGAAAGGCTTCTCAGGACTCCTTGGTTCGTATTCTGGAAACCATCACCAAAGGAGAAGAATTTCAGATCTTCTTGGTCTACCTTCATCGATTTAGGGTAATATTTTTCTTACTTCTTGGTTTTTTCCCAATTTATATTAGGGTATTTCGTGTTCTTAAGGTTCTTGGAATTATTTGTAGGTTGTTTGGTGGCTCCTCAAAGTTGTGTTCACACATACATAGGTATGTGTATACATATGTATATATGTATCACCCTTTTAAATGTTCCATCATGGTGATGGGAATGTGTATATAAGTTTAAATGTGTATATATATATAAATGTATGTGTCTGCTTTGGTGAAGTGATCATTGTTGTCATCAAAATTGTCATGTGTTGATTTTTTTTCATGGTTACTCTTCAAGGTAGGGTCTCACTTCCTTTACCCCTTAATTTAATAATGCATTAATTATTTTTTCACACCTTTAATAAATTATTTCTTTGTATAGTAGTTTTTAAAAAATGTTTTCCATTGGTAAATTCGATTTGATTCATAATTGAAAAAATGAATTGTTTTATAAATAATTTAATTATTTATTAATAAAACCCCTCCAATAAAGGTGAGTTGTCTTCAAGCTAAAAATTAATATTGTGATAGTTTTTCTTTGTTGGTTTATTTTTTTGGTTCTTGTTCTGAGGAAATTTAGTATTTCCCCCATTTAATAATCTAAATTGAATTTTCATGCTCGGTTAGTATAAGTGGAATGTTTAGGACTTTCCCTTATTGGTGTTCTTAAATGGTTAAGACCTTATTAATATAAAATCTAAATGAACCAATCACCTCCTAAGGGATTGTCTTGATTTCTTAAATGACATTGTCTATGTACAAAATTGGTACATTTCTAATTAGAGACAAACATATCCTAAGTGTTTGACTTTCTTTGTAAAGGGAAATAACCATGTATGTAATCTCCAAGTTAATCATGGAACCTCCTAACTGTTTGACTTGATTTGTAAAGGGTAATACCCATGTAGGTAGTTACCCATCTAACCTTATAACCTCTTAAGTGCCACTTTGAACCTTGTAATTGAATTTCCATGTTTTTTCTGGCTAAATTTCATGTCATTAAATTAAGTGGTTTGAAGAGTATTGGAAATGAATTGGGTGGTATGACCACACCACTTATTATAATTTAGTAACAGAATCATATATAAATTAAATTTAATGCGTTAAATGAAATGAAGCATGAAGGGTGGCATGAACATGCTGTTTATTGAATTTTATGCTTGGATAAGATTGTTATCTTGTTTTATTTAAATTTCAATGATGACATGTGTTTTGAGGCATGTAAATACCTTATTCTTGTGTTTTTATTTAATTTCTTATAAAAGTGCATAATTCTTATGCCCTATTTTAGTGGCTTGATTAAAGTTCTAATCTTTGGTAAGATTGTTAGTGTGAGATATTAAAATGATAATGATGACACCTAATTATTACATTCTTGGTTTTGTGCTAAATTCTTTATGCCATATTGATGGTTTTATTTGTGTCCTTTGGCTATATTGGTGTCATGGGGTCTTTCTATTCCCTTGATGGAATGATATGTTTAATTAAAGTCTTGAAATTATAAATGCTTACTTTGTGATATGTTCCTTAATTTTTTGGCTCACTTTTCACATTCTAGGAGAGAACATGGATTTTATATTAAGGATTCATGGATGGACTCATCGTGCTCATTTAGTTATGACTCAAAGCACTGAGGATGATGATTTGGATTTCTAGGAAAGGGCATCTTAGGTAGTTTATTATACTAATGAGTGATACTGATTCCCTAGGGTAGAAACCATTGATAGACCTTTTGGAAAGATGTTTTTTCCATGACTTGGGTGATACTTGGTCCCCTAAGTGAGATACCTAGGATGGCCTTAGAAGTTACCATACCTTATAGTGATACAATGTACTTCATATGGATTATATTGGATGGACTTGGTGGTATTGGATTATCAGATGTTCTTGTTTCGATACTTGGGATTATTTTAGATCACCTTGTATGGGTATGGGACTCGACCTCATGATTTGATGGATTAAATGATTGGATTTATTATTCTTATGATATGCATTTTTCAATATTTTTTGGATCTTGTTGTGCTTTCTCATGGTGTTTCTTGTGTATAATTATGAATAATTAAGAAATGAAATGGATATGAGACCCCAATACCGAGAAAAGTTTGGGAGTTTGTTCTTGTTAGTTTCCTTGTTTACTTAGGCCCTTGTATATATATTCTATCTTTCACAGGTAATCTATTAAGACTTTCAGCTTAAGTCGAAGAAAGTTTTATGGGATGGGTGTTCATTTAGGAACCCAGACTAAGATTCTATTATTTTAATTTTTATCACTCTTCAGTTATATTGAATGGAACATTTACATTAATTTATAAAATGTATGGGATAGATTGGTCTAGATCATGTGGGTGTCAGCCTACTCATATTTATGTCTCACACCCTACTCAGGATCTGTTTGGCACCTAAGTAGATCATATTGCTCATAGGTCTTTAGATTCATTGCTTTTGTTGTGTTGTGTACATGTGAGAAAGGGAACATAGGACTGGGCTCATGGTAAAGATTATAGAGGAGTTGATAATTGGGTTTTTTCTCTTTTGTCATATTTTTTTTCTTGTACCTAGTAGTAACACCTAACATTACATGCACCATTATATGGAATTAGTGTTTGACATTTTACTTATGTTCAGTTATTACATTTGTTCTTCCATTATTGTTCAATTTTATTCTTATTTTTATTGTTTCTCAATTATTGTCTATGCTTATGCTATTTTCCTACTAATTCACACTGGTTGTACTGATGTGCATACTCTGATCAATGAGGGAATAGTCTCCCCATTGACACACCCTAGGCCCTCATTTCTAGTTGAAAATCTATAGCATTTTGGGAGATGTGCTTGTGGTCATGTGGTGACCAATCCAGCTATTCTTATAGTGTTATGTAGGGTGGGGATGTTACACTGTGAATGATGAAACATCTTGTGAAAGATTTTCTAAAGATATGGGAAATTTTTTTGAGATGTCCATGCAAGGAAAAATTAAATACTTTCTTGGGTTAAAAATTTTATAAAATAAGAAAAATATTTTTCTTTCTCAAGAAATGTATGCTATGGAAAATCCTAAGAAGTTTGGTATGGAAAATTAAAAACTATTTTACACGCCAATTTTAGTTAGAACCAAGTTGAGTAAAGATTTAGAATACAAATAAGTTGTTCATAAGGAGTTTTAGAACCATATTAGATGTTTTTTTTATATTTTAATGCCTCAAGATATGACATTGTTTACTCTGATACCTTATGTGAAAGATTTTAGAGTACTCTATAGAATCACATTTACTTGCTAGAAAAATAATTCTCAAATACATAAAAGGAAAAAAAAATTAGAATCATGTTTGATAACTCAAAAGACATTGATTTGTTTGGGTATTCAAATACTCATTGGATAGGAAATGTTAATGATAAAAGATCCACATCTAGTAGAGTTTTCTTTCTGGGGAAAAGTTTTGTTCGTTGGAATACAAAGAAACAAAATTTAGTAACTCTTACTATAGATAAATCTTAGTATGCTTTGGCTACTCAATTTGCTACCCAACTTATGTGTACGAAGACTCAGTTATAAGATTTACTTTTTGAAGTAAAATTAATCTTGCTCTTGGGTTGTGATAATCAAAGTGCAATCAACCACACTAGGAATCTGGTAAAAAATTATCATTCAAAATATATTGATATCAAATATCATTTCATCAAAAAACACGTGTAGATGAATGAATTGAAACTATAGTATGTTCCAACATCAAAACAACTTGATGAAATTTTCACAAAACCTTTACTGAAGGAAGATTTTTCTAAATTTATTTTGAACATGGAAATCCAGCATCTTTCTCATAAAGGTTGAGGTATGTGTTTTTGTCCCCTATCTCATATTGTCTTTTGATATTTTTGTTAAGGGAGAGAATTGATTCATAAATATATCCTTATGAAAGAATTCAAAAGGGGGGGGGGAGTTTTGGGTAATCTATGAATTCAGTAATGGAAGTGTGTGAACTATTATAAATTTTTGTTGGATTGGTTGTAGGAAAAAAAATTGTATTCCAGGGATGCTGAATAAATAAGGAAAAAATATAAGGGAAAAAGATGAGGAGGATTTTATAATAACCATATTTGGACATGATGGTTTTTATATCATTAATTCTTGTTTCCTATAATGAGTTAGCTCATGTAGGCTTAAATTTGTTGATATATAATCTATATCTTGAGGATACAAAGTTCAGAGATTTATGAATCTTGGATGACAACAAAATCCAAAGGGGGTATTGTTAGGACCAAATTGATAAGGATGATTATCATATTTGGGTATTCTATTTTATTTTCAATAACGTTTAAGAAGAAAAGAAATATCCTAACATTGTTTTTGGTGAAAATTGTACTAATCATCGTATTTAAAAAAATATAACTCATAATGATTAAGAAATTCCATTGGATTAGGAATATGTCTGCTGGTTGAAAAGGTTCATTGGACACACCTTGGGTCCAAAATGAAAGAAGAGATCGTAATGTGGGGCTCAATCAGTGTCTATCTAACTTCGATACTAATATGATAGTGATTTTTTATTTTTTATTTCCCAAAAATCATAAGTAAGTTGTAAAACTTGTGATGATAGCTTGATAAAATAAAGGGGATAAGAAGTGATGAAAATCATTCTAAGAATCTTATTAGAAGAAAAGAGATTCTTTCAATCATATTCAAGACAATCGTATTCAGACCGATAAGGAAAGAATTTTTTTTGGGAGAGTAGGAAGCTACGATAATTTTCATTATAAGTCAGATGATGCTAAATATGATCTTCATATCAAAGTCATGAAGGAATCCCTGATACAAGAATAAGTTTTTAAATAATTAATTTGATAAAGTTGAAAATTTTTTGTCCCAATATCTTCATAATGATATTACTGAATGAAATTTTTTCTAAAGTCTTAAGAGGATGATCATAATGAAGATAATAGTTTTTAGTCAAACCAAAATCTAAAATTTTTAAATTATAAAAGAAATAAGTTGATAAGAATAGTATTTAGAAAATAAATAATCCACTTATATCATTCCATCAGATTTAGTATGTCATTGTATTCATCCGAGGTATAATTTTTAGTTTTAAAAGTTCATTGGTATTGTATTCAGAATAGAAAGAATAAATCTGGTTTTTTTTCAAGTTATTTTATCATTTGGGTCAAGATCCATAGTATTGAAGTTGATAACAATTCATATTTATAATGAAAATAATAAGTGTAAGTGATTGAAAAAGTTTGTAATAATCTGATTTCCTCATCATAATGAAGAAAACAGAATGAGAGTTGGTTCCAAGAATCATAATAAGAAAAATTATGTTTCCCTTCATACATTTGCTGTAGAGAAATGTAATGACAAAACTGTTATTTTACCTTTTTCTTTATTTTTATGGGGCATATCATAATGGTAATCATAATGGAGAACTATAATCAAATTTAAACATTCTACGAAGACTAAATCCATCTATTTATTCTTACATGAAATTGGTATGGAGAATCGTAATGAAGAAATCATAACGGAAAAATGGAGTGGATAATTGGAATCTGGCTGATGTTTGTAAAAAACTTATGAAGTAGATATAAAGTTGTAAGAAGATTCAAAAAGGTTCAAGAAGAAATAAAAAGATTTTAGAAGCATTGATTAATTCATAAATTCCTTCAAAATTATAGGGAAATTGAAATGTTGAAAAAATTGGTTAAGTGGAAAATGTTTTGAGAATCCCACCTAAAATATATTTGGAACACCTATAAAAGGTAAAGTACTTTTTACTTTCTGACATATGTACTATTCATTAAATGAATAGAGAAGGTGTAGAACTGGATAATTCTAGAGAGATGAAGAGGTTTCTAGATTGAGTTTTGTTGAAAAATTTCTCCAGATAGAATAACCATTGGAGAAGAGATAATATTGTATTCATCTGATTATCGTATTCAACTGGTCATCATATTGAGCTAAATCATCCAGTACAGGGAAATAATATTGGGATTTTTGGATTGAATAATAATTGTTCCATAATTTTCTTAAGCGTATTCATACATACATATATATTTTTCATATTGAGTAATCGGATTGGAAAAATCGGACTGGGAAATCTGACTGAGTTTTATTACAAATTCCAGAAGAAGTTCTTACCAGCTTCTGGGTAAGAAAGTGAAGAATTGTTTTGAAATATTATATTTGTGAAATTTTATCAAGAATAACCATACAATGATTAATACAAAAACTTTCTTACATCATTTCATTCTACTTAAAGCACATTCACTATTGTATTGATCATAATGCTACATGAGTGTAAGGTCATATCCTACTCATTGTATTCCACACAAAAAGATTTTTTTCTTGTGGATTGTGTGGTATTGGATAACTTAAAAACCATACCAAAGATGTAGCTACTATTATTGAGTGGTGAAACTTGTAAATTCTTATGTTCCTATGGATGTGTGTTATAATTTTTTTCATCAGGTAAATAAATATTTAACAATAGGCGTAGGTTTCTTTATAAGAAAGGAAACATAAAAGAAAAATATATCACTAATTCACCCCCTCCCCCTCTCAGTGATACAACTTTCTTGAATGGGAACATATAGAATTGTTTATTAGTTATAATATAATTTAATAATATAATATTTTATATAAAAAATAATGAATTTTTCATAATTACTTAATTTTAATTAATCAAATTAATGGCCTTATTTGATAAATAATTCAAACCATATCAAAATGAGCTTTGATAGTTGATATGATCAAGGATTAAATAATATTAAATTTTTGATATTTAGATTATGTAAACTATTTCCATAATAGAGTATAAATTTAAAATGTATATATTTCATATAATAACATATTTTTGAAGTAAATGTAATATAATAAACAATGTGAATGAGTTCATATAAAAAATAAATATAAATACGTTATATTTATTTAATAATGGATTGTTCATAATGGATAGTTAAATTTTAAAGTTATTATAATTATCTTTATTTATGAATTTCAGACAAATTGTGTATTCTCATGCTTAAATATATGAATTTTCCAAATATATGAATGTTTCTTTTAATTATTTCCTTTTTTATTATTCATGAATATAATTTTTATACTATAAATATTTTTATACTTTACTTTAATATTTTAAACTTTTTCTAAGGTATCACACATGCATCTAATGAGTTACATGAGAGGTGTGATAATTGATTTATTATTATTCTTCCTTATCTCTAAATTTTTCAGATGTTTTATCAAAGGTCACACATCAATATTATTTGATCAGATTGATATTATAAGAGGAATAAGATTCCAAAATAAATCATTAGAAGCATGCATACATGTATAATTAATAACATGTGATAATATGGTGAAATAAAATTCCGTTTAAAAATACTAAGTTTCATATTCCTTCTAAAGAAAACACATGTCAAGTCCTTAATCATTCAACCAGGTATCTTCATGCTAAAGATGGGTGACCATGGAATATCTTATGTAATACAAGGAGGATATATCTAATTTTAAGATTTAGGTAACCAAATATTGTTGTCATTTTTCAGTTATACTTAGCTAGGAAACCCTTAGGAAGGATACCATAATAATAGCATATAGAATATATCCATATGGTGGATTTGGTAAAAGGGTTTAACTCTAAACTATACAAGATTCATAAATGATATAATTGTCATGATGAACTACCTAAATAGAAAAGTTATGATAAGAACACTAAAGTGGAATCATTTCTTATTGAAATATAGATCTTGACCCGTTAATGGATAAGATGGATCCAAAAGTGGTCATTATTTTAGTGGAAACACATTTAACAAAAATCCTTATTAAATGTGTTTAAAACACAATACTAATATAATAACATCTTATGTTGTATCTAAATAACACCATCATCATCAAAATAAACTGTTAGATCAAACCTTAAAGATATGAAACCAAGTGTAATCAATTTCTTAGACTATTAAAATACTTAAAATTTATTCTCAATAAAGGAAAGTTCTATGTGTTAGGTAAAATACCTACCTAGGTAACCAAGTTTTTAATTAGATTAACAAGTGGATTAAATAGTTTCTTATGAGAATCATAGAATAATTCACATAAGGTTTCAGAGACTTTAATATAAGACAATTAATTTAAGTATATTCTTATATACTCTATATGATAGGGTATTTTAAAGACTTGTAGAGGTTGGATATATTTTTAAGTATTATCCTTGTAAAATAATTCATTCTATTTTATCTTGTGAATTTTTTTGATAATGTAAATGTATTAAAACTATTTTTACCTTATTTTATCAAACTGTTGAGAAAATTGGAGTTTGGAATTTTTTCACAACCCCCCCCCCCCTCCCACTTGTACCCCTCCAGGGCCAGATATAAAGCATTATAGATAGAGAAGACCCCTAAATCCCCACTCAAATTGGCTATGGGTTGGAGATTAGAATTAAGGGTATAGAATGCATGAAAATAGGGGTAATTAAAAACAATATATAAATTAAAGGAATAAAAAATAAGATGAAGTACACCTTTGAAAACAATTAATAAATAAATGAGAGATAATAATATATGAAGTTAATGTCATAAATAATATAATTGACTAAAAATACCAAAAAAATACAAGGCAGTGACCACAACTCTGACAGGTCCTAAATAAATCTATGATCTATTAATTTCCAACTCAATCACTAACCAACCCCTGTGCACCAAAAAGATTATGTATATAGGGTGAGTATATAAGTATTCTCTAAAGGTTCTTACCTAGAAACTATCATGAAAATGTGAAGGAAGCATATTAAATCCCTGTTAAAAAACAAATGAAACTAAATAATTACCTAAATAGGTAAAACTATATCCCATCACCCTCATGGATCACTCACCAAGTAACTCCTATAAGAATATTTATTTCAAAACATATATTTAAGAAGGTACCATGTATCCACTTCCCAACCAGTTTATCACTCTCACACCCTATTTCTTAATATCCAGTGTTATAATCACTACCATAAGTCATCCAGCACCTCACGAATACATGTATAGACCACATCATCATATCATATTTTACCTAATGTACACATATCTCACCACATCCATAACTAGGTAGTAGCCAGAAATACACTACACCACATATATAATTTATTACACCTTAATATATGATGAAGCATTCTGGGTTACTAGAGATAAAAATACAGATCAATGGCCTCTTTTAGTGAGGGTTTATTTGGTCAAGCATGTCACCTTATGATGACCCATTTCTATTTGTGAAAAGGTTGATGGAAGTTGGAATCTATTTATCGATTATTATCATTGGAATCAGGTGACAACAATGAATCACTACCCTCTTCCATGGATTTATAATTTATTCAATCAACTAAAGGGGTATAGTTGTCTATCAAATATTGATCTATGATTAGAATAACATCATATGTGGTGAAGAATGAGGACATTCAAAATAATGCTTTCTAATGTTTTTATTGGCATTATGAGCTCACTTTAATGTCATTTGTTGTGAAAATTGATATAGTTGTATTCATGGGACTAATTAATGAGATGTTATGAGATTTTCTGGAATGGTTTGCTCTTTTTTATCAATGAAATCCTTATATACATCACATCTAAGGGGGAGAACATAGAGAAATTGTGGGTCATTTTGTCATTTCTATATCATCATCATCTATTTTGGTATCTATCAAAGTGGATGTTATATTATCATGAAGTTCATTTCCTAGTGCATTTCATATCCTGATATGGATTAGTCAAAGATCCTTTGAAGATCTAGGTTCTTACTTCTTGGGTATCCCTCAAGAATGTTGCAGAGGTGTGTAGTTTTCTTGGTCTTTTATGATATTATAGGTGATTTGTACCTGAATTATCTAAGATTGTGACTCCTTATATAGAATTAACCAGAAAGGATATGGGGTTCTTATGGAATGACCAATGTTATAATTCTTTCAATCATCTGAAGTAGAAGTTGGTCAATGCCCATGTTCTAAATTTTTTAGAAGAGTGAGTTCAGTTTGAGGCTTATTATGATACTTCATGTCTTGAAATGGTAAATTTCTTAATGTAGTAGAGAGTGGTTGTTTCTTATGGGTCTACATAGTTATGAACCCATGAGAATAACTATTTCACCCATGATATCAAGTTAGAAGTACTTTTATTTTCCTTGAAGTTGTAGATACAATATATTATTGGTGAACACTTTTTGATTATCATTAGTCATAAAATCCTGAGGTGTGTCTTCTCCTAGCATAACCTCAACTTATGACAGTGACGGTGGATGGAATTCATGAAGTACTATAAGTTTTATATTTTTTATACACTGAGAAAAGTTAATGTTGTAGTTGATGAACTAATAAGTAATTCATGCGGTGGTGTTATGTATCAGTCTAGATATTCTTGAATATTGATGGAATAATTCTTTAGGATGCATCATGATATGGGAGAGGTTGGTGAAAATGGATGCCTTTATAAGATAATGATGCTGTCATCTTTAATTCAATGGGTGGATGATTCTTATATGGGGTATTCTGAGCTTGAAGTCTAGAAAGATCAATTTGTCTATGTTGATTCCCCTGATGGATGGTTTGAGGGTGATTAATAGCGGGTGTTGTTTTAGGTTAGGATCTCATTACTTTGGTGATGCGTGAGGTGGTTATCCAAGATTTCCACAACACACCCTTAGTGGTATATCCTGATGTGATAAATAGATATTATTCTCTTAGAATTCAGTTTCTGTGGCTTAGGTTGAAGCATTAAGTTATAGATTTTGTGTTCCAATGTTTAGTCTACTAGAAGGTGAGAGTTGAACATCATGTTCCTGGTGGTTTTCTCAATCTGTTAGATGTTCCTCAATGGAAGTGGGAGGAAATTTTAATGGAATTAATCATTGATTTACCTCAAACTTAGGGATTTTATAATGTTATATGTGTAATTATGAATTTTTTAACAAAATCAGCTCACTTCTTAACAATAAAGGAGTTGTTATCAGTGTAGTTTTTATTGAGGGGGTATTTGGAGGAGGTGGTGAGGATTCATGGAGTCCTCAAGAAAAAATCTCTAATCATGATCCACATTTCACCTCCATGGTATGGATAGGTCTTCATCATTCTTTTTTCTCTCATTTTTGCCTTAATATTTATTTTCATCCAAAAACATTCAGTCAAACAGAGTGGACTATCCAAACTCTTGAAGACATGTTGTGTGCATGTGTCCTAGATTTTGGAGGTTCATGGGTGAGACACCTAACTTTGGTTGAGTTTTCTTAAAATAATAATTTTCAATCCACCATTGATATGTGAATATTTGAAGGTTTATATGTTCAACAATTTCATTATTAATTATTATGGACTAGGGTTATATATTTATAAATTCTCATATTAGAACTAGTAAATAGAATGATAGAAATGGTGTAGGTGATTCATGAATAGATGAAGGAGAAGAAGGATCATCAGAAGTCTTATGCTGGCCATAGGAGGAGGCCTTTGGAGTTCAATATTGGAGGTTATTTTTTCTTTAAGGTAAATCCTCATCTTAGGAAGTGAATGTTTGGTCAAATGAATAATATTTATATCTGGAATGTTGGTTTTTTTAGGTGTTGGCGTGATTGGGAGCCTTCATGTATCAGTTATCACTTCCACCATATATGAGTGGGATTCATGATGTTTTTCATGTACCATAAATTCTCCATTATCTTCATGTTGATTGTCACATCATTTATTGGGGTGAGATTGATATTTAAAATGATGGGACCTTTGGGGATCATCACATGGAGGTCTAAGACCATTGGGAGAAGTTGTTGTGAAGGCATGTTATTACCTTTGTTTTTATCATATGGAAAAAATTTGTCATAGAGGAGAGCACTTAGGAACATGATTCACATATGAATGAGAAATTTCCTAAGTTTTTTATTAATATATTCTTATTTATAATTATTTTTTATGATGTTGACATTTTCCTATCTTATGAGATAGTTCTCTCTTCCTTGATGTCTTTTTTATGGTCTTTCTCCTATTTGAGAGGTTTCTCCCATAGGAGAGTACTTGGGAGTTGGTTGATAGTGTTTAATAGTTTTTTTTTGTCCCTCTAAGTGAGATGGTTGTGAACCTGTGATGGTGAGATTATTTGGAGGTATCTTTTGGGGTGGTATTTTAGTCAACTATTTTCCTTCTCTTCGGGTTTAGTATCAATTCTTGAGTGTGATAAATTTTTTAGAGGTATCAAATGTAAAGGATCGGCTCCTTCTAGCTCATTCCTTTGTGAGTTTCAAAAGTTTGATTTTATTGAGGGAATATTTGAGTAGGTTTGGTTGATTTTGGAGATAAAATATTGTTCTAGAAAGATTTCAGGGCATGAAGTGTTCACAACATGAATTCGGTGCTTGTGGGCAGAATGGTTATTTATGGCCTGAAGGGGGTAAGTTCGTGAGGTGTGATTTGAAGTGTAAACCATCAGTTCATGGTGATAATGGATTATGGGTTAGATTCTATTGTAAAACCCCATCTTATGCATTTTTGGGTTTTGTTTGTTGACAAAAATTATTAAGTATGTTTTCCCATATGTTGTGTTGGTTGAATAAAGGAGCTCTGATAGGTTTGTTCAAATTGGAAAAGAAGGTATTCACCATTTCTTAGACAACATCATAGTGAACTCATCTGGTTCATTTTGGAGTTTTTTATAGTTGGATTTGGGGACCACACCTATAGTGGTGGGAATTTTGATATGGAAATTCATTTATGAAAAATGGTAAAGTCTACTATGGTCGTAGAGAACAATGTAGTGAAGTGGGAATTCACTGGTAAACCATAGGGAGTCACCTACGAGCATGTAGTTAGTTATAATGGTCTAGGCATTTAATTTTGATCCATATAAAGTAACCTATGGGTGTATAGAATTTTTTGGTGATCTAAGCATTCAATTTTAATCCATGGGGAGTCTCTCTATGGTTTTTTTGAAGGTCATGGTTCAGAGAAAGTTTGATTGTACAAAACATCTTACAGCAGGAGGATATGGGCATGCTTTTCAATATGTTTATGAAAAATCTCCAAGATTTTTTCACTATTCTATGTTGTAACCTATTTTGGTGTTCTATTATACAGATATAGAAAAATCCATTCCAACAAGCCTTGGATTTTATGGCAGTTATAACAATCAATCAATGGGAGGTTTTTGGTCTATTTTTGAAGGCCTTAATTTTTTGAATTCATTATCATGGAGGGATTTACATTAAGGAAATTATTTAAAGAGTAAAATATGACATAATTTAGTGATGAAAATATATAGTAAGAGTAAGGATAAATTCAAAATCTCTTCTGTAAAGGAGAAGTCAAAGAAGAGGATGATCCAGGAGTTCCAATATCTCATTGGAAGTTCAAATAAATTATGTTGACAAAGAAACACCATATTTGGTGAATATTTCTATCAACATTTCTTAAATAATATTATTTCATCATGAGTATAAATGAGTTTCTAGTTTATAAAAATAGTGATCTTTCCAAACATTCATGGTATTAAACCAGGAGGGTTAGTGCGACCACTCCAAACTTGTAAAATGATGAAGCGGTGATATTTTTTGTGATTAGTGCACAATCACATTATCATGCATGCTTCTTAGATGTATCCTAGTGTGGGTGAACCAAATAAAATCATCTGTATCATTTACTAATTTATTCACTCTTGATAAAAATAAAGGTAGAGATTGAGGTTTACCTCAAGTTTAGAGAACAATATTTAAATATAAGGATCTTAAAGTAATAAAATAATTAAATACCCCCAATATTAGGGTATATTCCTTGATTAATGATGAATAAATTGTATCAAAGATATCATTTTTTGGGTGTCTTTATCTCTCTCTTGAAGGTATGGAAAAAAATTTCAACCACAAACGCATTCAAATCATTGAAGGTAATAATTTTCAACTATGGAAGATTTGTATGAAATATTATTTCAGATCTTTAAGAAGGGATGTTTATGTGGAAGTCGTGTATGGTATTTTTTTAGAATGGACATTGAAATTTTATCATAGAATGGTCACATAAAATTGGATATGGATGAAAAGGAAATTAATTCCTTAGGAATAACTCTAGACAATACCATTTACACAATGGTAATGTTTTGTAAAACTTTTCATGTTATGTGGGAAAAACATTGGAATATATATGAAATATATTCAAAGGTTTATGAGGCCAATTAATAGTTTTTATGGAATAAATATAAGTACTTGAGAATGATTATAAGTGATATGGTCGATGACTTTTTTTATTAAATTAATGCTCTTGTTAAAGGCATACACAGTCTTGGTGAGGATATCAATGATGAGAAGATTATGAAGAGAATAATGAGAATACTTTATCCTTAGTTAAATTTAAAGGTGTTAGTTCTAAAAGAAAAATACCTGAAGGAAATATCTCTAGACAAATTACTTAAAACTCTCATTGCATATGAGATGAAAAATGAGGATAATAAGTCAAGGATGAAGGAAAATTCTCATGAAGTGGATTTTAAAGTAATGAAGAATCTCATGGTGAAGGAATTTTCTAAAATAGAAGAAATTGATGAGATGATGTCCTTTCTCTCCTCTAGCCTTAGAAGAGGAAAAGGAATGTTTAAAGGTAATCTTCCACTTTCTTGTTTCATATATTGAAAAGTGAGACATCTTATGGCTAAATTTACCAATAAATTTCAAAAATATTTTGAGTATGGTGTGGAGGGAAATAATATTGTATTCAAAAATAAAAATTTACTCCCACAAAAAGATGTAAACTTTGATAAAAGTGAAGTTAAAGAGGCTAAATATTTCCAGGATCTTGATAAAGATGCACTATTAGTTTTTATTCAAGATAATGATAGTGTTATTAAAAATGATTTTAATAGAAGAGTTAATCATCATGTTAAAATTGAGATGTTCATTCAATAAATTGATATTTATAGGGCCATGATGAAGAAGGATAGTATAGTTGTTCATGACTCTAAACTCTATATATAACAACAAGAGGACTATATGTTAGAATAAATATCTAAAATCAAAAATATCAAATTTAGATTTTTAGTAAGTTCAAAGAATGAAGTTGAGTTGAAAATAAAAGAAGAGGAGAAATCTAAAATCATTAATGAATTGTATAAATTAGTGAATGATAAATTCTATAAAATTGGAGAGCTAGAAGGCGAAGTCAAGAAATTGAAATTCAGGTGACAAAATTAAGAATGGTGGGTCACACCTAGTACAACATCAACTAGCTCAAAGAATGTTTCTCCTATCAAGGATGGAAAGACCTATTGTGATATCACTAAGGAATATAGTCCCATTCCACATGTTTAATGAATCAAATAAAAAGGAAAATTTGATATGGAACATGGTGGAATAAAAAGGGTAGTCATGCTTGGGGTTAAACCTCAAGAATAAATACCTCGGAGGAAATTGTATCCTCACAACACCTAAAAAGAAACTTTTGGAATATATCATACTCAAACAAATATGTCAAGAATTGGATGATTTTATTTCAGAAATATGGGACACACCCAATATGTGAGCTCTATTTCCAAGATATATATATGAGAATAAGATTCAAAATGACAACCAAGTATGATTTATAATTTTTCCTATGCTTTTAAATTTATTGTTTTTTGGAGTTTTTCAGAACAAATATATCAATTTTACATCAAGAATAAAGAATATGTTACCAGGTGAATCTTGTAAGGGTGGAAAAAACAGTTGGAATATTTATCTAAAAAATGTTCAAAATAGATTCTTAGTTTTGAAAGATGAAAAAGGCTTGATAAAGGTAGAAGAAAGATGAGTTTATTCATCATCGACAGAGGTGGAATGGAAATCTTGGTTGAAGAAAAGAAAGTATGAGAAGGATACTGTATTTAATATTGATTTATGATAAATAGATAGATCAGTTTTGTAGATTTTGGATATAATATGTACATATCACATGACCAAAAATGAATACATTGTCATGGGAAAAAAACATAATAAATATGGTTTCATTAATTTTGGAAATTATAAGGGTATCAATATTATTGGATTTAAGAAAGCTAAATTCAGTGGTAATGATCTTGGGAAAATAGATGTTCTCCTAGTTGAAGGCCTTAGTTATAATCTTCTTATTATTAGAAAATTATGTGAATCACAGCATGTTATAGAGTTTAACAATATGGTATACACTACTAAAGAAGGATATGGTTCAGTCATTATACAAGGAAGATAAAAAAGTAAATATTTACTTTCTTCATGAAGAGAATTGGTGTATGATGCCCAAGGAAGATGAAAATAGACTATGTCACAAATGACTTATCCACTTGAGAAAAAAATCCATGGAAATTTTAGAAAATTCCAATGCACCTAGAGACATTTCCAATCTTACTTATGATCACACTCACACATGTGATTCTTGTAAAAAGATGAAGATTATATGAAAAAACTTACAAGGAAAAGAAGTGGAAGTAATTAATACTTCTTAAAATTTTGTATGTTTATGATATTATATTTGGGGGCTTATATGACATCCAATTTAAGAAATTTTCAGATATCATGAGGTGAAATTTTGATATGTTACTTATTGGTGAATTTTCAATTTTATTCTTATTACATGTGATTCAATGAAAGGATGGGATCTTCATATCTCAAATAAAATATGTCAAGGAGGTTCTAAATAAATTTCATATATATGTTTTGAGACTGATGAAACTCCTTTCCAGACTCAAATAAAATTATCAAAAGTTAAATAATACAAAGAGGTCATTGTCACACTTTATATAAAAATGATCGGTAGTTTACTCTACTTGACTATCACTTGACTGGATATTGTGTTTTCCACACATCAAGCCACATGATATAAAATTTTTTCCAAAAAAATTCACATGATATCTATAAAAATTATACTTAATTGTGTCAATAATATGATGGAATATGGTATGTTTCACAATAGAAACTCACAGTAGCGATTGTTGGGATATTCAAATGCGAATTGGGATGGTTCGGTTCCTAATTGAAAATAAAACTCTAGTGGATTATTTTTTTTCTTTGTAATTATTACATATCATGGTTTATAAATAAATGGGATTGTACATATTTAATCACCGTTGAGGATGAGTGTAGTGTAGAAACTCAAGCATGCACTCAATTTATTTAGATGAAAAAACCGCTTGAAGACATTGGAATTGAAGTTGGATCTTTTATTCCAATCATTTGTTACAACTCAAGTGATATAAAACTTATAAAAAATCACATACATCATTAAATAATAAATAACATATATATTAAGTATCATTTCATAAATTATAATATTGAGAAATGTTTGGTGAAATTGGTGTATGTGTCAAATCAAGAGAAAATTGTGGATATAATGACAAAAGGTTATACCCAAGGTGGAATTTGAAAATAATCAGTTAGCTCTTAGAGTGAATATAAATCCATCTACCTTGATATACCATGAAAGAACCTCACTCTTAGGGATTTTATCTCATGATAAAGGTAAGGAACTTTATTATATATCATTGTTATATTTATTACCCTCACATATAACATTTCAAAGAAGTGATCTATTTTTGTTCACTAACAAAGGGGAGAGATATATTCAAGTTTTTAAAGTGTAGTTTGAAAGGTGATATATAATATTATATTAAATAATGGAAAGAAAAATCTGGTTTCTTGGAGTTTTTTAGGATCTTAGCTTCAAGGTATGTTTTCATGATAATCTTTTCATTCAAATTTTATTTCTCATGTAAAGCATTGCTTATGTAGGATTATATTTGGTGATTCGTGATATAATTTTCCAAGCCTTATGACAAATTACTTTGTGAGAATTATAGTGATGGTGGTGTTTGGGGGGAATTTCTGAGGGATTTGGGGAGTGGCTGGTAGAGTTTTAGGTGATATTTCTGCTGAAGAAGGATTTGGTAGCAAGGTGTCTTATGCAACATCATAAGGTGGATTCATGTGGCATTGAGAGGTTAGTAGTGGCATATGGCCTTGGAGGTGGATTGTTGGTGCTTCTTCCATTTTCATCATATCTATAACATAGAGAGATAAGATATGGTTTGGATTCCCATAGGAATATTATTGTAGTTCTATCTTTTTCGAGGTAGATACATTATGGAGATGGGTTGCGACATAGCCTTCCTTTTTAGTGGTTGAATATTACAGTGTGGTGACTTGCCTTATGTTTTATCCCTTTTCCTAGTTTATCATATTTTTTGAGTGGAATTCACTTTTTTTCTTATATGTGGATTTTATCAGCCCTAAATCAGTGTGGTCCCTTCACCTTACATTGTAATATTATCTTAAGTCACTACTTCTGTGTCATAGTAATGTGTACTATTTCATGGTCTTTTGTTTTCTAGATAGCATATAAATTTCTGAACTCCCTCAAACACTGTTATTCTTTCACCTTTTCCCTTTTCCTTATGAAATCCATTTACATCCCTATGAGGTATTTCAGGCCCTTTTTCATTATCTTTCAACCCCAACCTTGGTATATCAATCCTTGGTGATTCTAGGTGAGTTCTCTTTCCTTATCTTCCATTTTTTCTTCTATTTCATCATCTAGAGAACACTATTTTCAGGGAAATTTTTTTTGGTAATTATTTGGTAAGAGGATGATGTGGTCCATTGTGTTCTAGGTTTATCAAAGAGTTTCCCTTCTTTTTGATTATTGGTAGTCATCTTCCTCTTGTTTTAACCTTGTGTGGAAAATTAGAAATATAGGTTTAAGGTAGGTGATCCTTTATATTTCCTCCTTTGTATTTCCATGTGGGAATATAATGATTTTATTTTCCTTTTAGGAGATAGTATGCACAAACTTGATAAAGATAATTAATCGGTTTAATTTAGTTGAAGGGGAGGGGAAGAAATCACATGATTTTTACTTTTTCTTGTGTTTTTTCCTATATGGTTAATCATGCTTACTATTATTTCCATATTTGGGTTATATTTAGTTTTTTAATGTTTTGTGGATATTTAATTGGAGAACCTTTTTTTCATGATATTTTGATTCACTACACATGAAAATGGATAAGAACGTATATTTGACTAATAATTTTTTTATCCACAGAACCATGGATTTGTGTGAGAATGCCCTTGGAAATAATGAAATAAATGTGATGGAATCCCTTTATTAAAACTATAATGTGATGTGTGGTGGATGTGATGTGTGTTGGGTATGATGTATGTGGTGGTTGTGATGTGGGGATTGTTTATATGAGGAAGATGGGTTGCTTTTGTTGCATTATGTTGTGCTAGATTCTTGGTAGTTATCAAATGAAATGTTAATGGAAAAAATGAAATGGGATGAGTTATAATGGATAATGACTTCTTGAATTAAAATAGGGAGTTTGGTTAAATTGGTTATTGGTAAAAATGAAATGAATGGGATTGATAAAGGGGAATTGTTAATAATTAGGAAATCTGGAAATGGTTTAACTTGAGAGGGAAAGGTGTAATGTGGTTTGTGGGTTATTCCTTTATTGTGTGGTTTGATTCATTTAGGGATGGTACTAAAATTGGAAGATGTTTTTAGGCCTTGTGGTGATGTTTTGAGTAGGTAATATTCCCTTGTTAAAAACCAATAGGATAGTATTATGAGTGTAACTATTATATATTATATTTTCCATCATGATTTCCATATGCACTCCACCCGCATCGAGCACTATGTGCTGACACCCAAATGTTTTGGGAAGTGTTTTTACCAACATTCAATATTTTGAGGATGGATGGTTGGCTACCCACCCTTCTCTGATCTCTCTTTTAGGTGAGGTTCTTATGCACAAGATTTGATAGCATTTGGACATAGTGCACTTATGGTTGGGTTGATGAGATTGATGATATTTTTAATCATGGGAGTCGTGCAAGGTAAGAGAAGGGCATGAGGTTGATGGCCTTTATGTTCATGATACCTTACTATCCTAAATATATAGTAGTGGTTATGGGAGAATGTGTATGACATGACCAGTTTCACGTGGGGTGTTTGGCATGGTGAGGTTTCTCTGGTGTCTTCAAGAAATATGTGATGAACAGTTTCACGTTGGGTGTTTCATATGATACAATTGTACAGATGTCATTTGGATAGATTTTACAAAGGGGATGGGAGCACCAGGGAATGTGATGTTAAGGAATGAGATGGAAAATTAGTGGGAAATTGATGTAGGGTACTTTATCCATTTATATAATTCATATTTTATTAATATGATTAGATTTGTTATTTGGTGAGAATTTCATAGTGAGGTTGGGATATGTTATTTAACCTATTATTTTCATGTTGGTTTTTTATTTGTACATTGGTTCATTAGTATTCTATTTTCACATTTTCATGAGAGACCTTAGGTATGATCCTATTGATTATACTGATTATAATCATCCCACATATATGACAATAGTTTTTCTGGATTCCAGGAGAACTTCAGGTACTGAGCTGGATAATACTATCTAGGACATTAAAACTTTTACCAATTCTCTACCTTAGGATTTCTTTTGGGTATTTATTTAGATACTCCTTGTATTTTTTACTTTATACATGAATTTTGGTATGTTTTTGGATTCCCTTTTTATTTATTTCATGGATTTTCTTATTGATTGGTATTCTATCTCCCAATCCAACTTTATCTATTGGAGGTAATGCATTCCATATGTGATATTTTTATACATTCAATGTTAGTTTAAAACATAGTTTCAAGTGAAGGTAGGAATCAAGGTTCATTATCTCTCTTCCTTCATTGAAAAAATTAGAGGAGTACCTTTGGAGGGAGGGGGTCATGACAGAGTGGTATCAGAGGCAGGTTGAGAGATAGGATGGAGTTTGGAGTTAAGCACTATGGGTGTTGAATGGGTTGGTGGGGAAAATGTTTCAGTAAATCTTGGTATGTGACATAGGCCAGGGAGGATATCTAGGATATAGTATTTTAGGTCCCCCTATTATGTGATGCAATGACTCTAAGTTTACCAAACAACCTGGTGAGGCAATCCTTCTTATAGGGTAGAGACCTAGGAGGGGTACATGCATCATGATTTTTTGGGTTCTTATTTTAATTGGGTAGCCTTGGGAAGTTAAATTGAATTAATTTAATGAACATAAATAAAATTTCATACTATCGGTCTTAGGAAATATTTTTTTACTTTTAGTTATTGATCCTAGTTGTCATATGCGCATGGTTCAGGATGGTGAGGTTCAACTATCCTACCTGATTGACCGTTAAAGGGTTAACCCAGTTGAGGATGTTGATTATTGGTAGAGGGCATTACATTCCTTTTGGAATAAATATTTGGTTAAGTATGAGGGAAGCATCTCTATTCTAAAGATAGAGTGCTGGTTAGAGGATCTCAATGTCTCCATTAGTTTATTCCATATCCAGTCCAAGTACGGGGTCTCACTAGCATTCAGTCAGATAAGGGGTGCAACACTTTAGTGGTGGGAATTGTGCCTTGGGGAGTGGAATGAGTTGGATATTTCTTTGTAATACTTATATAATGAGTTCCAAAAAGAGTTCCTATTATCTACCATGAATATAGTGAAGAAGCATGAATCATTTTCCATTTAGTAGGAGAGTATGTATGTGTGAGAGAATTGGATCAAGTTCCACTATCTTATATGTTTCACCACTAATATTTTCCCTGATGAGTATTCTCAGGAATGACACCTTGAGGAGGCACTCTTCCCTTGTATTCATTGTTTGGATACTCCTTTTATTCTTCAAACATATTTGGAGGTATAGAATAATGTGGAGGTGATCGAGTATATGCACTTGTGAGGATGGTTACCATTAGAGGGGAACCAAAGGGGTTCCTCAAGGAGTAGAGTTATTAGTAGTATATCTCAAGTGACGAGGCCTTTGAGGTTCCAAATAGTGAGGAGTTGACCCTAAAACATTCCATTTTGGCCTTATAGGGCCAAGAACTTTAGTTTTTTTTTTCTTAGGGGATTTGGACAAGTGTTTTATGCCTATAGGGGTTGTGCTAATCATCAGTATTAATTCCCAGGGGTTCTCAGATCTCAACATGGTAGAGGTAGTTAAGTTCATCATCATCCTCAACAACAGTAGTTGGTGAGGCCATTTCAATAATAGGAAAATCGGCCTATGCTTTGCTAAGAGGATATAGGAAAATCATGCGCCGACCTTAAGATGCTTCTTGTCTTTAGGGAACCATACCTAAGCATGGTTAGAGAGATGGTCATCAATAGTGAGGTAGGGGATATGGGCATGGATAGTTTCATTTTATAAACATTTCCACACCAAAGGGGTTATAGGTATTCAAAGGTATGATCAACTTATCATATACCCTTTTTGTGAGTTGTCTGACCTAGGAGCCTCACACTCCTTTGTTTCATCCTCTTTAGTCCATATTTTGGGAATGTATGTTAAGAGGATTCTCATGCCCCTAGTTTTTAATCTTCTTGTAAGAGGCCAAAACAACTTTTTTGATTTTTGTCACGGGTATAGACTAATGATATGGAAGCATCAGTCATGTGGGGATCATTTTTTTCCCACAGATAAAGTTGTATGATTTCATCCTCAACATTGATTGGTTGTATTCCATGCATGTGGTTGTCAATTTCTTCTAAATTAAGGTTTTTTTCTTATATGGGGATGGTCACCAAGCATTTTTCATCTGTGAACAAGTTTTTCAAATGATAAGTAGATGTGTGGAGCCCCTTCTTTCCATGACGCCAAAGATTTCAGTGAAGTCGATGGGTGCTAGGACAGTGGAGGCTCCTAGAGTTTTTGAGGAAACCCTTGAAGTTTTTTCAAGAAGTTTGTGATGCTATATCTTTAAATTGATATCAATTTTGAGATATCTTTGAATCAATGAGCTTCTCAAATTTCAATTGATCTTTATTATATGGAACCCTATGAGTTGTAGGATTTGAGAATTCAGATAAATGACATGACGCATAAAGTTTTAATATATCCCAGTGTGTCATCATGGGGTGCTACAATATTATTCTTTAAGAATGGGGATGGTAGTAGAAGGCTTTGTATAAACTACTGAAGGTTGAATCAGGTGATGATAATGAATATCTACACTTCATATCATTGATTATGTTTTTAATAAGTCTAGATAATCTAGTTGGTTTTCTAAGATCGGTCCATGGTTTGGATATCACCAATTGAGAGTGAAGGAGGAATATATTCTAAATACCATCCCTTGGTGTAGTTATGAACACCTGGAGTTTGTTTTCATGTCATTCTATGTCATAAATACACTAGTTGTCTTCATGGGGATCATTAAATCTTAGTTTTGTGAGTTCTAAGACCAGTTTATAATCATTTTCATTGATTAAATATTGATCTACCCAAAGTCATAGAAGGATCATGGTGATCATTGTGATCTTTCTTACAGATCCTTTGACACCACCAGCTCTATGGAAAGTTTTCTAAGTGTATGTTTTCAAAATGGGAGGTTAATTTCCTTGGTCATGTTATGTCCCAATAGGGCTTGGTTGTAGACTTATCAAATATAGAGGTGGTTGTTTTTGAGGAAGCACCCAAGAATATGGTAGAGGATCATAGTTTCCTCTATCTTACAGTCTATTATCAAAGGTTCTTTTATGATTTCTCATGGATTAAGGACCTATTGACCACTCTGACCAGGAAATAATAGGACTTTAACTAGACTGGTCATTGTTAGGAAGTTTTTGAATACCTAAAGGAGAAATTGATTAGTTCTCTAGTGTTTTTGTTTCCAGAGGAAGTGGTGATGTTTGAGGTTTTTTATGATTCTTCCCACCTGGTCTTGGGATGCATCTTGATGAAATAGGAGGCAATGGTACCTTATGTATCTAGAAAATTACATCATTTTGAGCGTAAATACACCACCCATAATCTATAATTAGTATCGGTTGAATTTTTATTGAATCTGTGATGACATTACTTCATCAAATAACACTTTGTGATCTTCACCAATCATAAAATCTTAAGGTATATCTTCTCTCAGTGTGACTTAAATCTAAGATAATGAAAATTGATGGAGTTTCTTTAGGAATGTGACTTTTAGATCTTTTTTTCATCAAAAAAGTGGGATATTGTGGCTAAAGAACTAAGTAGGAATTTTCGAAGGAATGTTATTCAGAAGTATTGGGATGCTTGGAATGCGATGAAGGAGTTGGCAGCTCAACAAAAAGATGAAAGGGTGGTAGAAAATGAGGTTTCTTGTTTTAGATGATGGTTAATCCTTCTCTAATTTATCTGGTAGAGGAGTCTCAGTGTGTATACTCATAGTTAGAGGTGTTGTTAAACCGTGTTTTCCATGGTGATGCCCAGTAGGGAAGGTCGGAGGATGGTTAGAACTGAATGTTGTTCCATTGGAGGTTGTTCCACCCAATGGAGATGCATGAGGGAGCCCTTAATGAGTTTCAAATATCACCTTTAGCAATTCTCTTAGGAGTATATATGATGTATCATGGTTTTAGGGGCAGTTTTGATACCCTAGGATGAAACAGTTGGTGATAGAGTTTGTGGATTGATGTTTAGTTTTCTTGTAGGTAAATGCATAATATCATGTTCTTAATGGTTTGTTGTATCCCTTTCATGTTTCAATATGTAGGTGGTATGACATATTGAAAGAATTCATCTCAGGAATACCCCAGTCTCTGGGAGGATATTTTGTCATCTCAGTAATCTTTGACTGACTGATGAAGTTAGCTCACTTCCTAGAAAATAAGGAGTTGGGCACTATGGATGTTTTCCAAAGTAGGTATGTGGATGAGGTTATGATAATTTATAGAGTTTTGAGGTCTATTATCACATATTGGAAGGATCATTTTACCTATTATGTCTATAGAGGGTTTTAATATGCTTTTGGAACTCAGTTACACCACAGTACTACTTTCCACCCACAAACAGATGGACAGACAGAGTGAACCATCCATAAATTGGATGAAATATTGCAAGTGTGCATCTTAGATTTCAATAAATCATGGTAAAAGCACTTTCCTCTAGTTGAGTTCACTTATAACAATATCTACCACTCATCCATCAATGTGGCCCCATTTGAGGAATTGTATGGGTAGTCATGTTTTTCTCCATTATGTTAGGCAGGTTGGAGATTCATCATTTCCCAGTCCCAATGTGGTGTAAAGCATGATAAATAAAGGTCCAAGTAGTTTGTGAGAGGATCAAGTCGACATGAGACTATAATAAATATTATATCAATCATAATAGGATACCCTTGGAGTTTTCTATTTGGGAACACGTGTTCTTAAAGGTTTCTCTTCATCATGGGTGTGGAGGTTTTGTAGGGGATTAAGCTTTCTCTCCAGTTCATCATACCTTTTGAGGTGTTAGATCATGTTTTCATGGTGGAATATCAGTTAATGCTTTTACTATGTCTTGAAAGAATCTGAAATGTCTTCCAAATGTCTCATATCCATAGATATCTCTGTGATGAGTCTCATTCCATTGACTAGGAAGAGTTGGATATCGAGTATGGCATGACATTCATGCATCGACTAGTAGATATCCAAGATCATCAGGAGAAGGTGTTGTATGAAAAAATAATTCCATTTTTTCATGTGCTCTGGAGGCATGGTGGTTTGGATTAAAGTACTTAGAAGTTTGAGACACTAATTTATATCCAGTACCCCAATTTATTCTGATTTTTGTCTCATTCTTTTCTTCCTTGATGATGTGATGATTGAATCTAGTTGATTTATGAAATTTTCCCTTTTTCTCATGATGATGATGTGTATTAAAGCTTCAAGTATATGAATATAGGAAAACCCCTTCTTAATCAAGATGTTTTATATTATTACATGTTTTAAAATGATGCATGTGGGTTAGTGCCACCTAAAGATTACAATATCTTGATGCAGAAGGTGTATTTCCTTGATTTGTGTGCGTGGGGTTGTGTATTGTGAGGATTGTTGTGGTCATTGGCTTTGGCTATGTAGAGGTTGAAATGGTAGTGTATATTTTTTTGTGGAAAATAGGTGGATTAATGTTGGTGTGAGATTTTGGAAGTGTTTAGATTATAAATAGATCCATAAGAGGTGCCCAGTTGGATTGTTGTTTGAACCTCTTCCTTTTTCCATTCATGAGTTTAGTTTTTATTCTCAAGAAATAAAATTGTTTGAGATATATCTAATGTAATAGTTCAATATTTATGACCTTTTACATTATGATAATTATAATGATGATGATGTTTGGGGAAAATTTCTTAGGGATTTGGGTATTGGATAGATTTTTAAATGATATTTTAGATGTAGAAGTATTTTTCATCATGGAGGCTTATGTTTCTCTATAAAGCAGATTCCTACGGTGCAGAGTGGTCAATTGTGAAGGAACTGGGCATACAGTAAAATCCCCAAAAGTGGTATTTTAAAATTTTTATCACTGACATATGACATAAACTCATCAACATCAGGGATTCGTTGCCCGGTTGAAGCTGAGGATCCTACATGAAAGATATTAAGTACAAAATTAAACTGTAAAATACCTGGTTTAAGTCGCGTATGACATTTTCTCATCGTTGGAAATCACTACTCAAATAATCTGAAGAACAATTCTTCTAGATCATCCACACATGCTTCAAAAATATTTGGGAGCACCAATCATCAAAAACCAAGTTCTTGAACAGATTTTCGACGAATCCTTCGACACTCCGATGATCATCACGTCACTTTGCTTGCGATGCTTGAGAGAGAGCTTGAATTGATCTCCTGGATCCAGAGTATCTCTCTCAAGAACATGGGAGATAGGACTAGATAGAGAGAGTCCATTAATATTCATTGAAAAACACCTCCTCTCTTCTATTTATAATGAGAAATGGAATTACTCAAAAATGTTGTCATGGACCCTGAACAATTAATCTCACCATATAAATAATATTTTTACTACTAAACTGAGTCATAAATATTATTTATTAAAAAATACTATCCCTTATCAGTAATATAATAAATATATTAGGTGATAATAACTAATCCATTAACTCAGGTTGTACTCCTGCAAATATTAATTTAACCTTGAATATATTGATATTCGTTCAAATAATATTTTTAATGTATTTACTTAAAATATGTAGATACAATTAATAAATAAATTCAATACCCATTATTCATAACATGAATAATATGAATTTATTTATTAAATTGGTGATCTTTTAACCTTGGAAAAATCACAGACCCCATTAGTGGGTCCCACTATGTCCAAATCATATATTCAACTAAATAGGAAATATTCTCAAATACACTATTGTGTGTGACCCTCTAGGCCCTAATCTCGATAGCAGTGAATAATATTCACAAACTAAGAGTGGGATCTAGAAACCCATCATAGCCCCTAAATAGATAAGGATTGTCACAGTAGTGAAAACCAGCCTATGAACACATACAGTGTGATATAATCTTTTTTTCTTTAATATCTCATAAAGCAGGACACACTCATATGTAACCGCCCTTTTCTTGAGTTATTATTTTTTAATCTAACTAGATGGATTTAACCTCAACTACCATGTTCATGGTATTATGAAGGTACTACCATCCTGATCAACGTGGCCTGAGATATATTACTTCCATAACCCATAAGAAACAAATATTTTCATCACCATTCAACCAATTCATGCCACCAATGATGCACCCAACACAAACTACCTCACCAAGATTTCAATATCATGGTTTTTGTCTTGCATCAAAGTATGCAATCAAATGGAATACATTGGTAATGATCTCAAGTCAAGTGACCATTAAACATGATCATAGATAGGAACATACAATAACACCTAAAACATGTTGTGTTCCTATTAGCGGGTCTATCCTCATGATATCACTACTCGAGATCACCAAGTGTGAAATTCATGAGAAGAAGTATCAATGCTTATGAGCCCCCAGCACCTGATAGTCAAACATCTACTGTGTCCAATTAGTAATATGTATCTAGACCATATGACCTCTATTTAAGATTAATTTCATGGTATCTCATGGTTCTAATTATAGTCTAGGATCTTTTATAACCCTTTGATATGATAATTAATCTATGGAAATTACCATTTCAATAGTGGATGTAGAGAAGTCTATACTATAATGTTAAGAAAAAATCATGTATAGCTAACTGTATACATTATATGGTAATCAAAAGTACTAAATAGTTGGGTCTAGGGCATTGAAAATTTCAACAAGTAGAAGCATAGGGACTTGGAGGTAGAACTTTGGTTGTTCTACCATTTTCATCATAGTTGTGGCATAGATTCCCAGATGAGAATTCTTGTGGTTCTGTATTTTTTGGGGTAGCTGCATCATGGAGCTAGGTTGCGATGTAGCCTTACTTTTTAGTGGTTGAATTATTTGGCATGATTGATTTATTTTCATCATAGTTCTTTTTATATTTTATCAGATCTACAACATGGACCTAGTCATGTTTTTCAGATACAGCTTTGACTAACCCTATTGTGTCATGGTACCTTCCCCTTATTCCATATTCATGTCTTATATCAGTACTTATATGTTATAGTAAAGTGTGTTTCATCATGCTATTATTGTTTCTAGTTAGCCTATAAATTCATGATCCCCCTAAAACCCCATCACTCTTCCACCTTTTCTCTCTATCCTTGGGAGATCTAGTTGCGTCCCTAAGAGTTATTTCAGCCTCGTTTTCATCAACATCCAATCCCAACCTTGGTATATCACTCCTTAGTGATTCTAGATTATTTTTCTTTCCTTATATTCTATTTTTTTCTTTATTTTCTTCATCTGGAGAATACTATATTAAGGGAACAAATGTTATTGGTGATTCATTGGTGAGAGGATGGTGTGGGATATTATCTTTTATGGTGATCAAGGTGTTTCCTTTTGTTTTGGTGCTTCGTGGTCATCTTCCTCTTATTACAACCATGCATAGAAAATTGGAAAGATCTATTTTAGGTAGTGGATCCATCATCTTTCCTCCTTTAGATGTACATATTATAATATTATTATTTTTTTACTATGAGAAGATATTATGCACTATATTAATGAATATAGTTAATTTTTTTAATTTAATTGAATGAAAGGGAAAAAATCATGTGAGATTTACTTTTTCTTATGATTTTTCCTATATGGTTGAGAATTCTTGCTATTCTTTCCATCTTTGTCTTCTATTGAGTTTTTTTATGTTGTTGTGGATATTGAATTGCTAAATCTTATTGTGTTTTTTTTTGATTCACCACACAAGAAAATGTATAAGAACCTATATTTAATAAATAATTTTGTTTCCCATGGAACTTTTAATTTCTATGAGAATGCCCTAAAAAATATTGAAATAAATTTCAGGTAATCCTTTTGTTAAAATTGGAATGTGATGTGTAGGAGATGTGATGTGTGGTAGATGTGATGAGTGGTGGTGGAGATATATGTGGTGTTTGTGATGTGGGGATTATTGAAATGAGGAAGATGGTCCATTTTTGTATTGTTATGTTGTAATGGTTTCCCAATAGTGAAGGAACAAAATGTTAATGAAAAAATTGAAATGACATGAGTTAGAATGGATGATGAACTCTTGAATTAAAATTAGTAGTGTGGATAAAGTGGTTATTGATAAACATAAAATTAATGATCTTTATGAATGTGAATGGTTAATAACTGGAAAATATGGAAGTGGTTTAACTTGAGAAGGAAATGTGGAATGTGGGTTGTGGGTTGTGGTTTACTTGTGTGGTGTGATGCTTTTAGGGGTGGTGGAGAAAGTGGAGGAGGTTGTGAGGATTTGTGGTGATGTTGTGATTTATAACACTGGTCTTTTTATAAACCCATAGGATGGGCTTGTGTGTATAACTATTATATATTTGATATTTCATTATGACTTCTATATGCACCCTACCCACACCGAGAACCATGCGCCGACACCCAACAAATTTGGCGGGTGTTTTTTTCCAACATCAATGATGGTGGAAATGCATGGATGGCTACACCCTCTTACCTGATCTCACTTCTAGGTAAGGTTATTAAATATGGGTCTTGATATCTTTAGAACATATTTCACTTATAATTTGGATGATGATATTGGTGTGGTTGTTCCAAGTGGGGTCTTGCATGGTAGGAGAAGGGAATGAGGTTGATATCCTTCATGTTAATCATCATCATCAGTTATTTATTTATTGGGAGAAGGAAAGTAAAGGTAAAATCAAGGGAAGAATAAAGAGAAGCTAGTGGCGAAAATAGTGAAAACCAAGGGAATACCCTCTAATTATGTTAACAACCTCAGGATCCAAAAAAACTTAGATCATAGAAGCAAGAAATTCCAAATATAGGATCCTCTATAGAGGTAATTTGATTCTCCACTTTATTCCCCTCTTGCCATGTGTGAACTATTAGAATGTTGGTGGATAGCATGCCTCAACATTTTATGATGATATAGGAAATCGACCAAAGAATATATTTGATGCCTTGTAGGGAATTGAAGAGGATAAGGGAATCATTTTTAGCTTTATAGATGGATATGTTCCCCTAGCGGAAAAGGGAAAGACCAATGAGGAGGGTGTGAGCCTCTTCATATAGATAAGAGCCGCAACCAAAGTGAGCAGTAACTGCCAGGATAACTGAGCCTATGGTGTTCCAGATATCCCCTCCTCCTTTAATGACCCCCAAGATATAGAACCCATATTTACTAAGATTTAATCTCATGGGAGGATTAATCCATAAGATCCATTGGCTTTGAAAAGCAGTTCCACTGGGATGAGAGGCTTGGATACTGGAAGTAAGAAGATGGAGGGATGGAGCATCCTGCCATTTGTGTGGGAGCTTGGAAAGGTCAATAAGAAGGTTTTTGAATCTAGAAATGATTCCTATTGATGTGAAGTAGATCCCCTCATAACTTTATCTATTCCTTTCCTTCCATAAGCACCAACATATAGTGTGCAAAATGATGGAACGTGTTATTTTCTCCAGACCCCGATCACCTGAGCCATGGAACCAACAGGAATGAAATGAATCTTCACATATATTTCTCGATGAGAAGGTAGTTAAATCCCCAAATAATGACCAGACATCATGTTCCCATTCACCCTTGAAGAAAAGTTGGGCCACACATTCCTCTTTGTGATTGGAACAACAAGAGCATTGGGAAACCATGTTGATCCTGCATCTTCTAATGTTCTCATTGTCATGGTGAGTTTAACCAAGTATCTTCAAGTGGGATGTGATGACTATTTTCATGAGGGGTACTTGGTAGGATAAATTTTCCTAGGTACATTTGGGTAGGATTTTATAGAAGATATGGGAGCACTAGGACATACAATGTTGGGATGTGAGAGTGAAAAATCAGTGGGAAAGTTGTGTGAGGTACCTTGTCTATCAATATGCATCATATTACATTAATATAATTGGATGTGTTATTTGGTGTGCATTTCATAGTGAGGTTTGGATTGGTTAGTTTACCTACTTATATGTGTGTTGGTTTTATTGTTTTCTCACTGACACATCAGTAGTATCTTTTCACATGTGAATGAAAGACCTTGGATATGATCCTACTAAGTAAACCTATTATTCTCAACTAACATATATACAAATTGTTTTAATGTTTCTAAGAGGAATTTTGAACTGAGATGGACATTACTAGTACGAACATTAAAAAAAAATCTAAGTTTTTTCCTTTTGATTTTTTCTAGGTATTTATTTAGAGACTCCTTGTATTTTTTTACTTTAGGCAAGCATTGTGGGATGGCTTTAATTTATCTTTTTATTTTTATCATGAAGTTTCTTGGTAATTGGTATCCTATCTCCCGATCCTACTTTATATATTATTTTTAATGTCTTCCATATGTAATATTTTTATACCCCTAGTGTTAGTCACCAACCTGGGGCCTATTGAAGGCAGGACTCAAGGGGTCATTATCTTTCTTCCTTAATTTCTATCCTAGGTGGGGTACCTTTAGAGAGAGGGGTTATGAAAACTAAATCCCTAGTTCATGACTCTAAAAGTTAAATTTGGAAATGATTTTATTTCTCTAATATAGAGGTTTTTTTGTTTAGAAGTTGTAAACAAACCCAAAGGGGAAGCATATTAGAAAAAAATCCCCTCTTATGAATTTTTGGGTTGTGTTTATTGAAAAATATTATGAAGGATTTTATTCCTAAAAGTTTTGTTGGTTGAACAAAGAAGATTTGATAGGTTTGGTAAAATTAGTAAAGAAGGTATTAACCATAGCTTAGACCACATCGTGGAGAACTCATCCAGGTTGTTTTTGAGTTGGTTATGGATGGACTTGGTGACCACACCTACGGCGGTGGGAATTTTAATATGGGAATTAATATGTGAAAAATTCTCAAGTCTGTTATGGTTATGGTGTAAGGTGTGGCGAAGTGGGAATTCGCCTATGATCTATGGAAATAAACCTACGGTCATGGAGAAAGGCTTGGTGGTCTAGATGTTTACCTATCAGACATGGGGAGTCACCTATGAGAATGGAGAAAGGTGTAGCAGTTTTAGTGTTCACCTATGAGCCATAGGGAGTCTCACTATGGTTTTGTTGAAGGATATAGTTTATAGAAAGTTCACCCATTAAAAATTCCTTAAAATAGGAGGATATTAGCATGGTTATTAGTGTGTTGAGGCAAAACATCCAAGGTTCTATCACCATTTCATGTCGCAACCTATTTTAATGTTTGAGTTAGTGGATCCAGAAAACATTTTATGATAATATTTGGCTTTTATGGTAGTTGTAACTATCAATCAATGGGCAGTTTCTTGTTAATTTTTAAAATCCTTAATTTTGTACATTCATCATATTCACATTTAGGAGATGATTTAAAAAGTAAAATTTGGCCTAGATCTATAAGTAGTGCATAAAACAGGAAGATAAAGGAGAAATTTCAGATCTCTTCTAGAAAAGAGAAGTTGAAGAAGAGGGTAGTCTATGAGTTCCAATATCTCACTAGAAGTTTAACTCAATTGTGTTGAAGAATAAATTCCATATTTGGTGAATATTTCTATTATCATTTATTGAAGATGAATATTACATAATGAGGAGAAGTTATTCCTCTAGTGTAGAAAAATAGTTATATTTCCAAATGTTCAGGGTAGTGAACCAAAAGGGTATGTGTAACGAACCAGCCAGGGTCAACCTGACCTTCACCTGAGTCCATCGTGCCATAAGGCCCTTAGAGCATTCCCGATCACCATGAGCTGGTGAAAATCACTAGATCATCACAAAAAAACCTCATTGGAATGGTTTTTCCCTTAGTTAACTGATAAGAGACATCCATAAACTTCGACATCCACACCAACATACCATCAAAATCAACAAATCTAAATAGATACATTAAATAGAATATAGAAATGACCCAAATAATATATCATAAACAATCACATATTTTCATACATATCATTCCATATATAAAACATTTACATGATATCAAGTCATAATATATAAAAACTCAAAATATGGGGAAAAGACCATAAGGGGAAATACATAACATCCTAACCAAAAAAACTCATAAACCGCTCATTATGTGATAAACCTTTTGAGGCCATGTTTCTTAAATCTCAAAAACCCCTTTGGATAGTAGTAATTAAGAATATCCCCCAAAAAACATAGGTCTCTTTACCTTACTTGTGTCCAACAAAACAAATTTTACCTACGCCCAAAGAAATATGTAGGTTTTGAGGCACAAAGTCCCGTAAGATACCACCATGAATCTATTTAAGGATTTTATACCATGAAAATCAATAATTCTAGTTTGAAAAATCATTTCTCAAAACCAAGGTCACTTTTAAAAAATGTTCACTAGAAAACAACACTTTAGAAATATCTTGGGTTTTCCTTTAAATACAACACGTTTCCAAAACATTTCTCAACATGGCTCAAATAAAGAAAATAATTCCACCCAGAAAAACATGATCAATGCACCTAATAAAGGAATAAACATAATAATAAATACAAAAAACATTACATAATAAAGTAATGTAAAATAGGCATAAGCATGAGCGTCATCAGTTATAAAAAATGAGTTTAAAACAAAAACTCATGGGAATAACATCAATGTATAACTAAATAATATTAAAAAGTATATAAACATAAGGCATAACATAACTACACATTGCACTTAAATCATGAAAAAATCATATAAAATAAATTGAGTATAATTAATGCGCACAATGGGATATCACCATAAGGGACTAGCGTGACTTAATCTAAAACAATGTTTTATAGTGTCTAAACAAGTGTAACAAAATTGGAATCTCTCGTAATCTTCCTTAGGTCCAACTTCCAAGAGCTATCTCAATCTATTGAACATCATATTGGAATCTATCTTAGTATTCCTCTATAAAGGATCTCTCGGTCCCTTGGATAACATTACGAAATCTCCCTCAATCTTCCTCCCAAAGGCTCTCTCAACCCGTTGGATAGCATACCCAAGCTAGTGCATATCATAAGCTAAGGTCCCAATGTCTAATTCACCAAACACACACCCAAGGTATCTCATGTGCTACCCAAATCCAAAAACACAAATATCCACATGTGTCAATACAAAATTCCATTTCAAAATCCAATTTAATAAACCAAAATTCCCATTTTAAAATAACAATTTACCCAATGTAAAATATTCCCATTCAAAATATAACACCTTCCTCCAGGAAAAACCCTTTTCCGAAGCCCCACTTTAAAATCCATTTAAATCCATATCAAATACCCATCACATGATCTATTTAAAAACTAAATAAATTTCATAAACCATTTATGTCCATAAAATTTCAATAATTCATCACCATTCATGATCTTTTTGAAAAAACTTTCAAAACCCCATTTTAAAGCACTAAATCTCTTTGAGCCATTTTAACAAACAGATGGATACCATTAAAGCCAACTCACTTTGAAATACCACTTTAAAACATCAAATTTCCAATATAAATCATGCATCACATAAAACATGGATAAATCATAATTCATAAATCAATTTAAATTAAATTTTATAAACAAAAATCAAAGGTGGATAAGAATATAAGGTTACCCATGGAAAAGGACCATAAATAGAGACACCTGAATCAAAATCAAACTGAAACTTTTATCCTCAATGAAAACCACTTGAATCAAGAAATATGGGTCCTCTCACACCTAGGCCACAAATAAATAAACCAAACCCCCCATGATTAACCATAGGTTCATCCAAAACAAAAATGAGGGTCCCCACCTTCCATGGAAATTGAGGAATAAAGGTGGAATAGGGTAAAGGAAAAAAGCATGAAGAAATCAAGCTTACCTTGAAAGAAATCACCAAGGAAGGAAATATATCCACCATAAAACAAAGGATGAAACTCTAAATCCAAGGGGAGAGATTGTTTCTTGATAGGGGAGAAATAACAGGCCAAGGGGATTAAAATTCATCAAGGGAAAAATATGAAAATATCAAATTTTTAATGGCCTAGATAAACCACATAGTTTTTCTACATGGTTTGGTAAATTTTGTGCTAACCTATGGGAGAAAATATCTCCCTAAAAATAAAATCTCAAAATTATCCTAAAACTCTCAATGTTTTATAAATCATGCTCAAACCATGAAAAATCTCACTAACCCCAAATATTCACCCTCATAAGGTTAACCATATGGTTAGAAAAACTATGCACTAATTGTGTGTTAGAATCTTTTTTCCCTAAAAACAAGTTTTTTGACCCCCATCAACTAATAAATCCATTAACAAAAAATTTGGTGAATAAAGACCTAACTAAATCATACAAGTACCCAATAATGTGTCACAAATATCCTCATCATGCCATGTTATACCCCCTAAAAGTCCCTAGTCAAGATTTAAATAAAAAGAACAAGTTACAATCCACACCCCATAGAACAAAGTGAGTTGGATGATAAACCACTAGAAAGTTCCATGGGAAGAAACTACTAAACACTGATGATTCCTCTTACCAAACCATAAAATCCACATAACCACTAGATGTCTCCAAGAAAAAAATAACCATGATGACCACCATGAGATCAAAGGGTATGGAGACCAAGCACCAGTCTCACTTCTATTTAGAAATTCCCTAAATGGTTTAACAAAATATATCACCCCGAATGAAGACCTAGACTACCGGAAAGCATCTCTAAGAAGTTCCCAGGAACACATAGGAACTAATCCTTACTTCTTAAAATGAAAACCAACTTGGGATCTTGACCTGGTTGACCATACTCCTGGATAAACTATGACCCAAAATTAGAACATCATCCCATGCCGAACCCCACAAAGAAATCACTACTAAGTGTTCAATAAAATGAAGGAGACTTCTATTCTAATTCCACAAAGGTCTATCACACCCACATAAATAATAAATTCACTTTAAAATGGTCATAATGCAATAAAAAATCACAATCAACAAGGAAGTAAACTAAAATAATGAGTCATGCACCCAAGCCCAAAAACCAAAAGGCATCACACAAGCCAGCGGGTAAGAACTTAAGCCACAATAATTCAAAATCCAAAATACACACAATAATTTCACAAAAATACTCTCATTTGTATTAAATAAAAATAATCACTTTGATGGCCATTTTTCTAAGACTTGTCTCGTTTTTACAAAGAACCTTCCCCTTATTAAATAAATAAGGGTGCAGTTCAAGGATCATTTCGTGAACACTTGAAAACACTGAAAGATGACCATTTGTTGAAAACCACACAAGAAACCAACACCTATTTTTTCCTATTTCCAAAAATTTCCCGAAAACTCATTTAAAAACACAAAACTTACTTTTAAAAACCACTTTACAAATTATTTCCCCAAAAAATTTTGAAAATGTATAAAATACTACTCACACAAGTGTAAAAAACATGGTACCAAGGACAAATCAAGCATTTCCAAAGGGATAAAAAGAAAAAAAAAGGTTCCATAAGCAACCAATGGTAAGAGAAAACAAGTAATAAACACTAGTATCCCATAAAACATCCTATAAGGTATATAAAAACGTCATAGAAAACCTCAAAAGACTCAAGTGGGTCTCACACTCACCCACTCCATTTAAGAAAACACCAAAAGTGTCAATATAAACTTTATCAAGACTATAATGCCAAATATTTCTCAATGGTTTGAATTACCACTTCAAAACATTATTCAAAATCAAGATATTTAAATCTATATGTGAAACGTCACCCGAATAAATTTTTCACAAAACCATTGGAAGAACAACTTCAAGAATCAACACATTTTCATTTAAAACTCCCAATGGGTTTAAAACACCCCTTTTTCAATCACATCATAACCCAGTCGGGGTCAAATAATTTTAAAACATAACACTCTATTTAAAATTAATTTCCAATAATTTATAAAATGATTTAAATTTTAAATCATCACTTAAATCACTAAGAAAATCCTTGGGAAGTTGAAAACCACACTACCCACTTCATTTCATGATCCAAATGGTGTGAAACCCAATTTAAAATTACACACTAAACTTTAAATCAACCTTTAACACTTATCACTACTTTTTATTTCAATACTCAATTGTAAATCCAAGTGAAACACCTTTTTTCAAAGAGAAAAATTCACCTTTAACATGCTTAAAAATCATAAAACTCATCATACATGGGTTAAACTTAACATTTCAGGAATTTTAAAACAACCAAGCACTCAAAGGTAGGAAAAAACAATTACCTCTACTTCAAAAGAAACTTGGGTTGATAGTTTTACCTAATAATGATCATCCCAACAATACTTGAGGGATACTTTGAATCCATTTATATTTTTGGAAACATCAAGAAAAAAAAGGTCAATTCCATAAAAATGGAAGAATATAAAAAATGAGAAATCATATATACAACACTCTAACTTCCGTTAATACCTTTCTAGGAGGCACATAGCAACCAACAAAAAATATAATCCAAACTTCCCATGATCTATAAAAAAAAGTAATTCTCTAACCAATGTAACAAATCATAACACCCATTACAAAACATATTTGTAAAAAAAATTACCCACTTTAGGAATCTCATTTTGTAACTCAACCATTTTCCACCAACCCATTATTCATAGCCACCAGTCTCAAAAATCCTTTAAACTAAGAGTCAACACCTTTATTTTTCAAAAACATCATATAACTTTTCACAAAAAGGAAATCTCACACTCTTTTCCAAAAAAATCTCAGATTTATCTCAAAACCAAAAATATTTAAAAACATCCATGGTCCTTAAAATAGACCACAAATTTTATTGAGCATTAATACCCTTTTCCTTCTGAATTTTTTTACAAAATTCCTTTCTAAAATAAATAACCTCATATTAAAAACTTTCATAAACCAATGCTTGGAACATCACACTTTAATAATTTAATTCCTTTTTTTAAAACTACACCTTATAAATTCTTTTTCACAAAAATTGTTTTCTATAGGTCCATTTTTAAGATTTTTTTTTTGTTTTTATCAAAAAAACAAAAAAATTTACCAAACTACTAAAAAAGGTTTTCAAAATAAAAAAACATATATAATTCCTCTATTACATTCAAAAAAACAATTTTTAATTTTACAACACAAAGTCCCCAATCGAAAGAACCAAGAACACCAACGCACATCTCAAATAAAACCATATCCAACTGAATAAAATTTCATAAAAACCCTAATAAAAAATCCTCCCTATAACTAAATACCAATGGATACTCCATTAGAATCAATTCAAGAGCAATGGAGAAAAAACAATAATTCTAGAGTATAAATTGCACTATACATGGCTTGGATGCACATGATAATAAAACTTGTTCCAACCATGAAACATGTACTATCATGGTTGAAAATAAATTTGGCACAGGCACAACACAGTTTACTAGAGTGTGTGTACTAATCTTGAAACCCTGGTTCATTCACCATTTTCACCTATGAAGCATTATCTTACCCCTAAAATCACATATACACTTAGTGGGGATCAAATAATCATTCCAACATATCACAACCCATCAAATATATCCAAATATGAAGAAAATATATAGACTCAAGCCTGATACACCCATGGAAACATGAGTTTTAGTGCGATGAAAAGCTAGTCATGCCCTTTATTGCACACTCCACTAGAGTCCCGATGATGATCCTAGTCTCCAAACTACCCAGAGAGGCCCCAAATAACAATAGTGGGCTCTAATTCCATTTTTTAAAGTGATTGATAAAAAAAACCTATAGGGAACAATTTCTACCTTGTTGAACTGACATGAACCATCCATGAACTTGGGCAGATAGTCCATTATACCATAAGATTAAACAAAGAGAAATAGATACAAGAAATTGAACGCAATAATTACCCATAGTAGATATCATAAACACTACACATATTCCTATATAGCATGCCATATACAATACATAAACAAGATATCAATAGTCAAAATATTCAAAAACTCACAAAAGAAGAAAGATACTATAAGGGTCGATCAACCAAAAAAAACTCATAAACATATCCTCATGAGATAAACCCCATGAGACCACATCTCCTTTATCTCAAAGCTACTATGGATGATGGTAATCATGAAGATCCCCCTAAAAAATCATGGTTCCCTTTCCCTTACCTATGTCCCACAAAACAGAGTCTACATACGTTCAAAGTTCATATGCAGGGTGTGAGGTAGAAAACCCAGTAGGATACCATCATGAATCTATTTAAAACTTGTATACCATTCAAGACAATAAGTCTAATTTGAAAAATCATTTTTCAAAACCAATATCACTTTTAAAAAAGTTAACTTGAAAACAACACTTTAGAAATACATTTGGTTTTTCTTTTAAATAAACAAGTTTCCAAGGCATTTATAATCATGGCACAAATAATGAAATTCAATTCACCTAGAAAAACATGTTCAATGCACCCAAAAAATTCATAAACATGAGAATAAAGACAAAAATATTTTTTATAATCAAGTAATGGAAAATGTGTATAATAATGAGTGATGTCTCTTCTAATAAAAATGGTCTTAAACATAAATTCATGGGTATAACATCATTATATAACAACACAATATTAAAAAGTACATAAACACAAGGTATAGAATAACTAAACATGTAACTAACATCATGAAAAATCATATAAAATAAATTTAGCATAAGTATTGTGCACAATGGGATCGAACAATAAGGGAATAGTGTGACTTAGTCTAAAACAAATTTTTCTAGTCACTGAGTAAGTATAAAAAATTGAAATCTCTCATAATATTCTTTGGGCCCAACTGCCAAGAGCTCTCTCATAAACTTAGCCAATATATTGGAAGCTCTCTTGGTCTTCCTCCCCAAAGTATTTCTTGATCCCTCAAACAACATGTTGGAATCTTCCTTAGTATTCCTCCTTAAATGATCTCTCGGTCCCTTAGACAACATTATAGAAGCTCCCTCAGTCTTCCTATCAAAGGCTCTCTCGGTGCCTTGGATAGAATTACCCACCTAGTGCACAAAATAATCTATGTTATCAATTCTTAAGTCATGATACACACACCCAAGGTCTCCCATGTGCTACTCAATACTAAAAAATGTTGGATCAGGTTATACCAAATATACACAAGAGTGGGTGAATTGTGTCTTTTACAAATTCTTCGCAATATCATGTTCTACCCATTTACTTTAATCATATGGATTAATGCAGCGAAAATTTAAATAGCAGGGACACACGATGTATAGTGGTTCAGGGAACAAAAGTCCCATAGTCCACCCCACCAACACTCTACTCCACAAGCTTAGTGATTATCACTATCTGGTCCTCTTGTCAACAGACCATTCCACAAATGAGTACAGACAGTTGAAACCTTTATAATCTAAGGAAAAACAAAGCCTTCTAGTTCACTCACATAACCTATAGAACTTAGTATGAGAAGCCAATCACTCAAGAATAGAATAGAAAGATATTTAATCTTTGAAAATACTTTCCCATTATTCTTAACAATTGCAACAGAATGCAATTGACAATAGATGGATCATCACCATCAAAAATAATGATCTTCAAGTAAGAGTCATTCTGAGACGATCTTGTTGTAGTAGATATAGAAATATAATTCACAACTTCAGCATCAATAGATTCACAACAGATTTTTGATGTAGAATAAGTGAATCTTCTATCGTGATTCTTTTTCTTCAAGAAACAGAGCTTTGTCTCTCTTCATAATTAGAAGATATGTGTGTTCTTGATAGTCTCTGTTTTTCAAATATCACATCTATATAATAACGACAAGCACTTCTCTTGAAAATTTAGATCCACAAAAGTTTCCTTCTGACTCGTAATAATCAAAATTTTAAAATAACAGAGCAGTCGTAACTTTCCTTGAAATTCGGCATAAAAATTTCCTTTTAAATTGATCCTTTTAATCATAAATAAAAGGACTTTGACTCAGTCAAAAACACATGTTAAAAATCAACTTTTAATCCGGCTTGAAATCAGCCTAACAATATGATTGCAGACTGTTGCATAATAATATCGTCTTTAATTCTCTGACGCCAAGCGTAAGGTTAAACTGTACAACATGTATCTTTCAAACGTAAGGTTGAACACAAACCTAGGGTTGATGTCGCATCCTTCAAACTTAAGGTTGATTACAAAAATTGGGTTGATGATCCATACTTTTCTTTTCAACAATAAAATGTATGATAAATGATCCATACTTTTAAAAGCTTCTAAACGTAAGGTACATGATCCATACTTTTGATGAAACGTAAGGTTGTTTACAAATGTAAGTTTGATGAACCAAACTTTTCAATATCCCAAACGTTTGGTTCCTTCCTAACATAGGGTTCCTCTTCCATACTTTTCTCATAACGTATGGTTTATTAACCATACTTTTCCGATAACTCATAAAGTATACACCGCATTTCATCCTTACGCTACGTTTATCCATGTAGGGTATGAACAGTGATTCCAGAACACGCTTAAGCAATTCCCGAACATGTAACGCATGAATAGTTTTTCCAGAACATGCTAATGCATATAATTTAGCAATTAAATCACGTTGTTCAAGAACTTAAATATTTCTTCTAGAAATAAAAATAAAATGAATAATAAATTATTGAAATATACTTAACATAAAATCATTAGAAAACAATTAAGGGTATTTTTGAGCATCAAATCATCATAGAGATAGAGTATTATTCTCTACAATCTCCCCCTATTTAGATAAAAATATTATGTATCGTTGAAAACAACACTTGATCAACAATCTCCTCCTTTTTGATTATCACAAAACCCATAAAATAACAAATGAAATTAACTTACAAAATTAATTACATATAGTGTTGAATTTTGCAAAGATAAATACAATATTACAATATTTAGAAAAAACTTAATTTCTTCCCCTTAAATCAAATTTCTCCCTAAAAAAAATAAAAATAGTTAAAATAAAATGTTGTGTTTATCCAAATTTCTCCCCCTTTTTTGATATCAAAACGAAAGATAGAATATGGAATAGAACACAATTTAATATAGCAGTGAATTTAAGTAAATCCTATTATTAACCATTTGTCAATAATTGAATGTGGATTACTGGAATTTTTTAATAGAGGAAGTAAAAAAACACAAATATAGAATATGGAATAACATTTCATTAAAATAAAATGTAGCAGGTAAAATTATGATAAACTCAGGAATCAAGGTGTGGTAATGGTATAAGATAGGGTTTATCTCCTCTGAACAATGACCTTGATTTCTGTCAACTACTCCCTCAGTCCTTTCATCATTCCATCTCTCAGCTTGATAATAAGATCTCAATTATCTTGAGTCATATGAGTGTATTCTATCATATTTAATCTGAAAAACTCATGAATTCTATCTTCCTTTTCCATAAATAGAGTTAACATATCTGTGATATGAGCCAGAACAGTTCTAATACTTGGTTCACTCGAGGTCAACTGGTCAACCAAAAATATTTTATTATCTAATAAAATGGATAATGGAGCACTATTGCATTGAAAATCATGAAATATGTCATTCATATTTCTCATAACTGCTATGATAACCTGAAATCTTCTGATTAAATCAGGTGAAGTACCTGATCCACTAGCTTCACCAGTCCTGCCAGATGCAGACTGTGTCTTCATATAGTCTTTAAACTCTAACGGATCTGACTTCATCACCATTTCTGGTTTTATCTTGAACACTTCTATCAACATCATTTTCTTAAAAGTTTCAACTTCCTACCTTGAAACTATATTGTATTTAAGTCTCTGAAATTTCAACTGTTCTTTCTCTAGGGATCTCCTCAAGGCTAAATTTTCAGATTCCAAACTGGACAACTTCCTGTACAGTTCTTTTACTTTCTTATTCATTGAATCAGAGGCACCCTATGCTTGATTCTAATTTTTATATTGTACTAGATGCAGCAGTTCTAATGGAAAAGAGTCAGCATCAGATTTTTCTTTTGCTTCCTCCTGAGCTGGATGGTCCACAGACTTTTCGTCAGAGACTTTTCCAGACTCTTCCATAGAAAAATCCTCATGAATTACCTCTGTTTGAACTTCAGAAACATTCTCATCAGGAACTACCTCCTTTTACTTTTCAATTGTAATTTCATCCTCAACTATAATTTGAGGTTCAATTTTAGTTACAACCACAGCCTTTTCCTGAGTCTCAGTTTCAGCTTCTTCTTGGGTTTCAGATTGTACTTGAGGAGTCACCATAATTTGATCAATATCCCTTTATTGTGTCTTCTCAATAGCTGATTCTCTGACAAAATTATAAGTGAGTAAATCTCTTAATGTTAAATCATGTGAACCAATTTACTCTTGAGAAATAATATTTATTTTCCTTTTAATCTGAATTCCCTCCTGACTTTCTTCTTCTTGGGCCTCTTCAGTTTCAAATCATATTCTTCTCACAGTAGTGCTCACTCTTGATTCAGCTTGTCCTTCCTTGAACTGAGCAGACTGAGCCTGAGCACTCTCTTCATCTTCTTTAGCTCCTACTATAAAATGAGTTCCTTTCAATGTGCTTCAGAAGTAACCAATCTTTCTCAGGGTTCTAGCACCAAAAGTGTTACTCTGATGGCATCTAACTTTTAATTCCACCAGTCCTACCATATCCTTTTTGAACAAAATTTTTAAGATGAATTTACCAAATGGATAAAAATTCATAAGAGATTCTATTTGACAAATATAATGAAGGTACCTTATAATGTAACTAGGAAAATTATGTCTTATATCACCCAATAATAGATACATTATATACATATCTGGATACAAGATTTTCTCCAACTCAGACATCCTCGGTGCAATCCATGTTTGCACAAACTTCACTTGGATTTTCTGATCCAGCTCCAAGTCCTTTATAAACATCTTCCTTATAGATGTAGAACCAAAAAGAAAAGACATAATATATTCATACTTATGTACTAAATCTACTATATTATTCAATTCAAAATGAAAGACTCCCTCATGAGGGATGTTCAGAATCCAACCAATCTCCACAGAGGATATAGAAACATCTCAATATTCAATCTTAGCTACCATAGTATCCTCATCATCTCATAGACTAAACTGTGCAGACTTAAAGAAATATCTCAGTTCTACCTCATATAAAAACTCAGACTTCTCACCATTGAAGGTTTGATCTAGATTTTGAAAAGGGAGAGCTTATTTTAGCAGAAGATTAGTCTGAAATATCCATTCCAGATCTATGACCTTTCCTTGCTAAATTTTCCTTCCTTCAGAGCACTGTCTCTTGGCAGTGCTGGTCTCAGCCTCATCGATTCTCTTGGTCTTGGCCATTTCTATCGAAAAATCTCTGAAGGTTCAAAAGAGGATTAGGGTTTCGAAGGTTTAGGTTCGAATAGACAAAGAGTGGTAAAGCGCCACGGGTTCGAAAGGGTTTTTTTGTAGAAATGAAACGATTCATAATTCGAAAGGTTTCTGACAGCCTTAATTCCCATGTTATCAATAATTATTACATAGATTTTAAAAATGAATAAAATTTATCGTGTGAAGAAAATAGAAAAAAACTTATTCTATTTCAAAAATAAATAACTAATTTATTTTAAATAGTATTAAAATAAAGAAACAGAAAAATAAAATAAAACTTTATTTAAAATTAAATAAACCTAGCTCCCCCTTAATAAAATCAAACCTTGCAGTGGGAAGTGGTTTGGTAAAAATATCATCTAATTAAATTTCAATACTTACAAATTCAAAGAATATATCCTTTTTAATAACATGGTCTCTTAAAAAATTATGTCTGATGTCAATATGCTTAGTCCTAGAATGATTAATAAGATATTTTGAAATATTTATAGCACTAGTATTATCACATAAAATAGTTGTACTATTAAAACTTAGTCCAAAATCCATAAGAGTGTTTTTCATCCACAATACTTGTGCACAACAACATCCAGCATATACATATTCTGCCTCGGCTGTTGACAGTGCAACTGAGTGTTGTTTCTAACTTGACCATGACACTAAGGATTTTTCTAAAAAGTGACAAGTACCCGAAGTGCTTTTCCTATATAATCTAAAACTTCCAAAGTCTGAATCTGAATATGAAATTAAATTAAAATCAGACGTTTTAGGATAAAGAAGAGATTGAAAAAATAGTTCCTTTTAAATATCTAGAAAATTCTTTTAACAGCAGTTAACTGGGATTCTTTAGGATTTGATTGAAATATTTCATAAAGACATACTGAATACATTATATATGTACTACTAGTAATAAGATATAATAAATTAACAATCATACCTCTATATAACTTATTGTCAACTGATTTTCTAGTTTCATCTAAATCAAGTTTTATATTAGTACACATAGGATTTGTATTTTTATTACTATTTTTAAGTCCAAATTTCTTTAGTAAATCAATAATTTATTTTATTTGATTTAAAATATTTCCAAAAATATTTTTGATAAATTTAAAGACCTAAAAAGAAATTTAATTCTCCCATCATACTCAATTAAAATTATTTGTGAATTATATTTGAAAACTCATGACAAAGAGATTTATTAGTTGATCCAAAAAATACATCATCAACATAAATTTGAACCAATAAAATGTTAGAATTTAAATTTTTCTTAAATAGTGTTAGATCTGTCATTCCAACAATAAAATCATTTTTCAAAAGAAAAGAGTTTAATCTTTCATACCATGCTCTAGGTTCTTGTTTAAGTCCATAAAGAGCATTAGTATGTTTAAAAACAGAATCTGGTTTTTGTGAATTTTTAAAACCAAAAGGTTGGTCAACATAAACTTCCTCCATTAAATAACCATTTAAAAATGCAAACTTAACATCCATGTGGAATAATTTAAAGTTAATATAAGATGTATAGGCTGAAAGGATTCTAATGGATTCTAATCTAGCTACAGGGGAAAAGGTATCATAATAATCTATACCTTCTTCCTAATAAAATCCTTTAGCTTCTAGTATTTCTTTATAACTAGTTATTATTCCTTGGTCATCTTGTTTATTTCTAAAGACCCATTTGGTTCCAATTACTAGATAATTCTGTGGTCATTCAACTAATTTCCAAACTTTATTTCTCTTGAATTGGTTTAATTCTTCTTGCATTGCTTTCATATAGCTTTCATCATCTAGAGCTTCTTCTATTTTCTTAGGTTCTAATTGGGATAGAAAGGTAGAAAACTCAATAAGGTTTCCTATATTCCTTCTAGTTTTTATTCCTACTTCTAAGTCTCCTATTACAGTTTATAAAGGGTGATTCTTTAGGTTCTCTGACTGTCTAGGTAGTACACTTATAGGTTCTTCAGTGTCATGTTCTTCTGGATATGACTTCATTTTATTTATATCATTTCCAAAATTATCTTTTAGGTTCTCCAGTATCATGTTATCATTAGAATCAAGCTCATCCTTTTGATTTGTCCTCTTCTTAAAGGGATCAGTTTCATTAAATTTCACATGAACTGATTCTTTAACAACCCTTGAATTTTTATTAAAAAATCATTAAACTTTGGAAGTAGCAGAATATCCTAAGAAAATGCCTTCATCAGATTTTGGATCAAACTTACCAAGATTGTCTTTTGTGTTTAAGGTGTAAACCTTGCATCCAGAAACTTTAAAGTAGTTTACTTTAGGTTTTATGTTATTCCAAAGTTCATAGGGTGTCTTTTTCAAAAATTTTCTAATTAAAACTCTATTCATTATATAGCAGGATGTACATAAAATTTCTACCCAAAAATAGGTAGGAAGACTATATTAATTTAGCATAGCCCTAGCCATTTCCTGAATTTCTTCTTTCAACAATTCTATTTTCTTGAGGTGTTCTTAGTGTAGAGAAGGTGTGTTTAATACCCATATTTGAGTAAAAGGAATTTAATTCCAGATTATAAAATTCTCCAACATGATCACTTCTTAATGAAATTATTTTAAAACCTTTTTCATTTTGAACAGCTTTGAAAAAACTTTCAAATAAAGTAAAAGCTTCATTTTTAAATTTTAAAAAGAAAATCCATGTAAATCTAGAATAGTCATCAACTAAAACATATACATATAGTTTACCATCCAAGCTTTCTACTCTTGAAGGTCCAAACAAATCCATATGGATGAGTTCTAGAGGTTTATGTTTAGAAATTTTGTTAACAGATTTGAAGGATAATTTGTGTTGTTTGCCAAGTTGACATGCATCACAAAATCTATCACTCCCAAACTTGAGACTAGGTAAATCAGAAACTAGTTGTTTCTTGGATAATTTATGTAAAGAATATATATTGCAATGTATAAGTCTTTTATGCTAGATTCAAGATTCATTTATCTTAGTAGTTAAGAAGTTTACTTGTTTCTTACACAAGGAATTTAAATCCAGGGTATACACATTGTTAGTTCTAGGTTCTCTAAATTTAAGTAGTTTATTTTTGAAAACAGAACAGCAATTGTTAGAAAAATAAATAGCATAACCATCATCATATAGTTGAGAGATACTTATCAGATTGTGTTTCAATCATTTTACACAAAGTACTTTGTTGATTGAGACAACTTCTGGATCTCTAACTGTTCTGATACCAATGATTTTTCCTTTGGCATTGTCACCAAAAGTGATAAGTCCACCATATTTTTGAGTGAGTGTAGATAAATTCGATGCGCTTCCACTCATATGCCTTGAGAATCCATTTTCCATATACCATATGGTATTTTTTCTTCTATGACCTGCTTCCTGCAAAGGCATTTAAACAAGTTGCTTTTGTACCCATATTCTATTGGGTCCAGTTGTGTTTTCCAGTAGAGATCTGGGAATCCAGACTTGCTTTGTTTTTATAAAATCAACAGAATTAAATAAATTATTTGAAACAAAAGATATATTAATACCACTTATTTGAGGTTGTCTTAAGAATGAGTTTTTATAAATATGTCCCCTTGTTCCACAGTAATTACAATTTAATCTTTTTGATCATAGAACAAAATAATTCTTGTACAGCTTAGATTTTTCACCTTTACTGCCAATTCCAAATATTTATTTCTTAATGATAGTGCTCCCAAGAATTTCATTCAAGGATTTTTCTCCTTTAGTAAAAATGAGGGTTTCACTTTTATATGTTTCTACTTCAGTTTTTTGTGTTTTTATTTTAGATTAATAATCTATATAGTCAATGTTAATTGAATTATACTTATCATTTAAATCCTTAAATTGATTTAGTATTGTATATATTTCATCTGAAATGTCCTTGTGAATGTTCTTTAATGAATTATTCTTCTTAAAAATAGAATCATACTTTTCCTCAAGCATGTTACAGTAGGCTGTAAGTTTTTCATTAGAATAGCTTGTTTCAGAACTAGAGTCAGAGTCAGAAGAGTAGTATGTTTTTACCTCATTTGTTTCTTCCATAAAGCATATATTGGATTTTATATTTACTTCTTCCTTCTATGAGTATGATTCTGAAGGATTGTTGGAGTCTTCAGACACACTCCATGTTGTTTTCCCTGATTTATTATCTTTTGGTCATAATCATCCCTTTTTAAGAACTTATTTTTCTTGTCTTCTTTCAACTGAGTACAGTCAGGTCTGATATGGCTCATCTTCTTTCACTCATAAAATCTGACTTCCTTTTCATCCTTTTTGAAGGTTTTTCTGAAGCTTTTATTCTTTCTGTATAATTTACTAAACTTTATGGATAGCTGAGCTAGTTCTATATTAGAACTTGATGAATCATAACTTTCTAATTTCACCTTTACTTCTTTTTTCTTTAGATTTTTTCTTTTACATTGAGATGAAACTTTTAAGACAGTTTCTTCTCTCTTGATCATAACTTTATGCTCATTTGCTTCATCTTGCATCTCGGCTTCATACATCATAATTTTTCCAATCAATTATCTCATGGTTAAGTCTTTGACAGGTGTTTACTGTCAGATTGCAGTAGAGATTCCATTCCATTTAGTAGGTAGTACTCTCAATACTTTTAAAGATTTATTGGATTGTTTGATTGGGTCTCCCAAAGTTGTTATATTATTGAAAATCTCTGTTAATCTTCCATTCATTTGAGTAAATCATTCACCTTCAAACTTTCTAAATGTGTCGAATTTAATATTAGCAGTAGCATATCTCATTTCCCTGACATTGTCAGTTCCTTCATAAGAAACGTCAATAGTTTTCCACATCTCATATGTTATTGGGCATTGAGATACTCTCTTAAATTCATCAGGTCCTAGACCACATATAATTGCATTCATTGCCTTCGATTTCATATCATATTCTGCTTTAGTGGCAGTACTCCATGTTTCAGGTTTCTCTGGTATTTCATGTGGAGTCATAATCTTAGAATATACTCTGTATCAAATATTTTTCAGATATATTATCATTCTTTATTTCAAGAATCCATAATTTTCTCCATTGAAGTATGGTTATCTTACCATAGACATTCCTTATCTTGTATCACTCATCTTGCTCTGTGTATAATCACTTTAATCTTTTTAAGGCATTATCATAAAGCTCTTCCTCTGATACCAATTGTTGGATCGGGTTATACCAAATATACACAACAGGGGGGGTGAATTGTGTCTTTTACAAATTCTTCACAATATTTTGTTCTACCCTTTTACTTTAATCAGATGGATAAATATTGTGGAAATTTAAATAGCAGGGACACACGATGTATAGTAGTTCGGGGAACAGAAGGCCACTAGTCCACTCCACCAACACTCTACTCCACAAGCTTAGTGATTTCCACTATCTGGTCCTCTTGTCAACAGACCGTTCCACAACTAAGTATAGTCAATTGACACCTTTACAGTCTAAGGAAAAACAAAGCCTTCTGTTTCACTCACAAAACCTATATAGATTAGTATGATAATTTGATCACTCAATAATAGAAAAGAAATATATTTGTACTTTGAAAATACTTTCCTGTTGTTCTTCACAATTTCAATATAATGTAATTGACAGTAGATGGATCGTCACCTTTAGAAATAATGATCTTCAAGTAAGATTCATTCTGAGTTGATCCTGTTGTAGTAGATATAGAAATATATTTCACAACTTCAGCAGCAATAGATTCAAAATAGATCTTAGAGGTAGAATAAGTGAATCTTCTATCATGATTCTTTTTCTTCAATAAACAGAGCCTTGTCACTCTTTGTAATTAGAAGATCTGTGTGTTCTTGATAGTCTCTGTTTTTAAAATATCACATCTATATAATAACGAAGAGCACTTATCCTACAAATTTAGATCCACAAAAGTCATCTTATGACTCATGATAATCAAAAATTCAAAATAATAGAGCAGTCGTAACTTCCCTTGAAATTCGGCATAAAAATCTCCTTTTAAATTGATCCTTTGAATCATAAATAAAACGGCTTTGACTCAGTCAAAAACGTGATTTAAAAATAAACTTTTAATCTGGCTTGAAATCAGCCTAATAATCCACTTGAAAACCGTTGCATAATAATATCATCATTAATTCTCCGATGCCAAATGTAAGGTTAACTGTACAGCATGTATCTTTCAAATGTAAGGTTGAACAAAAACGTAGGGTTGATGTCGCATCCTTCAAACGTACGGTTGATTACAAACGTAGGTTTGATGAACCATACTTTTCTTTTCAGCAATCAAATGTATGATAAATGATCCATACTTTTAAAAGCTTCTAAATGTAAGGTATATGATCTATACTTTTGATGAAACGTAAGGTTGTTTAAAAAAGTAATTTTGATGAACCATACTTTTCAATATCCCAAATGTAGGGTTCCTTCCTAACATAGGGTTCCTCTTCCATACTTTTCTGATAACGTATGGTTGATTAACCATACTTTTCTGATAACTCGTAAAGTATACACCACATTTCATCCTTACGCTATGTTTCTCCACGTAGGGTATGAACAGTGATTCCAGAACACACTTAAGCAATTCCCGAACATGTAACGCATGAACAGTGTTTCCAGAACATGCTAATGTGAATACTTTAGAAATTAAATCTCGTTGTTCAAGAACATAAATATTTCTTTCAGAAATAAAAATAAAATGAATAATAAATTACTGAAATAAACATCAAATAAAATCATTAGAAAACAATTAAGGTTATTGGTGAGCATCAAAATCATCATAGAGATAGAGTATTGTTCTCAATAATCTCCTCCTCTTTAAATAAAAATATTATGTATCGTTCAAAACAACACTTGATCAACAAAAAAACATCCACATGTGCCACCACAATTCCATTTCAAAATCCAATTTAATAAAACAACATTACTATTTTAATATAACACCTTCAAAAAGGTAAAATATTCCCATTCAAAATATAACACCTTCCTCAAGGAAAAACCCTTTTTTGAAACCCCACTTTAAAATCCATTTAAATACATAAAAAATTTATATCACATGATCCATTTAAAAGTGAAACCAATTTCATAAATCATTTATGCTCATAAAATTTCAAGAATTAAACACTATGAAAGACCTCTTTGAAAACCCTTTCAAAACCACATTTGAAAATATTGAAACTCTTTAATCTATTGTAACAAACACATGGAGTGCATTAAAGCCAAATACCTTTGAAAGACCACTTTAATGCATCAAATTTCCAACATATATCACACATCAAATCTAATATGGATAAAAAATAATTCATAAATCAATTTAAAGGAAATTTTATAAACACAACCCAAAGGTGACTAAGAATGAAAGGTTAGCCATAGAAAACCCCTTAAATAAAGACACTTACCTTGGAATTGAACTGGAACTTGTCATCTTCAATGATAACCACTTGAACCCACACACATAGGCTATAAATAAATGAACCAAAAGTCCCATAATTATCCCTAGGTTCCTAAAAAATGAAAACTAGGGTTCCTACCTTCCATGGAAATGGAAAAACAAAGGCAGAATAGGGGGAAGAAGAAAAAATCATGAATAAATCAATATTACCACGAAAGAAATCAGTAAGGATGGTAAGTGATCCACCATGAACCAAATAAGGAATATCCAAAGATAATGGTAGAGGGATGACTGTGATATGGGAGAAATAAGGGTCCAAGGGGAGTTAAATCCATCAAAAGAAAATGGGAAATCCCAAATTTCAATGACCTGGATAGACCGCATGGTTAGACAAACCATGCACCAATCATGTGGGATTCATTTCCTCTCCAAAAACAAAGTAGAATTATTTCTCATGAAACTAAAATAGTTTGAAAAATCATGCTCAAACCATTCAAAAACACATTTTCCCTAAAACATCACCCTCACATGGTTAGTTGTACAGTTAGAAAAACTATGTATCAATCGTGCATTAGGTTTTATTTTCCCAAAAACAAATTTTTAAACACCCAACACCCAGAAACTTTGATAAAAAAAGTGGGTGAATAAAAACTCAAATAAAGAATACAAGTAACCAAACGAGTTCCAAAGTTAGTGAGACCACTCTAAACTTGTAAAACGTTAAAATAGTGAACTTTTATTATGATTGGTGAATGTGAATATTATCATGCATGATTCTTAGATGTAGCTCAATATGGGTAAACTGAGTAAAAGAAATGATGTCATTTTAAGCTTTATTCACTCTTGATAGAAATGAAGGTAGAATATGAGGAGATCCTCAAGTTGAGATAATAATATCAAAAGACAAGGATCTGATATTAATACCCCAATTCACCCCCCCCCCCCCCCACTCAGGGTATATTCTTTATTTAAAGATCAAATGCTTCGGTGAATGTGTCCTCAAAAAATTCATAGTGTGAACATATAGTTCATAACATGAATTGCTCCCAAGATTATATAATTTGAGAATAATATTTTTTAGCAATACTTAGAATCAATTCATTCACAACATTAATAACCCATTCACGTTGTGAATGTGCATCTAGAAGAATGCTTGTAAATTTTGTATCACCCTCACACTTAAAATCAGCTGCTTTCCTCTAAACCCTAGGGGGCCAAAAGTCCTCTTTTATAATTTTTAAGCCATTTTTATTGTTATTGATTCATGGATTCCTAAGATAGATTCATGGTGATATAAGGTGGGTTTTGACTCTTTATCTTATGGTTTCTTCTTTTTTTGGATTTGTTTTCTCTCATTCAATATTTTTATGCTATGATGATTTATCTCATCCATTTCTTAGGTATTTATTTTTATTCTTGTTAGCACATTCCTGGTTCAGTGTTCTTAAAGGGTTGTAAATTACTTATGAGAGAGGTGATTGGAGATATATTCCTATTACTCCATTCTTTTTTAATGAATGTTAATAGTATTGAGGTAGGGGATTTGTTTCTTCTCTTAATTAAAATTACTTTAAGTGAATGTTTGAATTTATGATTTATATCATTAGGTAATGGTGTAATTAACCATAATGAAGATAAAATAATAATTTAAATATTGGTTTTTGGTTTTTAGTGATATCAATTTTTGGTACCGGGTGTACAACAAATGCCCAAAAAACATGAATTTAAAAATTTCTTACGCATAAATCAATGACATGATATTTTCTCCAACATAATCACAGCCCCATTACAACATGGGGATTATATATAATTTAATTTAATCATAAAAAATAAATTTAAATTATGCCTCTTTTTATTTTGAATGGAACCATGCTTTTCTCATGGTCAGCAATCATCACTCAAATAACTAAAGTTGGATCCCTCAAGATCATCCACACGTATTTCAAAATCATTCTCAACCATAAAACTTTAATATTTGGGTGGTAGCATGGAGAGACTCAGTTCTTTTAACATCAATATGATCATGAGATTGATAATTCTTTAATCTGGGTCGAGGAACCTGGATCACATAGTCTTAAACTCCCCTTTCTCTCTCTATAACAAGAGGGATAGGAGAGGAATTCTCTCCAATTTGTGGGATAAATAGTACCCACAAATTTGGGCTCTTTTGGGCTTATATGTGTAGGTTAAACTTATTAAAAAAAATTAATTTATCTCATTAATAAGTTTAACTCTCTAAATATACCATAAACAATACTTATAACCTAGAGAATTCATTTTAATGGTCATAAATAAATTATCATATACTTGTAATAATAAAATAATTTTACGTGATAAAATAAATGTCATTAAATTGACTCCTTTCTCCCAAATGAATATTTAACGAACCTCAAATATTTTATATTTGTTCTAAAATTATTTTTTGTTATATTCACTTAATAACTCATGAATATAATAAGTAAATAAATAAAATATATATTATTTCAAATTCAAATAATATTGAATTTATTTTATTTTCATGTGATAGTTTAAACTCTAACATTACTCATCCCCTGCTGCGAGGCCTATGATATATCCACCATTATTATTTTCTGGGTTGGATTCCCCCCCTAATTTCATTTTTTTAATTTATTTTGATTTTTTTTCAAATCCTATCGAAAAGGCCTTTTTTTTAAAAAAAAAACGTCCACACACAAGTGGAATTCCAGTCCTCTCAAAAAATATTAATTCGTACACCATAAAATGGCCCTAGTACTAAGGACACCCATAATTAGCCGACGCTAGCTGCGCTGGGCTAAAATAAAAATTTTGATCTTCAAAAACAGCCCAATAAATCCATCTATCAATCTTTGGATGACCATATCTCAGTCATTTTATGTCATATTGAATCATTGTCTATGGATATGGTACTATAACAATGCCCTCTTCGGATTTAATTTAATTTTAATTTTAATAGGATTGAACAAATTTTTGGTCACTTTGATAAAATTTATTGGTACTGAGGGCAGCGGAAGCCCAAATAACATAATTTTTTTAAAAAAATATCTTGATCGATGTCATGATGTTATCTCCAGCATAATCACAGTTCGATTACTACTCAAGGATCCTAGGTAATTTAATTTAAGCACAAAACATAAACCCAAAATTTTCCTCTTCCAATTTCAATTTAAATCACTTTGTTCTCATCATTGTGGATCATCGCTTGATGTAACTGAAGTTAGATCCCTCTAAATCATCCACACACATTCTGGAAGCTTGGTCGACCAACAACCTTCAATCTCCAGGTGCTATCATGAATAAATGAAGCACATTCAATGTGGATATAATCACGGGATCATTAGTTCTTCAATATGAGTGGGAGAACATAGATAGGAATTCCTTAAACTCCTATTTATCTCTAGAACATAAGGGAGATGAGATAAATTCTCTCAGATTCATGGGAGAAATAGTACCCATAAATTTGGGCATTTTTTGACTTGTACATTAAACTTATTAAATGTTCACTTTATCCCATTAATAATTTTAGACTTCTAAACATACTCCAAAAAATAATTGAAACCTATAAAACATGCCACAATGGTCATAAATAAATTATCACATACTTATAACACTAAAATAATATTAGGTGATAAAATATGAGTCATTAAATTGACTCATTTCTCTCACATAAATATTTAACAAACCTTAAATATTTTAAAGAATTCAAAAAATATTTTTCTTTATATTCACTAAATAAATCTTGAATATAATAAGTAAATAAATTCAATATATATCATTCCAAACATGAATAATATTGAATTTATTTTATTTCCATGAAATCATTCAAACTCGAACATTAAACATCCCCCACCATAAGGCCCACAAATTTTTTATGATTTTTTTTGTTTAGCAAAGCTCGACATCCCCCCTTCTTTTTACCTTTCTTGAATTCTATTTTTAATACCATCCAATAGGATTTTTGATAAAAAAATTATATAAAAAAAACTTCCACATACCTATGGAGTTATAGCCCTCCAGGAAGATACTGTTTCAACCACCAACAAATGGTTAGAGTACTGGAGACACTCAAAATTAGATGCTTCCAACTTTCTCATGCTCAAATAAATATGTTTTTTCTTCAAAAACAACCGGGAAAATTTTATATCAATCTCCAAATGACCATATCTCATTCATCTAATGTTGGATTGAATCATAGTCAGTGGAAATGGGACCGTAATGACGTTCTCTTCTGATTTAATTAAAATTTAATTCCAATAGTCTTAACTAAATATGTGGTCACTCTGATACTAATTTTTGGTGTCAAATATATTGTGGAAGCACAAAAATAGAGAAATTAAAATTTTATATGTTGTGATCGATGTTGTGATATCGTCGCCAACATAATCTCAGCCTAGTTACAACCCAAGGATCCAATGTAATTTAATTTAAGAAATATCATAGATATGACTGAGAGATCATTAATTCATTGATCTGGGTGGGAGAACATGGATCAGAGTGTCTTAAATTCCTCTTTCTATCCCTAGAACATAAGGGAGAGGATAAATGCTCTCAAATTCTTGTAATAAATAATACACATTAATTTGGTAATTCTTGGGCTTATATAGTTAGGTTAAACTTATTAAAATTTTCACTTTAGCTCATTAATAAGTTTAAACTTCTAAATATACCTCAAACAATACTTATTACCTAGTGAACTTGTCGCAGTGGTCATAAATAAATTATCACATATTTTTAATACTAAAATAATGTTATGTGATTAAATATGACTTATTATGTCAACTTATTTCTCCCATATAAATATTTAATGAACCTTAAACATTTAGTATTCATTAGAAAAAATATTTTACTTAGTATTCACTAAATAACTAATGAATATAATAAGTAAGTAAATTCAATATAAATTATTCAAAACATGAATAATATTGAATTTATTTTATTTCCATGCAATCATTTAAACTCGTACATTACCCGACCCCCGTTGTAGGGCCCTCAATGTCCAAAAACTCTAGTTAAATATAATTTTTTGAGCTTCCAAATATGATTTGTGTGAACATCTATGTCCTTATCTTAGTAACATTGAGTACTACTCACAAATCATAAGTGAGTTTTAGAAACCCATAAGAAGATAAAGTATAGTCATAGCAATGACGGCCTCTTACAAACAAACATTGTGTAATATAATCTCTTTGTCTCACAATATCTCATAAAATAGAATGCACACATTATGTCATCATCCTTTATTATTTTATTATTAATTGACCTTACTGGATGGAATTACCTTCTTTTACTATGGTCATGGATTTAGCAAAGGTAATATTATCCCGATCAACAGGGACCGAGATATCACTTCCTTTCAGAAGTAATAAATTCAATCCTGGTCATTCAATCAATGCCATACCACCAATGGCACACCCGATGTAACCTAACTTATCATGACATAAATTCCATGGTTTTCATATTACATCAAAGTATGCAATAAAATGGTATACACTGATAATAATCTCAAGTCAGGAGACCAATACACATGTTCGTAGATAGAAACTATCAATGACACCTAAAACATGTGGTGTTTCTATTGGTGGGCCAGTCCTCATGATCTCCTCTACTCGAGATCACCAAGTGTGAAATTCATGATAATAATTCTTAATACTTATGATCTCTTATCACCTGATATTTAAACACCACATGTTTCTTATCTTTTTATTTATCTAGACTATATGAAATAACTTTAAGATTATTGTCATAGTATTTTGATGTTCTCATTATAGTTGAGAAAATTCATAACCTACTGATATGAAAAATAATCAAAACATGCTATCATGTAAATAGTGGATGTATAAGTATTAATATTATATAGTAATATAAAATCATGCATAACTCATTTTGTGTATGATATGGTAATTGAAAATTACTATTCAAGTTAGGTCTAGGGAACCCACTTCCACAACCATGATCGCATGTGTTTACATTGTGTTAATGTTTTTCATCTTGATTTTCTAGATAGTGTGTTTACCTCTTGTTGATGTTGTGGGTTATCATGTTCATTGCACTTTGAAATTTGTTAAAGAACATAAAGATCGTAAATTCTTATTAAATTAAATAAATATTCATGTTAATTGTTATCATTCTTCCATGTAATTGACGGAATTTTAAGTTATGTCTGAATCATGTTTAAATAATTTATAGTTGTTAATAGTCGATGTCTTGGGTTTCATGTGGTTGTAAAATATGTTAAATGAATTATTTAATTCAAGAAAATAATGAATTGATAGTTAGTTTAAGACAATTGTTTGAGGTTGAGAAACTTTATATTCTTATGAAGGTTGGATGTCTTGGTTATAAGGCCTAGATACCCTTTTGATTGTTGTGTTTCTTTTTGTATTGTGTTATTTATTTGAACATGGTTCCTTATAGTGCAACATGATTTGTGTTTGGGATGATTGGTGGACTGATGAAAAATGGGTTGTGCTCAGGGTTGTGGCAACAAATAGCATCGTTTATGGTGGGATGGATAGTGACATGCATTGTAGTGTCAGGGATGGAATTGGAACTGATGGAGTGGGTTGCATTCAATCATGCATGTTTTCTAATGAATTAAAAGTTGGATTAATTGTCTAGAAATGAATTCATTTTATTTGGATGTTGTATGGACAATTTGGTTGTTTTCTATATTCCTTTCTATATTGCTTAACGTGGTTGGTTGTGATTAGTTTATGCATCTTTTATGATATCATAGTACAGGTATTACTTGGAATTATGGACTGGTAATGAATATTAAATAATTTAAACCATAGGGTTATGGGTTCAATGGTTCACTAGGGATAATGTTTTTAGTAATTATGTAATATGAAATGTTCAACAGAAATAATTAATTATTATTTTTGTGTGCCTATAGGATATCTAGACCTTAGCATTGTTAGTCGGGTGTCCGAAAGATGATAGTTGCAATTGAATTTGAGGTTGGGTAGTTTCTCTTGGTGTGGTTTTTGATAGATATATATATATTTATTACGCTATTTGATTTCATACGCTACCTCACTCATGTCGGTAGGGAAACAACTCCCAGTGGACACTGAGTGGGTTTTTTCCAACATCCAAGTTGATGAGGGAAGATGGATAAATACCCCTTCTCTCTAGATCTCTTTTTTGAGAGTAGTATTATGCACTAGTATGAATAGAGGATACCTTCTTTTATATGTGTGCAAAGGGTTGTAAAGGTTTGAAAATATTTCATACTCGTGTATCTATGGATATAGAAACTTAAGGATTATTATAGGTATATTTTTCATGGGATGTGATAGTTTGAGGTGTAGTGTATGGTCTAAGGGTCGTGGTAGCTTCTGAAAAACTACTCATTTACTATTTCTAAGTGGTGGTGATAATGATATTATGTGACTGTAGGGTCTTGAAAACTTCACAAAGGGAATAAAATACTCCCATAATCACTTTGTAGAACGAAGAAAGAATTATTACAAGTCCAGTAAAGTGAATGGATGAAAATTGAGTTGAAAACGTTGGAAGAAACTTGAAGAAATTAAATTTCTAAAAGATTTTTAAGTGACCCATGTACCATCATTGGGAAGGGTTCGCAGAACTCCTAAACCATGAACTACCAGTACACAGGAGGACCCATGAGGTGTTGGCTCACGGAGTGATGGCCAGCAAACCTAGGAACCCATGAAACACATCGTTAGTAGAATAATGCGCATGAAGGCCATCTGCCTGCCATCTCACAAACTTAGGAGTTTGCGGACAAAGAAAATCGGTAGGATTCTACGAATCATGACTCGCGAACCGTAGCCTCTGAAAACCCCGGTTGACTGAGTCTTTCATGGATCAAGATATCTCTTCATGAGATTCCACAAATGGTGTCTCATTCCCATAGATAATTTTTTCCCAATGCTATATAAAAGGATCATAGGAGGAAAAATAAAGGACGAATGAAGAAAGCATGGACAAAGAAAGAACGAAGGAGACCCCAGAGGTTGGAAGAAATAATTTAGAGAGGATTCTGACTTCAGTTTCGAATAATCAACAAAGTTAAAACCACAAACCATGTTTATGTAGGCATAACCGGTTGTGAACCATAAAAATAAGTAACTTAATAATAATGGGTAAACCAAAAACCTAATTGGTTTCATCACGAACCACAAATTCCTTGTGGATGAATTCCTCGCTAACGACGAGTTCCAGGACCCTCCTTCAATATGGTGTTCTGCATAGTGTATTGATATGCGGATCAAACCCCATGCCACATACTGCATTAGTACACAGATGAAACATGTAGCAGCATGGCAGCCCGCATCCAGGACCGCATACCACTATGGTGCGTAGTGGTTAATGACCAAACCCACTACCGCTTCATTATGCAGATGACCCCTCTAACCGTATACCATTATGGTATGTGGATCTCCCCCTATACCTCATGATAAAGTAGTATGGGGAATGGGGTGTATTCGGGTGTCCTTCCCTCCAACTCCAATCTTGCCCCTCCGTTATTGTCCAGTCCTCCACAGCCCCTTCATGAACTAGTCCCTTGGCATCAGTCCAAAGCCGCCTCCAAAGCCACTGAACCCATATGATCAGATCATCAAGTGCATCAGCGTGACCCTTTGATTCTACATACCCATGGTAACAAGAGTCACAAAATATCTCCTCACAATATTCTGGAATCCCAAGATTTCTATAAGTCTACATTCCCATGGTAACCTGGATTCCATCCTTCGGATGATGACATGAACCCACCCATTCTAGGGATTAAGGGTGATCAATTGATTTTCCAATCAAGGAGGAATGGTGATCAGTCGAAGGAATCATGTTCACTCTTCCTTTTTATGAGAGGAGAAATTCATCCCCTTTCCCAGAGCATATTCTAGGGCACTCCCACTGAGGTAAGTCCCTAACCTTTGGAGGCTCGAGCCACATGACCTCTGATGTCATCCCACATTGAAGGGTTAATTGCTCTGTGTCCTCACCCATCGTCGCCTTAGCTTATTCTTTCATTGGCCCAACCTCTCCCATCAGGAGGAGAGAAGGTGTGTGGTTGGTTGAATCTCACACATCCTCTTGTTTTTCACACTGAATATGAATCAAGTGGGATTAGAGATTTATAATGTAAAGATCCGAAGCTTGACGTACATGAAAATTACATTACTTTTGCGGAATACTTAGTACATAACAAAAAACACACACACAAGGATCGTAATAGTTTAGTGTCTTTGGAAACTCGGAACATAATCTTCTAATCGTGGTAAAAGATCTTCAATATCTCCCATAAACATCTTCCCTTTTTTTACCTAAAACCTTTCTTTATATCCTGGGGAAAAGAAAACATAAAAGGGTGAGCTCAAATGCTCAGTAAGGGTAAAAAAAATAAAAATCAATCACATCATATTCATAAGAACATAACTTTTGGAAATCTTAACCTGCAAAAGATAGCATAATTTCATAACATGGGATAAATCATAGTAGTGAAATGAAATCCCAATAATCATAACTTAAAACATGAAACTTTGTGGCATACACACATAATCATAGAGAAACATTTCCTGTTAGTCAAGACTCATTGCCAAGCCTATCTTAGTGGACAATGTCCTTTTCTGAACCGAGTCACCCTCGTTTCAGTCCTGTTTCGCTGAACCGGTATAACCTACCATTCCAGCCATGTCTATCTCATGAGATATAAAATCTTTACCCAATGCATTGGAGGGAGATATAGGTCACACCCATCTTATAATGAATCCTTTCTTATGTGTGCCACATAATCATAAATCATACATCATCGCATAACACATGTAACAAAAATGGGATTCTGGAAACATCATGACATCATAAAAAAATCATATAAGGTAAATGACTTCATAAAAATAATTCCCTCACAACATAATCAAATCAATGTAATAATAGGGATAAAATACAGAACCCTTTATTATCTTAGATGGAAAATAATTTTGATAAAACACTTGAACTCCATTCTTGAGGAAAATATCCTTTCTTCTTCAAAAACACTTTTCTTTTAATAACATGTCATAAAATTATAAACTAAAAGAAGTTGATTAAAAATAAACATGAAAAATTGTGAAGGAATCTTCTTGGAAATAATGTTTTAAGAATCCATTCATGCCGTATAAGTTAAAAAAAACATTCTTCGTACTTTTGTTGGAAAAGTCAAAAAGTACCTCGTACGAAAAAACGACAAAAAGAATCCTTTCATATTCTTTACTAAAAACTCACCGAAGGGTAAAATTGGGTTTAAAAAATTGTAGGTGGATGGAAATAAAATTATATATTGAAGAAAAATGGATGTGGATGATAAAATACACCCCAGTAAATCCCAAAGTATAAACAATCTCAGATAAAAATGAGATTGTGATATTTCTCTTACCTTAAGTCCGATTTGCTTCGTAAGTGTCCGAACCTCCTGTATAATGATTTAAATAATGTCATTAACTTATTACAGAATCATATTCATTGTTATGATATCATATATGGTTCACTTATGACTTTATATTACCCGTTCTTTTGTAAATTCCATGTTAAAGAAGCGTTTTGGGTAAAATCGTTTCATTTATCGTAGGTGTTTGGACTTGTTGTTCTTGACATTATTATTACTTATATCATGATTTAATTACTTCAAGAATATAAAACATGATTTATATATCATATATATTCAGTATATATATATTTAATAAATATATAAATGAAATGAAACACACCGTTCATAGAGACGGTAGTCCGTACGTACGCATGAACGCTGTTTTCCTTTCCTCATTGTCTTGAATGGAAGTAAGTAGATGACATACATATATAAATAAATACAGTAGACTTATAATTTCATATATTTCATTATTATTGCTTATATATACTTTATAATTATTCTTAAATGGTTAACATGGAGAATGAATCTCATCGCGTCGTGGAGACGGTAGTCCGTACGTACGCACGAGCGATGATATCATTCTCATGGTCGTGGAATTGTGTTGAAGTGTATGTATACTATTTAAGTATCAATATCACTCTATAATAATCATATATAGTTACTACTTACACCATTATACCCATCCAATTAAGGAGGTGGTGGAAAATAGATTACACCACGGCGTGGAGACGGTATTCCGTACGTACGCACGCGCGGTGATTTCCTTTTTTCAGTAGGATGCATAGAAGGTTAATTAGAGTTGTTTCATATTTATAATAACATATCAGTATATAATAAATACTGATGTTATTACTTTATCATTAAACAACTAAATAAGAATAAGTTGAAGAAGAAAGAAATTGAAAAAGATCGGTAATGGATATTACCTCTTTTTGACGCGCCTTTTCTTAACCTCCACTTAAAGAACTAAGGATGGTCTTTGAAGAAGACCAGGACCTCTAGGATGATACTAGGGAATTGGGGAAGAGATTTTGGCAGGGTTTGTCCGAGCTTGAATGCTCAAATTGGTGTGAGGAGGAGAGGGAGGAGGTGCCCTTTTATAAGGGAGGAGAGGGGCACCTTAGGAATATCTCAAAATATTATTTTATATTAAGGTCAAATTCGGTTTATAATGGTTCCAAATGGTCTTATTTAGAAGATAAAGTGGTTATGGGTAGAAATCCTCTCATACAATAGGATTTAGACAAGTTTAGGTTATTATTTTAACCTTATCAATTAGATTTAACTCTAAGTTAAATAATTTAACTTTTACCGTGACTTTTTGTTTTCTTACACTATATAGTTAATACACTTACTATAACATGCAAAACGAACCCCAAGTTGTTTATTATTAATATATATATCCTTATCTAAGTCATTTGGCCGAATATTAGATTTTTAGGAATAAAATAACAATTAATAATATAATATTTGATTTAAAAACTATTTTGTGTCAATTTTGACACTATTTGATATATGATTTTTGTGAAAGTCATAACAGAATTATATGTTCGAACCAAGTTTATTAAATCAACACTAATATATCATAGTAACCTATCAAATTAGTTTAATTCATAAAAAGTCTCAAATTACATTTATTTTAGTATTTATAACATCAATTATGTTAACATTTCTTTAAAAGGGTAATTACTGCATCATCGTTGAGTCATAAATAAATTAATTTATTTAAAGTCTAAAAATTATAAATAAAATATCATTATGTAGGAAATTTTGTTATATTTCTAATTAATATTTATAGTCAAATTTATCTTATGTATAACCCTATATTAAAAATGTTTTATTAAATAAACTTTGATTTTAACTCTTTTAACTCTTCTTTGAAATAAATAATAATAAATGTCCTAATCTAATCCAAGTGGGCCTAAATGGTCATATTGTATTCCTAAGATTGTTTTTGGTCGCATTACACTTATCCAATAGAATTTGGACATGTGTTAGGGTAATATTAATATCATTTTTACCCTTAATTACCCTATTTACTTTTAACCGTGGTAAATAAAATTAAAAAGTTACTATTCACCAAAAATTATTTTCATCTCATTGAACCACATTTTACTTACTGACATCAACCGTGTCTCTCGGATTTTTGAAATTTCATTCACAGAAGCGGTAAAATTAAGATTTATGAAAAAATTATTATTTTTTTAACTACCACTTAGTAGTTTCACTATTCATCAAAAATTGAAGTTTTTCAGAAAAATGCCAAAATTTCACCCTAAGATATAATTGATATTCCGAATTCAAAAATGATTTCTATTTTACAAAATTCCCAACATATAAGTTGAATTAATTAATTTTATAATTAATTTCCGCTGTCACAACAAATAGCGTGTTTTTAAGAGATAATAACTATCAAAAGATTAACACTTGTTTATGTCTGGTGTAAATGTGAAATTACATCCAATGACCAACATTGTATTGAATTTTAAAAATATATTCTAAATATACTTTAAAACCACTCAAATTAATAATTTATCACTATTAATTATTTCGATTGAAAAATTTGTTTTTAATTAAAATTTAGTAATTTTCACTATTCATCAGAAAATAAAAGTTATCCGAAAAGTACCAAAATTTCACCCTAAGCTAATTTCGATATTACGAATCCAAAAATAAAGTCCATTTTGATAAAATAAAATTTACAAAATTTCAAAAAGTGGTTATTACTATTCATAACGGCTAGTTTTAATAATATTTTAATAGCATATTGCTGTTTAGTGAAACTCGTTATTGCGTACTACACACGCTATCAAGGAAGGTCGTGATTACGTGTAATGGAAGACAAGTCAAGGATGCGTGTTGTGAAAGCTTATTTTGGTGTAGCGTACAACACAAGACATTAATGAAATTAAAAAGAATATTTTTCATAAAATCTTGGGGTGTTACATTCTACCCCCCTTAAAATGAATTTCGCCCTCGAAATTCGTCGGGGTTATAAATGGTTTACTATTCGAAAGTTTCTTTAATCGAAACCCACATCGGAAAAAGGAATACCAAAACCAATCTTTAAAAACAAAAGTATGAAACGTAATGGTTACCCAAATAAACTAATCACTGGTTTTCCACATAGGTGAAAATATGGATATGGAAGAGAAATCTAACCATCATGTTCTGATGGAGAGTGGTAGAGAACATGGCTATGGAAAATCCAACAATCACAAATCCATAAATTTGTGACGATCTAAGGTACCATATGATTAATCAGATATAAGAGAACTAGGACAACATTTTTGTTTTTCAAGATCGTTTCCCTAAAGTTGAAGAATTTTAATTAGAATAAATACTTACTTTATTTTGGTACAATCTCACTGTTGTTCATGCCTTGAACAATTTCCACTTCATCTCTTAAATAAATGAAGTTGAATTTGTTATTCGTGAAGTCTTAGCAGATCATGTGATAGAATGACGGGTCATTCCATCTGTCTCAAATAAAAGGTTAGCAAAAGTTATTAAATATAAGTCATTCTATAGTGAGATTAATCATATATGGTTCCTAAAATGGACTTATACTTCATATATCATACTGCTTAATATAATAAAACTAGTTTCTACTAAACAGGGACATCCTGTAGGCCAGTGGTAGGCGATAAAGGCCAGTCGCACTTCGGTTGTGGGTTTGATTCCCACAGCCTTGTCCGACGCGATGGGTTGTCGCTCATCCAGTTGGTTTTCCTTTTTCTAAAACTATATTACTATAACACCCCATCAATAATATCGAAAAAACTTCTATCCTTAAACAATACTAACTTATGTCCAACATAATCCATTCCAATCTTTAGGCTTATCCATAATACTTCAGTCCACTCTCATAATATAGTGAAAATGATTACCAGAGATTTAATACCATCGTTGATCCCCATATATCATAAGATATGTCTTGTTGGTCACATTCTAAACATTCAAAGGCCTTAATCATGTATTCTCTTGAATACCCATTGAACCTTATTGAAAACATGAATGCAGTTAAACGTTAACACTTTCCACATACCAAAATCCTCAAAATTCTATATACTCAAACCATGATATCACTTAGTCCTTATATCAATCATGAGCTGATGAATACTGTTAAACATTTAATTTTCTCCTTATCCCTTTATTATGCGCATATCATCTACATTCCAAAAATATCTGAATAACCTTTCATGGATAGTGGTACCATTAATCATACACTTTCAAAACTCAAGGAAAGACAACAGTGTAACAATCCTTAGATGTCTCTTTATTCCATAGTACCATGAGATTTCTTATACAACATTACACATGATAAACATGTAATCATTCCACTACATTCTTAAACCATTGACCGAGCTTCAACAATTCTTTCATCTCACATATCATTTGTAGTCTCTTCATCATCATTAACATAAATACTACCCATACGACCATACTGATTCTCTTCATGAGACTTTCCCTTAGGGTATTGGTTTGCATAATGCCCGTACATTCCATATTTAAAACATTTAACCATTGTTGATGTCATAGCAATACCATTATCCTCGTCCATGTTGTTAACTGAACCTTTTCCTTTGCACTTACTTGCTTTGTGTCCTTCTTTTCCACACCCAAAGCATCTTCCAGTTCCTTTGAAACATTCTCCTTGATGCCTCTTCCCACATGATTTACATAGGAGAAAATTGAACTTTCTTTCCTCTATGATTATCATGAAACTCCATCTTTCTCTTATTAGCCGAGTCTGGAAACTTACCAAATTTTACTTTATTGATCATATTATGAGATTGCTGATTCGGCATAATAATTATGTTCGGACTTCCAAATCCCATTTCATTATGAATAATATCATTCCATTGTCCATCATATCCTCCATTATCGTGAATCATCTTGTTTCCATCCATTTTCTAAAACCCAAAAAAGAATAGTGTGAGAGGAAAAAATCATGCTAGGGAAAAAAACATAATAAAGGGGGAGTACCTTCAATATCTAACATCTTAGGTTTAATTCTATGATCGTTAGAGTAATTCTAGTACTATAACCTATATGTATACTTAACCTTAGGGACATCCCTAGACATACCGTAGAAATATCTCTAGGGATCTCACTAACATTTTCGCATCCTAGTTTCCAAAGGTTGACTAAACCTTTCCTCTGATACCAACTGTAAAGACCCGAAGATTGACGTACATGAACATTACATTACTTTTGTGGAATACTTATTACATAACAAAAAACACACACACAAGGATCGTAATATTTTAGTGTCTTTGGAAACTCGGAACGTAATCTTCTAATCGTGGTAAAAGATCTTCAATATCTCCCATAAAGATCTTCCCTTTTTTTTACCTAAAACCGTTCTTTATATCCTGGGGAAAGGAAAACATAAAAGGGTGAGCTCAAATGCTCAGTAAGGGTAAACAAAAGAAAAATCAATCACATCATATTCATAAGAACATAACTTTTGGAAATCTTAACCTGCAAAAGAGAGCATAATTTCATAACATGGGATAAATCATAGTAGTGAAATGAAATCCCAATAATCATAACTTAAAACATGAAACTTTGTGTCATACACACATAATAATAGAGAATCATTTCTTGTTAGTCAAGACACATTGTCAAGACTATCTTAGAGGACAATGTCCTTTTCTGAACCGAGTCACCCTCGTTTCAGTCCTGTTTCGCTGAACCGGTATAACCTACCATTCCATCCATGTCTATCTCATGAGATATAAAATCTTTACCCAATGCATTGGAGGGAGATATAGGTCCCACCCATCTTATAATGAATCCTTTCTTATGTGTGCCACATAATCATAAATCATACATCATCGCATAACACATGTAACAAAAATGGGATTCTGGAAACATCATGACATCATAAAAAAATCATATAAGGTAAATGACTTCATAAAAATAATTCCCTCACAACATAATCAAATCAATTTAATAATAGGGATAAAATACAGAACCCTTTATTATCTTAGATGGAAAATAATTTTGATAAAACACTTGAACTCCATTCTTGAGGAAAATATCATTTCTTCTTCAAAAACACTTTTCTTTTCATAACATGTCATAAAATTATAAATTAAAAGAAGTTGATTAAAAATAAAATTGAAAACTTGTAAAGGAAGCTTCTTGGAAATAATGTTTTAAGAATCCATTCATGCCGTATAAGTTAAAAAAACATTCTTCGTACTTTTGTTGGAAAAGTCAAAAAGTACCTCGTACGAAAAAACGACAAAAGATTCCTTTCATATTCTTTACTAAAAACTCACCGAAGGGTAAAATTGGATTTAAAAAATTGTAGGCGGATGGAAATAAAATTATATATTAAAGAAACATGGATGTGGACGATAAAATACACCCCAGTAAATCCCAAAGTATAAACAATCTCAGATAAAAATGAGATTGTGATATTTCCCTTACCTTAAGTCTGATTTGCTTCGTAAGTGTCTGAACCTCCTGTATAATGATTTAAATAATGTCATTAACTTATTACAGAATCATATTCATTTTTATGATATCATATATGGTTCACTTATGACTTTATATTACCCGTTATTTTGTAAATTCCATGTTAAAGAAGCGTTTTGGGTAAAATCGTTTCATTTATCGTAGGTGTTTGGACTTGTTGTTCTTGACATTATTATTACTTATATAATGATTTAATTAATTCCAGAATATAAAAACATGATTTATATATCATATATATTCAGTATATATATATATTTAATAAATATATAAATGAAATGAAACACACCGTTCATGGAGACGGTAGTCCGTACGTACGCATGAACGCTGTTTTCCTTTCCTCATTGTCTTGAATGGAAGTAAGTAGATGACATACATATATACATAAATACAGTAGACTTATAATGTCATATATTTCATTATTATTGCTTATATATACTTTATAATTATTCTTAAATGGTTAACAAGGAGAATGAATCTCATCGCGTCGTGGAGACGGTAGTCCGTACGTACGCACGAGCGATGATATCATTCCCATGGTCATGGAATTTTGTTGAAGTGTATGTATACTATTTCAGTATCAATATCACTCTATAATAATCATATATAGTTACTACTTACACCATTATACCCATCCAATTAAAGAGGTGGCGGAAAATAGATTACACCACGGCGTGGAGACGGTATTCCGTACGTACGCACGCGCGGTGATTTCCTTTTTTCCGTAGGATGGATAGAAGGTTAATTAGAGTTGTTTCATATTTATAATAACATATCAGTATATAAGAAATACTGATGTTATTACTTTATCATGAAACAACAAATGAAGAATAAGTTGAAGAAGAAAGAAATTGAAAAAGATCGGTAATGGATATTACCTCTTTTTGACGCGCCTTTTCTTAACCTCCACTTAAAGAACTAAGGATGGTCTTTGAAGAAGACCAGGACCTCTAGGATGATACTAGGGAATTGGAGAAGAGATTTTGGTAGGGTTTGGCCAAGCTTGAATGCTCAAATTGGTGTGAGGAGGAGAGGGAGGAGGTTCCCTTTTATAAGGGAGGAGAGGGGCACCTTAGGAATATCTCAAAATATTATTTTATATTAAGGTAAAATTCGGTTTATAATGGTTCCAAATGGTCTTATTTAGAAGCTAAAGTGGGTATGGGTCGAAATCCTCTCATCCAATAGGATTTAGACAAGTTTAGGTTATTATTTTAACCTTATCAATTAGATTTAACTCTAAGTTAAATAATTTAACTTTTACCGTGACTTTTTGTTTTCTTACACTATATAGTTAATACACTTACTATAACATGCCAAACGAACCCCAAGTTGTTTATTATTAATTTATATATCCTTATCTAAGTCATTTGGCCGAATCTTAGATTTTCAGGAATTAAATAACAATTAATAATATAATATTTGATTTAAAAACTATTTTCTGTCAATTTTGACACTATTTGATATATGATTTTTGTGAAAGTCATAACAGAATTATATGTTCTAACCAAGTTGATTAAATCAACACTAATATATCATAGTAACCTATCAAATTAGTTTAATTCATAAAAAGTCTCAAATTACATTTATTTGAGCATTTATAACATCAATTATGTTAACATTTCTTTAAAAGGGTAATTACTGCATCATCATTGAGTCATAAATAAATTAATTTATTTAAAGTCTAAAAATTATAAATAAAATATAATTATGTAGGAAATTTTTTTATCTTTCTAATTAATATTTATAGTCGAATTTATCTTATGTATAACCCTATATTAAAAATGTTTTATTAAATAAACTTTGATTTTAACTCTTTTAACTCTTCTTTGAATTAAATAATAATAAATGTCCTAATCTAATCCAAGTGGGCCTAAATGGTCATATTTTATTCCTAATCTTGTTTTTGGTCGAATTACACTTATCCAATAGTATTTGGACATGTGTTAGGGTAATATTAATATCATTTTTACCCTTAATTACCCTATTTACTTTTAACCGTGGTAAATAAAATTAAAAAGTTACTATTCACCAAAAAATATTTTCATCTCATTGAACCATATTTTACTTACTGACATCAACCGTGTCTCTCGTATTTTTGAAATTCCATTCACAGAAGCGGTAAAATTAAGATTTATGAAAAAATTATTATTTTTTTAACTACCACTTAGTAGTTTTACTATTCATCAAAAATTGAAGTTTTTCAGAAAAATGCCAAAATTTCACCCTAAGCTATAATTGATATTCCGAATTCAAAAATGATTTCTATTTTACAAAATTCCCAACATATAAGTTGCATTAATTAATTTTATAATTAATTTCCGCTGTCACAACAAATAGCGTGTTTTTAAGAGATAATAACTATCAAAAGATTAACACTTGTTTATGTCTGGTGTAAATGTGAAATTACATCCAATGACCAACATTGTATTGAATTTTAAAAATATATTCTAAATATAATTTAAAACCACTCAAATTAATAATTTATCACTATTAATTATTTCGATTAAAAAAGTTGTTTTTAATTAAAATTTAGTAATTTTCACTATTCATCAGAAAATAAAAGTTATCCGAAAAGTACCAAAATTTCACCCTAAGCTAATTTCGATATTACGAATCCAAAAATAAAGTCCATTTTGATAAAATAAAATTTACAAAATTTCAAAAAGTGGTTATTACTATTCATAACGGCTAGTTTTAATAATATTTTAATAGCATATTGCTGTTTAGTGAAACTCGTTATTGCGTACTACACACGCTATCGAGGAAGGTCGCGATTACATGTAATGGAAGGCAAGTCAAGGATGCGTGTTGTGAAAGCTTATTTTGGTGTAGCGTACAACACAAGACATTAATGAAATTAAAAAGAATATTTTTCATAAAATCTCGGGGTGTTACATATAATGATTACAGCATCCACATAACCAACCCATATCGAACTACTTGGGCTCTAATTCCTCTCCTGAGGATACATAGGAAGCCCATATTATGGGTCTGATCCCAACATCTAGTCATATTTCATCCCCCTAGATGATGATAAACTCTAGAGAGCCTTATTTCATGGCTTAGATCATCATTTCCTCTATATCATCAAATCCATGTATACCCATGATGATCTTTCAAAAAATGGGTAGCTTGTGGATACACTCTTCAGTAATGAACCAAGGATCCATAAACATATGAACATGACTTAAATCTTTAAGAGAATCCTAGAATAAGAAATACTTCCCCCTAAAAGGGTGCGATGATCCTGACCTCCCATCCTCTCAACCAATAGAGACCTTAAGTGTCATTATCCAAATCGTCATTTAAAGAGTGTCTACCTTTAGAAAGTAGTTCCATGAATCATGGATACTAGGGTCATTGGGTGTTTCTGGATCCACGAATGAACCCGCTGGATACCATCCGAGGAATTCATATCCTAAGAGGACTGATGGCATAAATCCTTAACCACCTGCAATCACCCACTAGGACCATTTGACTATGGAACCTCCTTCGTAATGAATAAGGGATAAGTTTCCCAGTCCCCACGGGGTTAATTCAATCCTCATTTAAAGGATAATGATTCATATCAGGTCAAGACAAATATGGTGATGGGAAAGTATCTATAATAACAGAAGAATGATCATCACCCACCCGACCATTTTTTGTATTTTTCCCAAGCCTGTAAATGCACCTCCTTGGGGGAGAAAAAAAATGGTGAACCTAACATGAATCCTTAACCAAGGTGGCGGTTTCACCCCACTCAACCCCCTTAGCCTCATAACAAAAAAAAGATAAGGTGGCCAAGTTGAATTGTTGAATATGAATATGTTCAAGAGATGCTACTTTAACTGGGGTTTTTTTTTCTATGTATGTCATATACATATGTTGAAAATTTATGCAGAGAAACCTTTGATCTAAATGGAATCCCGATGACCAATGCAGACATTCTCCTCAGTGATCCCAAAAGCGGTTGGGGCCCTGATGAAGAGCAGGACCCCCTCGCCAACCTAGCATCTTCAATGTTGGGTATCCAACACGCTGATCAAAGAGTACTACCGAAATGGTGATCTCCCCACAGTGAAGGCCACAAGACAAGCCCTCCAATTTGAAAAATTTCTCCAGCCACCTCCTCATTTGAGACTGGCACCCCAGCACAAGGAGGCCCTGGTGGTTGTCTCTAATCATTTATAGAGCCTATCCTCATAACGTGACAATGAGTACATCCCTTATCTTAGGGAAGTATATGAATTTGATGCTGACAACTTCATCTCAACTACACAGGGGTCCTACTCATGGGACCCTGCCAGAGAGCGTCGCCACCAACACCGGGCAACCAAGTCTCCTCACGCTGAAGAGGACCATATGTCGAGGGAACCTCATGAATTCTAGAAGACCCAGGCCCCTCAGGCTGCCTGCTGAGGGCAGAAAGTATATAATCTGGAATAGGCTATCACCCTGGTTCCTAAGGAGCAACTCTATCATACAAACACGGTATCATTCAATGGGTAGACATACAACTATACCCCCTCCACTCAAGCCCACCACATAAATAGGGTGCCATAATACGAGCACGTGCATGTTCCTTCTAGTGCTCACTGATCCCACTATGAAAATAGAGAGGTAAATTACAGGAAGATACATATATCTACAGATACACAAGAAGCCCATCATCCATATAGGATGTAAACTAGCTACAGGTAGGCACAAATACCTACTGTTGTGTATCAATCCCACCATCCAAATAAGGTGGAAAGAAAATATGATCATAGTCAAATTAATATAAATGCATACAAATCCCGTGAGACAAATATAGTGGAAAGAGATAAAATGAAAATTCTCTCTTGTGAATATGAATCCCACTAGTCAAATAAGGTGGAAACCAAAGAAGAAACCTGGCAGCAGATTCGTTCCTCTGTCCTAGCACAGGAGAACTTCCAATATCTACTGGAAACATATGAAGGACTGAAGCAGGCACAAACTCCTACTCCAACATCAGAATGGGACTTCAAACCCATTCTAGAAAAAATATTTGCACATCCTGGAAATGATGGAAGATCAGACATCGATTCTAGACCATATCCTCCAAACATGCCAAGATATCATTGCATCAGCAGCAAAGGCAAGGAACCAGGCCCACGACCCAGTTTCCTCGAACAGATTGACTTACTCTCAAAATGGGTTAGTCACCCCGATGCAGTTATGCATCCCTTCTCCAGTCTAGGATGGTTGAAAACAATATCTCATGATACACAAATAACCAAATCAGGAACAAATACCCATTCCAATTGGGGGATGTTGGTCTAACATGGTGGCCACTCTAGGGAAGACATATATCCCTTATAAAACTCAAGATTCCTGTTGGCGTATCCCAGAAACATCAAGGGAACCAACAATATAGGGAACCATATATGAAGGTTGTTTCCAACAGTATACAGCCCTACTTACCTACAAGAGAGTTCCCAAAAAATGCACCAAAGGAAACTAGAAAATGAAGAGCATATACATGATCCGGCTTTGTTAGAAGCTGGAGTTCTTGATGACCTAGAACATATATCAATAAAGGCTAAAAACTCTGTCAGTACATTTCCAAATTATGGAAGTGGTAATAGTATTTGTGAAGGCCCTCCCCGTAATGTTTGTACCATTAGCTCTGAAGTTCCTCCCTAGAGCACCCACGGGGGCTTACTCCGTGGGCCATGAATGATCAATCACGACAGCCTATCTCCTGATGTGTGTTAGGGTAGCCCTCCCTTTGACCTGAATATCAAATAGAAATAAGGTCCTCCCCTTGTTGTCGTCCACCCTGATGGTCCTCCCTAGGGTATAAAATGCATATATGCTTCTCCCTGTAGTCAGATGTTGATTCGTGATGGTATTATTCATCATGATGACAGTCATTGCAAAGGACCTCCCCACAATGGCAGTTGTTGTGAAGGAACTCCCCATAGTAACATGAAGAAATGAGAAGGTCCTCTCTTCATTGTAGTACATCTTTAAGGCCCTACCCAAGATGTATACTTTAGAAATTCTTCCTGCAACTAGATATCAAGTTGTTATAGTACTCCTCTCCATCATAGTAGTCATTGAGAAGGTCCTCCCCTCAATGACATTAAGCAGCAAGAAGGTCCTCCTCTCGTTGTAGCCCTCCCTGAATGTCCTCCCCAGGGTATACTCTATAGGGACTCCCCACCAGAGTCAATCATCAAGTTTCAATGGTTTCCCTCACCATTATAGAACCAATTGCGAAGGTCCTCCTGGTAATAAAAATTCATACTGGCAAGAAGGCCCTCCCCTTTCCAGGACAAATGTGATAACACCCTCCTATGCTGATGAACCCAGAAAGACAGATTCGGACATATCAGACACTCCGCCTATGACGAGTGATATCATTTCTCAAACATAGGATGGTAAGAGGCCATGCTCATCTTCTATGCCACCGCCACGCTATTCACATATCAATGAGTCACCCACTAGCTTGACTGCTTGGAATGAAATTATTAAGAAGCATTCAAGGTGGTAATATCAAGTAGAGGAGTCCCCAGAAGAACAACAGCAGGATATGTTGCTCATGAGAAAAAAACTAGATAAGGATAATATAAGAGTGATGTATTGGCCTACGAACACTTCTCACTTTGATATACCAAGGGTGTTGTCTGAGGAATGTATTCATGACATTTTCTACAATATGTGGATGACTTTTCACTAGATAAAAGAAAATTTATTTCCCTATGAAAGGAATTCAGACCATGTTAACATATTAGGGGAGATTAACCATCTAATATACCTAGAATCAATCCCATCTGCACGGCAGCTATGATCAGAAATTCAAAAGAAAAATCTTGAACTGGCTTGCCTCCATGCACTGCAAAAGTTGTGTTGCCTTCCTGGAGATGCCCCATCTAGAGTTCATATTCGGGGATGGGGAGAACATGGATCTCTACAATTCACCCCACATCTTGTCTAGTAGACCTCACTGTAAATGATATATTTCAATTTTATTACCCAAAGGCAGTAATCAAAAGAAATATCTTCTTAAAAAATATGGAATATTCAACAAAAACTGGCTCTGATTAAGTCTCAAAAGTGTCAGGTCTGACGAGATCAATCCATTGAAAAGCTTCTGATCCATGCCACCAAGAACATCCAGTAGGCTTCCCACCTAAGGGAATCCAATCAGTAATAAGTGATCATGTCTTCAAAATCCCTTAAATAATGTGTGGATCTATCACCATACTCGACTCACACCCACGTAGGAATGCATGAAATCAAAAATAAATAAATAGTGTTCGCTACCACCGCAATGTGGGAACAACCCCATCCTGTAGGGCTGGGGAAATTTTTAACTCAAAATTCCCCTGTAAGATTAACAAGTCTAGGTCGTGGTGAATCAATGGAAGAAAGGGATAACCCTAGCTTTTAGGGATGGGAGAATTTTTACCTCAAGTTCTCACACATTGGACTTATGTATTCTCCTATCTAGAAAGAACAATGAGCAGAGAGGTCACATGGTATGCCATGTCTCGTGGTTCATACCATCCTAGACGAAGGCACATTACAAGGTCTTGTCAGGGCTCCCTTCGGGTCAATTTTATCCAAGAAACCTGATGAATACCACATAATGGAAGGAGGAATTCCAATAATGGATTTAGAACACTTTCCTACCATTTGGAACTAGGTACACCACCTACAATGCAGTATGAATCAGTGAACATGGTAAACATCAACCCCACAGATCTCATAGAAAATGATACAAAGGGGGAGGAATCAAGAGAATATGGTTCCCTCTCATAGGCATCCCACACCAAGCCTGGTGGTGTGCATACCCGAAACTAGATAGAATTCCTAAATTTGGGTGCCCCTTCAGTTAATTCGTCATTACCACCCTCGTGAAAATCCAATAAGAAGAAGAATAAATCCCATGTTTTTATGACCCACATACTCCTCCGCCTAAGAATGTGTCCCTCACTCTCGAGGAAGGATTATACAAGAAGGAGGAAGAAATAAAATAGATCATGTGAATTAATGAAAAACTGCATCGAGGGAGTTATCTTTCCATATGTGTTCCTCCTATAGAACATCAACAGGTGTTCTTGGAAGAGGTTCCCCTGCCTTAGGCACTCATCCCAGAAAATGAATTCAAGCTTAGATGCCCATACAATCCAGTACTAGGACCATCAACCTACATAAATCTAACCCTATAAGGACATAAAGACTTCCCTCCACTACGAAAATATCTAGAGTATATTCAGGCGAACCCATAAAGGATACCCTTGGTTGGGTATCCACCCCAAATTCTATCAGCATCGACACATCCATCTTAGGCCCCTTATACACCCTCCCAAGATCAAGTATAGTGGGATATGAATCAATGGATCATGAATACCTTCTAGAAACTAAAAAATTTACTAGAATCCATGGAAAGATGGCGCACTCTAATACAACTAGAGCAAAATCCCTACCCTGATTGGGTGAGCAGCGTTTTGCCACCACCAAACTTCAGAAACCCTATATTCCCAGTGTTCAATGGATTGGGTGACCCAGAATAGCACCTAATACACTATGAGTCTTACTGTGATCCCATGATGAGCACCCTGGAGTAGAAAAAAGTAGTAAAACTCAGTTGCTTCATGTGAACCCTACAAGGTTCAACCTTCATATGGTATACTAGCTTTCCATATAACTCAATCACGGGCTGGGAGGACCTCCAGAGATATTTTCTCTTCTATTTTAGCTCAATATTTCCTAAAAAAAAGTTTAGTGATCTCATAAACTGTAAGCAGTGAGAGAATAAAAGAGTTTCAGACTTCATTTCTAGATGGAAAGGCCTTATTTACTCCCCTACCAGCTTCTCCCCCAAGATAAAATGCTCTCTATGTGCATCGATAATCTCTATGATGAATTTCATACATCGCTCATCCTGGTGAAGTACACAAGTGGGTTTTGAGATTTCTATGTCATTTCCCAAAGGATAGAAGACTCCTTACAATAGACCAATCTCTAGTCCCGGGTGGCCCCATCAACCCCAGAAAAAAGAACAGGAAAATCTGAAGCATCTTCTATCATTCTTAAGACACCCCTGGCATCATCTCCAGTTGCAAGGCCTCCACCAAACCATGTGGGACCCCCTAGATACCAACAACCACCCCCGTTTCTGCAAGATGAGGGAAGGGGTGCAAAAAATAAATCAGTTCGAGGTGCGAACAAATAAATTCTACTTGTTTTGGGATGACCAAGTCTGTAGCTACTTCATAGCTTCCATGAATTGCAACTTTCTCTGACTACCAGAGCCAAAGAAAGCCAATGAAGTGGGTCTTGGTGACTGTCTAAATTATTGTCCCTATCACTGGATAATGGGTCACACCATCTAGTAGATCCTTGTCTTCAAAGATCTCCTACAAAAGATAGTGGATTCTGGGTAAGTCAAGTTGGGTCCACTTCCAGCATAAGTGGTGTATGTCTCCACCTTAGACCCAAGAGAGAAAGAGGAATGGAAAGCAGTCACCAGCAAAAAGAATCAAAAATTTGACAGTTGGATGAATCAGAAAATAGTCGAATGAGCTCATGGAAACCTCCAAACAAAGTTGAAGCAACCAATTATGCCTTCAATAGATCCTAATGCAACACATCCATCATCCTCAACTCTGCAGCCCTATGAGGGTCATAATGGTAGAAAGAAGAAGCAAGAAGATGAGATGGCACCAAAGTTGAAGCCGATCTTGACACTTTCAAACTTTATTCCAGCATAAATAATATGAAGGGAACCACTCCGCTAAACGGTATGATGGGAACTGCCCAAGAAAGAGACACCATTATAAGAATACAGTCATACAGAATCATTTTCGGATCTAGAACTAATATTCAGCTCCATTAATTTCATTCACTTGATGGACCCCTTCTCTGAAGGATACTATGGCTGCAAACCCGAAATCCTCGCATCCAACCGGAGGGCCAGAGGAAGAGGTCAAGGGTTTCCTAGAAGGCATGATCATGGAAGGAGTCAAACTCTTATCCATGACTTATCTCAAACCGTTAATATTGTGGAAACTTGTAGAAGATCCCTCTAGCAGACACAACAGGAACTGGAATGTTCCTATTCCCCCATTGAAGGAAATCTGAGCCCAATCATCTTAGAGTATCCATTGGAGGAATAACTAACATCCAATCACCTAACTCACATAAGAAAAACAATTCATCCAAACATGGAAATCATAGCAGCACCATAAACTCCTATCTCAAAGGTTGGTTCTTCTACTTCCAAAGCTCAAGCCGCAAAAGTTCCAATGAAGGAGCATCCTCAATCTGTGAAGTGCCAAAATTTAGAGAAGAAATATGATATTCTAAAGCATCTATCCACAGTACCGGAAAATTTATCAATCTTGGATTCCTTGAGTATGTATGCAAACCTAAGGGAGGAACTCATCGATGCCTTACTAAGTCACCAGGAATTCAAGACCAAAGTAGCAGCGGATGAAGTCTATCGGATGTAGACCAATCCCAAGTAATTCCATGTCGTCATCTCCTTCATAGACAAGGATGAAGATTCCATCATGCAATGGCACATCAAACCCTTATATGTGTCTGGCAAGATAAGCATCATTGATGTTCAAAGAATTTTCATCGACAATGGCTCTGGAGTCAACCTTCTCCTGCTACGAACACTTCGTCGATTAGTCTATGAAGAACACATTTTAACACCCTATACTAAAACTCTCCTGGGATATGAAAAAAGATATAAAATATTTTCTGACAAATTAAGCTTAAAACTTGGCTTGGAGATATCGTATTGGATTCTAAGTTTCTGGTAGTATAGAAAAGTACGGCCTTCAACGTCCTGTTAGGGAGGCCCTAGCTGCATCAGCATGCTAAAATTCCATCATCATATCATCAGTGCATCAAATATTTCACTAATAGGAAAATGGGACATTGCAAGCCGATAAATCCCCATTCGAATATTATGAGTCGCATTATATCGATGGAGGGTTCTATGAACCAAAAGAGAAGCAGTATTTTGCTGATGATGTTAACTGGATCACTATCCCGAATGGATTGGAAATGGTTCCCACCAATCCTCTACAATAGATTGGGAAAGAGTATATATTACCCATCAACCAAGTTGAATTCATAAGTTCAGGCTCGGGTACAGAATCAGTTGTCTGTATGATTTCTGTTGTGGATGCCAAGTCCAAAGACACTAAAGAGTGGGATGACTCCTATGATGTTAGGGAAATCCCTAAAAAAGATACTCTTGGACCATCCTCGGGACAGTAGATCATTCTCGCCTTACTCACTAAGGTAGAAGATGATTTCTCTCACAACATCAGAGAGTTCATCTCAAGAATCCTCTCTCCATTAGAAGTGGAAGAAGATGATAAAGAGGATGAAGAAGATGAATAAGAATACCTCAAAGATGCCCCTCCCGCATTCAAAGAAGGCGTATCCACTATAATCGATGAACTTAGGGAAATAAACCTAGGCACCGAAGATGACATGCGGCCCACTCTGATTAGTTTCATTATGCCTTTTGAGGATCAAGAGGCATATACCTACTTCCTAAAAAAGAATCAAGATGTGTTGGCCCGAAACTACAAAGAAATGTCAGGCCTTGATCCTGAGGTCTCTAATCATAATCTAGGTCTGCCAAAAGACCATCATGGATATAAGAAGGCAGCCAAAAGGACCCTCCCAATACATGCTGCCAAAATAGAGGATGAAGTTGACAATATAATCAAAGATAACTTCATCCGAGAAGTCAAATATCCTATCTGGCTGGAAAACATAGTCCTTGTCAAAAAAAAGGACATATTAGAGTCTGCATCGACTTCAGGGAACTCAGTCGGCATTGCCCAAAAGATGGATTTCTGGTCCCGATCACAGAATTTTTGATCGATGAAACTGCCAGATATGAGGCCCTCCCTTTCATAGATGGATATTCTGGATACAAATAGATATGAATGTCTTGAGGAGATGAAGAAGCTAATATTTTTAGGGGCCCTTGGAAAGTGTTCAGTTATAATTTGATGCCCTTTGGTCTAAAAAAATGTCAGCACTACATATCAGTGTGCCATGAATCACATTTTCAATCCCTTCCTGGGAAAATTCTGTGAGTTCTACGTTAATGATTTAGTGGTTAAATCATGAAAGTTCTCAAACCACCTGACATATCTTGAAATTGTCTTCAACAAACTACGACAACATAGTTTAATGATAAATCCCCTAAAGTGTGCCTTCAGTGTTAACTCTAGGAAATTATTTGGCTTCATCGTACACCATCGTGACATCGAAATTGACCTTGAGAAGACAAAATCCATCATTGTCATTTCTCCACCTCACAACCTCACTGAGTTGAGGGGTCTCCAGGGGCATTTGGCCTACATCTATTACTTCAAAGCCAACCTTTCGGGTAAATTTTTACCTTTCACTAGGTTAAGGAAGAAATGGGAGATGTATGAGTGGGATAATTATTGTCAATAAGTGTTCAAAAATCTCAAAATATATCTCTTAATACCACTGGTGATGATGCCTCTAGTTTAGGGAAGACCACTCATTTTGTACATAACCTCCTTGGAGCATTCATTAGGTGATTTAATCATGAAAAAAATGGTTCTGGAAGTGAGAATAGTCTCTATTACCTTTTCCCAACAATGATCGATATTGAGACTTAATATTCAAGAATAAAAAAAACTTTATGTCCCTAATATTCGCAATTCATAAATTTAGGCATTACTTGCAACACCACAAGTTCCATCTAGTCTCCCACTGCAACCCACTCAAGTATATCCTCAGTCGTCTCATGCTATCTAAACACATATCATGGTGGGAAATAATCCTACAATAGTTTTACATATGTTACATGCCCAAATATATCATCAAAGGCTAGGCGTTTGCAGAATTTCCGGTAGAGCACCCTTCAGAAGAAACAACTCTGTTGGAAGCTCAACTTCTAGATGAAGAAGTTTTCTCCATCCAAGAAGACCCTTAGGCATGGTAAATGTACTTAGATGGGTCTTTTAGAATCCCAATAGGGAAAAGTATGGAGGATCCCAAGCTCAACACAGTAGGGTTGGGAGTTATACTCATATCCCTCGATACAACTGTCTTGCCTTACTCCTTCTTGCTTTTAGAGGGATGTGAAAATAATGATGCAAAATACCAGGCCCTTGTTTTAGGCCTAGAGCTCACACTTCATGCATGAGACAAACACCTGAAGATAAAATGTGATTTAGAGTCGGTCATCAATAAGTTCACTGGTGATTATGCCATTAATAAAGAAGTATTGGCCCCCTTTCTGAACCATGTTTGGGAACTAATGGAAGAATTCCCATAAAAAACAACGATGTCCTGTGTTCCCCAGTCACAAAATGCTCAAGATGATGAATTATAAAATGCAGCTACACCCCCGGCTGGTCTAAACTAGGATGAAAAAGTCATCAATATTTCACACCGTCGAATGTTCTTTCCATTTATTCAGAACAATATGAAGGAAATCGACAAAATCAGCCCCATTTCTGAGCCTTATAGTCACACTACCGAATAGATGACTCCCATTTCAAATTACTTACAGAGGGGGGAAATCCCACCAGATAGGTCTAGAAGAGAACAAATATAGATATGGGTAGTCAAATTTTCTTCTACAATGTCGTAAACCAAGAAAAGGTTCTCTGCAAACAAGGCCTTAACAGAGTCCTTCACAGGTGCATTGATGGACAAGAGACTATTGACATCATGAAAGAAGTTCACACTAGAGATTGTGGAGCACACCAATAGGCAACCAAGCTCTCCCATAAAATTAGAAGGCTTGGATACTAGTGTCCCACTATGATATAGGATTTTTCCATATTCACCAAGAAGTTCCATTCCTTCCAAGTTCATGCTAATTTCATTCACCGACCCCCATAGAAATTTCACGCAGATAAGTACTCTTGACCAATTTTCTTTTGGGGGGTGGATGTTGTGGGACCATATCCCCCCATCACATCTAGAAAATTCAATTTCATTCTTATAAAAACCAACTTCTTTTCCAAATGGGCTGAAGTAATACCCCTTAAGGAAGTCGGGGCAAAGTTAGCTTTGTAAAGGAAAACATCATTACCAGATTTAGTGTCCCTCACACAATACTGATAGACAATAGCACTAAATTCTGCACTGCTGGGTTGGACAATTTATACCAGGAGTATGGAATTAAAGCCAATCATTCATCCTGCTACCATGCAGCGGCCAATGGGAAGATAGAGGCTTTCAACAAGACTCTATCCAACATACTCCAAAATATGGTAGATAAGGGTAAGAAATCATGGACAAACAAGCTCTTTAATGATTTATGGGATTATTGGGTCACGACCCGCACTGCCACCCAAGAAACCTCGTACTCACTAGTATACAGGGAAGAGGCGATTTTTCCTATTGAAATTCAAGTACCATCACTCTGTGTGGTCATTTGTGATCAATTTTCCATGGACGAGAAATACTAGAGATGGTTTGATGCTATGGAGTAGTTAGATGAGAAAAGGCTTCACACTTTTCACCATTTGGAAGTCTACCAAAATCGGATCACTCAATCCTTCAACAAAAAGGTTCACCTTTGGTCTTTCCTTGAAGGAGAGATGGTGTTGGTCCTCAGAACCCCGATGATACTCAGGAATAATCCCACAAATCTTGAGTCAAAGTGGGAGGGACCATATGTCATACATAGGGTCTATTCCAATGGATCATAGGCCTTGATATCAATGGATGGACATCTCATCATGGATCCCACCAATGTAAGGTTTTTGAAGAAGTACTTCGCATAAAAACGATGCCCACAGTCCAAAATCTATGACCCTAAACTATGAGTTATCATACTAAAAACATGATTTTAAAGTGTATGGTAGTATTCCCTAAAACACAACATTAAATCAGGAAGAAAACTTCCTCGTTGCATGACTCTAAACTTCACAACATAGAATCCTAGCTGCAACATGTTAAATCGCATAGCATAATTCGTGTTAATCGCGCGATGATTAACTACATGGTCCCCAAAGAACTATGTATGTATTGATTCTCATTCATCAGTGGGATATGTAGTGATGCCTCAACCCTCGATCTTGGCCTAGCCCCCACAAAAAATGCCACTATTTTATCCTCTATCTCCACAAAATCCTTGTCACTCCTTGTTTCTCACATCGACTATAACTCACATGATCTTAGGATCGGTGGTAAGGATTCTCTTACATAAACAAACTACAGAGGAATATGATATACCCAACACTTGTAGAAGATGAAACAAAAATTCCCCTACCCCTACATCTGAGTCAGATCGATACAGGTAAAATTTAGAACTACGTATGGCTTGATTTCTTCCCTCGCAGGATACATAGTGATTCCCAAATTTGGCATCCCATCCCAGCCACCAACACACAAAAAATTCCCTTTCATACCCCTATATGTGGACCAAACCTTTCTAGGGAACATTTAGAACTTATTTTTTCTTGATTCTTCCCATTGAAGGATATGTAGTGATTCCTAGATTTGGCATCCCAACCCAGGCACCAATTAAAAAATTTCCCCTTCCTCTGTGCATAGGTCAGACGTATACAGGGGAATCCATGAAAGGTCCTAACCACATGACATTAAACAGAGATATTCCTCAAGAGTCATGTGAGGCCTGATTCTCAACATTACAAGATTCCAAAAATGCCCCCAATTTACTTTACAGTAAATTCAAAGAGATGATGGAAGTTCCAAATTCGAATTACAACACTCATAAGGAGTCAAAAGATCATGCTTCCCCTACATATGTGTCAGATCTCTGTTGAAGTTTTATTAGTTAACGGCTGATCATAGTTTGGATATTTCTTATGTTCTTAGACACATATTTACCATTTTTAAAACTCCATACTCCAAGAAATATTGGGTCCCTATAATCTTCCATGTCCATCGAAGATGGAAGGTTGGTGTCCTGTGGACCCCTTTGTTTGACTATGCACATCATTACCTGGTGGATCTGCATATGTATCCTATAAAATGGAAATCAACCAAAGGATAATTCATCCTCAGTAGACTCATCTTCTACCTTAGTACGCCCAATGGATTCCAAGACACATGTCATTCCTCCTTATCCAAGGCCCCCCCAGGACTATGGTTTACACCTTCTATCATCACTCATGTCTAAAAAATGCCAAGATATCCCAACCACGATTAACTCAAAGATATTTTATGGTATTTTTGATAGAATAATGTCCTCGCTACATGACTCTAAACTACACAGTATAATGTCATCATTGCATGACTCTAAAATGCATGGAATAATGTCCTCACTGCATGACTCTAAACAACACATCATAATGTTCTCATTGCAAGACTCTAAACTGCACAGCATAATGTCTTCGCTACAGGACTCTAAACTGCACAACATAATGTCCTCGCTGCATGACTCTAAACTCCACAGTATAATGTCCTCGTTGCATGACTCTAAAGTGCATAGCATCACATTCTCACCGCACGATGCTAAACTGCAAGGCCAGATGTGTCCTGACTACATGATGTTAAACTTAATAGCATTGATTAAGAGTAAAATGATACCTACTATTTCTTATGTTTTGATCCAAAATCCTCGTAATCCCCTGCTTCTCACACTAATCATAGCTCACGTGATCTTAGGGACCTCAGTGAGAGATCCACCACGACATCATGGAAAATTAGTCCAAGAATTTGGTCCTAGAAGAACAACCCTAAAAGGCATGTCACGGTTCCCATTCCCATAACGAAACCCATGTCCTGGTCATACGAAATTAAAATACAGGGTACTCCAAAGATGGGATGAATGCATCACCCTACGTATGATTCATATCTACATAGGGGATACCTGATCCCATGAATGAATCACAGTCCGAATGTTTCTAATGTATCTGGATACAATCCTAACATACCTCAAACTCTGTGATTTTAGTAATTTTGTATCTCCATAATATTCCATGGTCATCAGAGATGGAAGGACAGTGTCTTGTGGACACCTCTGTTTGACTATTCACATCATGCCCCGGTGGCTCTGCATATGATGCCAACAAAATAGTCATCAATCAAGGAAAAATGGTTCACCAGAAGAGTGCTCTATTATCTCAATACGCCTAACAACTCCCAAGACTTGTGACATCCCTCATGATTCAATAACCCTTAGGGTCATGGTTTACATTCTCTTTACTACCCACATCCTAGATATATTAAAACATTCGGACCTGATTCAACTTTGGTCTCTCTTGAGGCTTTTGTAAAATAAAGATACCCCATCCATAGGCATGAATTTGAACCTCATATGAAACAAAAATTCCTCAAATTATCTACATTTTCCCCAGAAAAGTTCAACCAAAAGAAATTCCCCCTTTCATGCTTACATGCACCCCTTTTTAGAGGCTCTATTCCATGACCAGAAAGGTCCCAATCTCCATAATCCTTCATGTCCATCAGAGATAGAAGGCCAGTTTCCTATAGACACATTTGTTTGACTATGCACATCATTCCCCAGTGGCTCTGAATATGTCGCCTAGAAAAAAGCTCTCAACCAAAGGCAAATTCGTCCTCAGGAGAGTCCTTTCCAGTTTCCATATATTAGCATTACATTTATGTCCCATCTCACTCCCTATATTTGGAAAACCCCTCTGGATGACGACTTACATATCCCTACTATTTCAAATACCCAAACCTGAAAGGAATTTCTAATTGCACTGATAAATCATTTACTCTCCTTTGGTTAGAGAAAAATGATCTCCTATAATAGGTGTCAAGTTCCCTGGTTGTATGATGTTAAACTATACCATTTTTCATCCCTCCCTTACACAGGTAAGATTCATGTAGGATTGATTTCCCATTAAAATCCAATACAAATATCCCTAATAATTTCAAACATCATCCCTCAGATAGGCCACCCACTATGTCCCCTAACCCCAAAACAAATCCAAAGTATCATAAATTCCCCTAGGCCATCAGATATGGAAGTCCAGTGTCCAACAGACACCTTTGTTTGAATATGCACATCATTCCTTGGTGGCTCTGATATGATTCCTACAAGATTGTCATTGATCAAAGGAAAATTCAACCTCAAGAGAGTCTTATCCTACCTCTATATACCTAAAATGTCTCCCAAGCCTCATATACATCCAAAACTCACAAATTCAGGGTCAAGAAAAATCCCTCGGTCCCATCTGATATTATTAGGAAATTCTCGGATGATGAATCCCAAATTGGGACCCCTGTTCTATCATATTTGGTCTAAATTGTTCGACCTAAAATGTTAGTAATAATTCTGATCAGCAGGACTATAAACTGCCAGTGAAAGAGACGTGATACTCGCTAGAGTGGAAACACAAAAAGGGAACCCTTAGATAAAAGTTGAGTATTAGATCATTAAACCTATACTGTATATGGTTTGGACAAAAGAAAAAATTTTGATCTATCAAAAGAGACGTAAATATAGTTAGGTCGAAAACTCGCAAAGGGCGTCCTAATAAAAATTCAAGTTATACCTGCTAAGCCCGTATCAAATAGGATTAGGAAAAAAATAGGGTGATAATTAAAAAAGACCCAAAAGTTCATGTTGTTTTCCATGAAACCCTAGAAATAGTTGAACTACGCTTGCTGAGACCTATAGATTAGGAAAAAAATAAAGCCTAATTTGATTATTTCAATTTACTAGTTTTGAATCATAGTTTAAAATTAATACCTAGTTGAAATGATACTTATATGATTGATTATGATCAATTGACCCGACAAAAAAAGGAAAATATGAGGCATTTGAAGGAAAATTAGTTACATTAATTTCAATAAAAAATGAAGGAACATCCCCAGTTCAGAGTCTCTCTATAGTGTCAGAAGAAGATCATTACATCATGAGTTGGGAAAGTTACAGCAAAGATCATCTCTCCCTTTCCAAAAAAATGGAAAACAACTATCTCAGGTTGTCAAGAGTTTCCTCTAATTAATCTCTCTCATCCAGTTCATCCTTGACCATTGGGAACATGCATTCCATAAAATCTTTAAGGTCCTTCCATTTCTTATGGATAGCGTCGTAATTGGAACCCGAAGAGGCTAGTTGAGCCTTCAACCTCACCATGAAATCCTTGCATTCTTGTAGCTCTCCCTTTTAGGTGACCACCAAATAACAAGACTTCAACTCTTCATTTATTAGGTGATCGAGTTGCTCCAAAACATCTCAGAATATCATTTCCTAATTATGGGAAGAATTTAATTTGGAAATTTTATCCTCATAAGAAACTAGGTCTTCCCAGGATATGACAATCTGGTAGATAAGAATATATAGATGTCGATAATCAAAGACACTAAAACCCATCTAGGAAAATAACTATCGAAAGTTGTCATTATCATCAGTTAAGTTAGCTAGAGGTGTTTCTATAGAAATGGCGCATAACGGATGCCACACCTATTTTTTCACTGCCTGATGCCTCCCCGGGGAACCAGGGCCTTGGTCCTCCCCCACCTAAATGGGTCTATTGGCAGGAGGTGTTATTAAGGTAGTGGGAAGGGACCTAAGATAAGTTACCAAAGATGGAGGGGATCTTCTTATCCTCATATGGTTTTTACCACTGGATCTAGATACAGAGGACTAGTTGCAGCTTCTAGGGTGTCCAGTGACACTCTCCTGGGGCTAGCCTCATTAGGCTCATGGGTAGTATCCACAAGAGAGGAACATTCTGAATTATTTCCCACCGAGATAACCTACACTGATGAATCCCCTTCTATATGCATCTAACGATGGATCGACAATCTTCTCACCATAAGGTCAAGAACAGATGGTGTAGCAATCGTGGCCACTACAGGGATAGGAATTGAAGACATAGCTATTACACTCACGATAGGAGAAGGAATATATGGCATGGTTGCCGGGGTCAAGATGGGGAGAAGTATGGTTAGAGGCTTTTGGAACCGTTGAATTGGTCTTCTCATCACCCCGTCAGGGTAACAGACTACCCATAGTTGGGCATATTCTAGTGACAGAAAAGTGGATCCCATCATATTGGGGATGATAACCTCTATAGTGGAACCTTCCCGCATCACCATAATCCATAACTAGTGAGGAATTACGGGATGAGATTATCCCCTTAACTGAATAGAAGGAAGAAGTGCAGTCTATTGAAGGTACCTGAATTTCTTGGTGAACTGGTAAGGTAGGTATGGACCACAAATGTCCACTCGATCTACGCGAGTAATGAGAATCCCATCCCAGGGTGCGATAATGTATGAGCGCTATTCTAAATAACCTAACATGTCACCCCTTAATGACCCATGAGAGGTAGGGTGTGGTGAAAATAAGAAGCGATAGGCATCATTCAGCAGCCCAACTTCATCAATAATGCTTAAAGTCATGGGACTAATAGAAGAGATGTTGAGAAGGAAAGGATGAATGTTGGAGCGAGGAACTCTCACAGTGTTTCGATATTCATATCAAGAGAAGTTTTTTGTCGTCCACCCATACAGGAATTGAAATGGTCTACTAAGACGATGTGTAGGTTTACCTTCATGTATCTACCCCTGACAACTCATAAAGTTAGGAAATAGTAGGAATGTATAGATTAATTGGTTGACCCTTCGTCATCACAGTCGCCATCATCAGAGTGCAAGACCTGACCCCAGTATATACATCACGTTATGGGAAGATCCATCCACTCAAAATCATGGAAAATAAAACTACTAGTCTATGCATATCTGGAATGTCTGGTTGAAGCTCATATCCATAGGTATTATATCATCCCACTTTGAGGGTAGCACAATATGACCCTAGAATTTGTCGAGACTGACAGGATGGATGAGTTAGGCTATAGAGATCTCTCGGCTTAGGCACATTCACCTACAGAAATGACCCTATACAAGCCTCAAATGGGATAAGAGAGTGATTATGGAGGGGGTGATCAAGTAAACCCTCTGCCATAACCTATAGGCTCTTTATTAATGGGGACACAAGGTTGGTATCATCCCAAGTAGTGTCTGCTGGAAGAAACTCTTCATACATATCTCCAAGGATGGGGAGTCCTACAAGCTATTGGATGTACCATAAGTTGATTCCCACCTCCCCATGTGACAAATGGAAGGTGTTGGTGCTTGAACACTAGAGGCTCAACATCTCAGAAAGGATTTCTCCAGGAGAGAAAGTTACAAACTGAGAGACCTAGGCTTCCTGATATAAGTTTACCACCTCCAACTGGTCAGGGGACTCTAAAGAGGATTGGTGTACCCAAAATACCTAGGCCCATTTTTCGGTGAATAATTTTCCATCTCGCATGTCCCATTTGGTGCTCCACCCACCATTAGGGTTTTCTCAGGAAATGTTGATAATAGACGAGTACTCTTGGGTTACTAGTCTCAAGTCAGTGTTGCGACACCTGTGATATCTCTGAGTCCACACTGATCCTTCTAATATGAACACATTTTCTTGAATCGAAGTAGACATGAACTCTCCTATTGAGGAAATATTGGCTTGGTCATGACCTTGGGGTGATTTTAAGAGAATGAAAGGAGTATTGGGGTCATCTTATGGGAAAGGAACTTCATCAGGAAGACCAAAGCTATAAGGTCGCAACTGCACAAACAATAGGTAATCTAGAAGATCTAGTGTAAGGAGATATTTTAATAAGTTTTCACGAGTAAAAATATAGGATCAAATATGGTCCTCAATGTCCTCAACCATGGTTTCCATTATCTTGGTCAATTTCAACAAATCTTATAAAAGATCCATTGCAACCTGCACAGAAATATCAAAAAGCTCACAAAAAGTCAGTCTAATGAAAATTGTTGGATAAAGGTCACAAAAAATTGGCCAAAGGACAAAAAAGAGTATCTGAATGGGGATCCACATACAACTCCCAAAAATGGTATGCAACAGCCATTTCCCAAGTACTACACGATGCGTGGAAGCAATCCCCACATACTATTGCGGTATGCAGAAACATTATATTGCGTACAACCATGGTATGCAAAAGACTTACAAGGTGTTGGACCACGGAGCATTGGAAAGAAAATAGAGGGGTTCATGGAAATAAGAAATAGCAAACCAAGTCATCTCCATGTCTATATTCAAAGTTTTTTTAAAAAGTTTAAGTTCGGGTTATTCAGGCCAAAAGTTTAGTTCTCCAGTTTAAGTTCGGTGTGCAGGACATGAAAACCACATAGAATTGTCCTATATGGAGGCCCAAAATTTTGTTTTAAATTACACAACATAGTTCATGAAAACCAAAATCTGATTTTCGGAAAGATGCAATTGTGAAGAGTTCAGTTCATGGAATTTACAATGTGGTTCGCGAATATGGATTTCAAAAGAAAAATATTTGGATGCAGAAAAAACTGAGGGAGATATGAGATAACTTTTTTCCATGAGAAACGGTAAAAGAAAAATGACTTAGGCTCCTATATATAGGTCAGTTCCCCTTCTAATAGACTAATCTATTCTACTGCAAACCACTTCAGTTCCGGACCACTTCTACATCGGAATAGCCTTTAATTTGTTCTGAACAAACCCCATTCTAATGGGGGCATTTGTAGGGTCCTAAAAACTTTTTAAAGGGGAGAAAATACTCCCACAATCACTTTTCAGAAGGAAGCAAGAATTTCTATAGATCCAGTAAAGCGAATGGATGAAAATTGAGTTAAAAACTTCAAAAGAAACTTGAAAAAAATTGAAATTTTCAAAGACTTTTAAGTGACCTACATACCATCACATGGAAGGGTTCTCGGAATGCCTGAACCACAAACCACCAGTTTGTGGGAGGACCCGTGAGGCGCTAGCCCATGGAGCGATGGCCATCAAACCCAGGAACCCATTAACCATATCGTTAGTAGAATCAAGCATGCAAAGGTTATATTTATACCATCTTTTGAACTTAGTAGAATGTGGAAGAAAGAAAATCAGTAGGGTTCTGTGAACCATGACTCATGAACTACAACCTATGAAAACCCTAGTTGATTGATTCTTCTACGGATCAAGATATCTCTCCATGGGATTCTGCAAATGGTGTTTCATTCCCATAGATATGTTTTTCCCAATCCTCTATAAAAGAATCATAGGAGGAAGAATAAAGGAGATACAAAGAAATGAAATATAAATAAATCATATAGGAGACCACAGAGGTTGGAAGAAATAATTCAGAGAGGATTATGGCTTCAGTTTTGAATCATCAATGAATTTCAAACCATGAACCACGTTTCTGCATATATAACCTATTGTGAACCATAAAAAGAAGGACCTTAATAATAATGGGTAAACTTCGAACCTAATTGGTGTCGTCACGAACCATAAATTCCTCTGGGATGAATTCGCTACAAATTATAGGTTTGAGGACCCTCCTTTGATATGGTGTTCCAGATAGTGTATCACTATGCGGATTGAACCCCGCGCTGTGTACTGCATCAGTACACAGATGGAACTTGAAAAGACATGGTGAACCACATTTAGGATTGCGTACCACTATGGTGCATGGTGGTCTATGCCCAAGCCCGCATACCACTTTGGTACACAGATGAACCCTCTACCCTCATACCATTATGGTATGAGGAGATCCCCCCATCCCGCATAAGAAAATAGTACACAGAATGGGGCGTCTTTGGGTGTCCTTCCCTCTAGCTCCAACCTCGCCCCTCTATTACCGTCTAGTCCTCTATATCCCCTCTACAAACCAATCCCCCAAAATTTATCCAAATCCTCCTCCAAATCCACCAGGCCCATATGATTAGATCATCAGGTGCATCAGCAGTCCCCTTTGAGTCTACATAACCATGGTAAGCGGAGTCATGAAGGCTCTCGCCATAATGGTCTGGACTCCCGGTATGTCTGTAATTCTTCATTCCCATGGTAACCCAGAGTATATCATTGGGATGCTGATGTGAACCTCCCCATTCTAGGGATTAAGTGTGATCACTTTCTTTTCCATTCAATGAGGAATGGTGATCAGTCAAAGGAATCATGTTCTCTCCTCTTTTTGACAAGATGCGACATTCCTCCCCTTTCCTAGAGCAAATTCTGGGGAACTCCCACTGAGTTATGTCCCTAATATTATGAGGGCCAAGCCACATGACCCCTGATGTCATCCCACATTGAAGGGTTCATTTCTCTGCACCCTTACCCACCATCGCCTTGGCTTCTTCCATCATAGGCCCAGCCTCTCCCATCATCGGGAGAGAAGGTCTGTGGTTGTTTGAATCTCTCACATCCTCTTGTTTCTCAAACCTATTATGACTCATGTGGGATTAGAGATTTGTTATGATTATAAAATCCACAAAAACAACCTGTATCAAACTATGTGGGCTCTGATTCCTCTCCTGATGATACGTAGGAAGAACATATTATGGATTTGATCCCAACATCTATTCATCTTCCCCCCCAGATGATGATAAACTCTAGAGAGCCTTATTGTATGTATTAGGTTAGCATTTCCTCTGTAGCATCAAATCCATGTATGCCCATGAAGATCTTGAAAAATAGGGGTAGCTCGTGGATACACTCTTCGGGAATGAACCAAGGATTCAAAAACATATTAACATGACTTAAATATATAAGAGTGTCCTGGACTAGGAAATAATTCCCTCTAAAAGGGTGCGATGAGGCTGACCTCCCATCCACTTGACCAATGGATTCCTTAAGTGTCGTTGGCTAAATCATCATCCAACAAGCACCTGCCTTTGGAAAGTAGGTCCATGAATCCTGGATACCAGGTTTGTTGGGTGTTTTTGTCTCTACGAATGAACCTGATGGAGACCATCTGAGGAAGTGATATCCTGAGAGGACCGATTAAAAAAATACTTAACCCCATGCAATCGACCCTTGTGACCATTTGACTATGGAAAATCATTTGTAAGGCAGAAGGGATAAACCACCCAGTCCCCGTAGGGTCAATACAATCCTACCTTAAAGGATAACGACACATATCGGGTTGAAACAAAGATGGTGATTGAAAAGTCTCTATAATAACGGGCGAATGCTCATTACCCGCCAGACCATTTTTGGTATTTTTCCAAAGACTGTAAACATGCTTCCTCGGGGGTAGAAATAGTGACACACATGGTGTGAATTATTATATAGTTTTCTTTAATACACGTGGCTTATAGGAGAGAGATGGATTAGGATGTGCAATATTTTGGAGGGAACAGATGACTAGTAGGGAAGTGGTAGTGGGGTATATTCACTTTTATATTTATATTGAATGTTATATTATTACTTGTATGTGATTCTTGGTGAGAGAACCATGGTGAGGCTAATAACTTAGCACACTAGATTTAGTGATGAGTTACTTTCATTAGATATTCACTGGGCTTTAGTATGATTTCTTCACATTTTCATGAGAGGTTTAGGGGAGGATCTAACTGAGTATACATGTTATGATCACCCCTAATTTCATCAGTTATTCACTAGGATTTAGTGAATATAATATTTATTTATTTATTGAGAGAATAATAACAAAGATATTTATTTGTTTAAATAAATACTAAGTATTCAATGTTTGACAAATGTCAAAAATTAACAGAGAAAATTACAAACCTGGTGAAAATGATATATTTTATTTAATGTCATTATTGATTTATTTACTTAATGATATTTAATTATAGGAAATTTAGAGCATGTCATGGAGTATAAGGCAAGGGGATCCTCTATTTTCCTTGCTATTTTGAATAGTGGAATACTATCTCGGTAGATGTCTGTTGATGGCCAAGTATATTGGTTACATTTCACCCATTAGAGCTAAAAGAGGATTGAATGCTCCCACTCATATTTTTTATAGTGATGACTTTATTATTTTCTATGAATTTAATGATAGGCCTATCATCTCTATTCAAAACATTTTCAATAATTATGAGAAATTTTTTGTACATATTATTAGCTGGAGTAAACCCCCTATTTAGTTTGGAAAGGGAATCACTACCTCTAAGGAAAACATGATTTTTATAACCTTGAAGGTTGATCATGTGATACTTAACTTCAATTACCTTGGAATGACCTTTTTTTGGAAAGATTAAGGTTCTCTATCTAGAAAAAAATTACCTTAAATACTACATCTCAACTGGATAAATGGAAAGGTAAAATCTTATCACGATCTGTTAGGGTATTACTTGATAATTCTATCACAACCAATATTTTTGTTTATACATTTCATTTATAAAAATTTCATGTTATTATCCTTAAGTATTGAATGAAAAATTAGAAATTTCATATTTATTAGCTACATTTTTTAGAGAAAAATGATTAATATATCTTGGAAAAGGGGTGTTAAACCCCTTGACCAGGGTGGGATGGATTCAGAAACCTAAGAATGTTCAATGAAGCTCTTATTTTTAGATTCCTTTAACATTTTCAATTTATTTTTTAACAGACAGGTTGGTGAAGAAGCTCTTATAAGAGAATAGGAATTATCTTAACTCATCAGTGTGGCCTGCTATCTGGAATTCTTATGATGAGATACATCATCATGTAAAATGGATACCATCAAGGCAATATGATTAAAATATTTGGAATTTGAAATGGTTTGATATCCAACTATATGTTATTTTTTATGTTCCAAATAGTATGGGTTATCTTCTATTTATTAGGATTTTTGACAATTGAGGAAGGTTATTCCAACAAAACCCAGTCAAAAAGCACCAGCACATTCTAGAACTTACTTTCTAAAACTCAGATGTCAAGATATTGACCCTTGGTTGAATGGGTTAGCTAATGGTAATGTTTTAATATAGATACCTTTGTGGCATACCACATGATATTCCAAAATTGATGAATGAATTTCAAAATTCATTTATACAGCTGTGACATTCACTAATTTTATGGAAATTTTGGAATAACAAGTGTACACCTAATGATAGGCTTCAATCCTTGGGTCTAAAGCTTACATCAAGCTACCCACTCTTCTATAACAATCTAGAAAAGTTCCAGCACCAATTTCTTGATAGTTGTATTGCATAAAAAGTGAATTTATTTTTCATTATGCATGTTGTCAAATATATACACCATTATGGATGGAATCATCTTTGGATTGAAAGTGACTCAACTTCAGCTATTAAGGCTCTTAAATATTGCTCTTGTTTGGTCTCATGACAACTTTACCCATAATGGATTCAATGTATAAAATTTTTGGAAGGCATATAGGTCAGAATAAAAGACATCTACATGGAATCAAACATGGTTGTTAATGCACTATCAAAGAAGGTGGTTGTGGACCAGGTCTCTAGTTGGTCTTTCAGTATATATGATGTTATTTTACATTTACATTACTCTAATATAAAAGGTGATGTTTATCCATCCTTCTATCACTCCTATTTGTAGTCTTTTCTAATTTTCATTCTAATTTGATGGGTCATGCCCAACATTTTTGATTATTTGACATGGGGTTTACTTATAGTTAACAATTATAAAAGAGTCATTATTTAATTATTAATTTTATAACCCTAACTATTTTAACTCAACTATATCATTTTAATAAATTATGCGAAATTTTGTTTATGATGATATTCTCCCAAGATAATTATCTCAATATAGAGAGAACTTCTCAAGAACACTCTCAATAATGAGAGGTGATCATCCTTCTCCCTCTTGAGACTGAGAGAAAAAGAGAGAATATTCTAAGACCAAAAGGATTCTTATTATTATCAATGATGAATAGCATAAGAAGTTTGGTTTTTCCACCCTAGAAAGATAAGTTCCAATATCAACATTTTGAGATTCATGGAATACATATGGATACTGCTAGAAGAATTCTACTTTGGATTCTTCATCACAATGGTGATACAGTAAGAAGGTCGACTGAATTCATCAGCAAATAAAGAATTATCAGATTGAGGTAATTCTTGTTTATAAATTAATTATAAATTATATATGAAAATATCATCTCTATGATTAGTTTTGGTGTCGCATTCATCTAATTCTATGGACATTATCTAAAAAAATGAAAAAAAAATTGTTTGGTATGTGCCCAACTACTTTCATTACATCCCAAAACCTTCACCTTTAACCTCTAAAACCCATGAAAATAACTATGGCCCCCCACCACATGAGATTCGACCTTGGTCCATCACTTTAAACTATGTATGAAAATGCCAATTCTTGATCAAAATCCAAAAATTCAAATCAACCCCAATCCCACATCAATTGAAACTCAATTTTTTTCTAACTCCACTAACACTGACCAGTGTGGGTCATGAACTAGTTATAGTGTAAAATTTGGAATGTTTATAAATTGTTCTCAAACCTTATGAAAATATCATATAAGTTAGAGAATGAAACAATAAAATTTTAAAAATAAATTGGTGAATCTTTGGGAATGTTGGAAGGATATTTCACACAAAAGTGAAAAACTACGCATGGACAATACTTGATAGGTCATGGTTATTTCTTATATTTTTAAAAATTGGTTGAAGTGGAGCAATATGTAGACCTAATAAAACACACTTTGGTGATAAAAATTATTGGAAAGTCATGGTTTTGATGGAGTCTCACTGGAGAACATGGATTCACCAAAACAATGGGTTTTTTAAATCATGGTTTGGAAGATATAGTTTTTCAAAATATTTGTTTGGGATTTTTAAACATTAAGAATGGTTTGGAAGATATAGTTTTCCAAAGTATTTTTTCGGTATTGTTCAACAAAATATGTAAAACACATCATGTTTATATATCATCATTTTTAGAAAATTCAATTTTCAAGAAGAGTTCTAGACTGATTAACACAAGATCACGACATGTCCTTAGTCATAGTTTCATGGAGTAAAATGTGTTTGATTATTTTCAATATGTCATGAGGAGTTTCTTGATATATATCCTTAATTTGAAAGTGGTGTAAAATTCAAGACAAAATATTTTGAATGTTGTAGTTTTTGAAGGGTATTGTATTCAAAGACAACACTTTCATGGTTTACATAAACACATGTTTTGTGTGGTATCCACAAACTTTACAGAATTTGACATCATTTGATTATATAAAGTCTTGGGTATATTGTTAGATATTTGTCTCATCCTACATAGATTTTATGGAAGAATTTAATTAGGTTTTGACTGTTCTTAAAAAATATAGAGAATATATAGAAATATATATAAGTTTTAAGGATACCAAAAATCACTATAAAATGAAATTTTGTTTTCATATTGAAGAAAAAGAGGGGGAAAGTGAAATGATTTAGATAAATTAAAAATAAAACACAATAGATAAGAACAAAAATAAAAAATAATCAATTCAAAAATAATTATTTCGAAGAAGAGGAATGCATTGGCATTCATTGACATGTATTTCCAAACAAAAAAAGGGAAGAATAAGACTATATTCCATATACACATTGAAGATATATTCAAGGAAATCTGATGTTTTAACATGGTTTTTTTCAAACTTTTCTTGTGAAGGGAGACAGTAAGAGAGTGAGAGAGAGAGATAGAGAGGGGGAGGGAGAGAATAGAAGATTCTTACTATTATCCTACAAAAATAGAGGATTATTATTATTACCCTGCAGAAACAACCATATAGAGATTGTATAGAATGCCATATTTAGAAGAAGAATATAGGAGAGGATAGAAGAAATCCCCTAGGTATGCCTCCCCTAAGGCCATGGCCAATCCCCTGATCCAGCCAAGACAAATCCCAACAATTACATCTTTGAGATCCTCTATCAATCGAAACCAACCATCAAATTCATTTTATAATATTACCCCTAAAAATTAAAGAGATGATATACACAATATCACCTATAGAATCCAAATAAGAACCCTTACATAAGTATTAGGGCCTATTGTTGGACTCTTGAGAAAGAAAAAAGAAATACCCCACTCCATCTACCATGTTTATCCCTTTCCCTCTAGATTGGATCTTATTAGCCTTCACTTACATCCCACTTTACTATCATTCCCTTTATCTTGAAGAATCACCTTATCCTTAAGGTGAATAACTAGATAAAGCATTGAATGATCTTTTCCACCATAGAATCCCACCAACAAGTGGATATGTGGTAACATCAGTTTTATAGTTGATCCAGTGAGATCAAACTGAGTAGTAGCCATGATCATATATTATGTGGGAAAGCTTCAAATAAGTGAAATATTATCATCTTTGGGTGACATTCCCTAACTACACTAGCTTATTGGACCAAAAAACATAACTCTTTATCCATCTTCAAGATAGAAACAAATGCATCCAATGGGTGTGAATTTTGTAACTATCGGATAACGAATATTATGTCTCCACTAATTTCCCTAAGCACACAACTATCACTACTACTTCCCCCCCCCCTCCCCTGAGTAGGATCTCCATACAACCATGAAGCTTGTCAATAAAAACCACTAAAACCCCCACTTACCTTGGAAATATTCTTAGCTTCTCAACTTGTGATTGTCTAGTAGTAAGATTAGAAACTCCAATTTCATAATTTGTATGCTTGGATTCATGCTAAAAATCAACAAACTTTACTCCCTTTATTGATTTAGTATTAGGAATATGATTATTCTTTTTTGATGGGGTGGTTCTTGAACATTTTTTCCTCTTTTTAGGACCCCAACTATTGCAACTCATTTTAGCCATTATTGTGTAGCTCCCGTATTCAGCCTCTATTTCCAATAATTTCTATTTCCTTTCTTCCCCAGTGTTAGTTATTCTTAACTTGTACTGCACAAATTCATCCATTTGAACCAACAACACAAGTGGTGTCTCACGCCGGTACTTCAAATCGACCCAAATAAACTCAAATTTAAAAAATTTAGGATTAATTCAACTTGTGATCTCATTTCTCTAAATAGGGATGGTCCTAAAAGAATTCAGGCTATCTGAAATGTCTTTCACTCACTTTACTTGTACCGATAATACTCTAGTTTTTTCCTACACTCATAGTAGAAGATAAATACTGGAATTTCATTGTACATATTCAACACGAGTCATCGATGGATCATTATTTCATTGATACTTGTGTCCACAACACTTCTTAATCTACTCTTGCTACATAGTTTTTATCTCATATTGCTCCCCCAATCTAGTCGCCTCATGTTTAGGACTCAAAAAAATTGGCACATCCACATGTGCTTCCATTGGTTTGTACAATGCAAGAATATCATCCTTTTCAGCAATTGGTTGCTACTCGTTCAACCCTAGAAAGTCCCCACTGGTCATGTTTTTCACAACCCAACCCACTGAGGCTTGTATGGATGGTGGAAGGGTGAGCCGCAACTACCCCAATCTTGCCTCCATAAGCTAGGGTCTAGAAACAAGCACTGAAATTCATAACTAGCATGGGAGGTCTTTGTCTAATGTATGTGTATGCACACACCCAACCATGTCCATCCATAAGTTTAGAGAAATAAATATAAAATAAAATATCATCTAGAGTAATAACCATGCATGTAAAAACCACTTGGGAATACAAGAGTATGATAGATTAATCTGAAAATTAAAGGGAAAAAATACACACCCAACCAAAAAGATGTCCCAAACTAACAATAACTAGAAAAGAAAATGTTGAGAGATCCAGCTTTAGATCTCCAAGCCTGACCACCATATGTGGTCAAATACACTTGGGTATCCCCTAGGATCCTATGTAATCGTCGTTGCCCTATCATTCATCTACATGAAACACGAAATGAGAAGGAAAATCCCATTTAGAGATGAATATATATATACCTAGTAGGATGCTCCAAAATCTGGTAGGAAGCAATATGAGACACGATATAAGTAGAAAACTCAACCCATTACAAGAGGGGTATGAAAACTTATACACAAGTATATATATATATATATATATATGATAATAAAAGGATCCGAGATGAGAAGGGGGTCTCCATCTCATAGCTTGTCTGAGGGAAAGAGTCCTCCATCAGTTCCAAAGGCTCCATCAATGATTCCCAGTATCTCACATGTCTATCTGAAGAAGAAACCTTGTGAAGGACCTTTACCTCACCACTATGTTTCATAGTAAAGGGGGAATAATCAATAAGTAGAGGACTCTCACCCTAATGAGTTAGGGGTGTCACTTAAAAGATAGATAGAGGACCTGCTCTTTATACGTCATAAGGGTATCACTCATTAGATAGAGGACTCAAGCCCTAGTCCATTAAGGGGTACCACTCAGTAGATGACATGCACCCTATTATTATAGGGGTACCAATCAGTAGATAGGGGAATAGTTTCTTAGTCCATCAAGGGGTAACACTCATTAAATAGAGGAACCACACCCTATTCCATCAGGGATTACCACTCAGTAAATAGAGGACTTGTTCCCTAGTATATCAGGGGTACCACTCAATAGATAGAGGACCCACACCCTAGTCTGTGAAGGGGTACCACTCTAATGATCATTCTTGATCACTATCATCATCAAACACCGCCAAAAGAATGATAATTCTTGGAACATCTCACATTGTATCCTAAAATCCACTAATAAGTCTACCATCACGTTTTATGTAGAAAATCACTCAGGATAGGCTACTCATAATCCAAAATACGAGTTCAAATGAATGAGATACAAGAGATAGAAAAATCATTAAGAAGTATAGAGTGTGTGAGGAGTTCCACATGGTGTGTGACCTTGCCTCTTCACCTGGTCAGGTTTTCTCAAAAACAATATTGCTGTCTATGTAGTATTACACAGCATGTAAGAGTATTATATGGCATGCCTCAACTACTCAGGGGTCTTCTTGTGCTTCTGGTTGTGCACGTATCTATGTATCCTAGTCGTGTACTATCTTATGTACTCTCAAAGTACACACCAAACCTTCCATCTCTGGGTCACATGACATGTGGGGGTCCCACATGACATGTGATGCTTGTCTTCTTTGAAAACTTGATCCGCCACAAAAAAATGAAGAATACATCATGGCCTCTTCCAAATTATAGGGTGTGTAGCCATGGTTTCCACTAAACCCTTGGAATCCTCACATGATTATAGATCTAGATCCTCTACCACTGAATCCACCATTTGACCACCCGAAAATGGAGGAATCTTCCTACTAGCATCGATTTCGACCATCCAGTGGCCGAAAATCGGATCTCTGACCCTTTAGATCGAAGTCCCTACTGCCACGAGCACGTCATATCACTACCATCTTGGATTCAGATCCTAGATCCATTAATATAATACTAATATCTACAAACCATCCCAACTCATCCTCAACTTACCATCCCAATTGTCATACATGAATCTACCATGAATCCAAGGGTCTGATCATACTCGATCCCACCCGACAATGTGGAATTGTGGTCTCCATAGGCCAATGATGAAAAATGCGAAAAGAAATAGGAGAATTCATAATAAAAAAAGGTGACACAATAATTTTTCAAACATTATTGGAAAATTAATATATATTGGGGATTCTTGGGGTGAGAAACATGGCACAATGTGTATAAATCAAATAAATAATTTAAATTTGATACGAACATGCAAGCAAAGGATCAAATCAAATGTAAATCAAAGAAAAGAATTGATCATGCTCAATATTTTAATAATAAGGGAGTAATCCAAAAATGATGAGTCATACCTCGATATTGGATCAATTGTTGATGAAGAACACAACTTCCAATTATGGAGATAAGTCATTTCATTCGTTGTTCCTTGATTTGGTTGTCGATTTGATCACCTGATCTTGATTCTCTAATGAAGGGTGGAATTATCCTCTCAACAGTCTCAGGGTTATGTGGCTAACCTTGAAGATTTTTTATAATAGGATATATAGAGAGGTAATCATGTTTAAATTAATTAATTAAAATAATTAATTAATTCAATTTATGTACCCACCAATGGTCGCCTTATCTAAACGTCCCGGGCTGGCCAATTTTAGGTCGCATCTAGGGTTAACTCTACACTTCATATTTAGTTGTGGTCTTATATTTTTTATTTGAGAATAATTTTAGCAGATACTCCATTATTTATATCAAAAAATTCATAATTTATATAAAATATATTTAATATTTTATAAAATTAATTCTCGACACACCGGGCCTCGAAATCCTGCGTCGTCTCAACACCCGGCTCTGAAAACATTCCTCAATGTATTTAAAAGTATCAAAAGGAAAAAATAGGGTCTATATATTATTCCATACTTAAATATTTTCATTATTAAAAATAAAAAACTAATCAAAATCTAGGGATATTGAGATTTCATTTGTATTTACCTCTCCCAGGTGCTCTCATGCATGCTCTCATTCTGCCACAACACACAAACCAAGGGAATGGTCCATCCACACAGAATCCTCTCCTGTTGATCATTGATCACCACTGAGTTCTCTATAAAGATGGATCCATACTCAATGTCCAACTTCCCCTATTAAATGACACATGTGGGATCATGCATGTAGCTCCTCAGTTGTGACACATGGAAGACGTCATGCACCCTTTCTAATCATGGGGGTAAGGTGAGGTGGTAAGCAACCTCTCCAACCCTCTGTAAGGTATCAAATGGCCTAATGAACCTCAAGGATATCTTTCCTACCTGGATGAATCTCCACAATACTCATCATGGGGAGACTCAAAGGAAAACATAGTCTCCCTTCTCAAACTCCAAGGTCCTATGACATCGGTCTGCATAATATTTTTGTTTGCTCTAAGTTGTCCTTATAATGACTCATACTTTTCATATATTTATATTACTTCAAAATTGAAGAATATTAATTAAAAAATATAAAAAATACACAACAATACCATATAGTTATAGTGTCTTTAGAAATAGGGAAACATAAACAGCTAGTTTATAAGACATCTTCATTGTCACCCACTTGTTTCATCATAACTAGACCCCTTTTTGACATATCTTACTTAATACCCTTTTTCATGGCCTGGGGAAAAGAAACGTATAAAAGGGTGACCTAAGATTCTCAGTAAGGATAAATAAGGGATATATCAATGATATTATAATCATAATACATAAGAACATAACATTTGAAAATTTTATCCTGCATATGAAATATCATGATATCATGCCATGGGATAAATCATAAAAGTGCATCGTAATCAATGAACATAATCCCAAAATCCATAACATAAGACATAAAATATTTTGGAACACACATATGCATAGAAAATCGTTTCATATTAGTTGAGGATCATTTCCAAGACCATTATAGCAGACAAAGTCCATTACTAAACTGAGTCCACTCCTCATTCTAGCCCTATACTACTGAACTGAGATCATTTCCCACTCCATCCATGTCTATCTCATGAGATATAAATATTTACCCAATGAATTTGGGGGAGATATAGGTCCCACCCATCACATAATGAAATCATTCTTACATGTTCCATAATAAAATAAATCATTTATCATAACCCAAGTAATAAAATGGGTTTCTTTAAACATCATTCCACCATAAAATAATCCATGTAAAAGAAATGAATTTTATAAATATAATTCCATCATAAACACAATGAAACCATAGAAACAATAAGGATATTATATGTGAAACATAACCGTATTATATAATTCCGTCTTGTATGGAAATTAATTTTGATATAACACATGAAATTATTTCTTGAGGAAAATATCATTTCTTCTTCAAAAATGATTTCTTTTCTCAATATGCCGCTCAATTTTAAAAGAAAATAATTTATTTGAAAATAAAATTGGAATAGTGTAAAGGAAGATTCATGAAAATAAGGTGTTATGAAAATTTAAAAATCCATCCATTTTGTATAAGTTAAAAAAAACATTCACCTCATACTTTTGCTGAAAATATCAAAAAACAAGTACCTCGTATCGAAAATGAAAAAAGATTCATTTCATACCATTTAATAAAAATTCACCAATGGATAAAATTGACTGAAAATAATTTTAGAATAATATAAAGAATATTTTGGAATAAATAATTAAGAAACAAGGACATGTATGATAAATGTACCCAAATAAATACTTATGTATAAATAATCTCTGATAATAATGAGATTACGAAATAATCTCATACCTTAGATATGATTTTATTTGTATGTATATGAACCTCTTGTATAATAATTTAAATAATTTAATTGACTTATTTCATAATCATAGTCATTTTAATGATATAATATATGATCATATTATCATCTGTTTGTCAGTAACATTATTACTCATCCAACAGGTGTTAACTTCTTTATTTTATTACACATGTTTTACCAGATAAGTTATTCTTCATCTTATTAGGTTATAGTTATATCATTTATATAATGATATAATATAATATATATCATATTGATTCATTCCATTCATTTATATAATTATTCTTTAATGAAGATAATGTAGAATGAATCGCATTGCATCGTGGAGACGGTGGGTCGTACGTACACACGAGCGACAATATCATTCTCAAAATTATTGAATGGTATTAAAGTGGATGGTGTAAAATATTTAATAATAAATATAATGTTATAATAATTATATATAGTTACTATTTCCATCATTATACCCATCCAAGTAATATGGTGGTGAAAAATAGATTACACCATGGCGTGGAGACGATAAGTCGTACGTACGCACGCGTGGTGATTTTGTTTTTAATAGGATAGATATAAATGTAATATGGTTGTTTCATAATCATAATAAAATATATTTATATAATTTATATTGGATTTATTACTTTATAATGAAACAACTCATGAAGAGGAATTGGAAGAATAAAGAAGTTGGAAAAATCGATAGAGGAGATTACCTCTTCTTCGATGTGCTCCATCAAAATATCCTCTTAAAGCACTAGAGTTGGCCATTTAAGAGGACCATAATCTCTATAATATGACTATGGAAGTTTATAAAGGAAATGGGTAAGGAATTTTCAAGCTTTAAGTCCAATAGTGAATTGAAAAGGTGAGGGAGGAGGTGACCTTTTATAATTGAGGTGAGGGGCACTTTTGGGATCTCGAAAAAATATTAATTTATAATAAAATAAAACCCCATACAAAAACCTCCAAAATGTCCCAATTTAGAATATGAGAAGATATATTTTTGTAATCGCATCAACCAATAAATTTTAGACAAGTTTTTATGTCAATTTAAACCTTATCATTTTAATTAACACTTAGTTATTCTATTTAATTTTTAATTAGGGTAACGAATATTTCAATATTAAAAGGGTAAAATATTTACTTATTTGATTTCAATTAGACCACAAATAAATATCTTAGAACATTTTTGAACATATCATAATTATTTTATATTTTTAAAAAAAATATTATTTTTAAATAATTTAATAAAACATTATTTTGATAAACAATCAATAGTGTCAATTTTGACACTATTGAATTCATTGATTTAAAAAATATTAAGATAACAAGTTAACTTCAAACCAATTATTTTATTATAATCCTAAAAGTTCAAGGTTATCTAGAAAATTAATTATACATATTAATTAGCCCAAATTATATTTATTTTAATAATTTTAATAAAATTTATTTGATATTTCCTGTAATAGAATACTTACTATAATAGTTTTGTGTGATTATTTAGTAAACTTATTTTTTGATAAAAATTAAAAATAAAATATGATAAAAAAGGTAAATCCTCTAGATTTCAGAATAATACTTATAATCGAATATATAATCTATATAATCCATCATTAAAAATGTTATACTTATTAAAACATGAATATGATAAGTTTATCATCACTTTAAATAAAATAATATAATTGTCATAATCTCTTCTATAAGGCTCAAAATAGTCAATACATTAACCCTTGGATGGTTATTGTAACACCCCAAGGTTTTAAAAAATAAATTGAAATGAATGAAAGTTTTTTTAATTAGATATTTATAACTAGCCCTTAAACATATTTTTTTCTTCTATATTTTGAATTTCAAAAAATGGTCATCTACAATTGTGTTCAATAAGTTATTTAGAGTCTAATAGAACCAAATTTCTTTTTGGTGAACAGTAACATACCATTATGAATAGTTATATGAATAATAATATGACCCTTATGAATAGTAAATCATATTATTATTTTATTTTCTCAAGTATATAAGATAATGAGATGTTGATTAATTTTTCAAGGTGATAAAAAATGAGTTCTAAATTTAAAATTGTTATTTTTGAATAAATTATGATTTTATTTAAAAATTAAATTAATAATATTTAGAAAATTATTTTCTAAAAATGGATTTCATTTTTGAATTCTACACTTTGAGAAATGGTTAGACTGATTTTTTGGGAATTTTCTAAAATTCTAGAATTTTTTATGAATAGTAAAATACGATAAAATATGATAAATGCTAAATACTTGATTTAATGCATCATAGGTGATTCAAGGATGATGTAAGACAACTTGGTTGGAACTCACATGTCATTATTACTATTTTTGGTTACATTAATTAAGAATATTCATAGTCTTGAGAAAAAATATTATAATAATGATTAAAATAATGTAAAATACCTTCTCTCCTTCACTATAAATACCACACACATTTACCTCTTCCTCCCACACCTCTCAAGCCTTAATAATTACCTAAGTTCTGTCCAATAATTATCCCAAGGATCTTCCCCACTTCCTAGATCTACTGGTCTTACCAAAAGGCCAAAACCAAAGGCTTTAAGAAGGATCTCAATGAGAAGGGATCAAGAGGTAAACATCCTCATTTGTTTTCTTTCTTTTCTTTTAATTTTCTTTTCTATTATTCTTCTTTCCTCACCTAATGTTTTCTAAGAGTAATTAATTATATATTATCTTAAATATTCTGGATTTCATCATGTTTTTTAAAGACTCACCATTATACTTCTTCTCCTCTCCCACTTATTCAAGAAATTAAAACATCGTTCGTGATGTGTTGATTTACTGACATCGTGGACGATGTGATTTAAATTTCTTTTACTTTCTTAAAAAATTGTCATTAAATGGATTTTATGTTTGAACCAGATTATAATTTATATATTATATCTTATATAATTTTATTTAATAATTTTCCAAACATGTTATTAATTTATAAAACAAAATGAGTTCTTTACGATCGAAGAATCACCAAAATAACCTAAACAAATATCAATAATGTTTTAACTCATGAATCATCCTCAGGAAAAAAATCAAAAATTATAAATGTTATAATTTATGGTTCTTTAAATATTAAAATACCAATACTTTCCAATTCTGAAGTTTCACTTCCAATCGATAAGAATATCCATCATGAACCGATCATGGAAATCATGTAAAGAACGCACCCAAAACAATGCAAGGAACAAAATACTAAATATTAAAGGGTGAAATGATATAATGAAATGATCATATAAGGTATTATAAATATGAATATGTTTATTTAAGATATCAATAACACTCTTTTAACCATTATATAAGAGTTTTAAATGAATTTTATGTAAGAAAAACTTGAGGTAAGGTAATTCTTAACCCGATTTCCATTCTTTGGGTTAACATTATACTCCATTATTTACATGGTATTAAAATTATTTTTTTGATGAAATTTGTTTATATTATGATTAATTATGTGTATTTACAGTTTATATAAATATTCCATCCACTCTATTAAGTATCACTTCAATTATATGATATTTGTAATGGGATTTTCTTTTAAAATCATATTTTAAAATTCTATTTTAAAAAATCCCAAAGTAATGCTTTTATGAAATGTTTCATGTTATATGATTATGTTTTGGTTCTTGGGAATTTTTTATGATGAATGGTGGAACCTATATTTCCCTCCAATTCATTGGGTGTGCGTAAGTTAGAGGTTATCTGTATGGTTAATCCAAGTGTAACTGCGATGGTTACACAAATTGTATGGTAGCTGTGAGGGTTACAAATTATAAGATAGCTGAGAGGGTTACAAGATTATATAAGTAATTCCCCAAGATACCTTTATGGTTCTATTTATGTTCTCATGTAATGTTGGAATCTTGTGGAAATCTCATGTTTCACAAAGTAAGTATATATGGGTGATAAGTGTGTCTTTTGAAAATTATTTCATACATTACAAGTATTCATGGACTAATGTGTTCTTTACTTATTTTTATATCTCTTACTGAGCTTTTTGTGCTCATCCCAAGTTTTTAAATTATTTTCACAGGCTATAAGGATTTTTAAGACAAAGAAGTAATCTAAGTTAAATGTTTGAATAATTTTCAAAGAAATCATGTTTTATTTGAAAAGTTTTATATTTTGGAAGAAATGAATATTGTTTTTATGGTATCCAATCTATATTAACGTGTAAGTTTATGATTGTATTTTTTCCAATTCTCTAAAGCTCTAAACTTGAAAAGATCCTCAATGTGAAAGTAAGTGAATTCTTGACTAAATTCATGATTATGTAATGTAATAAGGCTGGGTCCTTATAGTTATGGTCGAGATATACTCAACCAATAGTATTTGGTCAAGTTTTTGGGTATTTTAATAGTTATTATCAATTTAATAAAAATTATTTTATTGATTTCTCATCAATAAATAATTTTGGAATCATTAAAGTATAAGTATTTAAGGTAATTATTTTTTTCCCGAAAAATTAAAAATAAATTATCATGACAATGAAGAACATTTTAGTTTTCAAATGAGTATTTATAATAAAATTTATATTATGTATAATTATATATTAAAAATGATTAAGTTATTAAATTTTAGTGAGACATATTTAACTTTTTTTTAAATAAAATAAATTAAATGTCCTAATCATATCCAAGTTTCTTTCAAAGGACACCATTTCAACACAATGATTATTTAAGTCGAAACACACTCATACAATGATATTAGTACTAGTGTTAGGGTAATTTCAAAATATTATTTTTACACTTAATTACCGGATTTACCCTTTTACCATATTAATAAAAATTACCCAAGTTACTATTCATAAAGACCAAAAAAAGTAAGGGTATTTACATAATTTTTACTTACTAATTCAAAATATGGAATCCATTTTTAAAAATTCAAAGCACATAAGTTTCTGTAATTAATTTAAACTTAATCCCATTTTTGGAGAGATAACGAGTTTTAAAAGTTAAAACATTGCAAAAGATTGAAATGTTTTTACATATGAATTCAATGTAAAATTAATGATGATGACATTAATTATATTAAATGATAAAAATATATTCTATTTATACTTTAAAACCATTAATAATTATAATTTAACCATATAAATTATTTTTATGAAAAAAGTTTTTTTCAATTAAAATTTAGCGTATTTTTACCATTCATCAAAACTTGAAAGTTATTAGAAAATATCAAAAATTCATAAAAAGTAAATTTTTATATTCCACTTCCAAAGAACATGTTTATGTTGTCAAATAAATGTTATTAATGTTTCAAAATATCTATTTAAAGGGTCCCTCCATTAAAAGGTAGAAAAATACCCTTTTGAAAAATATAGTTTTTTATACATAAAATAGGATTTATTCATAACCTATGAAAAAAATATATATTTGGTGAGTATAAAAAATATATAATTAAATTTATGACAAATAAATTTTATTAATTTCATTACTAATTGTAAATAACTTAAAAAGAATACAAATATATAAATGATTTATATTTTTCATTCACAATACATTTTCATAAGTTAGTTATATTTATTCCCGCTAACCTAATGGCTAGGTTATAACGATCATTTTATATTATGGGTGTCTTGTGGTTCATTTAAATACATTATTATATGCAATTAAATCTATTTAATTATTTAAAATATTTCATAAAAACATCCGGGTGTTACATTCTACCACCCTTAAACTGAATTTCGCCCTCAAAATTCATCATTTGGAAACAAACAAATGAGGATACTTATGTCTTATCACATCCTCAAGTTCCCACATAGCTTCCTCAAATTGGTGCTTCCAATATAAAACATTAACCAAGCGAGTGGTATTGTTTCGTAGAAATTTTTTCTACGATCCAGAATCTATATCGGTTGTTCTTCATAAGAAATATCTTGCTATAGCGGTACAACTTCTGAGTTTAGTACATGTGAAGGATCAGGTATGTACTTTCTTAGGAGAGATACATGGAACACATCATGAATATAAGTTATATTCGGTGGAAGTTCTAATCAGTGAGTTACCTTCCCGACATGATCCAAAATTTCAAAATGACCAATATACCTAGGTATTAGCTTTCCCTTCTTTCCAAATCTCATTACTCTCTTCCAGGGAGATATTTATAGAAACAACTTGTCTTACACTTCAAACTCTAGGTATTTTCTTCGAATGTCATCATAAATTTTTTGTTGACTCTGAGCTGATCTTACATTTTTTTGAATAGATATGACTTTTTCTTCCATTTCATCAACAAGATCAAGTCCTAATAGCTTTCTTTTCCAAATTTCATCCTAATAAGTTGGAGTTATACACTTATTTCCATATAGGGATTCATAAGGAGCTATATGAATACTGGAGTGAAATCTATTATTGTAATAAAATTCCACCAAAGGTAGGTATTGATCCCAATCACCTTTGAAATCCATAAATAAATCTCTCAAGATGTATTCTAGAGTGTGAATTATCCTCTCAAACTGACTGTCTGTCTACGGATGATAAGAAGTGCTGAAACTTAACTCTGTATCTAGATCCTGCTTAAGAATTTACTAGAACTTTGAGGTAAACCTCAGATCCTGATTAGATATAATGGAAAGTGGTACTCCATGAAATCTTACCACTTTATTTACATATATCCTGGAAATCTGATTCAGATAGAAATTCTCTCTAATAGAAATGAAGTGTGCCGACTTCCTATGGTGATAAACTATAACACATAAAACATTATGTCCTTAATATTTTTTTGAATTTTCGATGAAAACTTCCCTAGTGATGTGTTTCCATTTACATTCTAGTATGGGTAATGGTTGTAATATCCCCTTACACTTATTTCTCTTAGCCTTAACTTGTTGACAAACCAAACACCGAGAGTCATATTCAATGGCATCTCTTTTCATTCCATCCCACCAGAAATACTCTTTCAAGTACTTGTACATATTTGTGCTTCTAGGATGAATAGAGAGTTAAGAACTATGAGCCTCATCCAACATATCCTTTATTTCTAGTATGAGAGGAATACAAACCCAGTTCATAGATCTTATTACTCCATCACAATCAAGGTTGAATTCAAGAACATTTCTTACCTTCTTTTGGATCTCTACATCTTCCTTATACTCCTCCTATTGTTCACTTTCATAGATAGTTGAACATTCATTTGAGAAAGATAATATTTCTCACCTTCCTTTTAAATTTAAAGATCCATCCATTGAAAATCCATAAATATTAGATCTTTTGTGATACTCATCATGGATAGGATAGCATGGTCCATTCAACTTAAATAATTTTTCACTTTGTTCGCTTTCCTAGGGTGGTAATGTATTGAGAAATCATAATCTTTAATCAACTCAAACCATTTTATTTGATTCATATTCATCTCCTTTTGTGTGAAAATATACCTTAAAATTTTATGATCAGTATAAATATCACACCTTTCACCATAAAGATAATATCTCTATATCTTTAATGAAAAGATTACCATAGCTAATTCCAAATCAATAGTTGGGTAATTTTTCTCATGTATTTTTAATTATTGTGAGGCATAAGCTGTCACCATATCATTATGCATGAGAACACATCCTAGTACCTTATTGGATGCATCACTGTATATCACAAACCTTTCTCCACTACAAGGAAGTGTGAGAACAGGTGCACTGGCTAACCTTCTTTTTATATCTTTGAAATTTTCTTCACATTCCTCCATCCACACAAATTTAACTCCTTTCCGAGTCAACTTGGTGAGTGGATAAGATAATTGTGAAAAATATTTCAAAGAAAAATCAATAATATCCAGCCAAACCAAGAAAAATTCAGATCTTAGTTACCATTGTTGGTCTTGGTCAACTTTTAATAACTTCTATTTTTGCTGGATCCATAGATATCCCCTATATTGAGATTATGTGACCCAAAAATGAAACTTTTTGAAGCCAAAATTCACACTTGGTAAATTTTTCATAAATATTATCCTTTATTAGGGTCTTTAGTACAATTCTCAAGTGATCTTCATGCTCTCTCTTGATCTTCAATTAGACAAGAATATCATCTATAAATACTACCAAAAACTTGATCAAGATATTCTCTAAAGACTCTATTCATTAGATACATGAATATAGTGGGGGGATTAGTAAGACCAAAAGGTATAATTATAAATTCATAGTGTTTATACCTTGTATGGAATGTCATTTTTGGTATATCCTCCTTCTTGACCCTTAATTGATGATATCCTGAATGCATATCAATCTTGGAAAAGTATTGAGCTCCATGTAGTTGGTTGAATAATTCATCAATTTGGGGAAGAGAATATTTTTTCTTGATAGTGATCTTTTTAAGTTCTCGATAATCAATTTAGAGTCCCATTGATCCGTATTTCTTCTTAACAAACAAAATAAGTGCTCCCCAAGGTGATGCACTGGGGCATATGAATCCTTTGTCAGGATTCTCTTGGAGTTTCTTATTCAATTCCTATAAATCAATTTGGGTTATTCTATAAGGTGTCTTTAAAATAGGAATAGCACCCAGTATGAGTTCTATTGAAAAATCAACCTCATGATTTGGTAGAATTCCTAGAAATTATTTTGGAAAGACATCATAAAACCCCCATAGAATGGGTGTATTCTTAATGGTGAGTTTCTCCCCAACCATTTGAGACAGATAACCTTCATTCATAAGAATCAAGACCCATAAGATGGGGGAAATTTTTAATGGAAGTTCATATTCATCCCTGCATCAATAGATGATCATATATTGATATGAAATATGAAATGTGACTTCCATTCCTTGGAAATTGATATGATATCCATATAGAGAAATCCAATCCATGCCAAAAATAACCTCAAATTTCCCTATAGGAAGGATCATAAGATTTGAAATAATCACTTTCCCATTAACTTCAACTAAAGAATTATTATAAACTTTTGGTGTGACTATTGTGCCATTAGGAGTTGTCACAGCTAACTCATCATCTAATTTTTTTGGTAATATGATGATACCCTTAGAAAATTATTCATAAATAAAAAGAGTGGGTAGATCCAAAATCAAATAAAACATTTTCATCTTTGGAGTGGATGGTAAGTATACATTTCACCACTTCATTATCATACTTCACATCATCGATACTGATCTCACGTGACTTCCCTTTGTCTTAGCCCTTAAGAGTTTTCTGACATCAATCATTATTAATAACCCTTGGGTTAGGTAATTGATTGGAATAATGTCTCATTTCCTAGAAATTGTAGTATTGAAGTGTAGGAGGTTCATTCTATATAGCCTTTTCTATATTCACATCATTAGACATCTTTTTCCCAACACTTTGGCATTCAACTACCTGATGACCTTCTTTTCCACAGTTAAAATATTTGATAGTCCCTTTAAGACAATTTCCTCTATGTTTCTTTCCAAAATTTGAGCATATGGGAAAAGTTATCTTCTTTTTAGTGTGGTCTTTATATTTTTCCTTGAATTCCATTTTTCTCTTCTTATCAAACCCATAGTAATGACGGGTTACCCCAATCTCCATCTAAACCTTGAGAGAACATCGAAGTATTTCTTCATATCTATTGAATTCACTTATGGATAATTCCTTTTGGAGACTTGGTTTTAAGCCACTAAAGAATCAATCAATTTTACTCTCAGTTTGGATAATAATTCTAGAAGCATACCTTATAAATCTTGTAAATTTTTCTTTGTAGGTACCAATGTATTCATTATCCTTTATCTTAAGATCAAGGAGGTCCTTCTATATATTTTTTCAAACAATATGAGGAAAGTACATATTGAAAAATAAGTTCTTGAACTCATCTCATTCCATGGATTCAATTTCATCTCTTTACCTCGTATTCTTGATAAGATTACACCATTTATTAGATTCTGTGACAACTTTGCCCCACCCACCAGTTGCTCCGCAGACACGTCGGCCCCACCCTAAGTCCCACCCACGTGCCTGAATGGATTATCTCACTAATGATAGTCCCCACAGGCCAACACATGTCCTTTCTAGTGTGTTTTGTCCTCACTCACACACTCTGAGAAACTTCTCAGGAGGTCACCCATCATGATCACTACTCTAGGCCAAATACGCATAACTGTGGAGTTCTAATTCGACAGGCTCCTGAAAAGAAAGGTGCACTTTGTTGACATGATTCATATCATTTAGTCATTTAACCCTTTATCATTTGGGGATGTTACAATCACCCCCCCCCCCCTTTAGAGCACAATGCCCTCGTTGTGGGCCCTACAACTCAACCCAGGCAGTGCACCGCACTTAAGGCTAGGTTCCTCCTCTGATACCAAATGTGACAACTGGGCCCCACCCATGTGCCCGAATGGATTATCTGACTAATGATAGTCCCCACAGGCCAACACATGTCCTTTCCAGTGTGTTTTGTCATCACTCACACACACCCTGAGAAACTTCCCAGGAGGTCACCCATCCTGATCACTACTCCACGCCAAGCACACTTAACTGTGGAGTTCTAATTTGATGGGGCCCACCCATGTGCCCGAATGGATTATCTGACTAATGATAGTCCCCACAGGCCAACACATGTCCTTTCCAGTGTGTTTTGTCCTCACTCACACACACCCTGAGAAACTTCCCAGGAGGTCACCCATCCTGATCACTACTCCAGGCCAAGCACGCTTAACTGTGGAGTTCTAATTCGACAGGCTCCCGAAAAGAAAGGTTCACCTTGTTGACATGAGTCATATCATTTAGTCATTTAACCCTTTATCATTTGGGGATGTTACAATCACCCCCCCCCCCCTTAGAGCACAACGCCCTTGTTGTGGGACCTACAACTCAACCCAGGTAGTGCACCACACTTAATGTCGGGTTCTTCCTCTGATACCAAATGTGACAACTGGGCCCCACCCACCAGTTGCTCTGTAGACACATGGGCCCCACCCTAGGTCTCACCCACATGCACGAATGGATTATCTGACTAATGATAGTCCCCACAGGACAATACATGTCCTTTCTAGTGTGTTTTGTCCTCACTCACACACACCCTGAGAAACTTCCCAAGAGGTCACACATCCTGATCACTACTCCAGGCCAAGCACGCTTAACCGTGGAGTTCTAATCCGACAGGCTCCCGAAAAGAAAGGTGCACCTTGTTGACATCAGTCATATCATTTAGTCATTTAACCCTTTATCATTTGGGGATGTTACAGCTTCACCTTTCAAAATATAGACTACTAAGTTGAATTTATCATGTTCTAAACATTAGAGAACTGAAAAAATATTTTCAGTGTTACTGATCCATTATTCATCCACTAATGGTCAGAAGACCCATTAAAAGAAGGTGGACACTGTCTCTTGAAGGACTTAATAGAATGATTTTCCATTCTTTTCTCATTTGTAAGTCATGCATGATTCATAGCTTGAGAAAGTTGTGTGAGCATAGCTACAATATTTTTCATTCCATATCTCATAACATTTGGTTTCTCAGGAGGATAATCATTTCATTTCTCATCATATTCAGCATTAATGTGGTTCCTCTGGGTTCTATCCATTGACTAAAACCAAGAATCATAGTTTGAGAAACACTAATTATAATTGTAAAACCATATAATCAAGAATAAAATTTAAATTAATGAAAATTTAGATTTTATACTAGGTTAATAATAATCATTTATAAAACAATAGTATTGTAACCTATACTTTGACATATCCTTCGGGTTCTTAATAAGGTTTTCTCATCCTAGTTTCCAAAGGTTAACTATAGTTTTCCTCTGATACCAACTATAACAACTCATACTTTACATACATTGATATAACTTCAAAATTTAAGAATATTCATTAAAAAATATAATAAATCCACAACATGACCATATAGGTATAGTGTCTTTATAAACTGGGAAACATAAACAACTAGTTCATAAGACATCTTCATTGTCTCCCACTTATTTCATTATAACTAGATCTCTTTTTGGCGTATCTTACTTAATACCCTTCTTCATGACCTGGGGAAAAGAAACATATTAAAAGGTGAGATCAGATTCTCAATAAGGGTAAAAGGGGATATATCAATCATATCATAATCATAAGATATAAGAACATAACATTTTAAAATCTTATCCAGCATATGAAAGATCATGATATCAGGACATGGGATAAATCATAAAAGTTTATAATAATTAATGATAGTAATCCCAAAATTCAAAACATAAGACATGAAATCTTGTGGAATACACATAAACATTGAAAATTATTTCATATTAATCAAGTCTCATTTCCAAGACCATCATAACAGATAAATTCAATTACTGAACCGAGTTCACTCCTCGCTCCATCCCTTTACTACTAAACTGAGGTCATTTCTCGATCCAACCTTGTCTATCTCATGAGATATAAATCTTTATCCAATGCATTGGAGGGAGATATGGGTCACACTCATCTCATAATTAAATCAATCTTAAGTGTTCCACAATAACATAAATCATTCATCATAACCCAAGAAATAAAATGGGTTTCTTTAAACATCATTCCACCATAGAAAAATCCATGTAAAATATATGGATTTCATAAATATAATTCCATATTAAACACAATAAAATCATAGGAAAAATAAGTATATTATACCTGAAACATAAATATATTAGATAATTTCATCTTATACGGAAAATAATCTTGATATAACACTTGAAATTAATTCTTGAGGAAAATACCCTTCTTCAAAAACGTTTACTTTTCTAAAAATGTTGAGCAATTTTAAAAGAAAATAATTTATTTGAAAATAAAATTTAAATTTTTTTAATGAATCATCATTGAAATAAGGTGTTATAAAAATGTAAAAATCCATTCATGTCGTATAAATTAAAAAAAACATTCACCTCGTACTTTTTTAGGACAAGTCAAAAAGTACCTCATATCGAAAATGAAAAAAGATTCTTTTCACACAGTTTAATAAAAATTAACCAATGGGTAAAATTGACTGTAAATAATTTTAGAATAATAGAAAAAATATTTTGTAATACATAATTAGGAAACATGGACATGGATGATAAATATACCCTAGTAAAGACTTATGTATAAACAATCTAAGATAATAATAAGATTGCGAAATTATCTCTTACCTTAGGTATGAATTCCTTTGTATGTATTTGAACCTCTTGTATATGATTTAAATAATTTCATTTACTTATTTCATAATCATAATAATTTTTATGATATCATATATGATCATATTATCATCCATTTGTTAGTAACATTATTACTCGTCCATTGGATGTTAACTTCTTTATTTTCTTACGCATGTTTTTTTGGATAAGTTCTTATTCAACTTCTTATATTATATTTATATCAATTAAATAATGATATAATATAATATATATCATATTTATTCATTCCATTCATTTATATAATCATGCTTTAATGAAGATCATGTAGAATGAATCGCATCGTATAGTGGAAATGGTAGTTCGTACGTTCGCACGAGAGAAGATAGAATTCCCATAATTTTTGAATGGTTTATAATATTTCAGAATCAATATCATATTATTATAATCATATATTGTTATTATTTCCATCATTATACCCATCCAAATAATATGGTGGTGAAAAACATATTACACTAAGGCGTGGAGACGGTAAGTCGTACATACACACGCATGGTGATTTCATTTCTCGTAGGATGGATAGAAGATAGAATATGATTTTTTCCATAATAATAATAACATATCAGTATATAATTGATTTTGGAGTTATTACTTTATAATGAAACAACTCATGAAGAGGAAGTATAAGAAAGAAGTTTGAAAGAATTGATAGAGGATATTACCTCTTCTTCAACGTGCTCCCTCTAAATCTCCTATTAAAGAACTAGAGTCGGTCTTTGAAGATGGCCAAAACCTCTAAAATATAACTAGGGAGTTTTATAAAGGAAATTGGAATGGAATTACCTATATTTAAGGCTTAAAGTTAATTGAATATATGATGGAGGATGTTACCTTTTATAATTGAGGTGAGGGGTACTTTTAGGATCTTCAAAAAAATATTAATTTATAATAAAATCAATCCCCATAAAAAAACCTCCAAAATGTACCAATTTTGAATATTAGATGAGATATGGTTTTCATATCATCAAAAAATAAATTTTAGACGAGTTTTTATGCCAATTTAAACCTTATCATTTTAATTAACACTTAGTTATTCTATTTAATTTTTAACTAGGGTAACAAATATTTCAATATTAAAAGGGTGAAATATTTACATATTTGATGTCAATTAGACCATAAATAAATACCTTATAAAATTTTAGACCATATCATAATTATTATATATTTTTTAAAAAATGTTTTATGATTTTTAAATAATTTATAAAAACATTGTTTTGATAAACAATCAATAGTGTCAATTTTAACACTATTGAATTCATTGATTTATAAAAATATAAAGATAACAATTTAACTTAGAGAAAATTATTTTATTATATTCCTAATAGGTCAAGGTTATCTATAAAATTAATTATACTTATTAATTAGCCTAAATTATATTTATTTTAATATTTTTAATAACATTTATTTGATATTTCCCTTAATAGAATAACTACTATAACAATTTTGTGTAGTTATTTAATAAACTTATTTTTTTAATAAAAATTAAAAATAATATAATATGGAAAATATAAATCCTCTATATTTTAGAATAATACTTATAATCTAATATATATTCTGTATAATCCATCATTAAAAATGTTATATTTATTAAAACATGAATGTGACAAGTTTATCATCACTTTAAATAAAATAATATAAGTGACATAATCTCTTCTATAAGGCTTAAAATGGTCAATAACTAGAAAAATGGATGGTTATGGTCAAGATATACTCAAAAAATAATATTTGGTCAAGTGTTTGAGTCTTTTAATGGTTATTATCATTTTAATAATTATTATTTTATTGATTTCTTATCAATTAAATAATTTCTGCATCATTAAAGTATAAATATTTATGGTAATTATTTTTTCCCTAAAAATTACAAATAAATTATCATGAAAAATAAAAACATTTTATATTTCAAATGAGTATTTATAATTAAATTTATATTCTATATAAATTTATATTAAAAATGATTTAGTTATTAAAATTTAAGTGAGATATATTTAACTTTTCTTTATATAATATAAATTAAATGTCTTAATCTCATCCAAGTGGCTTTAAAATGACATAATTTAGACCCAATGATGTTTTAGGTCTAATAACACTCATCCAATGATATTAAGACAAGTGTTAGGGTAATTTATTAATATTATTTTTACTCTTAATTACCCGATTTACCCTTTTACGGTATTAATAAAAATTATCGAAGTTACTATTTATAATGCCCAAAAATAAAATTAAGGTATTTTAATAATTTGGAATTAATGATTCTAAATATGGAATCCATTTTTAAAAATTAAAATCACATAATTTTCGGTAATTAATTTTAAATTAATCCTATTGTCAAAGAGAAACGGGTTTTCAAAGTTAAAACATTGCAGAAGATTTAATTTTTTTACAACTGAATTCAATGTAAAAATAATGATAATGAAATACATTATACTAAATGATAAAAATATATTATATTTATACTTTAAAACCATTAAACATTATAATTTAACCATATATGTTATTTCTATGAAAAAAAATTCAATTAAAATTTAGTATATTTTTACTACTCATAAAAACATAAAAGTTATTAGAAAATATCAAAAAATCATCAAAAGTAAATTTTTATATCCCAATTCAAAATAACATGTTTATGTTGTAGTATAAAAAATATTAATGTTTCCAAATATTAATTTAAAAGGGATTATCCATTAAAATATGAAAAATTTCTCTTTTGAAAATATATATTTTAATACATCAAATAGGATTTATTCATACCCTATGAAAAAAATATCTATTGGATGAATATCAAAAATATTTTATTTAACATATAAAAAATATATTTCATTAATTTCATTTACTACTTGTAAATAACTTAACAAAAATAAAAATATATAATTGATTTATATTTTTCATTCACAATACATTTTCATAAGTTAGTTATATTTATTCTCGCAAACCTAACAGCTAGGTTATAATGATCACTTTATACTAAGGGTGTCTCACATTTCGTTTAAACTCGTGATTTTATGCAATAAAATCTATTGAATTATTTAAAATATTTTATAAAAATATTCGGGTGTTACGGTCCTCATCCGTTCACAGATAACCTAGACCATCTCCTTCATCGCTTACACCATATTCATCCCAACAAGAGATGTATCGCTAATCTTAGTCCAGTATAAGGGTGGACTAAAGAGTATCCCATACATAACATCAAAAGGTGTCATTTTGATGGGATAATGGTAGATATTATTATAAACAAACTTTATTAATAGTGAGTGATCCTCCCATCTCTGAAAAAAGTCTAACATGAAATCCCTCGACATATCCTCTAGCGCCTAGATTGTGTGCTTGATCTACCAATATTTATGGGGTTGAAAGGTTGTATTCATCCTCATATGGGTCCCAAATTCCTCCTATAGATCTCTCCAAAACTATGATATGAATATTACATCATGGTCGAATACAATCATCAAGGGAACCCCATGAAGGCTGATGATCTCCTAAACATACAACTTCCCCAAACTCTCCACCAAACTCTACTCCCTAATATTAAAGAAGTATGATGAATTTGTAAATCAATCAATTATCACCCCGATGGCTTTATGTCCTATCACTGTTTTTGGAAACCCTATCATATAGTCCATGGATATGTTGTCTCAATTCCACTCCAGGATCTCAAGAGGCTACAACAAAATTTCCAGAACCTAGTGCCCATCCTTCACCTGCTGACACATGAGGTGCCTAAAGACGAAATAGGTCATTCTCTACCTCATTTAATCCCACAAAAACTACTTCTAAAAGTCTATATTCCACTTCCCTATACTAGGATGTACAACCAAAGGATATGAGTGAAACTCTTCCATTACCTCCTCCCATATAGGGACTAAGACCATCGTCCATTACTAGAAAAGGTTGACCTGATTATATCCTTCATAAAATTAATATAGTGATACTCCTAAGGATATCTAGTAACATAACACCTCACAATAAATTTCACCCTACTAGGACTCTCTCACATGTTGGATAAGTAGAGGATTCAACACCATAGACTGAAAAAAAATCACACCCTCACCCTCAAAGAGGTTCAGCTACAAGAAATCCAACTACTCAAATACCTCCTACACCAAATGAGATTGGGATTTTTTACTTGGGTAATATTCCACCATGTTTCCCTTCCCAGGAGTATAGACTATATAAAATTCATAGTCCAATAAGAACTCCAATCAGAATCTCTATCTTAGATTTAGGTCTCTCTACATAAAGACATACCTGAGACTCTGATGGCCTAAGTAAACAATAAAACACTCTCCCAGAAGATAGTGTATCCATATCCTTACAGAAAAGACTACCACTTTCAACTCTAGGTCATGAGTCGCATAATTCATCTTATGAGGTATCAACTGCCTCGAACCATATCAGATCATTGTCTGCCTTTGCATCAACACAAATCCAAGTCCATCTTTGGAGGCATCCTAATATACTATGTAATCCACACCCTCCTCCAGTAGTCTCAAAAATGGATAATTAATCAGCCTCTGCCTCAACTCCTTGAAGGATTTGTAGCAATATTCATTCTAGGAAAATAGATTCCCTTTCCACGTCAGGGCAGTTGAGGGAGATACAATCCTAGAGAAGACTATCAGAAACCTCTTTTAGTACACTATCAAGACATGGAAACTCTGCACCTATGAAATGATCTTAAGTGTGTAACAATAAAGTACTACATCTATCTTAACTGTGTCCACAATTAATCCATGCTCAGAAATAACATTCCCCAAAAAGTGAAACTCATGGATCAAGAACTGGCACTTCAAGAGTTTACCATAAAGTTTTTTCTCTCAAAGAAAATCTTGGACCATCCTCAGGTGTTCTTCATACTCCACTAACACAGAGTATATGATTATGTATTCAATAAATACAACAAAAAATCATTCCAAGTACAGTTGTAAGATCTAGTTCATCAAAGCTATAAACATAGTGTGGGAATTCATTGAAAGTTATGTGTGCATCAGAAGCATGTGAAGGGTCATAACCAACCTTTATTTTCATCATGATCGATGATTAATCTGAGATATACATGATGATTGACATCATAATCAATGGAATTAAATCAAATAATATAGAAAATGGATAAATTTCTGGAACCAAACAAAAGGATCATATCATATTATTTATTATTAATTTAACTAATTAAACAATTACCATGTCATATTTTATTTCTTCATTGATAGATCTGATAATGGATCTACATTATGCCATCATTTTTTTGTAGGAATCAATAATATATTCCCTCTAGTGGTGATCCAAATATGTTCCAAAAATCTTTGAATGTTCCCGTAGGAATCTTCGGGTGTTAGCACAACAGATCCTATTGCTTGCATCATTCACCTTTGATCTCCCTGTGAATCACTTCCAAATGATTTTATTTGATCTCTCATGACTCAAGAGTGGATGTTCGAGGAATATATCTCTCTATTCTCAGGAGATTTATTAGAAAATGGATCACTCTAGAGCTTCAAGAGGATTCACCAAATTTTATTGTGCACAAAAAAAATGAATTCACTCTCTTGAAAAATAATATAATTTGGTTTATATATCGCTAGGGTTAGAAATAAATAATTTCCCAAGTAACCTTTATTATTTATTTAATCTCTATGGAGCCTCATTTATAAAATAATATTATTGTTATTATTTATTTACATGAGATAAAATCACAAATTAAATTAAATATTATTTTATAAAATAATATTTAATATATATTATTTCTCATCGGACTATTAAACTTGATCCGTCATTCCTCCAAAATATTTATCAGGCCATGAATAATGACAATTAATTTAATAAATAAATATCACTGCATTATTATTAAATAAATAAATAAATATTATATTCATTGAATCATAAATAAATATTTATTAAATATTCTTCCCACATAATATTCTCTCGAATAACTGGTGACAGAATATATGAAATTAGGAAATCATGAATAATTATTAAACTACATGTGGAAATAATATTTATTCAACTTGTTAAATAATAAATAATAATATATTATTTAACTAAGATTCTTGATACACTTAGTGTGTGACCTTTTATGTCTCTTTCTTGGTGGCATCAGGTGAAGTAGCCTGAAGTCCAATGTTAGCATCTAGAAACACTCCAATATTCTCATAGAGAAAAATTTTAATTTCACAATGACATAGCACCTCATACAGACATTAATTATGTAATATAATTCCTTTATTATGATATATATAATAAGAGGGTTTCATGCTATTATCATCAACCTATGTGCTCGATGTCTCTATGAATTTATAGAAATCAAACTTTCCTATATAACATCATGGTCAGAAACTTATTTAGGATATAGAATTTCCAACAAAGGGACTGAGATATCAACTTTTGTTAAATAGCAGAATGGAAAAATCCTTTCTTGCATTATTCATTAATGCAATATTACTCCTGGCATGTCTAACATATCCTACCTCACCATGAACATATGTCATCACAGTTTTCATCAATACATCAAATTACGTGACTCATAATACTCATTAGTAATAATCTAAAATTTTAAATATCAATACACACGTCCGTGGATAGGAACATCAAATGACACATATAAATGTGGATTTCCTACTGGAGGGTATCCTTCTCAAAATATCATACACTGGATATTATCAAGGGCATACACCATAAGAATGTGCCTCAAAGTCCTATGAGTCTCCATCCCTAATAGCCTATATCATTAGTATCCCTAAAATGGTTTCATTTGGATATAGAACATATATTTAAGAATATTATCATGGATCTTTTGGGTTCTCATCATAGTGGGGAACTACTATGACCTTTCAGTGAGACAACTAGTCTTATGACATTATCACATACTATATTATGTATAAGAACAATTATGATGGGATAAAAATTTTATTAGTATACAAAACTATGAATATAGGTTATCATAAAGTACATAGAAGTTGGTTCTAGGGCACCAACTTCAATAGACTCTCACTTGAAATAGATCCAACTGCTAAAAACTTTTAATATTCTAGCTCTCACATGATACTCATGCTTTTGTTGAAATAGGATTTTAGTCAAATGGTCTTCCATGTTTTTTTATGTGGTAACTCTTCTTAATGTAACTTCACATCATGATCACATTGTTGAGCATGTAAAATTATATGTTTTTTTGTTTTTACTATAATTTCTAAAGTATAGGAGGAACCCAAGGTCATATCTCGATGGAGCCTTAGATCATTAATTTAGAAAAAGGGTTTTGATTATTTTTTATGAATTTGATAATGGGATGAAGTTTTTTGGGGGTTTATGATTTAAAATATAAATTGAAACTATATTAATAAGTGAGAGAAACTTGATGGATAAATCATTATCAACTCGGGTGAGTGTCCCTTGATGCTCAATACATCATCACTCTCAAGGGAAATGGGAAGGATCATTGGTTCCTTGATTTATAAACACTGAAACTGTAAGTACCCAGCCTTGAACAGTACATAATATTGAATTAAATGAATAATTCACATTGAGGATCTTTTCAGTTTTATATTTTTAGAGAATTAGGCATAACAATTAAATTACATCACAAAAATTACAAAGTAGACACTTCTACTCAGTTTCCATTTTTTCACAAAATAAAAACTCTAAAAAATAAAGTCATGTCTAGTTCCATGTTTAAGATAGCATGACTTTTCATTAATCCCATCCTTGACCCTATTCTTCTTTAAGTCCTATGAAAAACATTTCAAAACTTGTGATGAACATAAAAGGCTCGGTAAGGGATACACAAAGAAGGAAAAATGTTAGTTTTTAAAAACAACAAGTAAACCATGAATAATTTATCATAAGTGGTACTTTTTACCTTTATAAAGTAGTAAATACTCTTCATTGAATAAAAGATCAATACTTACCATTTTGTAACCAAAATATTTCCATAAAACCCATATACAGAACACATAACATATAAAGGTAACTTGGTACATAACCATACTTAAATGGAATAACCATACGGTTGACTTCCATATATATCACTAAATGGAATAGCCATACAGCTGACTTTCATACCCAATGCATTGGAGGTTATAACATAACCACCCGTCCTAGTTTATCATGGATCCACCCATCATATGGTTTATCACGTAACCACCCGTAAATTTTCAAAGTACCTTCATAACACATGAAATATTTCAAATATAAACATTTCACTAATAACATTTCATTTGCAATCAAAAGAAGTAATTTCAAGATATTGAAATAGTCCATCCTTTTTCAAAGACCATTTAAAAAGAGATTTTTGAATCAAAGTGTCCCATACCACTTTGAAGATTTTAATGTAATTATAATTTAAAAACATTAATGTACATATAAATAAATACTCAAAACCATTTTTAAAACATGGAAATTAAATATAATGATTTAGAATAATAAATCTTTAAAACATTTAAAATGATATTTTAGTTAAAGAGTTTTTAACAAAATGAGAGACTCTTGAATACAAATAATTGAGTAATAAAATTTAATCTGAACTTTATAATATCATGAGAATAAAGGGATTCATGATATAATATGAAAAAGGATAGTATATACACCATATAAGAGTGAATTGGTGCATAACAAAAATGATGTCTCAATGGAAATGTAAATTGAGATGAAATCCCTTATAAAGACAGTATCCTTAAATTAAGTATAAATCAATCACATAATTATGTGTGAAAAATATAAATACACCCAATATAAGTGTATATTAAGTGTAAAAAATTATAGGTCATTCACACATATTCATATCATGACATATTCAAGAAGTACATGTTTAACCCAAAGAATTGAAATTGGGTTAAGAAGTTCCCTTGCAAAAATTCGAAAGCCTAACGGTGTCGCATTAAAATTTAGAAAATGAGTTGATGAGATAAAAAGGTTATCTCATCACTTGGACATCAAATTTACATAAATAAGGATAAATAAGAACATATCCCACATAAAAATATGTAAATTAAAAGACATAACAAAAAAAAGTCTTTTGAAAAGAGGAGGGTGAAAGGTTCCATTACAGATTGGGTAACATATGAAAGATACACCACATGAAAGAATGATCATTAAATGAATATGTAAATACCAAAATATTATTGTGTATTAAACAATTAATACAATCATGTATAGTACATATACCACATAAAAGAAAATAGTGACCAATATAGCATGAATCTCATGGGAATAAAAAGTGAGATGGAAAACCCATACTTTATTGTAATCAAATCGAGTCGTTTGACCAAAAGTTAATAACCACAAAATGAATCAATGAATACCATGAATATAAAGATAATAATCATAATTTATATCAATGGTAGTACACATTACACCGCATGAAATAAATAAGTGGCGAACAATGGAAATCTCATGGAATTAAAAGTGAGATAAGAAATCCCCTTACCTCGTTGTCCAGCTTGACCCGTTCACTCTTTAATCTCCTGAATAATAAACTAAATTTAATTTGTACTTTCTTAAGAACATTTTTCAAGTTTATTATTCCTTTTATATCACTTATTACCATGTTATAAACATTATGTAATCATTTAAGTTAATAGCGTCTGTTTTTTCAATATTTGGTACTTGAGTCAAAAATGAACACCTTATATTTACAAGTTGTCCATGTTGTCAATAGTCCATTATATCCAGAATGATATTCATATTTATATATCATATATACCATATATATCCAGCATATATATATATATATATATATATATATATTTATAACAGTACATATCATTTTGAGGTAAGAAATGAAATGCACCGTTCATGGAGACGGTAAGTTGTACGTATGCATGAACGCTACTTTAATTTCTATTTCTTATTTTAATGGAATTAAAACATAATGATACATAGATATATTATAATTCCAGTATAATATCATATATAATATCATTAACTATATCCTTTATACATCCCACATAAGGAATTAACGAGTCATATCACTTTGAGGGGGTGGTAGTCCGCACTTACTCAAATGAAATTATCGTGTTTACCCATAATGGAAACCATAAAGGTATTATATAAATGAAAAATATAGAAGAATAAAGAAAACATAAACATAATATATATCATATATAAATAAATTTCTATCATAATGTCCACCATGATAGGCGGTAGGAGGTAACTGAACAATCATCGTTTCGTGAGGCGTTAGTTTTCCATCCACATAAACATTATGTTCTTCACCCATTAGATGGAGGTGTGTGTAAGTGTAGTTATAATACTTCTCATAACAACATACTATTATATTTATGATACTATGTTTGTTATAAAATAATGTAATAAAAATAGTTTAGGGGTTGTAGAAGTAAAATAAATGAAAAGAAGTTAAGAGAAACCATTACCTTTAATTTAGGTAACTCCCTTTGGTTTGAACCAAAATGTTTTGTTGAAGTGCCTTTTGCCTAAGTTAAAGCTTATAGGTGGAATAGATGGATTTAGTTAGCTTAATTGGGTAGAGTTTGGACGAGCCAAAAGGCTTGGGAGGTGTGAGAAATTGGTTAGAAATGGTCTCCTTTTATAAGGGGGGGAGAGGCTCTTTAGGAAAGTGTGAAAATATTATTTTATTATAAAATGATATTCAGTTTATAAAGGTCTAAAAATAATTAAAGTCAAATATAATATGACTCATGGTTTAAATAAAATCATCCAATAATAATTGGATAGGTTTTGGATATTATTTTAATATTTATTATCTTATTTATTTAAATCATTTATTAATGAGGTAAATACTGCATCATTATTGTGTCATATATAATTTAATTTATTTGTTGTCTAAAAATTATAATAAAACAATAATCATGTAGTAAATATTTTTATCTCTCCAAAGAATATTTATAGTCAAAAATATGACTTATATAACACTGCATAAAAATTAATTTACTAAAAGATTTTTGTTTATGTCATTTTGGCCTTTACTTTAAATTAATTAATCTAAAGTGTCATTATCATTCATAAGTGGCTCCATGGGGTCCCAAAATCGACCCAAGGATGCCCATGATCGGACATTAGTCATCCAATAATGTTAGAACAAGTGTTAAGGTAATTTTGAATTATTATAATATTCTTTTTACCTTGAATTAACCTATTTACCTTTAACTGCGGTAAATAAAAGTCAAAAATTACTATTCACTAAAAATTATTTTCATCTTATTGAACCAAATTTTACTAACTAATAACAACCATGTATTTAGAATTTTGAAATTCAATTCACAGAAGCAGTAAAATTTCATTTAAATGAAAAAGTCAGTTTTTTTAATTACTACTAAGTGGTTTTACTATTCATCAAAAATTGAAGTTTTTCAGAAAAATACCAAAAATTCATCCTAATATATATTTGATATTATGAATTCAAAAATGATGTCTTTTTTACCAAATTATAAACATATAAGTTTCATTAATTAATTTAAAATTAATTCCAGTTGTTAAAATAAATAGCGTGTTTTTAAGAAACAATAACTATCAAAAGATTGACACTTGTATATGTCCAATTTCAAAGTGAAATTAATTCCAATGACCAATATTGGATTAAATGGTAAAAATATATTATAATTACACTTTAAAACCAATTAAAAATATAATCAAACCATATAAATAAATTATATTAAAACGTAGTTTTCAATTAAAATACAATATTTTTCATTATTCATAAAAAATGAACTTTATCGGAAAAATTCCAAAATTTTACACAAAGTAAATTTTGATGTACCCATTCTAAAGAAGGATTTTATTTGGTCATATATAATGTATTAAAGTGACCAAAACTAGATTTAAAGATGTTTCTCCGTTAAAAGGGGGTAAATCGACCTTTTAATGTAAATTATGCCTAAAATTAGATTCATTCACATTTTAAGCCTCTAACTTTTATTGGATAAATGTAAATACATTTAAAAAACATGTATAATAATATTTTAGTTAGTTTTGTTCATTCTCTCCAATAAAATGGCTAATATTTAACTACCATTTAAAATAATAATATTATATTATTAGTGTGCAACGTAAGATTTCAAAGAAACTCGTTGTGTATTGGGTACGCTATCGAACATAGCAACCCCTTTAAAGTAAAATTAATATTTAATTCACAAATATTAATAAATATGAAATATGTCTTATTCTTTATTTACTTGGGATGTTACAGAAACTAGCATGTTATGTGAGTTCTTACTTGGTTGACACTTATGATTTGATCGATAAATGATATTGAATATCGACAACCACTCAAAATCAACAAAATTGCATCGATGTAAGAACTGAACTCAATCAAGGAATAACATAAAAAATATGATGAGATGGCCATATTTATGTCCATGATAAAATTTTCTACAAGAAAAGAACATTCATATTCATGGGTTCAAGCTTCTAGATTTTATCAACTGAAATAATCCATCTGCACACTCATGAAAGGGGTGTGGCAATAAAAGAGATGAACATCCTCAAATCATCATAAGATATGGGTTATGCATGAAAGCATGAGGATTATTGTTCATTTTATTTTTATTTGATCATACCAAAATAAATGAAAATTTAAAAGGTATAAATTAATAACAATAAACAAAAAATGTAAATTCAATTACCTTATAAAGATTACAAGTGTGGAGCTCATCATTTATAACAAATAACACCCCCCAAATTGATCACTAAAAGGTTTAGAAGTACATGATGGAGAAGAGGATTAAAATAGAATAATAAATCTCTCAAATTTAACTCACCCATACCCCTGGTCATTCCAATATTTCCAATGATACATGGGTTACTTTTAAAGATAAATTAGGCAAGTTGGAACCAAGAAAAGTCAATGGTCTATGGGTGTAGATGAGCTGTTCATGAAATATTTTTCCACCAATTTGATTCATCTTGTTTACTGAACAAAACATGTTCAATTGTATTGAAATTCGATGGTGATTTAATTCTTCAAGTTATATGTCTGATGGAGATATAATCAGACAAATTTGAGGTCTTAGGACTGAGTTAGAACCCATATATATAAGGATAGTCCAATCTAGAACACCCAGAATTGATTCACATTGTGGGCCATGTTTGGGCCTCCAAATGGATGAATTGGAATCCATTGTCTTCGAGATAAATTTATCCCACACAGTTTTATACTTTTCTACCAATTTTCTAGCAAATTGGATTCACAGATTATCCAAAATAAATATTGAATTCCAAAAGTGCACTCGGGCTCTCATGCAGTTTGGCCCGTTTTTCTTGAATTTCATCATGGTCTCTCTAAATCACCTCCTCCTACAATGTAATCACTAAAACAAGTAAAATTTATCTATTTAACAGTGATAAGAATTAAATTATTTAATCAAAATTGAAGTGTAATCTGTTATTATATTTTTAATTTTCAATAAAAAACCAGTTTAAAATAGTGGTGTAAGGGTGGAAATAAATAGTGAATCGATGTGCGATCACAACCCCACACCTAAAATTTTCTATCCAATGAAAATTAACATTTACAAAAAAATATTCATGTATATATTCCCAACTTCATGAATATTTAACATTAAATAAAATTTTAATTCATTACCGTAATGTGATCAAAGAAAAATCCATACCAAGGAGTTATTCTTAGTGATCATGGAAAAATATATCTCATAAATTATATCAGAATGAAATTAAAAGATATACATGATACTAATATGGTATAGTAATGAAATGAATTATATAAGGAATGAATGTATATAAAATTCATTTTAGAAATCTGATAAAAATTAACCTAACTTATATTTACCTTCTATTAAGTGAGAAATATTCACACTTCATGGTTTGGTGAAAAGATGTGTGGAGATATTAATTAAAACAATTTTCATATAAACTATTTACACAAAGGGTATCATTCACATCAAAGGTTTCATAGATATTTAACCATTCATATCATTGAAAAATATCCAATCTACTAAAAATTTCACCATAATCTTAAATTCTTGCTAAAATTCTCATTCCATAATTGAGAAAAAATTTCATTAAATGATAAAAAAACATGTAATTAGGAATTTCAAATGAATTTTTAGTAATCCTCGTGATCTCCTAAGAATAAGGGAGGAAGTTAAAATTTTTATTTAGTAAGTGAAAAAGGGAAGAAAGAAGAATGATGATAAAAATTCTAATGAACTCAAAAAGGGGGAGAAAATTTAAATACTATTCAAAAAGTGAAAAAGATAAGAAAAAAGAAAGATGAAGAAAATCATAATGCACCCAGGAATTTACCCCCCCCCCCCACACACACACACACTCAGAGTGTACAGTGTGCTCACTATAATAAAAGATAATGTGGGAATGAATTATATTGAGCCATCATGAAAGAAGCTTACTTGGGTGGATATTTAGCCAGAAATTGTACATGAGGACCTTCTCACCAACATGAAACTTCCACTAATGAATAATCTCATCATGTATAGCATTTGTCTTATCTTTATAGAATCAGGAGTTCTCATATGCATCATCTCTAATTTCTTCTAACTCTTGAATCTGCAACTTCATATGCTCACCTACATCTAAAATATTCATATTAAAAAATTTTACAACCCAATATATACAGTGATATACCTCTACCATGAGGTGAGAATCCTTTACAAACACAATCTTGTATGGTTGCATTCTGATCAAGGTTTTAAAAGCAGTACGGTATGACCAAAGTGTGTCATCCAAACACAAACTCCAATCTCACCTATTGGGTTTTACAGTTTTTTTAAAGATTCTCTTAAGTTCCCGATTTTAGATTTCTTATTTTCTGTTAGTTTGGGAGTGATATGTAGTGAAGACTTTATGAACAACCACATAATTACGGAGCAATTTTTTTATGATATGCTTGAAAAAACGTTAACCCTGATCACTAATGATGAATCTTGGAAAACCCAACCTACTAAAAATTTGTGACCTCACAAAATCAAAAACAACTCAAGATTCATCGATCCTGGTAGCCTTGGCTTCCACCTATTTATAGACATAGTCAACAACAAGTAAGATTTACATGAATCCAAATGAATTTGGAAAAAGGCCTCATAAATTCAATGACCTATGCATCAAAGATTTCACAAAATAACACAGTTTGTTGGGGTATTTCATTCATATTGGTGATATTCCCTATAAATTTACATTGTGTGCATGACTTATAAAACCAATGGGAATCTCTATAAAATATTGGACAATAAAGTACTGATTCAAGGACCTTTTGAGTTGTACATTGAGATCCAAAGTGTCCCCTGCAAGAAAAATTATGGCAAAAACTCAGAATAGAGGTGAACTAATGGTTAAGGACACGCTGATGAATAACTCAATCAGTAAAAATTTTCTAAAAGTATGGGTCATCCCAAAAGTACCATCGTGAATCATGCCTAATTATCTAGGATTGTGAAGTGATGAAATCAGTGGGGACCCTAGATGCTGCTAGAAAATTCACAATGCCCGCATACTACCACAACATCACAAAGGTTATCATGAGGGAAAAATTTGTCAATGGGAAGGGATGAGTCAGCATGTTGGTCCAATAGTGGTGAAATCCTACTAATGTGGTTATATACCATATTTTCCACTCCTCTCTTATCTTGAATATCAAGGTCAAACTCTTGCAGGGGGAACATCCACCGAATGAGGTGGGGCTTAACTTTAGATTTCTTAAGAAGAAAACAAAGGGAAACATGATCAGAAAACATAATTATTTTTTACCCAATAAGATATGACCAGAATGTTTCCAAAGAAAACACAATAAAAAGAAGTTATTTTCAGTGGTCGTATAGTTTTCCTAGGTAGGGTCAAGGGTATGTGTGGCATATGCAATGACATGAGAAGACTTATAAACCCTTTGTAATAAAACTTCCCCAACTACAAAGTCAGAGGTATCACACATAAGTTCTAAGGGGAGATCCCACCTTGGTGGTTGGATAATGGGAGGTGAGGTGAGACTCCTTCTTAGTGAATTGAATACATCCTCACAATTTTTATCAAATGAAAACTTAGAATATTTTTTTAATAACCAGGACAAGAGAAGTGTGATCGTACTAATCGGTGGTAAAACCCAGCATGAACTAATAAATATTGCACCTCACGAACGCATTTTGGATATGGAAGGGATGAAATTAATTCAAATTTTTATGTATAAACTTGAATTCTATCATTTAAAATAACATTCCCAAGAACTATCTCCATCTCAACCATGAAATGGTATTTCTTGTAATTTAATATGAGATCTTTTTCAATGTAATGGTCAAAGACAGAACCTAGGTGTGTCAAACAGTCATCAAAGGAAGTGTCATAAACTATGAAGTTATCCATAAAAACTTCCATACAGTTCTCAAGGTACTTACAAAATATACTCAACATACATCGCTGAAAAGTACCAGGAGAATAATGGAGATCCAAAAGCATCATTATTTATGAAAATGTGTTGAATGGATGGGTAAATGTTTCATTTTCTTGATCCTCAGGGGCTATATGGATTTTAAATAACATAAATAGCCATCAAGGAAACAAAAATGGACTTACCAGCCAATATTTCTAACATTTGGTCAAAGTGGTTCTTTTGTGTGGCTTGATTCAGTCGACGGTAGTCAATATAGACTCACCAACTATTTTTCACATATGTTGGAACCAATTCATTCATTTTATTTGACACATAGTCATTCCAGTTTTTTATGCACAATTTGTACTCAGTAACCCATTTACTATCAGATATGGGATGGATGATCCCAACAAAAAGAATTTTACTAACTTCAAATTTTACAACTTCAGGTAGTGTGGGATTTAACCATCGTTCAGCTTGCCTTAAGGGCATAGACTCATCATCTAAAAAAATTATTGAGCATACAAATTGATGGGATAATCCCATGAATATCATCCAATTTCCATCCTATCAACTTTTTACAATTTCTCAAAAGATTTAGTAGTTTTCATTCTAGTTGTGGAGAGAGTTTGTTTGCAATAATGATGGGAAATTGGTCAATACCCTCAATATAAGAATATTTTAAATTATATGGAAGTGGTTTTAGTTCCAACACCTCTGGTTTTTGGATTAAGGGAGGGGATTTAGGGGGAGTGAGTTCCATGAAATTGTCAATTTGCTCATGTTTATTCTCTAAGGAAAGAGAATCAATGGAAATGAGATTTATAGAATCATCGACGGTCATGGGTACCTCAGAATGAACACACTCAATAATTAAAGCATGAAATTTACACTTTTCTGAACCCACAAAACACTTAAAACATAAATCAAAACTCAAGCCATCTAAGGGATAAGAATAGGAAAATTAATAAGATTATGGGTCGAGGAGAGAATTGTGTGTGTGTGTGTGTGTATTTCATTAAAGAGAACTTTCATCGAATAGATGACACTACGGAAAAAACCGTTATTTGCAATGGGTTATTTGCGAAGGGTTGGCACCACCCATCACAAAAACCAGGAGGCGGTAAGACCTAGTTGCGATGGGGGGATCCCCCGTTGCATCTAGTTCGACCCCCGAAGGTTATTTGTGACGGGACATGTCACAAATAATTGATGGCGGTAAGAACATATTTGCAACGGGATGTTGTATCATCACAAAAAGTGTGTCGGCATGTCACTTTTTGCGATGGGCCCCGTCGCAAATACCATTTTTACCACCGATGTTAATTAATGCAGCCGAAGGTATTTACGACGGGTCCTGTCACAAAAGGTACCTTTTGCGACGGGAAGATCGTCGCAAAACGTCCCGTCGCAACTAATCTAACCTATATACCCCCCCCCCCCCCCCCCCCCCCGCCCTCCGTTTTTTCTTCTCTTTGCCCGAATTTCTTGTTCCTCTACATCTGTAAACTCTAATTTCATAGTGAAAATTTTTGAGTTAGTTTTTTTTAACGAAGAAGTCGTGAAGTCGCCTACAATTATAGGAGATCATGTTTAAAGGTATTTATGTTTTATTTAATTTAGTATTTATTTCCTTTCTTTATATTAATTTTAATTATTGTAGATTAGTTGTAATTAAGTTAGATTTAAATTGTTTTTTCATCATTATTTATTTGTAATAATTAATCATTATTAACGATAATTAGTAATGTATATAAATAATTAGCAGTAATTGGTAATTAGTAGCTGTATTTTGCAGCAATTAATAGTAATTGACACTAATTAGTAATAATTAGAAAAAAATAGTAATAAATATTAACAATTAGTAATAAATAGTATTAATTAGTAATAATTAGTAAGAAATACTAATAAATACTAATAAATAGTAATAAATAGTAATAAATAGTAATAAATATTAATAATTAGTAATAAAAATACTAATTAATAGTAATAAATAATAATAAATAGTAATAATTTGTAATAATTACTAATAAATATTAATAAATACCAATAAATAGTAATAAATACTAATAAATACTAATAAATAGCAATAAATACTAATAAATACTAATAAATAGAAATAAATAGAAATAAATACTAATAAATAGTAATAAATACTAACAAATAGTAATAATTACTAACAAATAGTAATAAATACTAATAAATACTAATAAATACTAATAAATACTAATAAATAGTAATAAATACTAATAAATAGTAATAAATACTAATAAATATTAATAAATAGTAATAAATACTAAAAAATACAAAAAAATACTAAAAATACTAATAAATAGTAATAAATACTCATAAATAGTAATAAATAGTAATAATCAGTAATAATTAGTAATAATTAGTAATAATAAGAAATAAATACTTATAAATACTAATAAATACCAATAAATAGTAATAAATACTAATAAATACTAATAAAAAGTAATAAATAGAAATAAATAGAAATAAATACTAATAAATACTAATAAATACTAATAAATACTAATAAATACTAATAAATACTAATAAATAGTAATAAATAGAAATGAATAGTAATAAATATTAATAAAGAGTAATAAATAGTAATAAATACTATTAAATAGTAATAAATACTAATAAATACTAATAAATAGAACTAAATACTAATAAATAGTAATAAATAAAAATAAATTGTTATAAATAGTAATAAATACTAATAATTAGTAATAGTTAGTAATAATTTGTAATAATAGTAATAAATTGTAATAAATTGTAATAAATACTAATAATTTGAAATAATTAGTAATAATTAGTAATAATTAGTAATAATTAGTAATAATTAGTAATAATTAGTAATAATTAGTAATAAATAGGAATAAATAATAATAATTAGTAATAATTAGTAATAATTAGTAATAAATACAAATAAATAGAAATAAATAGAAATAAATAGAAATAAATACTAATAAATAGTAATAAATACTAATAAATAGTAATAAATACTAATAATTAGTAATAATTAGTAATAATTAGTAATAATTAGTAATAATAGTAATAATTAATATTAAATAGTATTAAATAGTAATAAATACTAATAAATACTAATAATTAGTAATAATTAGTAAAAATTAATAATAATTAGTAATAATTAGTAATAATTAGTAATAATTAATAATAATTAGTAATAATTAGTAATAAATATGAATAAATAGGAATAAATAAGAATAAATTGGAATAAATTGGAATAAATACTAATAAATACTAATAAATACTAAAAAATAATAAAAAATAGAAATAAATAGTAATAAATATAAATAAATGCTAATAAATACTAATAAATAGTAATAAATACTAATAAATAGTAATAAATACTAATAAATACTGATAAATAGTAATAAATAGTAATAAATAGTAATAAATAGTAATAAATAGTAATAAATACTAATAATTAGTAATAATTAGCAATAATTAGCAATAATTATCAATAATTAGCAATAATTAGCAATAATTAGCAATAATTAGCAATAATTATTAATAATTAGAAATAATTAGCAATAATTAGCAATAATTAGAAATAATTGGCAATAATTAGCAATAATTAGCTATAATTAGTTACAATTAGAAATAAATATGAATAATTAGCAACAAATTACTGTAAATTGCAATAAATTCAAATAATTAGCAATAATTAAAAATAATTATCTATAATAAGCAATAATTATAAATAATTAGAAATAATTAGTAATAAATAGCAATTGTAATAAATTGTAATAAATTGTAATAACTTGGCACAATTTTCAGTGGATTGACGGAACGCCATTTTCTCGATGACTCTTCTCCTTTCAACTCTCACCGACTCAAAACATTATGAAAAGTATGCTTCTACATATGCATATCCAATCTCGTATGCATGAGTTTGAATATGCATTTGTAGGAGCATATTTTTCATAATGTTTTTAGGCGGTGATAGTTGCAAGAAGAAGATTCATTGACGAAAAGTGGACTCCTTTGTCTGACGCCTCATTTACTTGCATCTTTTTCACACTAAAATCAAAGTGTAGAATCTTCTTGGTTGTAAAATTATGAATTCTCGTATGCATGAGAATGAATAAGTTTACCTCCGAACAGATTCTTTATTGTGATTTCAGTGTGAGAAAGTTGCAAGTAAATGAGCTGTCAGACAAAAGAGTAGTCGCTAATCCACTGGAAATTATGTCGCTCGTAATTAATGGTAATTATTAAGAAGTAGTTGTAATTATTTATCTTCTTTTTTTAGATAGTGTTTTTCTAATTTCAAACTATTCAGAAATAGTAATGATTTTATATTTTTTAGAAAAATATAGAACATGGAAGTCGACAATAATCATTATTAGATGATCGTACTTGGATAAATCAGTACAAAAATCCAAATGGTTCTGGTTTAAATCCTATATATATTGAGGGTGTTAAAGCTTTCTTATCATTTGCATCATCAAAACCAGAATTTGTTTCAGAAGTCACAATTAAGTTTCCTTGTAAAAATGTGCTCTGAGAATGTTTGACACATTTGACAAGGTTGGGGTAAATCTATTTCGGTTTGGTTTTCAACTAGATTATGTTTTTTGGTATCAACACGGTGAACACAGTTCCAGAGAAGATACTAATAACTTGATTTCGGATCCATCACAGTTTCAAAATTTAGTACATAATGTTGCAGTTCCATCTGTTCAACAAACTAAAACTCAAGATTTTATTGATTTAACTCTTGAGTTGGCACCATCCGACTTTTATGAGTTGTTGAGGTCTGCTGATGATGCATTATATCCTTGTTGCAAGGTAAGAAAATTAGAAGTGGTTGTAAAATTTATGGCTATTAAATTAGATAATGCAATGTCAGACAACTATTTTAATCGGATATTTTCTTTGGTTAAAACATTATTATCTAAAGGAAATGTGTTGCCTAAAAATTACTATGAAAGCAAGAGGCCGGTTGGTAATATGGGCCTTAGTTATTGGAAGATTCATGCATATGAAAATGATTGCATCTTATATTCTGGTGAAAATGAGTCATTGGATAGTTGTCCCACATGTGGACAATCGAGGTATAAAGAATCTCAACCAGGGAAGTCTGGATCGATTCATGTGAAACAGTTGATATATTTCCCCCTTACACCCAAGTTGCAGCGTTTGTTTATGTCTCAGAACACAACGTCAATGATGTCATGGCACAAAACGAAGATTTCAACCGATAAAAGCTTGAACCATCCATCTGATGGTGATTCATGGAAATATTTTGACTGACTGCATCTTCCTTTTTCTTTAGAAGCTTGAAATGTGTGATTGGGTCTTTCTACTGATGATTTCTGTTTGTTTGGCTCTTATGGTAGTCAGTATTCATGTTGGCCTATCTTTATAACTCCATACAATTTACCTCCATGGATGTTGACGAAGGATCTCTATATCTTTTTGACCTTATTAATTCCAGGACATCCTAAAAAGAATATTGATGTTTATTTGAAACCATTGATTGATGAGTTAAATTCACTGTAGAGTAATGGTGTTAGTACATATGATGTTACTGTGAAACAAAATTTCATATTAAAAGCTACATTGATGTGGATGATTGGTGACTTCCCGACATATGGCATGTTATCTGGATGGAGTACACTTGGCCTGAAATCATTTCCTTACTGTATGAAAGACAACAAAGCCTTTATGCTCATTAATGGAAAAAACCTCTCTATTTTGACTATCATCACATATTTCTTCTAACCGATCATCCTTTCGGAGGAACAAATCTCATTTCATAAAAGGCACAATTAAAAGATATGAAACTCGAAAAATAATCCCAGGTACATAGTTAAAGTTAGTTTTATTTTCATTACCTACCATCACATTTGGACCAACAGTAAAACAAAAGAAAATTCATGGCTTTGGGAAAGAGCATAATTGGATAAGATGAAGAATTTTTTAGGATCTTCCATATTGGTCTGATTTTTTGGTCTGCCACATGTTGGATGTCATGAATATTGAGAAGAAATATATTGATAATTTATTTCATACAGTTTTAGATACACCAGGTAAGACCAAAGATAATGTAAAGGAAAAATTATATCTTACCCAAATTTTTAGACGACCGAAACTTGAACTATTTCAAAATTTCAGATCATAGAGGCTAATGAAGCCAAAAGCAGCTTATACACTTTCCAAAAAGAGTTGATTATTATTTTTTCAGTGGATTTCATATTTGAGACTTTCATATGGCTATGCTTTTAATTTGGGTAGATGTGTTAATAATGGTCATATTACCAGATTAAAAAAGTCATGATTTTCATGTTATAATGGAAAGACTTATTCTAATTGGATTTAGCGGTTTTTTTAATTCTATTATTTGGGATTCGATAATAAACATGTCATATTTTTTTTGAGACATTTGTGTGGCGACAACAAACTATGATGCACTGAGTAAACTAGAAGAATATGTTGTTGTCATTATATGTAAACTGGAAAAAATCTTTTCACTGGATTTATTTGACTCAATGGAACATATAATATTACATTTGTCACATGAAGCTAAATGTGGAGGTCCGGTATAGTTTTGATGGATGTACCCATTTGAGAGATTCATGTAGAAATTGAAGAAAAAAGTACATAACAAAGCATCAGTTGAAGGCTCAATTTCTGAAACTTATTTTCAAGAGGAAATTGATTTTTTCTGCTCTCGTTAATTAGAATCTAAATATCCCTCAAAACAAAACCTCATGGGATGTAATAAGGGTAATGTTGATGATGAAATGAACAACCAATTATCAGTTTTTAATCAGTCAGAGCTTGGCTTCAGTGGAGTTCATGAATGATGGATTTCAAATGATGAACATCACAGATCTCATACATATATTCTTCTCAACTACGATGAAATGAAATCATTTGTACTATGATTTATTCTATCACTTATTCTATAATTTATGTTACAGTAAGTAAACATATTTTATTTGTAGGTTATATGATAATCATATTAAGAAATAGCTTCAACAAGTTACAACAGCTGCTCTTGAAGAACACCGACAGAAAAAAATTTCTCAATGGTTTCAAAAACTGGTAATATAAATTATTGATGGTTTAACATATCAATTCGGTTTATTATTTATTATATTCATAATTTTTTACAAATTTTCAGGTGTCTTAACATGCTGATAAAATTGATAAGCGACTATGTATATTGAATAACCCACCATCCAAATTGGTTACATCTTACAATGCATATGTGGTGAATGGTTTTCGATTTCATGCATGTGCATATGGGGAATCAAAAAAACAATGAACGGTGGAGTTTTCTTTAGAGTATTGCATCATAGAGAAACTGAAGTTGACTTTTATGGCATGCTGGATGAAATTATTGAACTGTGTTATCTAGGAAAAAATTACATAAATATGTTTAAATGTCAGTGGTAATATACTGAGAGAGGCCTGCGTGTTCATCTGATTCATGGAATCGTCAATATTAAATATAAAAGTCTTATTGCAGTAAATGAACCATTTTTAATGGCTCAATAGGCACATCAAATATATTAAACAAAGTAATATACTACTTCAAGAGACCTGAATGATTGGTGGAGAATAATAAAAATGAAATCTTAGGAAAATTAGTTTACTCAAACTGAATGTGGTTACGATTAAGTACAAGGAATTGAATTTTTTCAAGAGAGCACTCAAAATCCACCCTTTTCGCAAAGAGACATGAATATCGATGATGACACCCAACAATTAAGGGTCGATGGTGATGATGATGTTAATGATGTTACAAATGAATTTTAAATAGCAAGAGATGATGAAACTAAAACTCATATAGATATTTATAATTCTGATGATGAATATGAAGACATTGACATCGTTAGATATGAATATGGTGATGAAGGTGAACATTGACACAGTTAAATGCTAGTTATAATCATAACTAATATATATATATGTATGTATGTAATAGTTATTTTAAACTATCTACTAACAATAATCATTTTGTGTTTCAGATGGACCCTGATCAACTTCGTGATTTAGAGGTGGATGAGCTACCTTTGGATTAAGAGAATTTGGGATCATCTGACCCTCAGGCTACTGGCAGTTTAGGGGGTATGCGAAGGGGGCGTGGTCCTGTGCAACTTATGATTCCTAACCCTATCCCTGAGCGGCTTCCACATCTTGGTTTCGATCCACGCATGCGGTGGTATGATAACCTGTGTATTTTAGTTAGCTTTCATAAATTTATTTATATAATAATTGTTTGATTATTTATTCCTTTTTCACAGTTTTGCGCATATAGCTATTGGACATGGGAGTACTATCTTGCACAATTATTTTTCTCAGCCATGGATCACATGGGAACAGATTCCCATTGATGTGCGGCTTGGAATGTTCACTCATTGGATGGTACGTAAATAAATAATATTTATTTAGAAATTTATTTCATTAATAACTTGATATTATAAATTATTTATAGGGTTTATGGTATCTCATCGATGATAGAATGCGTGATGCTATCCACGAGGTATGGGAGTTGTCTCTGCATGAGTGTTTCCGTCAGTTTTTGCACAATTTGAGAAGAACACCCATTAAGAAAGCAGGAGTGACAGTATTTGATGAACTTGTAGATCCCACCGACCAGAGTACATTTCATCTCACGTGTGGGATGGATTATATTCACACTGGTTGAGTATTGGATTTCAGAGCATATCTTCATTGGGCTGGCAGAACTGGGGGAGACAGGAGGTGACACATCGAGCTGGTGGTCGTACATTCAGTATGCATAGAGAGCATCTGGTAAGTATCTTTTTTAAATATTTTATATACCATTACATATAAACAGTTTATTTTATATTCATATAGGCAGTCGAGCATCCCGATATTACAGAGTACGATGTTTATCGGAGGATGTATATTGATCCAGCCACGGGAGAGATTAGAGGTGATTGGCAGCGTCAAATTATGGTTGGTATTATTTCTTTTTCAGATTGAAAATTAACTGGATATAATATTTTCACTATTTTTAATTTCAAATTGAAACTGAGGGAGTCATATGAGGCCGCGACCTCTCAGACACGGGTTGAGAGTCAGGCCAAGATGGATGATTAGACTAGTGTCCACCGTTTCGATGAGGCAACATGGATGTAGGCAACCCAGTATGCCTTCGAGAAGGGCCGAGTAGTTGGTATAAACTTTCATTTGACTCCTGGGACTTATTATGTTACTGATGCGATGTCGGCGTCTAGCTCAAGAGGAGATCATAGAGAGGCATCATCTTCTGGATCACAGTATCAGGAGTAGTTGCGAGCTCAAACTGAGCTTATAGAGAGTTTTTCAGAAGTAGCAGGAAGAGATGCGTCAGCAGTACGAGGAGGACATGCATCGATGGCAGCAGCAGCAGTACGAGCAGATAGAGTAAATGCATCATCTGACTCATAGTTTAGGGATGGATTTTCCTCTACCATCTCCTACATCTCCTCTAGCTCCTCAAGAAGACTATCCCCCCAAGTAATTTTTTTGTTCTCTTAAAAACATTTGAATTCAACATTTTTTGTAATATGAACTATTTACAATTTTTTGTCTTTTATATTGGTGCAAATATTGCATAATTGTTTTAGTATTTTTAATATTTTATTATTTATTAATTCTTATTAGTATTATATTTTTTTAATATTTTTTTATTTTACTAATAATAGTAATAATATTTTATGATTTTTTATATATTTTTTCTGAATATTGAGAATTTTAATATTTTTTTATTTTTTTTATTTTAATAATATTAATATATTTTTTTATTAAGTATTGGTGAAGGGGTATTTTGTGATGGGGGTCCCGTCACAAATAAATTATACATATTTTTTAAAAGTTTTTTGCGATGGGTTTTTTTACCGTCACCATAACCTTTTTGCGACGGGCCCATCGCAAAAGCTTTATAACATATAAGTTATTTGCAACAGGATGGTATCCCATCGCAAAAAATTTTTGTGATGGGCCCATCGCAAAAGGTTCTTTTATATATAATGTATTTAATAGGACATATATTTGTGATGGGCTCGCTTCCTGTCGTAAGTAATATTTTTTACAACGGGCCCATTTCAAAAGATATTAGTTGTGACGTAGTTTTCTACAATGAGCTATTTGCGATGGGCCCCCATCGCAAAAGGGTTTTTGTGACGGGATCCCATCGCACATAGTCAAATTTCTAGTAGTGTGAGAAGAGTGGATTACTCTTCAATGGGAAGTTTCATAGCATCAAGTTTATTGTGAATGTTGATGATAGAATTTTCTATTTTAAGTAATGGACTTCCAAGTATGAGAGGAGCATGTCCTTGGGTTAGAGTATCATCCATATCAATAATGTAGAAGTCTTCAGAGAGGATGAATTCTTCAATCTTATGAGGATGTCCCTGAGCACTCCTGATTGGTGTTTTATGCTCTCATTGGCAAGTTACATGATGATTCTCATTAGTTGAATCTCTCCAACCTGTAGAAAAGTGTACATGGAGTGAGGCATTACATTAATGGAAACACCTAAATCAAGAATTGAATCTGAAAATAAAGTCTCCCCTATGGTGTAAGGTATCATAAATGTTCTCAGATCCATTCATTTGGTAGGCATCAATGGTTGTATCGAAACTGATACATTCCTTCCAAGGTTAACTCTCTCATTCTCCTTCAATCGCCCTCTATGGATACAATGTTCCTTAAGAAATTTGGCACTGTGAGGATTTTTTTTAACTAAATCCAATAAATTAATATTAACTTGTATCTTTTTAAATATATCCACTATTTCTTTATCAATTTCATTATCAAAAAAAATTATTAGATTTAGAGTGTCTATGGGGCAAAGCAAAAGGAAAGGATTGTTCAGGGGAATCCTTAATAATAACTTATTTACACTTTTTCCCTCATTTTTCTTCACATAAAAAATTTAAGGGTAGGAAAGGAGAGTTTTGAATAGGGGTACATAACTATTGAGTAGAATCATTGGATGGAGAAACTTCCTTACCAATATAATGTTTGATTTTACATACATTACCATTGTCCTTAGGATTAACAACAGGTTGGGATGGTAGTTTTCAAGAACCTTGTATCTTTATCTTACCAATGGTGTCTTCCAATTTTTCCACTTGAGTTCTTAGGTCTTGAATAGCTTATTTCATGGATTGTTGGAATAAGACATTTTGGGATTCCATTTTCTTCACAATGTCCTCAAAAATTGGTTCAGATTTTGGAGGAGGGGGTTGTTTTGAGAAGGTGAAGGATGAGATGGTTGTATACCTTAGCCTTGTTGATACCAATTCGGTTTAGGGTAGCTCAAGTTGCCTCATTTTTTTGTATTTTGATTTTCTTGCCACATAGGGTTTGGATTTGGCCTGAATGGTTCTTTACTAAAGGGTGGTTCTTTTTGAAATGGAATTCACAAAAATACTATTATGTGAGACTAAGATTAATCCTGAAGTTGGTGGGAACTGGTTGGAAAATGAGTATAATCATAACAAATACCACAATTAAATGGAATGGGAGGAGAGGGTGAATTACATTGATCTTGTTCTAATTGTATTAGAAGGGTATGCATCTCATTAATTTTATTATCTACATTTTATTCTAGTGATAAATGACTTACCTCATGAACTCCTTTAGTGGGTATAATTTCTCATCTACCAAATTATTATGCATTTTGAGCCATGTTGGCTATTAAGTTACGAGTGACGGTAGGAGTTTTATCAACTAGGGAACCACCAGATATAGCATCTATCCTACCACAATCCATGGGGATAAGTCCCACATAGAAGTGTTGAATTATCAATTCTTCACTAATTTGGTGTTGGGGGAAACTTGAACAAATTCTTTTGAATCTCTCCTAATATTCATGAAGGGTCTCTCCTTGTGATTTCCTAATGCCACATATTTCTTTTCTGATTGATACAGTTCAGGAGGTAGGGAAAAATTCTACAGAAATAGTCACCTAAAATCATTCTATCCCCCAATTGTGATAGGCAGATAGAAAATCCAATCATTGGCTACACCATCAAGGGAGAAAGCAAAGTCCCTAAACCTTATGAGGTCTTCAGTTACATTTTGGATTTTTATGGTTGAGAACACTATGTGAAACTCCTTGATAGTTTGTGAGGGTCCTCAATAGGAAGACCATAGAATTTAGGAAGAAGGTGGATGATTCCTAATCTCAACTCAAAGTTGGATTCTTTCTCAGGATATTAGTTCTACACAGGTTGGTACTCCAAATCCGGGGTAGTCAGTTATTTTAAGGTCTATTTATTTAAATTCATGTTTTCTAAGGTTTGATTTGATTTACCTTTAGATTAGTTTAAAGACACTTGAGTTTCAATAAGAGTTTCCTCAGTTTTACTTGATTTTTTTACTCTAAATGTCCTTATTTGTGAGTGAATGGTCTTTTCAATTTCTGGGTCAATTTGAAGCAATATTTCTTTTCCAGATCTTTTCACGCTAAAAAGTTGTGAAGTTTGTTTTTTTAATGGAAGAAAAATAAAATAAACACTTAAGAAGAGTTAAAGTAGAAAAGAAAATATAATGTTGTACTATGGAATTAGAGATAGAGAAGAGAGAGATATAAAGAGTGAGGGGAAATACAAACACAAAAACAGAAACAAAAACAAAAACAAACAATCAAAATGGAAGGGGTAATGATTGAAATGGGTAATAAATAAAAATTAAAAGAATTAAATAAAAGGAAAAAATGATCTTGTCTCTTTGAAAATGGAATCAAAATTTTATCTCCTTATCCTTGGTTTTGAAAACATTTCCAATGATCCATGGAGTGGTTTTAAAGATAAATTTGTAAATTTGGATCCAAGAAAAGTCAATGGTTTATGGGTGTTGGTGAGTTGTTCATGACATATTTTTCCACCAAGTTGATTAGATAGGTTCACTAAAAAAATGTGTTCAATTGTCCTGAAATTCAGTGGAGAGGATTACTTTCGATTTATCTATCCAATGGACATCAAATAATCCCAATATGAGATCTTAGGCCCAAGTTATGGCCCATATATAGAAAGGTGGTCCAATCTAGACCGTCCGAAATTGTTATACATTGTGGGCCATGTTTGGGCCTCAATATGGATGAATTGGGATCTGTGGTCTTCAAGAGAAATGTATCCCACAATTTTTACACTTATATACCAATTTTCATCCTAATTTTATTCATGGATTATCCACAATAAATATATAAGTCCACAAGTGTGCTCGACTCTCGTGCAGTTTGGCATGTTTTTCCTGGATTTCATCATATACTCTCCAAATAATTTCCTCCTATAATGTAATCATTAAAACAAGTAGAATTTCCCTATTTAACAGTGATAAAAATTAAATTATTTAATAAAAAATGAATTAAAATTTGTTATTATATTTGGAATTTTGAATACAACCCCAGTTTAAAATAGTGGTGTAAGGGTGGAAATGAATAGTGAATCATTATGCGATCACTCATCTATAAAAAATTGACAGAGCTCATATTTCCATATTTATACATATGTTTTTAAATTATTTTATCCCTTCCCATTAATCAATTTGATCTTATTTGCATCATTTTATGACTTTTGGTGACTTTTGAGCTTAAATGTCAAAAGTGGTTAATTCTGGACATTAAACAGATTTATGTTGCCTCTGTATTTCGAGCATAACTCCTACATTTTTCATCCAATTCACCTGATTCTTTTTTTTTAGGATTTAATAATTCGTGTTCTATATATAAGTCTTCATAACCCAAACCCAATTCAAAATCCAACAATCCAAAACAAATCGGTCAATATGAACACTTATTCTAGCCTGCAGAATGGACATGACTTCATTCAATGATCAATATCTCATGCTACAGACCACAAAATGGGATTATTTTAGCTGGTTCAGAAATAAAACTTGACTAGGAATCTTCATATTCAATTTCATGGAGAACTGAGTTTATTAAGGCCTCCCTTCAACTGGTCAAACTATGGTTGGTGGAATAGTGATTGGCGTCCAGGAAAATACATGTCTAATAATTCGGATATAACTCATTCCACAAGGCTTAAAATGATTTAAAAATTTTTGGGTAGTTGTAAAACTCCATTACTCACCTCTTATAAGAAGGTACCTCGGCCTGATTCAAATATATGTTCAGATAACCGAAGCTGAAATTCTGGAGAACAGAATCTGGAGGAGAAATTCTGTTCTTTATTTTCACTTCTTACTTCTTCTTATTTTTGTAATGCCATAATCTTCCTCATTATTATCAATTACCCTTACCCATGGTGGGGTAAACATATGAGGTGATTTGGGGAGGGAAGGTTTTAGATTTTTAATGCTTTTAGTTTTTACATTTTATTGAATAAAAACACTATCTCTTCTGCAAAGTTGTTTTCAAATTCTAAAAATAGAATTTATTATCTCTTGTGATCATATTCTATTTTATATTATGTTGTTATTATTGATTTGATAAATGATAATTTTTATCTCTAAATTAGGTTATATTCTATATTCGATAGAATAATATCAGGGCTTAGTGGTGAAGTACTTGGTGATCGTTAGTACGTGTGGGAGGGGTGGGAGGGGTGGTGAATATTCATGATTATTTAGGATAAACAATACCCAATTGGGAATTGTCCAAAATAATTGGGGGTGTTCACTAAAAATCTATCACAAAATGGAAGAAGTGTATACCAAACTATAATTTTGTTAAACCATTTAACCAAAGAAGTGAGTTGAAGTAATTATGGAATCTCACTTAAATTAACTTAGCATAAGAGGATTGAATAAAATAGAACAAAGATAGTATTGAAATTATAAAACCGACCCTGACTTGATCACCCATATCATAAAATATTTTTTAAATCACTTTAATTCCATATTTTTCTTGAATCTCTTCCTTAATTTCTTCTTTTCTTCTCTTTATCTCTTTTATTTCAAAACCAAACAATTTCAAAAACACTTAACTTTTTCTCTAATTAAAAATTGACAAACTAGTTTGTGTGCACTCCTCATTGGGAGAAAACCTAGGTTAACCACTATACTATATTTTAACGTAGTAAATAAAAGTTTTTTCCATACCCAACGACAGGAACGTGTCAAAACTTGGTGCCTTTGTCGGGGAGGAAGTGCCTCAAAACACAAAAACTAAAAAAAAAGTTTCTTGAATGACCTGTAGTTCAAATAACCCCTTAATTGAATTTGATCCTGAAATTGATCGTACAATAACCCAATTGAGAAAACATAATTTTCAAATATAGTTTTAAGAAATATACCTCACGGATTCAATTTATACTTTCAGTGATCTCTCTGAACCTACAATAATGGCTAATAATCCAAACCAAACTCTGTGTGATCTTTGCACACCTAAATTTGCTACTCAAAATAACAAACTCACTATCCCTGACATAGAAAATTATTTTGAACTATGCATTAATATGATTCAAGTGCTACTAAAATTTCATGGTCTTGCAGGTGAAGACCCAAATCGGCACATCCAAGAGTTTACCTATGTCTTCTCCAGCTTCAAACCTCGAGGAGTCGTAGAAGAGAAAGTAAAGTGGAGGGCATTCCCCTTCTCACTTGAGGGAGCAGTAAAAGAATGGATTTACAATCTCCAAAAAGGGGAGATAAATGATTGAGAATATCTCAAAAGAATCTTCTTGCATATAATCATCCCTACATCTAGGAGAACAGCAATTACAAAAGAGATTTATGTCATACATCAATCGCCTAGAGAGACTCTCTACGAATAATGGGAATGTTTCAAGAAACTCTGTGCAAGATGCCCACACCAAGAAATGTAAGATAACCAATTTCATGTGTTCATATACCAAGTATTTCTTGACAATGATCACAACTTACTAGATGCCTCATCTGGAGGAGCCTTGATCGACAAGTCACCAACAGATGTCGGAGGCCTGATTGAGAATATTGCACAAAACTCACAGTAATTCGGAACTAGAGGTACAAGCACTAGAGGTATCCATGAGGTAAGAACTTATGATTCATCCTCACCCTTAATTTAAGCAACACTTAAATGAATAGTGTTATGAGAAAAATTTATGTGAACAAAGTGAAGGAACAACAAGGACCGAATCAGGTATGTGGTTTATGCTCTTCTGGTTATCATTACACTGATCAATGTTCAGAAGTGCAGGGGACTGAAAATTGTGAAATTTCCTATAAAGAAAGTAAAATCTAGTCAAATCAACCACGTCAATCCCAACAAGGATATGGATTACTATATAACTAGGATAGGCCTCCATTTCAAAACCAATACCAAAACAACCTCCATTCCAACACCAACAATACCAGAATCCTCCACCATTCCAACAACCCTATAAACATCCATACCAGCAGAAACCATATGAACAACCTTCAATTAGTTCTCATAGGAACCACCCATAAATTGATATTGAATATCTAAATAAGTCAATGAAAAATTTAGATAATAAATTTGACAATCTTATGGATATTCTAACCAAAAATCAAGGAAAACTCCCAGCACAAATAGTTCCAAATCCCAAAGAAAAGGTGAGCATTATTACAACACGAAGTGGAAAAGGGATAATGTCACCTAAACAAAGTGAGGATGATGATTATAAGAAACCTACTGAAGCACAACACATTCATTAAAAATATGGATACTAGAACAACAAATGAGAAAGAATTAGGTTTAGAAAGGAAAGGCCAGAAACACATTTGCAAAAACAACAAAGGGAGAGGAATGATATACAAGCACCATTCCCATCTGCATTAGTTGAGTCAACAAAGTTTGAAGAAGGGAGACTTCAAAAATAAATTCAGAAAACTTTTCAGAAAGTCTAGATCAATATCCCACTACTAGATGCAATCAAACAAATCCCTAAGTATGAAATTTTTTTGAAGGAGTTGTGAAAAAAAGAAGGCGGTTGTATGGAAATAAGATAATTAGCTTAGGAAGAAGTGTCTCAGCACTGATCACACCAATGATACCAAAAAAATATCAAGATCTAGGTACATTCTCTATTCCATGCACTATTAGTTATTTAAATTTTATTAATGCACTATGTGATCTAAGAGCTTCAATAAATGTTATGCCTCACTCAGTATTTTCATCCTTGCAGATCGGAGAACTAAAACCAACTCGAGTGGTGGTCCAATTACTAAATAGATCCACCGTTTTACTAGCTGGAGTTATAGAAGATGTACTCATTGGAGTAAGTGGATTGATCTTTCCAGCATACTTTTATGTCCTTTCCATGGAAGAAGACAGAGCTTCAGGCCGCTCTCCCATCATCCTAGGGAGACCCTTCCTAAAAATAGAAAGGACTATCATCAATGTCCATGAAGGAACACTCACAATGGAACTTGTAGATACTACAGTGCATTTCAACATTCTTGATGCAATGAAACATTCTTCTAGTAATCACTCACTTTATGCGATCTCCCATGAAGAAGGTATAGAACCAATTGAAGATTAAAGTATACTTCTTGACTTCATATCATTGGGAGAACATTTTTAATTTAAAAATTTCAATTACCATGAACCTGAAAATCCTAAAATTGTGTTAGAGAATGAGGTAAAATATGAATTTTCTGATGATTTATTAAAAGAATATGAGATGATACCAGATATTCCAGTCTTAGGAATAAGATACCTTAATTCAATGTCATCCCTTGAACAACCCCCATGTATGGAACTTAAGCCATTTCTAAGTGATTTGAAGTATGCTTACCTAATGGAAGGAGAGAAATTTCCTGTAATAATTTCCAATAACTTATCCCATTCACAAGAGGAAACTCTAATTGACCTACTCAAAATAAATGTCCAAGATGTTGGATGGAGTTTAGGTGATATACCCAAAATCAATCCCAAGGTTTTCTCTCATAGAATATTTTTAGAAATTGATTCATGACCAGTTAGAAAACCTCAAAGAATACTTAATACCACAATCATGGAGGTTGTTAATAAAGAAATAGATAAACTGCTAGCAGTTGACATCATTTTTCCAATATCTGATTCTCAATGGGTCAGCCCCATTCATGTAGTCCCAAAGAAAACTAGCCTAAAAAATATAAAAAATAAAACAAATGAATTGATCCCCATGAGAGTACAAAATAGTTGGAGAGTGTGTATAGATTACAGGAAGATAAATCAAGTTACCCAAAAATACTACTTCCCCATTCCATTCATTGATCAAATTCTAGAAAGGTTAGCTGGAAAAACCCATTACTGTTTTTTAGATGGATTCTTAGGATACTTTCAGGTACCGATCACACCAGAAGATTAGGAGAAGACGGCCTTCACCTTTCCATTTGGTACATTCGCCTACAAAAGGATACCTTTTGAGCTATGTAATGCCCCAGGTACATTTCAACGGTGTATGGTGAGTATTTTATCAGATCATATTGAGGACTTCTTGGAGGTATTTCTTGATGATTTCACAGTTTTTGGTAATTCATTTGATCATTGCTTAAGAAATTTGGAAAAAGTTTTGAAAACATGCATTCAAAAGAATCTTGTCTTAAATTTTGAAAAAATTCATTTCATGGTTGAAAATGGAATAGTGTTGGGGCACATAATTTCACAAAAAGGGATAAAGTTTGATAAATCAAAAGTTGAAGTAATAAATTCCTTTCCATATCCAACTTGTTTAAAACATGTTAGATCCTTTTTAGGACATGCTGGATTTTACATAAGGTTCATCAAAGATATTAGTAATATTTATCTCCCTATATTAAGATTACTACTAAAAGAAGTTGAATTTAATATTGATTATGCATGCAGAAAGTCATTTGATTAACTGAAGAAAAGGTTGATCACACCTCCAATAATGCAACCACCCAACTAGGATTACCCTTTTGAGTTGCTTTGTGATGCATCCAACCAAGCAGTGGGAGATTCTCTATCACAAAGAATTGAAAGAAATCCTCAAGTAATATCATATGCATCATGGACCTTGGATTCCACACAAATAAATTACACAACCACCGAGAAGGAGTTCCTTGCAGTTGTCTTTGCACTAGATAAATTCTGATCATATCTTCTTGGAACTAAAGTTGTTTTTTCTGATCATGCAGCACTCAGGTATTTAATGAAAAAGGCAGATTCAAAGACAAGGCTAGTGATATGTATGATAATCTTACAAGATTTCAATTTGGAAATTAAAGATAAAAATGGAACTGAAAATCAGGTGGCTGATCATCTAAGTCGACTACCCCACACCGTTGAAGGAGAAATTTCAAACCAGATCCAAATTAATGATGAGCTTCCTAGAGAACAACTCTACATCATCAACAGTGAAATTCCATGGTATGCCAATATAGTCAATTATCTGGTAACATCTCAAGTCCCATCTCATTTAAATTCCCACAAAATTCTAAATATGAAATATGAATCTAGATATTACATTTGGGATGATCCATTTCTTTGGAAGATTTGTAATGACCAAGTAATAAGAAGATGTTTTCCTGAAAATGAAATTAATTATTTCTTTGAGTTTTGTCACACATTATCTTTTGAAGGCCACTTTGGACCTCAAAGGATAGCAAGGAAGGTTTTAGAATATGGAATTTATTGGCCCAACCTTTTTAAAGATGACCATGATTTTTGTAAAAGGTGTGAAAAATGTCAATTTTCTAGAAATATTTCAAAGAGAAAAGAAATTACCCAACAACCACTTAATTTTTGTGAAATTTTTGAAGTTTGGGGAATATATTTTATGGGCCCTTTCCCAATTTCATTTTAAAATTATTATATATTTCTTATTGTTGATTATGTTTCCAAATGGGTGGAAGCAAAATCCATCAGGACTGACGATGATTAAGTTGTTTGTGATTTTGTCAAGAATAACATATTTTGTAGGTTTGGAGTTCCTAGAGAAATAATTAGTGATCAAGGGACTCACTTTTTCAATAGGATATTAGAAACATTGCTGAAGAAATATGGGGTACGTCATAAAACATCAACTCCCTATCATCCACAGATTAATGGTCAAGCTGAAGTATCCAATAGGGAAATAAAAGGGATTTTAGAAAAGTCTGTTAATCCAAATAGGAAGTATTGGAGACAAAGGTTGGAAGACAAATTATGGTCTTATAGGACTGCCTAAAAAACCCCGATTGGAATGAGTCCATATAGGTTGATTTATGGGAAAAGCTATCACCTACTTGTGGAACTGGAACATAAAGCATACTGGGCTGTGAGGAAGATAATTTTGGATCTTGAAAGTGCTGGGAAGGAGAGAATATTACAGTTGTAGGAGCTAGAAGAAATTATAAGGGAATATTTTGAAAATTCCAGGATTTATAAAGAGAGAACAATAGTGGCTCATGACAAGTTGATCCAAACAAAAAACTTCCATCCTAGAGACATGGTGCTATTATTCAACTCAAGACTAAAGTTGATGCCATGTAAACTTAGTTCTAGATGGGAAGGTCCATTTATATTTACTCATGTATATCCTTTTGGTACTGTGAAAATTTTGAAGGATGGAGAGAGGAAGCCATTCACTGTTAATGGTCATCCGTTGAAGAAATTCCTTGGGCCCATACCATCAGAGCCAGTTGAAAAGATCACACTACTCAAACTCATTTATCAATAAATCCATCAGGTTATACATTTTCGTTAAACTTTATTTATTGATATGATTCAATTATAAATATTCTTACATGTTAAATTAATTTTAATGCATTGCAAACACTGCATCATTTAAGTGTGGGGGAGGGAACATTTATAGTTTAGTATTTTTAGTTGTGTGTTTTTCAAATTTTTGTGTGTTTTTTTTGAAACTTTTGTGCTTAAATGATTATCATTGCATATTTTAAAACCCATGTCAATGTGTGAAACAATTTATCCCATGAAACTGAGCTTAAATGAATGCTGAAATTGAATTTGTTTCAAGTTCAAATATTTGGAAATTTCATGAAAAGTACTCTGATTTTTTAATCTAATGTCACAATTCACTATCTTTATATTTGAAATCACTTTCCTGTGAGGCTTATAAACCTAATTTTCATAATCTTTTATTTCACCTAACTTCTTGAGAGAACCATACCATGCTTGATTTAACCATAATTTGATTTATTTTTGTCAAAACTTGAGTTTTTGAGGTACATGTATTTTAAATGATTGAGGTGTTTCTTTGGTATTAAAGCCCCCTTTTCAAAATAATCCTTTTTATAATGGCCAACCTTTTACATTTAATCCTTATATCCCTATAATCCATGAAAAACCTGTTAGCTTAGCCACATTACAAGGAAATTTTCCCTATCCAACCTGCTCTTGAAATGAAATTGAATAATTTAGTTGAACTTAAGTGTGGGGGGAGGTTGACTTGTATTGTGATATCTCATTTAGAGATACTTTGGGTGGAAAATAAAATATTGAAGATATGTTCTTTCTACTAAAAAAATAATTATGTTGAAAGTTGTTCCTTTTCTGGAGATTTCATGATAAGTGAATTTGTGCCTTTCTGGAGCTTCCAATGGAGAAAGAAAGTTGTGCCTATTTAGAGCTTTAAAAAAATCATGTTTGAGATGACTAATATTTTTTCTGATGAAACGATGAATGGTGTGAAATTTCACTGATTTTTCATGTTGATGGAGCATATTTTCTACTAAGGGGAGTGAGGAGAAGACCATATTTAAGTAAAAATTTGAATAATGCAATTTTGCTTCAAAAAGAGCCAAGCCCACCTTATTCAGCCTCAGAATTTGTCACATCTAAATCCTACCAACCTGAAGCCATAGAACAACCATGAAAATTCCTCATGATAAAAATATGTGCTTGACTCATATCGGGTGGAGATTTAAGAATTTATCAAGCCTATGGTGACCCTTTCATGAGTATTGGATGAGAAACACGTTGTTGAAAATTTATATTTGTGTGATGAGAAAAAAAATGAATGTTAGGTAAGTATTTTGTGTGTGTGGGAGAATAAATGAAGAGGAAATATATTTAATGAACTAAATTGAGAACTTGGAATAATGGTTGTTGATGAGGCATGGTATCTTTTGTTTCTTGGTGTTAAATTGTTAGATCTCATGGATAAGTGTTTTAAATTTGCTTTGATTTAATATCGATGTTTACGTGTCCAGGAGTCCAAGTGATAAGTGTGGGGGAATTGACAGAGCTCATATTTTCATATTTATAAATATGTATATAAATTATTTAATCCCTTCACATTAATCAATTTGATCTTATTTGCATCATTTTATGACTTTTGGTGACTTTTGAGCTTAAATGTCAAAAGTGGTTAATTCGGGACATTAAACAGATTTATGTTGCCTCTGTATTTCAAGCATACGTCCTACATTTTTCATCCACTTCACCTGTTTCATTTTTTTAGGATTTAATAATTTGTTTTCTACATATAAGTCTTCAGGACCCAAATCCAATTCGAACTCCAACAAGACAAAACAAATCGGTCAATATGAACACTTATTCTGGCCGGCAGAATGGACATGACTTCATTAAATGATCAGTATCTCAGGCTACCAACCATCAAATGGGGTGATTCTAGATGGTTCAGAAATAAAACTTGATGGGGAATCTTCAAATTAAATTTTATGGAGAACTGAGTTGATTAAGGCCACCCTTCAACCGGTCAAAGTATGGTTGGTGGAATAGTGATTGGAATCCAGGAAAAGTAATGTCTAATAATTCAGCCATAACTCATTCCACCCGGATCAAAATGATTTCAGACATCATGGGTAGATGTACAACTTCATTATACACCTCCTATAAGAAGGTACCTCGGCCTTATTCAAAGATATGGTGGGATAACCAAAGTTGAAATTCTGGAGAACTGAATCTGTAGGATAAAATTATGTTCTTTATTTTCACTTCTTACTTCTTCTTATTTTTGTAATGCCTTAATCTTCCTCATTATTATAAATTACGCTTACCATGGTGGGGTATACATATGAGGTGATTTTGGGAGTGAAGGTTTTATATTTTTAATTCTTTTAGTTCTTACATTTTATTGAATAAAAACTATATCTCTTCTGTGAAGTTGTTTTCAAATTATAAAAATAGAATTTATTATCTTATGCGATCGTATTCAATTTTATATTATGTTGTTATTATTGATTTTATAAATGATAATTTTTATCCCTCCATTAGGTTCTGGTCTACATTCAATAGAATAATATCAGGGCTTAGTGGTGAAGTACTTGGCGATCACTAGTACATGTGGGAGGGGTGGTGAATATTCATGATTATTTAGGATAAACAATACCCAATTGGGAATTGTATGATATAATTGGGGGTGATCACTATAACTCTATCACACAACTGAAGAAGTGTATACCAAACTATAGTTTTGTTAAACCATTTAACCAAAGAAGTGAGTCAAAGTAATTATGGAATCTCACTTAAATCAACTTAGCAAAAGAGGATTGAATAAAATGGAACAAGGATAGTATTGCAATTATAAAACCGACCCTGACTTGATCACCCATCTCATAAAATAGTTTTTAAATCACTTTAATTCCATATTTTTCTTGAATATCTTCCTTAATTTCTTCTTTTCTTCTATTTCTCTCTTTTATTTCAAAACCAAACAATTTCAAAAACACTTAAATTTTTCTCTAATTAAAAAGTGACAAACTATTTTGTGTGCACTCCTCATCGGGATACAACCTAGGTTAACCATTATACTATATTTAAACTTAGTAAATAAAAGTTTTTCCGCATCCAACGATAGGAACATGTCAAAAATCCCCTAAGAGGTGATAATTTTGAAGTGTGTTCTTTATCTGTTGGTGTGACCTTGGATGTTTTTCAAGAGTCGCTACTATAGTATTATCATAATACAATGTGATAAGGTTTTTACTTCTAGGTACCACATCAATATTTTGGAAAAAGTTTTGTATACAAACAAATTCCTTGGATATATCAGAAGCCTCTATATACTTGGACTTCACTACAGAATCAGAAAAATTGACTGCTTTGACCTCTTCTAGTTCAAAAATCCACCATTGATACAGAAAACAAATCCTAACTGCAACTCTATATCATTCTTATCTATTTGAAAACTAGTATCAATATAACCCCTGATGACTAGATTCTTGTCTCCTACATACAGTGGGAATATATCCTTAGTTCTTCTCAGATACTTGAGGATATCCTTAACAGCATACCAATGTTGTTATACTAGATCTTCTTAATATCATCCTAACATGATTAATGCATAGGAAACATCAAGTCTAGTACATAACATGGCATACATGATTGATCCTATCACTAAAATGTATGAGATCTTACTCACTCTCTCTTTCTCTTATTGTGTCTGAGGACACATTTTCTTATAAAGATGTATACCATGTGACAGTAGACCACATCCTATATTGGATTGTTCTATACTAAATCTCTTTAGTATCTAATCAATGTATGTAATTTTACTAATTCCAAGCAGCCTCTTGGATCTATCACAAATTATCTTTATCCCTGTAATATAGGTTTTTTCACCTAATCCCTTCATGGAGAAATGCTTGTTCATTCAGTCCTTAACAAACTTTAATATTGATATGTTTTTTCCAAAAATTAATATGTCATCAACATATAGTACTAGTATGAAGACCTCATTCCCACTAATCCTCTTGTAAACACATGGATCACATTCATTCTTAATGTAACAAAATTCTTTTATAACTTCATCGAATCAAATGATCTATGACCTAGATTAATTATTCAATTCATAAATGTATCTCTGAAACTTGAAAATCATTTTTGAATCACCTAGATTCACAAACCCTTCCATTTGTGTCATATATACATATTTATAAAGGTTCCCATTAAGGAAATATATTTTGACATCCATTTTCCAAATTTCATAGTCATTATAAGTTGTTATAGATTGTATAATTATGATGTATTTAAACATAGAAACGGTGAAAAGGTTTCATCATAGTCAATTACTTGACATTTTTTAAACCCTTTATTCACTATCCTTGCTTTATAGGTATTTACTTTACCTTCAATTTCTAGTTTTCTCTTGAATACCCATTTGCAACCTATGGGCTTTACATCAACCGGCGCATCGACCAGAACCCAAACTTGGTTCTGATATATGGAATTCATTTCAGAATTCATGGATTCATTCTATATTTTATATTCTGAGATATCTACTACTTGTTTGTAGGAGATAGGTTCACCATTGTCAACCAAAAATGAGTCACCATCTTTAGTGACTAGAAAATCATATCTTTTCAGTTCTCTTACGCAATACTTGTGTTTCATGAACTACTTATTCCATGGGGACCTATGGAATCTATTCCTATACCAACTATTATGTATCTTGATCTTTAACTTCATCAAATTCAATCTTAATCTAACTATAATTTTTAGGATGTTCTCCCTATCAAGAAAGAGGGCTTGTCTAGAGACAATCACTTTCTTGTTTGAGGGGTTGTATAGGTAGTATCCCTTTGTTTCCTTAGAATACCTGATAAAGATATAATCTGTGCCTTGGGGTGCTGCTTTGTTTCGTGAGAAGTCCTTAACAAAAATCTCGCAACTCCATATACATGTATGCGGCAGAATGGGTTTCTTTACACTCCATAACTCGAAGGGAATTCTATTTTCCACTTTAGTTGGAACTCAGTTGAATGTATATGTCTTAGTTTGTAAGGAATATCCCCAAAAGGATAATGGAAGATCGACATGACTCATCATAGACCTTACCATGTCTAACAATGTACAGTTCCTTCTATCACTAACATCATTCCACTGTGGTGTGTCAAGTGGAGTGAGTTAAGATAGAATATCAAACTCCCATAAAAATTCCATAAACTCTCAGTTAAGATATTGACCACCTTGATCAAAAAAAAATTTATTTATCTTCATTACGATTTTATTCTCTAATTATTCTTGAATTCTTTGAATTTTTCAAAGGACTCATACTTATACCACATCAAGTAGACATAGTCATATCTACTCAAGTCATCAGTAAAAGTTAAGAAGTAAGAATACTCACCTCTAGATTCTATTGGAAATGGTCCACACACATTAGTGTGTACCAATCCTAAAATATATATGGAAATTTCACCCTGTACAAGGAATAATGGTTTGGTTATTTTTTCATATAAACAAGAATGTCATCTTTCAAGTGGTTTTATCTCAGAATAGTCTAAATAAAAAATCCTGACAGATCTTTTTCAAATGATTCTAATTTACATTACCAAGACAATGATGCCATGGTTGGGTGTTATATGACTCATGTGAACATGATTATTTATCTATTTCTAATACTTGGTTTCCATAATTTAACACATAAAGACTGTTATTTAAATCCATCATACCATACCATATGTTGTCTTTATAAAAGAAACAACTTTTATTACCAAAATTGAAAATAAAATCATCTGCATCTAGGAATGACACATAAATTATATTCTTGGTAATAGTTGGTACATAATAACAATCTCTTAATCCAATATCATTTTTATTGGAAATGAAAGGTGGTAGTCACCAATGGCTAGAACAGCCAGTCTTATTCCATTGGAAGCGAACAAATCCACCTCTCCTCTAGAAATATTTCAGAATCTACTTGGTTCTTGTATTTGGATACATATGTGAGCACTATAAGTTGTATCTGATACCCAATGTACAGATATTGAAATATTGCACTTGATAATGAGTGAACCTTTAGCTTTCCCTTTCTTCCAGGTGAATTTATTCTTCCAGTGATCTTACTTTCCACATGTAAAACATCCTACCTTGTTTTCCTTACTCTGCCTCTAGATCTTCCTCTTCTTAGAAGGATAGTACTTGATAGATTTATACTTGTTATGAGTCTTGGTAATCTTCTCTTTGTTCTTCATTTCTTATCCACCATAAGGAATACATGTTTATCACACCTCATGTCCCTATCCACTTGGAAAATCTGAGTAAGAAGTTCTAAAAGACTCTTCTCATTATTTCTCATGTTATAATTAACAATAAAACTAAAGAAGGAATTGGGTAGTGAGGAAAGTATGAGATCTGTACGCAACTCATTAGGTAATTTAATCTTTAAGATGTCAAATCACTTAATGTATCCAATAATCTTGACTACATGAGGCCCCTCTAGAATAGAATTTTCAATATTGGTTGTAAAAAACCATTGTAGATCTCATATCTTTCATGTATCACCTTCTCTTGATAGAGATCCCAAATGTGATACATCATGTAATACGTGTCCATGTCCTTAGGTTGCTTTAAAATATCATTTTTTGTAGATGATAACATGAAATAATGAACATTTTTAGCATCATTTAAATGATTCTCATAGAGAGATAACTCTTCCTCACTAATGTAATGGTATGTGCTCTATCGGTCCATTACTTTTCTGATTTTGGTTGTTGGAGGTTTTGGGGGAGGTTCTGGGAGTTTTCGTGGGAGTTAAAGGTGAAATAGAGATTCTGTAATAAATACATGTTGTGTAAGTGTATTACACAATGTTAAAGTTGGTTTCATGGTTTTTTAGGGATGGTTCATGACATGTATATTTTCAAGGTTAAATAAAAAAGGTGATGTGATTTTTGGTAAAACTGAACCCCAAGGATTATAAGATGTGAAATGGGATTACACATCATGTAAACCCCCGATCCAGTGTAGTTTTAAAATTATTTTTTCAGTCAAATTTTCATTCATTCAGTCACAGCTTATTCTTCCTCTCATTTTGGGTGAACCCTAGGTTCCTCGAGGAGTTCTTCAAGACCTCTTCCTCCCTCTTTGATATTTTGGTCAAGATGGTTGTTTTTTGGGAATTTTTGGTTGATTTGTGGTAGGTTATGTTCCCTTCTTAGTGTTTTTTCTTCCATTCTTCTCCTGGGGATTCACTACAGCGATGCTGTTATGGTTTTCAGTTTGTGTTGGGTTTATTTTTTATGTTATTTGGTTTCTATTTAGTTTGATCCATGGTTCCCAGGGTGTGGTAGTGTTTTGTGATCATTCTTCTTCACCCATTGGGGCACAGCGTGTCAGTAAGCTTCTTTGAGGTAGGGATTCGCTTGTTTCTCCTTATTATGTATCATTTTGGAGGGGTTTACATTAGTTTATCTATGGGTTATGGTTTTTTCTGCTTAATCAAAGATAAATAATTGGTTAATTAAATTTAAAGGGGTAAATGGGGTATGATTCTCATGTTTTTACATATTTATTTATTATTTGTGATATTTTGAATAGTACGGGCTTGATGCCCCACTGAAAATTATCATCGTTGGGGGCTTTGTTTGAGCTGGATATATGTGTTTTGATTTCTAATTTAATTTTTATTGTTGTAAAATCACTCAAAAATGGAAATTGATTAACCACTTATATTTTTCTAATGAAATTGTTTCCCTAGGATTTTGTCTTGTGTGATAATACCCAAAAAATAAAGTGGAATGTGATAAAAGCCCCTTTGTAAATTTGTGAAATGATCTTGATTTGTTGTGATGTGCAATAGTTATTGAGGAATGGAAATGTGTGATTGGGGTATCTGGTGCTGATAGTTTGTTTGTTTGTTTATGATTTTGGGCAGTGAGGAGGTAGTTTGTTTGGTCGCACTTTTGGGGCGGTGAGGAGGCAGTTTGTTTGTTCATGCTTAAAACAACTATGCTATTTATTTCATATTTAAACATGATTTATTGCATAAAATTTCACTTAATACAACCAAAAATATCTATAGTTCTAGTTTCTTTTGGGTTTAGGAACATTAAATAACAACTTAAAACATTAAAAGAAACATCTTTATTGAAAAATTATTTAACATGACCAAAACATTCCATCGTACTTAACATTGCATGGGATAACCTAAGGAAATACATAAGAAATGGTTGAGTTATAAAGCATAGTAAGGGAATAGACATGGAATAACATGAGGATAAAAATACATGTTAGACAAGGAATATCAATGAGGCCTAAAGGAACATGAATAATAAATCATGATATACCATGATAATCAAAACATGGGAAATGTGGAAACAACTTAAAACACTGTATCATAAATATAAATCAAAGATAAACTTCCAAGAATTAATGGTGTAAAAAAGTACATAAAGTAATAAAGTAAACCCTCATCACAACATGACCTATCATGATACTAAACATAACCCAATGCATTGACCTCTATCTGGGCACACCCTTCATAAATATTTCAATATCATGCTTAAGTGTGCCATATAGATCATATAACATGGATTCATTCAACATCATAATTTTATTACAAGATATAAAAATTTGGAATACATACATGTAAGTCTGAAATCAATAATTATATTTTCATAAATATGAATACGCTAGATAGAGTAATTGGTATGGTATTCACTACACATATATGGTAAATTGTGGGGAAATTTTGGCAGTATAACAACATCATTTAGAAATTCATAAATTTGGTTGATGAGGGTGAAAGGATTTTCTAATCATTTATAAATGAAATGGATAGTAATAAGGACATTTAATAACATTACCAAATATAATTAATTGGAAATAGAAGGTGTAACATAATAAATAATCTTGAAAAAAGAGGAGAAAGCAAAAGAACCCTTAGAAAATTTCGGCATGGTAATGGGTGTACATAAAGGTTATTAAGAGGGTTAAATGAGATTTAAAGGGGATATAATCATTTAAAAATAAAATGGAAATTAAGGGGGATAGATAATAATGTATCCCAACTTAATAAAATGGAAATTTAAGGCTATATCATAAATGAAGTTCTTGATAAAAATAGTAGAGAGAGAATCCCTAACAAAATTTCAGCATAGTAACAGGTGTACATAAAAGATTATAGGGGGAATTAATGAGAGTTAAAGGAATATATAATCATTTATAAATAAAATTTACAATAAGGGGATCATGGAATATCATATACCATCATATTAAAATGGAATTTAAGAAGCATAATATAAAAGGAGTGCTTGAATGGAAATAAGAAGAGAGAAATCCCTAACTTGGATGTGTGACTCCAAAGGCTTAAGAGAGTCTTCTTGGAAGCTTGGGGTGCCTTGGGAGGACTATAGAGAGTATAGTCCAGAGTGTGTATGAGATTCAAGTATTTTTAGTAAAGATAAATGGGAGCTTGGGTGGGTTTATATATTAAAGGAGGGGGATTTCTTTATTATTTTGGTTTTGAAAAGTACATAAAAATATTTAAAACCAAAAACCATCCCTTGTTTTTTTCCCACAGTTTCTACCAAAGGGGATTAGAATACATTATTTTATAAGGCCAATTTTTTAAGATAATAAAATATTTCCCTTTCTTATGTAGAGGTGAGTCAAACTTTCAAAGAAAAAATATTAAAATCATAAAATATTTTATAAGTCTTGGAGAATTAAATAAATACTTATAAAATAAAATTAAAATAATATTATTTTAGAATAAAAACATATATTTGGAATATTATACCTTTATAGTATTTATTACATTACTATTGGGCTATTATGATGTCATAAAACACACTGTATATTTATACGATATTTAATTTTTACCCAAAATTTTGATTGTGTCAGAAAATTATAAAAAATTCACCGTTGGATAGTTTTTGACGTATTTATTCAAAAAATAATATTCATTTTCTTTAAATAAATTTCTAAATATTAGAATTTTTAATTTTAAAATAAAAATTTGCATTTATTGAAAATGACAGGTTTTGGTCAATAACAGTTTTCAAACCCTAATAAATATTACATTTGGCTTCATAAAAATTATATGATCATTTATATTTAAAAAAATTAATTTAATAATAATTTTTTATTAAAATATTATTTATTTCAAAAATCCATTAATTTATCAAAATAGATTTCTTAATTGAATTTGAATATTAACCATAAATATTATTTGTGCTTTAAAAATAATTTATAAAGTAATAATAATAGGAAGAAAATATATTAAATATTCTATATAAAAATAATGTACATATTCCTATTTCTAGGGTCTTGATACATATCCCTTTATTACACCAGCATATTCCCTAAGAGTAAGGTGTGTGATGGTGGGCCTTCCAAGGGGTCGTTTGGTGAACATAGTTTGGGTCTTGATCTCGATGAGCTTGAACTTCTCTTGTAAATAGTTTCACTCATGCTTAAGTTTTTCAATCTCAACTTGGTCTTGGTCTAGGGAAAATCCCATAAATTCTATCTCCCTCAGAATCTACAATATATGGGTTTCATAGGGTATAATCCTATTGGTTGAGGTCATCACTTCCTTTTTATGTTCCAAAAGGATTTATTAAAACCCTATATTTATACTAGTCATGTGATCACTGTTCAATGGATATATTATAAATGGTAAAGATACATAATGGTCATTTAAAATACAATTGGATATAATAAAATAAGTCCATGTTTTTTCTATAACTATAAGAAATTTAATTAAATCAAAAAGGTGAATTTCATTCATAAAAGTTTAGGTCATTACAGTGCTTTTGGGTCAGCGAGGATGTAGTTTGTTGGGACATGATTTTGGGGTGGAAAGGGGGTGGTATTTTTTGCCATAATTTTGGGGTGGAGAGTATGTGGTTTGTTTGGCCGTGCTTTTGGGACGGTGAGGTGGTGGTTTCTTTGTTCTAGATGCTCGAGTAGTGATGGAATAAATTAATAATTGCTTAATAATGTTTAAAATGACATGGATTGGTTTGGTTAATGATATGAAAGTGGTTAATGAAATATTAAATGGTGGATTGTTATGTTAAATACGGTTGGTGATAAATAATGAAAAGAATGGAATGATTAAATATAATTGGTTGGAAATGTGGAATGGGATTTGTGGCTTATTGTGTAGTGTATTCATTTAGAGGTGGCATTAAAAGTGACAGTTTTGTTTGTTGGTTTATTTTTGAACCCATAGATTGGTCTTGAATGTTTGATATTATATATATACAAGTATATTATTGTTATTTATATATTCTCCTCAGCCATGTCAAGAACTATGTTCTTATATCTATATAGTCACGTGGGGGTTTTTTCCCTGACATCCAGTAAAGAGTACGGATGGATTAATACCAACTCTTTCCCACTCTCACTTCTAAGTGAGGTAGGTATTGCATAGGATGTGATGTATGGAGGTATATTAGTGCATTAGAATGTGGTTGTGATAGCCCAGGTGTTTTTAGCTGAGGTGTGAAGGCCTAGGTGTTTTTGAGCTAGACGTGATCGTGCTTGTGGGGTGGTGGCCTAGGTGTTTTTGGGAGACATGTGTTGTAGTCATGCTTATGGGGTGGCAAGCCTAGGTGTATATGTATTAGGTATGTTGTGACTATGCTTGTGGGGTGATGTGGTATACGGAAAATATGGGATCACTATGGAATACAATGTTAGGTGTGGGAGTGGCATTCCAGTGGGAAAGCGGTGAAGGTTACCCTTATCGATGTGATTCTTATTATACTATATTACTTAGTTTTCATTATTTGGTGAGAATAACTTTGTGAGGTTGGTATGGTTAGTATATCATGATAGGTTCTATTTTATTCTGTTGTTTTCTCATAGGTTCATTAGTATGATTCTTTCACATGTGCATGAGATACTTGAGTTTTTTCTACGGAGTATACTTGTATACTCACCCTATATATATAAAACTATTTTCCAGTTTCCAGGAAGATTATGTGGATCATGTGAATTACTAGCTCAGACCTTTAGATAGTTTCTATGTCACTGATTTATCTTTACTTTGGCTATTTACTTTGGATACTTTTATATGTATCAATTATTTTTATACATGCATTGTGCGATGATTTTTGGTTTTCTTTTATATATTTCTTATATTTTTTTTTTGGATGATTCATCTTATCTCCCAATCCTATTTATATTATAGAGGTTAATTTCTTCCATACATGATATTTTTATACCCTCGGTACTAGTCTCCAACCTCAGGCCTACTGAAGTTGGGAATAAGGGGGTCATTATCTCTCTCCCTTCATTACGATATCTTTTGAGGGAGGAGGTCCTGATAGAGTGGTATCAAAGGTAATGGTTGAGAGATAGGATGAAGTTTGGAGTTTGGAATGGTGAGGGTTGCATGGGTTGGTATCGAAATAGTTTTATTTAACCTTGGTGTGTGATATAGGCCAGGGAGACCAACTAGGACATAGGATTTTAGGGCCCTCCATGATCCAATTCACATACACTAAGATTATTGAACAGTCAAGTGAGGTGGACCTGCTTGTAGGGTAGAAGCCTAGGAGTGGTACATGCATCATAGTGACTTGTTTTATTTTTTTAATTGGGTTGTTTTGGGAATGTTTAATTGGATAACAAAATAAATTAAATTAGTTAAAATGAATCTTAATGAAGTTTCATACTACTCAGGATAAGGAAATCCTTGTTTTCCTTTCATCTATGGCTCTCGTTCATCATTTTCATGTGGATCGATGGATTACCAGGTCCCTTTGATAGTAATTCAGATGTGGGGAGATGTGATTCAATGGTTCACACTATATTTGGGAGAGCAGAAGGAGATAGATGTTTTGTGGTACAACTTCCAGAAGAAGTTTTTGGTAGATTTACTTTCATCGACCATGATGGAAGTAAAGAGGCAAGAGCTTCTTTCTATTTAGCAGGGGAGCATGTTAGTGCATGGGGTGAAAATAAAGTTCAAGGAAATTTTGTGTTTTACCTCAAATCTTTTTCCAAATGAGGATTCTTTTGTGAGACATCTTGAGAAGGCACTTCATCCTTCTATCCAGTATGCAGTAACTCCTTTTACATTGTCGATGTATCTCGAGGTTCAGAATAAGGTAGAGGTGATCGAGTGGATGCACTCATGAGGAATCAATAATAAATTCCCTCTAGTGGTGATCCACATGTGTTCCAAAAATATTTTAATGTTTCTATAGGAATATTTGGGTGCTAGCACAGAAGATCCTATTGCTTGTGTCATTCACCTTTGATCGCCCCGTGAATCACTTCCAAATGATTCTATTTGATCTCTCATGACTCAAGAGTGGAAGGTGGAGGAATATCTCTCTCTATTCTTGGGATCTTTCTTGGAGAAGGTATCACTCTAGAGCTTCAAGAGGATTCTATTGATTTCATTGTACACAATAAAAGAAAATGAATAGGCGCTCCTGAAAAATAATATAATTTTGTTTATATATCACTAGGGTTAGAACTAAATAATTGCACAAGTAACCTTTATTATTTATTTAATCCATGTGAATACTCATATATTTAATAATATTATTGTTATTGTTTCTTTACATGAGCTAAAAACATTAATTAAATTAAATATTATTTAATCAAATAATATTCAATATATATTATTTCTCATCGGACTATTAAACTCGGTTCATCATTCATCCACAATATTTATCAAGCCTTGAATAATGACTATTAATTTAATAAATAAATATCATTGCATTATTTTCCAATAAATAAATAAATATTATATTCATTAAATAGAAAATAAATATTTATTAAATATTCTTCCCACGTAATATTCTCTCGAATAACTGGTGATAAAATATATGCAATTATGAAATCATGAATAATTACTAAACCACGTGTGTAAATAATATTTATTCAACTTGTTAAATAATAAATAATAATATATTATTTAACTAAGATTCTTGATACACTTAGTCTGTGACCCTTTATGTCTCTTTCTTAGTGGCATCTGGTGAAGTAGCCTAAAGTCCAATATTATCATCTAGAAACACACCAATATTCCCATAGAGAAAAAATTTAATTTCACAATGACATAACACCTCATACGGATGCTCATAGTTTAATATAATACCTTTATTATTATATCTATAATTAAGAAGGTTTCATGCTAGTTTCATCAACCTATGTGTTCAATATCTCTTTGAATTTCCAGAAATCAAACTTTCCTATAGTACATCATGGTCTGAAATTTATTTAGGCTATAGAATTGCCATCAAAGGGACTGAGATATCAACTTCTGTTAAATAACAGATTGGAAAAATCCTTTCTTTCATTATTAATTAATTCAATATTACTCGTGATGTGTCTAACATATCCTACCTCACTATGAACATATGCCGTCACAGTTTTCATCATTAGATCAAATTATGTGACTCATAATACTCATTAATAATAATATTAAATTTTATGGATTAATACACATGTATGTAGATAGGAACATCGAATGACACATATAAATGTGGATTTCCTACTGGAGGGTATCCTTCTCGTAATATCCTCAACTAGATATTACCAAGGGCATACACCATAACAAGGTGCTTCAAAGTCCTATGAGTCTCCACCCCTGATATACTATATCATTTGTATCCCAATAATTTTTTCATTTGGATATAGAACATATATTTAAAAAATACTATCATGTAACTTCTGGGTTCTCATCATAGTGGTGAACTACTATGACCTTTCAGTGAGACAACTACTCTTAAGACATTATCACATACCATGTTATGAAGAAGAACAATTATGACAGGATAAGAAGTTTATTAATATACAAAACTATGAATATATATTATCATAAAGTACACAAAATTTGGTTCTAGGGCACCAACATCAATAGAATCTCACTTGCACTAGATTCAACTGCAAACAACCTTTAATCTACTATCTCTCACATAATACACATGCTTCTTCTAAGATAAGATTTTAGTCAAATGGTCTGCTATGTTTTCTTCTGTGGTAACTCTTTTTACTGTAACTTCACCTCATGATCACATTGTTGATCATGTAAAATTATATGTTCTTTTGTTTTCACTATAATTTCTATAGTAAAGGAGGAACCCAAGGTCATATCTGGATGGAACCATAGATCATTAATTTATAAAAAGGGTTTTGATTATTTTTTTATGAAATTGATAATGGGATTAAGTTTTTTTGGGGTTTATGATTTCAAATAAAAATTGAAACTATATTACTAAGTGAGATAAACTGGTTGGATAAATCATGATCAACCCAGGTGAGTATCCCTTGATACTCAATCCATCATCGCTCTCAAGGGAAATGGGAAGGATAATTGATTCCTTGATTTATAAACATTGAAACTAGAATGGTATGTGAGTTCTTACTAGGTTAACACATAGAATTTTATTGATAAATGATATCGAATATCGGCAACCACTCAAAATAAATAAAATTTCATTGATGTAAGAACTGAACTCAATCAAGGAATCACATCAAAAACGTGATAAGATGGCCAGATTTGTGCCCATGGTAAAATTTTAAACAAGACAAGAACATTCATATTCATGGGTTCAAGCTTCTGAATTTTATCAACTGAAATAATCCATATGCACACTCATGAAAGGGAAGTGGTGATAAAAGAGATGAACATTCTCAAATAATCACAAGATATGGGTTATGCATGAAATCATGAGGATTCTTCTTAATTTTATTTTTATTTGATCATACCAAAATAAATGAAAATTTAAAAGGTATAAATTAAGAACAATAGAAAAAAAACTGAAAATTAAATTGCCTTATAAAGATTACAAGTGTGGAGCTCATCATTTATAACAAAGAACTCCCCCCCAAATTAATCACTAAAAGGTTTAGAAGTACATGACGGAGAAGAGGATTAAAATTGAATAATAAAGCTATCAAATTGAACTCACCCTTACCCCTAGTCATTACAATATTTTCAATGATCCATGGGGTAATTTTAAAGAGAAATTGAGAAAGTTGGATCCAATAAAATTCAATGGTATATGGGTCTAGATGAGTTGTTCATGAAATATTTTTCCACCAATTTGATTCGACTTGTTTACTAACCAAAACATGTTTAATTGTATTGAAATTCGATGGAGATGCGATTCTTCAAGTTATCTGTCTAATGGAGGTTGAACAATCCCAATTTAAGGTATTAGGACCATGTTAGGACCCATATGTAGAAGGATAGTCCAATCTAGCCTGCCCAAAATTTCTTCACATTGTAGGCCATGTTTGGGATTCCAAATGGATGAATTGGAATCCATGGTCTTCGAGATAAATTTATTCCACATAGTCTGACAGTTTTCTACTAATTTTCTTCCCAATTGGATCCATGTATTATCCCAAATAAATATTTAAGTCTAAAACTATGTTCAGGCTCTCATGCAGTTTGGCCCATTTTTCTTGAATTTCATTGTGGTCTCTCCAAATCACCTCCTCCTACAATTTAATCACTAAAAGAAGTAAAATTTCCCAATTTAATAGTTATAACCATTAAATTATTTAATAACAATTGAAGTGTAATTTTTTATTATATTTGGAATCTTAATTACAAAACCAGTTTAAAATAGTGGTTTAAGGGTGGAAATGAATAGTGAATCGCTATGTGATCACAACCCCCACCTAAAATTTTCACTCAAGGGAAAAGTCACATTTCCAAAAAAAATGATGCATGTAGATATTTCCAACTTCAGGAATATTTAAAATTCAATGAAATTTTAAATCATTATAGCAATGTGATCAAAGAAAAAACCACACCAAGGAGTTATTCTTAGTGATCATGGAAAAAGATATCTCGTAAATTATATCATAATGAAATTCAAATATAAGCATGATACTAATAAGGTATAGTAATGAAATGAATCAGATAATGAATGAAAATATGGAAAATTAATTTTAGAAATCTAATAAAAATCCACCTAACTAATATTTACCTTCTATTAAGTGAGAAATATTCACACTTCATGGTTTGGTGAAAAAATGCGTGGAGATATTAATTAATAAAATTTTCCTATAAACTATTCACATAAAGGGTATCATTAATATCAAATGTTTAATATAGATACAACCGTTTATATCATCAAAAAAATATCCAATCTACAAAAAAATTCACCACATTCTTAAATTCGTGATAAAACTCACATTCCATAATTGAGACAAATTTTCATTAAATGTTAAAACAATATGTAATCAGGAATTTCAACATGCATTTTTAGTAATCCCCATGATATCTGGAGAATAAGGGGGAAAGTTAAAAATATTATTTAGTAAGTGAAAAAGAGAAGAAAGAAGAAAGATGATAAAAATCCTAATGAAATCATAAAGGTAAAGAAAAGTAAAAATACTATTCAACAAGAAAAAAAGATAATAAAAAATAAATATGATGAAAATCCTAATCCACCCAGGAATGTACCCCCCCCCCCACCCACACCTAGAGTGTACAGTGTGCTTATAATAAAAGAGAATGTGGGAATGAATTATATTGAGCCATTAGGAATGAAGCTTACCTGGGTGGAGCTTTAGCCTGAAATTGTACATGAGGACCTTCTCAAAAACATGAAACTTCCACTGATGAATAATCTCATCATGGATAGAATTTTTCTTATCATTATAGAATCAGAAGTTCTCATATGTATCACACCAAATTTATTCTAACTCCTGAATCTAAAACTTCCTATGCTCACATGCATCTAAAATATTCACATTACAATGTTTTACAACCCAATATTCATAGTTCTCTACCTTTACTGGGATGTGAAAATCCATTCTAAACACAATATTGTACGGTGACATTTTGACCAAAGATTTAAAAGTAGTACGGTATGCCCAAATTGAATCATCCAAGCACAAACTCCAATCTCACCTATTAGGTTTTATAGTTTTTTTAAAGATTCTCTTAACTTCCTGATTTTAGATTTATTATTGTGTGCTAGTTTGGGAGTGATATGTACTAAAGAATTTACGGAGTGATTTTTTGATTATGTGATTGAAAAAATGTGAACCTTGGTCACTAATGATGAATCTTGGAAAAGAAAACCTACTAAAAATATATGGCCTCACAAAATCAAAAACCACTCAAGAGTCATTGAACCCAGTATCCTTGGATTCCGCACATTTATAGACATATTCAAGAACAAGTAATATGTACATTAAGAAAAATAAATTTGGAAAAGGCCTCATAAATTCAATGACCTATGCGTCAATGATTTCACAAAATAACATGAGTTGTTGGGGTATTTCATTCCTATTTGAGATATTTCCTATGAATTGACATTGTCTTCATGACTTATAAAACCAATGGGAATCTCTATAAAATATTGGATAATAATTTCCGGAGTCAAGAAACTTTTGAGTTGTACATTGAGATCTAAAGTGTCCCCTACAAGAAAAAGTGTGGCAGAAACTCAAAACCAAGGTAAACTCATGGTTAAGGACATGCCGATAAATAACCCGATCACTAAAAATTCTCTAGAAGTTTGGTTCATCCCAAATGTACCATCATGAATCTTTCTTAATTATCTAGTATTGTGAATTGATAAAATCAGTGGTAACCATATATGCTTCTAGAAAATTCAAAATTCCCACATGATAGGGGGTAAGGTTCACAACATCACAAAGGTTCTCATGGGAGAATAATTCTATAATGGGGAGGGATGAGTCAGCATGGTGGTTCAATAGTGGTGAAATCCTACTAATGTGGTCAGCTACCATATTTTCCACTCCTCTCTTATCTTGGATCTCAAGGTAAAACTCCTCTAGGGGGAACATCCACCAAATGATATGGGTCATAACTTTAGGTTTCTTAAGAAGAAAATAAAGGGCAACATGATCAGAAAACATAATGATTTTTTACCTAATAAGATATGAATGGAATTTTTTTAAGGAAAACAAAATAAAAAGACGTTCTTTTTCTGTGGTCGTATAGTTTTCCTATGTAGGGTCAAGGGTATGTGAGGCATACGTAATGACATGAGAAGACTTCTCAACCCTTTTTAATAAAACTAACCCAACTACAAAGTCAGAGGCATCACACACAAGTTCAAAGGGGAGATACCACCTTGGTGGTTGGATAATTGGAGTTGAGGTGAGACTCCTTTTTAGTGAATTGAATTCATCCTAAAAAATTTTATCAAATGAAAACTTAGAATATATTTGTAATAACTGGTACAAGGGAAGTGTGATCTTACTAATCGATGGTAAAAACCAACATGAACTAAGAAATATCGCACCTCACAAGCACATTTTGGATATGTAAGGGATGAAATTAATTCAATTTTTGATGTATACACTTGAATTATCTCATTTAAAATAACATTCCTAAGAACTATCTCCAAATAAACCATGAAATTGTATTTCTTGTAATTTAATATGAGATCTTTTTCAATGCAATGGATGAGGAAAAAACCTAGATGTGTCAAACAGTCATCAAAGGAAGTGTCATAAACTATGAAGTTATCCATAAAAACATCCCTACAGTTCTCAAGGTACTAAGAAAATATACTCAACATACATCGCTAAAAAGTAACAAGATCATTACAGAGATCAAAAAACTTCATTATTTATGCAAATGTGCCGAATGAACAGGTAAATGCTGTATTTTATTGATCCTCAAGGGCTATATGAATTTTTAAATAACCTAAATAGCCATCAAAGAAACAATAATGGACTTACCATCCAATATTTCTAACATTTGGTCCAAGTGGTTCTTTTGTGTGGCTTGATTTAGTCGATAGTAGTCAATATAGACTCACTAACTATTTTTCACATGTTTTAGAACCAATTAATTCCTTTTATTTTACATATAGTCATTCTAGTTTTTTTAGGCACAATTTGTACTGCGCTAACCCATTTAATATCAGATATGGTATTGATGATCCTAATAAAAAGCATTTTACTAACTTCCAATTTTACAACTTCAATGAGGGTGGGATTCAACCATTGTTCAGCTTGCCTTATGGGCTTAGCCTCATCATCAAAAAAATTATGGTGCATACAAATTGATGGGATAATCCCCTAAATATCATCCTATTTCCATCCTATCACCTTTTTATAATTTCTCAAAAGATCTAGTAGTTCTCATTATAGCTGCGGAGAGAGGTTGTTGGAAATAATGATGGGAAATTGGTCAATTCCCTCAATATAGGAATATTTTAAATTATGTGTAAGTGGTTTTAGTTTCAACACCTGTGGTTTTTGGATTGAGGGATGGGATTTAGGGGGAGTGAGTTCCATGAAGCTTTCTATATGATCATGTTTATTCTATAAGTAAATATAATCAATGGAAATGAGATTTATATAATCATTGATAGTCATGGGTACCTCATAATGAACACATTAATTAATTAAATCACAAAAATTACACTTTTTTTAACCCACAAAACACTTAAAACATAAATCAAAACTCAAGTCATCCAAGGGATAAGAAAATGAAAATGAATAAGATTATGGGTTGAGGAGATAATTGTGTGTGTGTGTGTGTTTCATTAGTGAGAAATTCTATAGAATAGATGAGAATAGTGGATTACTCTTCAATGGGAAGTTTCATAGCATTGGGGATATTGAAACTTACCTTTTCTACACCAAACTCTATGGATAGTGTACCATTATGAATTTTGATGATCGTATTTTAATTTTGAGGAATTTAATTCCAAGTATGAGAGGAGAATTTCCTTGGGTTCGAGTATCTTCCATATCAAGAATATAGAAGTCTTCAGAGAATATGAATTCTTCGATCTTATAAGGATTACCTTAATCACTCCTGATTGGTGTGTTATGCTCTAGTTGGAAAGTTACATGATGATTCCCATTGGTTGAAGCTCTCTAACCTGTAAAAAAGTGTACATGGAGTGAGTATTTACATTAATGGAAGAACCTAGATCAATAATTTCATCTAAAAACAAAGTATATCCTATGGTGTAAGGTATCATAAATGTTCTTAGATCCTTGAATTTTGTAGGCATCGATGGTTGTATCAAAACCGAGACATTCCTTCCAAGGTAAACTCTCTCATTCCCCTTCAATCACTATATGTGGATACAAAGTTCCTTATGAAATTTGGCGTAGTGAGAAATTTATTTAACTACATCTAATAAAGTAATTTTAACTTGTATCTCTTTAAATGTATCCATTATTTATTTATCAATTTCATTATCAAAAAAAATTTCTTAGATTTAGAGTATCTTCGGGGGAAAGGACGAGGAAAGGATTGTTCAGGGGAATCCTTAATAATAACTTGTTTATACTTTTTGTCTTGTTTTTCTTCACATAAAATTTGTGAGGGTAAGAAATGAGAGTTTTCAATAGGAGGAAATACCTATTTTGTAGAACCATTCGATGGAAAAACTTCCTTACCAATATGAAGTTTCATTTCACATACATTACCATTGTCCTTAGGATTAAAAAGATGTTGGGAAGGTAGTTGTCTAGAACCTTGCATCTTTATCTCACTGATGGTGTTTTCCAATTGTTTCACTTGAGTTCGTAGGTCTTGAATAGCTGATTTCATGGATTTTTGGAACTAAATGTTTTGGGATTCCATTTTCTTCACAATGTCCTCAAGGCTTGGTTTATATTTGGGAGGAGGGGGTGTTTTGAGAAGGTGAAGGATCAGATGGTTGTATACCTTGGCCTTGTTGATACCAGTTCTATTTAGGGTAGCTTGAGTTGTGTCCTTTTTGGTATTTTGGTTGTTATTGCCACCTAGGTTTTGGATTGGGCCTAAATGGTTCTATATTGAAGGGTGATTCTTGTTGAAATGGACTCCCCAAAAATACTATTGCGTGAGACTCAGATGAATCCTGAAGTTTGTGGGCACTAGTTAGAAAAATGAGTATTATCAGAACAAATACCACAATGCAATGGAATGAAATGAGAGTGTGAATTACCTTGATCTTGATATAATTGTCTTAAAAGGGTATGCATAACATTAATTTTATTATCTACCTTTTATTCTAGAGATGAATTACTTACCCCACGAACTCCTTGAGTGGGTAAAATTTATCATCTACTAAATTATTATGCATTTTGAGCCATGTTGGATATTAAGTTACGAGTGGCGGCAAGAGTTTTATCAACTAGGGAACTACCAGCTATAGAATCTATCATACCAAAATCCATGGGGATAAGTCCCTCATAGAAGTGTTTAATTATTAGTTTTTCACTAATTTGGTGTTGGGGGAAACTTGAACAAATTCTTTTGAATCTCTCCTAATATTCATGAAGGGTTGTTCCTTGTGATTGCCTAATGCCACATATTTCTTTTCTAATTGATGCAGTTCGGGAGGTAAGAAAAAATTCTCTAGAAATATTCATTTCAGGTCATTCTAGCCCCAATTGTGATAGGCATATAGCATATCCAGTCTTTGGCTACACCATCCAGGGATAAAGGGAAGACCCTAAACTTTATGAGGTCTTCAGTTACATTTTTGGGGCTTCATGGTGGAGCACACTATGTTAAAATCTTTGATATGTTTGTGATGGTCCTCACTAGGAAGACCATAGAATTTAGGAAGAATTTGGATGATTCTTAATCTCAACTCAAAGTTGGTTGCTTTCTTAGGATATTAGATGTACATAGGTTGGTACTCCACATCCGAGGTAGTTAGTTATTTTAAGGTATGTTTATTCGCAGTCCTGATTTTTGAGGTCTTATTTGATTTAATTTTAGATTAGTTTAGAGATACTTGAGCTTTAATAATAGGTTCCTCATTGTTACTTTATTTTCCTAATCTAGATGAACTTATTTGTGAGTGAAGGGGATTTTCAATTTATAGGTCCATTTGAAGCAATATTTCTTTTCTAGATCCTGTCATGCTACAAATTTGTGAAGTTTGTTTTTTTAATGGAAGAAAAATAAATTAAAAACTTAAGAAGAATTAAATAAGAAAATAAAAGAGAATTTTATACTAAATAATTAGAGAGAGAGAAGAGATAGAGAGATAGAGAGAGGAAAGACACACACAAAAACAAAAACAAAAAACAATCAAAATGGAAGGGGTAAAGATTGAAATGGGTAACAAATAAAAAGGAAATGAATGAAATAAAAGTAAAAATGATATTTTATCCCTGTAAATGGAATAAAAATTTGATCTCATTATCAAGCATATCAAATTAGAAGTTTTGTTTTTACTATAATTTCTGCAGTATAGCAAGAATCATATGTTGTCTCTCGATGGAGCCTTAGATCATTTATTTAGAAAAAGGTTTTGATTATGTTTTTATGAAATAGATAATGGGATGAATATTTTTTGGGGTTTTATTATTTTAAAACATAAATTGAAACTATATTACTAATTATGAGAAACTGGTTGGAGAAATCGTGATCAACCCGGGGGAGTGTCCCTTGATGCTCAATCCAGCATTGTTCTTAAGGGAAATGGGAAGGATCATTAATTTCTTGATTTATAAAAACTAAAAACAACATGGTATGTGAGTTATTACTAGGTTAAAACCTTGGATTTTATTGATCAATAATATTGATTACCAGTGACTGCTCAAAATCAACAAAGTTGCATCGATGTGAACCGAACTCAATCAAGGCGTCACATCAACAGTGCCATGAGATGAATAGATTTGTGTCAATAATAAAATGTTCCACGTGATAAGAACATGAATATTCATGGGTTCAATCTTATATATTTTATCAACCGATGCAATATAATTTCACTCTCAAGAAAGGAAAGGGGTGAGAAAAGAGATGAACACTCTCAAATCATCACAAGATCCAAGTTATGCATAAAATCATGAGGATTATTTTTCCTTTGATTTGGATTTTATCATACCAAAATTAAAAAAATTTAAAAAGGTATAAATGAAAAACAATAGACAAAAAACCTATAAATTAAATTACCTTACAAATATTATAAGCATGGAACTCAAGATTACAACAAAGAATACTCCCCAAATTGATCACTAAAAGGTTTCAAAGTACATAATGGAGAAGAGTATTAAAATGGAATAAGAAAGATCTAAAATTAGAATCACCCTTATACATGGGTTTTAAAACATTTCCAATGATCCATGGAGTGGTTTTAAAGATAAATTTGGAAATTTGGATCTAAGAAAAGTCAATGGTCTATGGGTGTAGTTGAGCTGTTCATGACAGATTTTTTCACCAAGTTTTTTAGGTTGGTTAACTAACCCAAAAACATTAAATTGTCCTCAAATTTAGTGGAGAGGGTTAATTTCTAGTTATCTATCCAATGAATGTATAATCATCCAAATTTGAGATATTAGGCCCAAGTTATGGCCCATATATAGAAGTGTGTTCCAATCTAGACCGCCCGAAATTGCTACACATTATGGGCCATGTTTGGACCTCTAGATTGATGAATTGGGATCCATGATATTCGAGAGAAATGTATCCCACAAGTTTTAAAATTAATTACCAATTTTTATAATAATTTTATTCATTTATTATCCATAATAAATATTTAATTCCACAAGTGTGTTTGGGCTCTCATGCAATTTGTCATATTTTTCTTGAATTTCATCGTGGAATCTCTAAATCATCTCATACTACAATGTAATCATTAAAACAAGTAAAATTTACCTATTTAACAGTGATAAAAATGAAATTATTTAATAAAAAATGAATTTAAATTTGTTATTATATTTGGAATTTTGAATACAAACATGGTTTAAAATAGTGGTGTAAGGGTGGAAATGAATAGTGAATCATTATTCGATCACCCCTCTAAAAATACCTTAAGAGGTAATACTTTCAAAGTATGGTCTTTATCCATTCGTTTAACCTTTAATATTTTTCAAGAGTCACTGCTATAGTATTATCATAATACAATGTGATAGGGTTTTTACTGCTAGGTACCACATCAATCTCCTGGACAAAGTTTCATATCCAAACAATTTCCTTGGCTATATCAGAAGCCTCTATATACTTGGACTTCACTGTAGAATCAGCAAAAATTTACTTCTTTGAACTCTTCTATCTCAAAAATCCTCCATTGAGATAGAAAATGTATCCTAACTGCAACTCAATATCATTCTGATCTATTTGAAAACTAGCATCAATATAACCCTTGATGACTAGCTTCATGTCTCCTTTATACACATGGAATATATCCTTAGTTATTCTAAGATACTTGAGGATATCCTTAATATAAGACCAATGTTTTTATCCTAGATTTTCTTAATAACCTCCTAACATTCTCAATGCATAGGCAACATCAATTCTAGTATATAACATGGCATACATGATTGATCATATCACTAAAATGTATGGGATCTTAATCATTCTCTCTTTCTCCTATTGTGTTTGAGGAAACATTTTCCTAGAAAGATGTATACCATGTGACAATAGAACTAATCCCATATTGTATTGTTCTATACTAAATCTCTTTAGTATCTAGTCAATGTATGTACTTTTACTAAGTCCAAAAAGTCTCTTGGATCTATCACGAATGATCATGATCCCTATAATATAGGCTGCTTCACCTAAGTCCTTCATAGAGAAACAATTATTTATCCAGTACTTAATATACTGTAATACTCTTATATTGTTTCCAATAAGTAATATGTTATAAAAATATAGTAATAGTATGAAGACCTCATTCCCACTAAACCTCGTGTAAACACATGGCTCGCATTCATTCTTAATGTAACCAAATTCTATTATAACTTCATCAAATCCAATGATCTATGACCTAGATGCTTTCTTCAATAGAAAAGTGGATCACTGCAAATTGAAAATAATTTTGGAATCACTTGGATTAACAAACCCTTCTATTTGTGACATATATACATCTTCCTAAAGGTTCCCATTAAATAAATCTACTTTGACATCCATTTTCCAAATTTCAAATCCATTATAAGATGTTATATAAAGTATAATTATGATGGATTTAAACATGGAAATGATGAAAAGGATTCATCATAGTCAATTACTTGACATTATTTAAACTCTTTATCCACTATCCTTGATTTATAGGTATTTAATTTTCCTTCCATGTCTAGTTTTATCTTGAATACACATTTTCAACCTACGGGATTTACATCAACCGGCACATCGACCAGAACCCAAACATGGTTCTGATACATGGAATTCATTTTAGAATTCATGGATTTGTTCCATCTTGCATATTTGATATCTATACTACCTATCTATAGGAGATAGGTTCTCCATTGTCAACCAATAATGAGTCACCATCTTCAGTGACTAGAAAACCATATATTTCTAGTTCTCTTACATAATACTTGTGTTTCAGGAACTACTTATTTCATGGGTGCCTATTGAATCTATTTTTATACCAACTCTTGTGTATCTTGAGAATCAACTTTATCAAATTAAATCTTTCTTTAACAATCCCTTTTTAATATGTTCTCCCTTTCGTGAAAGAGGGCTTGTCTAGAGACAATCACTTTCTTATCTGAGGGGTTGTATAGGTAGTATCTTTTTGTTTCCTTGGGATTCCCTATAAATATGTACTATATCCCCTGGGGTGCTAGTTTGTTTCCTGAGAAGTATCTAAAAAATTTCTCACGACTCCATACACATGTATATGACAAAATGGGTTTCTTTCCACTCCATAACTCGAAGGGAATTCTATTTTCCACTTTAGTTGGAACTTAGTTGAATGTATATGTCGTAGTTTGTAATGAATATCCCCAAAAGGATAATGTAAGATCGAAATGACTCATCATGGACCTTACAATTTCTAACAATGTATAGTACCTTCTATCACTAACATAATTCCACTGTGGTGTGTTAGGTGGAGTGAGTTAAGATAGAATCTCAAACTCCCATAAAAATTCCATAAACTCTTGGTTAAGATATTCACCACCTTGATTAAATAAAATCTTATTTATCTTATTTTCAAGTTTATTCACTACTTTATTATTGAATTCTTTGAATTTTTCAAAGGACTCATACTTATACCTCATCAAGTAGACATATTCTTATCTACTCAAGTCATCATTAAAAGTTAATAAGTAAGAATACTCACCTCTATATTCTACTGTAAATGGTCCACATACATTGGTGTAAAACCCCAGGTAAATAAAGAATATGACATTTTTATATTTATCCCTTTTTGTGAATAAAATTTCAATATTAATTTAAAGGGAACTCTATGCTCGATGGCTTACCCAATACCCAACAACGAGTTCCTTTGAAATCATACGTTGCACTCTAATAATAAAATAATATTATTTTAAATGGTAGTTAACACATAGCTGTTGTATTGACAGGAATGAATATAAATAACTAAAATATGATTATATATGTTTGTTAAATGTTTTTACTTTTATACAATAAATTTTAGAGGCTTAAAATACAAATGAATCCAATCTTAAGCATTGAATACACTAGTATTTTTAAAAGATTGTTTTACTACCTTTTGATGGAAAACCATTTTTTTAAATCAAACTTTTGACAATTTTATAAGATATATTTTTCAAAATAAACATATTATTTATGATTGGGACATTTAAATTTACCTTGGGTTAATTTTTGGTATTTTTTTGACAATGTTCATTTTTCAATGAATAGTGAAAAATACTGCATTTTACATCAAAACTACTTTTTCATATAATTTAATTATATGGTTATATTATCTTTTTAATTTGTTTTAAATTGTAATTAGAATATATTTTTACCATGTAATTCAATTATGGACATTGGGATTAATTTCACTTTGGAATTAGGCATAAAAAAGTGCCAAACTTTTCATAAATATTGTTTCTAAAAAACCCGCTATTTGTTTTGACAATGGGAAGTTTTTTTAAATTAATTATTGCAATTTATGTGTTTGGAATTTGGTAAAATGTATTAAATATTTGGAATCATAAGGTACAAATTATGTAATTAAGACTCTTTTGTTTTTGGACATTATGAATAGTAACGGCGGTAATTATCTTTAATTATCTTGATTAATGAGTAATCGGGTAGTTAAAGATAATAAGATAATATCATAATAATAAAAAATGACCACAACATGTGTCCTAATACTACTGGTTGTCTCATGGCCGACCATGGGATTCCTTGTGCCAAACTTGGGGGCCCCATGGAATCACTTTTGTGAGAAAGTGACTTTTTATCTTTTTATTTTTAAAGAATGTTAAATGTAACAAAGAATGTATCACCTAAGTAAAATATTTTTAATTTTGTCTAAATAAATGATATTTTGGACTATAAATATTCATTGAAAAGATAAAAATATTTTCTACATCATAGTATTTTTTTATAATTTTTAGACATTAAATAAATTAAATTATTTATGACATCATAATGATACAGCGATGACCTCATTATTTAACAATTTAAATAAAATGGAAAGATAATGTAAAATTTAAGACCTAAACGTGTCCAAAACCTACTGTATGGGTGGATTTAGAACCCTTATCACCTTATCCTATAAACACATCAATGTGGGACCATTAAAATCCGAAACGCATTCTAAAATAAAGTAAAATTTCTTTACTTTCCAAGAGTGCCCCTCCTCTCCTCTTATAAAAGGACCCCACCTCTACCACCTTACCCACACTTCCAAAGCCTTTGGCTCGGCCAACCCCTACCCATTTTGTCTCTCCACATCCCTATATAACTCCTTGAAGCCTCACTTTGGGCATAAGAATTTCCAAGGAGGCCTTTGAGCTCAAACCAAAGGGAGTTACCCGATTTTAAGGTAATGTCTTCACTTGTGTCCTTTTGTTTTATTTTGCTTCTCCAACCCCCTAAACTCTTTTTATTCATTTATTTTGTAACAAATCTAGTATCTTAAATATACTAGTATGTTTTTATAATAAGGATTCTATCTACACTTACACACACCTATATCTAATGGTTAAAGAACATACTGTTTCTGTGGATGGCGAATTACTGCCTCACGAAACGATGATTGTTCAATATTCTCTTAACACCTTTCATGGTGGCCATTAAGATGTCACTATATTTATATATGATATATAATATGTTTATGTTTTCCTCAAGCTTCTGTATTTTTTATTTATGTCATACCTTTATGGCTTCCATTATGGGTATATGCGATATCTTCATTTAAGGAAGTGCGGACTACCACCCCCTCAAAGTGATTTGATTCGTTAATACCATATGTGGTACGTATAAAGGATATATTTAATGATATTATATATGATACCATACTGGAATTAAAATACTATTATTTATCATTATGTTTCAATTCCATTAAATATGAAATAGAAATGGAAGTAGCGTTCATGCGTACGTACGGCTTACCGTCTCCATGAACGGTACATTTCATTTCTTATCTCAAAATGTTATGTACTATTATAAGTACATATATATAATGGATATATATGTAATATATTAAATCTAAATGATGGGTATCATTCTATAATTATAACATATATATATATATCTATCATTTTGTTTTAATTCCATTAATATGACAAAAAAATGAAAGTAGCGTTCATGCGTACGTACGGCCTACCGTCTCCATGAACGGTGCTTTTAATTTTTATCTCCAAATGATATGGAATAGTATAAAATGAATATATACTGGATATATATGATATTTAAAACATCAATACTATTATGGATATGATGTACCTATAACTAAATGGAAAATTATTTTCCAACAAGTTCAATTTTTGACTCAAGTACCAATGATCGTTTAAACAACTGTTATTAACTAAAATAATTACATAGTGTTCATGACATAGTAATAAGTGATATAAAAGGAATAATTAACTTGAAAAAGGTTATTAAGGAAGTATAAATTAACTCAAGTTTATTATTCAGGAGATTAAAGAACGATCGAGTCAAGTCGGACCCGAGGTAAGGGATCTTACTCCTCTCTTTCTTTTTAAGTACACTCTTTTATGTCATTCCTTTTAAAGATCATATTTCTTGTTATTGGGATGTTCTTTTATATTAATCTTACTGTAATTTTTATGTTCATATGATGAGATACCCTATTCTCTCTCATTAATCCATTTTGGAAGTTTTGAGTGGCGCCGTTAGGCTGCCAAATTTTCGTAAGAGATCTATCCTCTCTCTTTCTTTTTAAGTACTCTCCTTTATGTCACTTCTTTTAATATCCTCTTTGTTATGTTGGGGGAAGTTCTTTTATATTACTATTTCTATAAAATTTATGTTAATATGATTATAGACCCTATTTGATCTCATCAATCCATTTTTGGAAGTTTTAAGTGGCGTCGTTAGGCTGCCGAGTTTTCATAAGGGATTTTTCATCTCACTTTTATTCCCGTGATATTTATGCTACATTTTACACAATTTCCTTTGAGTGGCGTATTTACTTCCCATTATTTTACTCATTGTGTAATATACTTTCTTTTATGAGTATTTACATCAATGTTGTATTGTCCTTCTTTCACGAGGTGTATGTTTCGAAAGATTCTCATGTCGGTAAGGGAACCTTTCACCCTCCTCTTTTTAAAAGACTTCTTTTGTTGGGTATTTTAATTTACATATTGTTATATTGGTATATGTTCTCATATATCCTTATTGATATAAATTTTATGTCCAAGTGATGAGATACCCTTTTTTTATCTCTCATCAACTCATTTTGATGTGACGCTGTTAGGCTGTCAAGGGAACTTCTTAACCCAATTTCGATTTCTTTGGGTTCAACATGTAGTTATTGAATATGTCATACTTTGAATATGTGTGAATGACCTTTGATTATTTTACAATTAATATCCACTTATATTTGGTGTATTTGTTTGTCACACATAATTATGTAATTGATTTATCCTTAAACCAAGGATACTGTCTTTGTAAGGGAATTCATCTCAATATCCATTCATTGAGGCATATTTTGTTTTATACACAGCCTTATTTTATACGGTGTATAAACCCCTTTTACTTTTACGTTTATCCAAAATGAATCTTTTTATACGAAGCGTTTTACAAAATGACAAAAGGAAATGTTTTTGTCTTACGTATGCGGTGACAACGACTTCTCCGCTACCGTGACCGTTATTTGAGTTTCAGCTTCCTCTACAAGCCATACCTTATTTTTAAAAGAAAAATAAATACCATGTTTTACTTTTCTTTTATTTTGGTATTGAAAATGGTTTTCATAATGTTTTTAATATCAAGGTGTTTTATTGATATCTTGTGATTGAAATATGGAAATGTTATGTTTCCTTTGTGCATGTATTATGTGGTACGATTATGTTATGGTTCTTGGGCATTGTTATGAAGATGGGTGGTTCTATAATAAACTAAGGGTGGGTGAGCCCGATATAGCTCTCCAATGGATTGGGTAATGCGAAGGAGTGAAACGTTAAGGTTTCTCCGAAGAGATTTAGGGAATATACTGTGATGGGTATTCCAAACGTAACCAAGAGGGTTACTCCCTACATAAGAATGTTATGAATGCCTCAAGTTACCTTCTATGTCTTATGATTTCTATGATTTATTCATGATTTGATGAGGTATGTTAAAGTGCCTATGTTTTACGGGTAAAGTATGATTTCATTATTATGTATATATAAACTCATGTTTCCTTTCCATATTTTTATAACCCTTACTGAGCTTTTTATGCTCATCCCAAGTTTTTTTGAAATGTTTTTCATAGGTCAAGGGAAAGGTACATGTTATGATGATCGTGTCAAGGAAGTGTCAAGAAAGAATCCATGTTTTATTTTAATTATGTTTCTGTTGATGGGAAGAATGAATACTATCTTTTATGTAACCACTTTGTTTAAATGTGGAATGTAATTCAAGTTTCATGATCTAATTCACTAAAACTCTAAACCTGAAAATATCCTCAATGTGTAATCTTGTAATAACTCAAGATTAAGTAAGGTTTAAGGTTGGGGCCTTATAGTTGGTATCAAAGGTTGGTTTAGACAACTTTAGGGACTAGGAGTTTTGTTAGACACATGATTAGTCCCTATATCTATTATTTCAGTTAAATCCTTGTTTTATAAATTTTTTCAGGTCAAGTAAAGTTGGTTACGAATGGAAGGAGAAGGATCTCAAACGACATTCCTATCTCTTCCTGATGACATGCTTGCAATAATTATTGCAAAGTCATGTTTGGATGATTGTGAAAATTTTTCTAGCATGCAACTCACTTGCAAGCAGTTGTTTGAGATATCAAACACCTCCACTATACCTCATTATCATCGTGGATCATGGGTTGTTTTTAGACAAATAGTATTTTCACAATATTCTCATATTTTCAAGAAAGGTAAATATTATCAAGGTATTTTCAAATATTTTACCTTATCACAAGAATTTGAAGCATATTATGATTTTAAAAATGGTGCTGAGGAAGGAGACCCTTGCGCAACATATTTATATTTTCTTTTAAAATATAGTCTCTCAGCACATACTTATGGTATTTTAAAAGGACCAATAATAGAAAGTTTCAACTCAAATTCTGTCCGACTATTTTATAGAAATCATGTTTTATCAGATGTTTTGGAATTATATGTCATACATGATTATTTTCCAAAACGGTTTTTCTGTGAACACCCATATGACCCATTTTGTACAAGGTGTATTTGGATGGAGGAAGAAAATGATTTTGAAGGATCTCTAAATCATTGTTTTAATGCATGGGACTTCTACCTACGTGAGCAAGATGACTATGAAACCGAGTGGATTCCATGATCAAGGTATGATGTTATTCATTTTGGGAATCATTTTATTTTATCTTATGGTGGTGAAATAAGACTTCAGGAATTAAGATGATGGAGACCATAATGAATTTGGATGAAAATGAGAGTTATAAGGAAACTATTAAGGTTAAAACATGTTAGGGTTATTTTTGGAGTTTTATAAAAAGGACAACACGCAAACCGTGTGACAACCCGTCGCATCAGACAAAGCTGCGGGAATCGAACCCACAACCAAAGTGAGACTGGTATTTATCGCCTACCACTAGACTACGTGAAGTCCCTGGTTAGTTTAACTAATTATTTTTAGTTATATGATCTTATGAATCTAGAATGAGTCGATTTTGGGTTATCTATGGAAATTATTAACCTATCATGGAGGATACGTGATTAGGTTAATTACTTTTCAATACGAGACTTTAGGAGCAACTGATGTTGTTTGGAGATAAATGTTACGATCTAACTTGGAAGACTATGTGACTAAATCCTTCAACTATTTGGGTTTCAATCTTAGTTTGGTCTACTTTGAATAATTCTATGGACAAATTGTTTATTGAATGGTCCTTGTTGAACATTGGGTTTTGTTGGACAAATTTTGGAGATTAAGCATAGATTTTCTTTTTATAAAGGGTTATCCTTTTCTCGATTATCTGATCTTGTACTAACCTTTTTGGTTTTGGTTTTGGTTAAAGTCTAAAGACATGGGAAGTATATAGATCTCTTTTTTGGATTAGTTGATTCTCTAGAAGTTTATTATAGTACTCTTAATGTGAACAAGTCTTCCTAAATACTCGTCTTTTGGAGAAAATATGAGTTTGTGTAAGGAATCTAATAAAAGTTGAAAGTCAACATGATAAGTGATTATGTTTCCTTATGAATAAATTCCTCAATAAAAAGTAACTTAAAACAAAAAAGTTGTCTATTAACTTTTCCTACTGGGGAATTGAATACCGTTTAACCCATCATAAGTTTGTGATTTTCTTGTGGTTATCTTTCTCCTAAACATGTTTTCTATCACTCTCCATCAGAACATGACCCTATGTTTTCTCCTCCATGTTCATGTTTTTCTACATGGAATCCTAGTATGGGTTAACTCAGGTGACCTCTGTACTTATCTTCCTTTATTTTAAAGTGATTGTTTTACCGACTCTTGTTCCGATGTGGGACTTTCAAGGATGTTTCCAAGCTCAATTTTAAAATTGCGAGGACGCAATTCCCAAAAGGGGGGAAGGATGTAACACCCCAGGTAAATAAAGAATATGAAATTTTTATATTTATCCCTTTTTGTGAATAAAATGTCAATATTAATTTAAAGGGAACACTATGCTCGATGGCTTACCCAATACCCAACAACGATTTCCTTTGAAATCATACGTTGCACTCTAATAATAAAACAATGTTATTTTAAATGGTAGTTAACACATAGCCGTTGTATTTACAGGAATGAATATAAATAACTAAAATATTATTATATATTTTTGTTAAATGTTTTCACTTTTATCTAATAAATTTTAGAGGCTTAAAATACAAATGAATCCAATCTTAAGCATTGAATACACTTGTATTTTTAAAAGATTGGTTTACTACCTTTTGATGGCAAACCATTTTTTAAATCAAACTTTTGAAAATTTTATAAGCTCTATTTTTCAAAATAAACATATTATTTATGATTGGGAAATTGAAATTTACCTTGGGTTAATTTTTGGTATTTTTCTGACAATGTTCATTTTTCAATGAATAGTGAAAAATACTGCATTTTACATCAAAACTTCTTTTTCATATAATTTAATTATATGGTTATATTATCTTTTTAATTTGTTTTAAAGTTTAATTAGAATATATTTTTACCATTTAATTCAATTATGGACATTGGGATTAATTTCACTTTGGAATTAGGCATAAAAAGTGCCAAACTTTTCATAAATATTGTTTCTAAAAAACCCGCTATTTGTTTTGACAACGGAGAGTTTTTTTAAATTAATTATTGCAATTTATGTGTTTGTAATTTGGTAAAATGGATTAAATATTTGGAATCAGAAGTTCCAAATTATGTAACTAAGACTCTTGTTTTTGGACATTATGAATAGTAACGACGGTAATTATCTTTAATTATCTTGATTAATGAGTAATCGGGTAGTTAAAGATAATAAGATAATATCATAATAATAAAAAATGACCAAAACATGTGTCCTAAGGCTACTGGTTGTCTCATGGCCGACCATGGGATTCCTTGTGACAAACTTGGGGGCCCCATGAAATCACCTTTGTGAGAAAGTGACTTTTTATCTTTTTATTTTTAAAGAACGTTAAATGTAACAAAGAATGTATCACCTAAGTAAAATATTTTTAATTTTGTCTACATAAATTATATTTTGGACTATAAATAGTCATTGAAAATATAAAAATATTTTCTACATCATAGTATTTTTTTTATAATTTTTAGACATTAAATAAATTAAAGTATTTATGACATCATAATGATGCAGCGATGACCTCATTATTTAACGATTTAAATAAAATGGAAATATAATGTAAAATCTAAAACCTACACATGTCCAAAACCTATTGGATGGGTGGATTTCGAACCCTTGTCACCTTAGCCTCCAAACACATCAATGTGGGACCATTAAAATTGGAAACGCATTCTAAAATAAAGTAAAATTTCTTTACTTTCCAAGAGTGCCCCTCCTCTCCTCTTATAAAAGGACCCCACCTCTACCACCTTACCCACACTTCCAAAGCCTTTGTCTCGGCAAAACCCTACCCATTTTGTCTCTACACATCCCTCTCTAACTCCTTGAAGCCTAACTTTGGGTATAAGCCTTCCCAAGGAAGCCTTTGAGCTCAAACCAAAGGGAGTTACCCGATTTTAAGGTAACGTCTTCACTTGTGTCCTTTTGTTTTATTTTGCTTCTCCAACCCCCTAAACTCTTTTTATTAATTTATTTTGTAACAAATCCAGTGTATTAAATATACTAGGATGTTTTTATAAGAAGGATCTGAGCTACACTTACACACACCTACATCTAATGGTTAAAGAACATTCTGTTTCTGTGGATGGCAAATTACTGCCTCACGAAACGATGATTGTTCAATCTTCTCTTAACACCTTTCATGGTGTCCATTAAGATGTCACTATATTTATATATGATATATAATATGTTTATGTTTTCCTAAAGCTTCTGTATTTTTCATTTATGGCATACCTTTATGGCTTCCATTATGGGTATACGCGATATCTTCATTTAAGGAAGTGCGGACTACCGCCCCCTCAAAGTGATTTGATTCTTTAATACCATATGTGGTACGTATAAAGGATATATTTAATGATATTATATATGATACCATACTGGAATTAAAATACTATTATTTATCATTATGTTTTAATTCCATTAAATATGAAATAGAAATGGAAGTAGCGTTCATGCGTACGTACGGCTTACCGTCTCCATGAACGGTACATTTCATTTCTTATCTCAAAATGTTATGTACTATTATAAGTACATATATATAATGGATATATATGTAATATATTAAATCTAAATGATGGATATAATTCTGTAATTATAACATATATATATCTATCATTTTGTTTTAATTCCATTAATATGACAAAAAAATGAAAGTAGCGTTCATGCGTACGTATGGCCTATCGTCTCCATGAACGGTGCTTTTAATTTTTATCTCCAAATGCTATGGAATAGTATAAAATGAATATATAATGGATATATATGATATTTAAAACATCAATACTATTTTGGATATGATGTACCTATATCTACATGGAAAATTATTTTCCAACAAGTTCAATTTTTGACTCAAGTACCAATGATCGTTTAAACGACCGTTATTAACTAAAATAATTACATAGTGTTCATGACATGGTAATATGTGATATAAAAGGAATAATGAACTTGAAAAAGGTTCTTAAGGAATTATAAATTAACTCAAGTTTATTATTCAGGAGATTAAAGAACGATTGAGTCAAGTCAGACCCGAGGTAAGGGATCCTACTCCTCTCTTTCTTTTTAAGTACACACTTTTATGTCATTCCATTTAAAGATCATATTTCTTGTTATTGGGATGTTCTTTTATATTAATATTACTGTAATTTTTATGTTCATATGATGAGATACCCTATTCTCTCTCATAAATCCATTTTAGAAGTTTTGAGTGGCACTGTTAGGCTGCCGAATTTTCGTAAGAGATCTATCCTCTCTCTTTCTTTTTAAGTACTCTCCTTTATGTCACTTATTTTAATCTCCTCTTTGTTATGTTGGGGGATGTTCATTTATATTCCTCTTTCTGTAAACTTTATGTTAATCTGATGAGAGACCCTATTTGATCTCATCAATCCATTTTTGGAAGTTTTAAGTGGCGTCGTTAGGCTGCCGAGTTTTCATAAGGGATTTTTCATCTCACCTTTATTCCCGTGAGATTTATGCTACATTTTCCACAATTTACTTTGAGTGGCATATGTACTTCCCATTATTTTACTCATTGTGTAATATACTTTCTTTTATGAGTATTTACATCAATTTTGTATTGTCCTTCTTTCACGAGGTGTATGTTTCGAAAGATACCCATGTCGGTAAGGGAACCTTTCACCCTCCTCTTTTTAAAAGACTTCTTTTGTTGGGTATTTTAATTTACATATTTTTATGTTGGGATATGTTATCATATATCCTTATTTATGTAAATTTTATTTCCAAGGGATGAGATACCCTTTTTTTATCTCACATCAACTCATTTTGATGTGACACCGTTAGGCTGTCAAGGGAACTTCTTAACCCAATTTCGATTTCTTTGGGTTCAACATGTAGTTATTGAATATGTCATCCTTTGAATATGTGTGAATGACCTTTGATTATTTTACACTTAATATCCACTTATATTTGGTGTATTCGTTTTTCACACATAATTATGTAATTGATTTATCCTTAAACCAAGGATACCGTCTTTGTAAGGGAATTCGTCTCAATCTCCATTCATTGAGGAATATTTTGTTTTATACACAACCTTATTTTATACGGTGTAAAAACCCCTTTTACTTTTACGTTTATCCAAAAGTAATCTTTTTATACGAAGCGTTTTACAAAACGACAAAAGGGAATGTTTTTGTCATACGTATGCGGCGATAATGACTTCTCCACCGCCGTGACCATTATTTGAGTTTCGGCTTCCTCTACAAGCCATACCTTATTTTTAAAAGAAAAATAAATACCATGTTTTACTTTTATTTTATTTTGGTATTGAAAATGGTTTTCATAATTTTTTTAATATCAAGGTGTTTTATTGATATCTTGTGATTAAAATGTGGAAATGTTATGTTTCCTTTATGCATGTATTATGTGGTACGATTTTGTTATGGTTCTTGGGAATTGTTATGAAGATGGGTGGTTCCGTGATAAACTAAGGGTAGGTGAGCCCGATATATCTCTCCAATGCATTGGGTAACGCGAAGGAGTGAAACGTTAAGGTTTCTCTGAAGAGATTTAGGGAATATACTGTGATGGGTATTCCAGACGTAACCAAGAGGGTTACTCCCTACATAAGAATGTTATGAATGCCTCAAGTTACCTTCTATGTCTTATGATTTCTATGATTTATTCATTATTTGATGAGTTATGTTAAAGTTCCTATGTTTTACGGGTAAAGTATGATTTCATTATTATGTATATATGAACGCATGTTTCCTTTCCATATTTTTATAACCCTTACTGAGCTTTTTATGCTCATCCCAAGTTTTTTTGAAATGTTTTTCACAGCTCAAGGTAAAGGTACATGTTATGATGATAGTGTCAAGGAAGTGTCAAGAAAGAATCCATGTTTTATTTTAAGTATGTTTCCGTTGATGGGAAGACTGAATACTATCTTTTATGTAACCACTTTGTTTAAATGTGGAATGTAATGCAAGTTTCATGATCTAATTCACTAAAACTCTAAACCTAAAAAGATCCTCAATGTGTAATCTTGTAATAACTCAAGATTAAGTAAGGTTTAAGGTTGTGGCCTTATAATTGGTGTTTACCAATCCTAAAATCTCTATAGCCCTTTCACCCTGTCCAATGAATAGCGGTTTGGTCATTTTTCCTTATAAAAAAGAATGTCATCTTTCAAGTGGTTTTATCTCAGAATAGTCTAAATACAAAATCTTAATAGAGAATTTTCAAATGCTTCTCATTTACATTATCAAGACAATGATGCCATAGTTGGGTGTTAAATGACTCATGTGAACATGATTTTTTATCTATTTCTATTACTTGGTTTTCGTAATTTAATACATAAAGACTATTATTTAAATAAATCATACCATAACATATGTTGTCTTTATAAAATAAACAACTTTTATTCCCAAACTTAAAATTAAAATCATCTACACCTAGTCATGATACATAAATTATATTCTTGGTAACTATTTATACATAATAACAATCCCTTAAAACCAATATCATTTCTGCTGGAAATGAAAGGTGGTAGTCTCCAATGTCTAGAATAGCTAGTCTCATTCCATTGGAAGATCAAAAATCCACCTCTCCTCTAGAAATATTTTATAATATTCTTGGTTCATGTATTTGGATACATATGTGAGCACCACAAGCTGTATCTAATACCCAATGTGTAGATATTGAAAGATTACAATCGATAATTAATGCACCTTTAGCTTCCCCTTTCTTTTGGGTTAATTTCTTCCTATAGTGATCTTACTTTCCATATGTAGAACACACTACCTCTTTTTCCTTACTCAACCTCTAGATCTTCCCCTTCTTGTAAGGATAGTGCTTGAGAGATTTAGACTTGTTATGAGTCTTGGTAATCTTCGCCTTGTTCTTCATTTCTTATCCACCGTAAGGAATATAGGTTTATCACTCCCCGTGTCCCTATCCACATGGAAAATAAAAGTAAGATGTTGTGAAATACTCTTCTCATTATTTCTCAAGTTATAATTAACAATAAAACTAAAGAAGGACTTGGGTAGTGAGGAAATTATGAGATCTGTGCACAACTCATAAGGTAATTTAATCTCTAAGATGTTTCAGGATTCAATGTATCCAATAATCTTGACTAAATGAGGACCATTTGGAATATACTCTTCAATATTGGTTGTAAAAAAACCATTGATGTATCTCCTTCTCTTGATAGAGATCACAAATGTGAGACATCATGTAATATACATCCATGTCCTCATGTTGCTTCTAAATATCATTAATTATAGATAATAACATGAAATAATGAAAATTTGTAGCATCATTCAAATGATTCTCATAGAGAGATAACACTTCCTCACAAACGTAATGGTTTTTGCTCTACTGATTCGTTACTTTTTCCGGTTTTGGCTGTTGAAGGTGTTTGGGGGAGGTTCTGGGAGTTTTCATGGGTGTTGAAGGTGCAATAGAGATTCTTTAATAAATACATGTTGTGTAAGTGTATTACACGATGTGAAATCTGGTTTCACAAGTTTTCTAGGGATGGTTCATGACATGTAGATTTTCAGGGTTAAATAAAAAAAGGTGATTCACTTTTTGGTAAAACTAAACCCCGAGTATTATAAGACGTGAAATAGGATTACACATCGTGTAAACCCCCAATCTAGTGTAGTTTTAAAAAATAATCAGTCGAATTTTCATTCATTGGGTTGTAGATTCTTCTTCCTCTCATTTTGGGTGAACCTAGGTGCCTCGAGGAGTTCTTAAAGACATCTTCCTCCCTCTTTGATCTTTTGGTCCCGATGGTTGTTTGTTGGAAATTTTTGGTTGATTTGAGGTAGGTTCTTCTCCTTTCTTAGTGGTTTTTCTTCCATTCATCACCTAGGGATTCACCGTAGTGATGTTTTTATGGTTTTGAATGTGTTTTTGGTTGATTTTTGTTGGTATTTGGTTGTTATGTAGGTTTATCCATGGTTCCCATGGTGTGGTAGTGGTTTGTGAGCATTCTTCTTCACCCTGTGGTGCACAGTGAGTCGGTAAGCTTCTTTGAGGTAGGGATTCGCTCGTTTCTCCTTATTGTGTATCATTTGGGAGGGTTTTACTTCAATTTATCTATGGTTTATGGTTTTTTCTGATTAATAAAATATAAATAATTGGTTAATTAAATTGAAAGGATTCAATGGGGTTTGATTATCACGTATTTACAAATTTATTTATTATTTTTGAAATTGTGAATAGTATGGGCTTGATTTCCCATTAAAAATTATGGTCATTGGGGGATTTGTTTTCACTGGATATATTTGTTTTGATTTATACTTTGGTTTTGATTGTTTTGAAATCACCCTAAAATGTAAATTGATTAACCACTTATATTTTTCTAATGAAATGATTTCCTGAGGATTTTGGCTTGTGTGATAATACCGAAAAAAATAAAGTGAAAAGTGATAAAAGCCCCTTTGTAAATTTGTGAAATGATCTAAATTCATGGTGATGTGTGGCCATTCTTTTGTAATGGAAATTGTTTGTTGGGGAATGTGTGGATGATAGTTTTTTTGGCATTGCTTTTAGGTCGGTGAGGAGGTAGTTTGTTTGGTCGTGCTTTTGGGCGGCGAGAAGGTAGTTTGTTTAGTCGTGCTTATAATAACTATGCTCTTTATTTAATATTTAAAAAGAATTTATTACATAAAATTTCACTTAATATAACCTATAATATTTAGAGGTGTAGTGTATTTGGGGTTTTTTAACATTGCATAATAACTTAAATCATGAAAATCAACATCTTTATTGAAAACTTCTTTAACATGACAAAAATATTCCTTCGTACTTAACATTGCATGGGATAACCAAAGGACCTATATAAGAAAGGGTTGATTTATTAAGCCTAGTAAGGGAATAAATATTTAATAACATGAGGATAATAATACATGTTAGACAAGGCATATCAATGAGGTGTAAAGGAACATGAATAATAAGGCATGATATAGCATGATAATCAAAACATAGGAAATGTGTTAACAACTTAAAACACTAAATCATAAACATAAATCAAATACAAACTACCAAGAATTCATGGTGGAAAAAAGTATATAAAGTAATCAGGTAAACCCTAATCCCAACATGACGTATCATGATACTAAACATAACCCAATTCATTGAGCCCTATCAGGGTGCACCCTTCATAAACATTTCATTATCATGCTTAAGTGTGCCACATAGATCATATAACATGGATTCATTCAACATAATAATATTACTAAATTAACTAAAAATATTTAATAAATAAATTTAATTCCTAAATCAATAATTATATTTTCATAAAGGTGGATACCCTTGATAGAGAAATGGGTATGGTATTCACTATAGAGACATGGTAAATTGTGGTGCAATTTCGGTAGTATAACAACATCATGTAGAAATTCATAAAATTGGATGATGCAAGCGAAAGGAGACTCTAAACATTTAGACATGAAATTCATAGTAATAAGGGCATGGAAGGACATTTTACAACATAATTAATTAGAAATATAAATTGTAACATAATAAATAATCTTGAAGAAAGAGGAGAAAGCAAAAGAACCCTTACAAAATTTCAGCATGGTAATGAGTGTACATAAAGGTTCTTAAGAGGGTTAAATGAGAGTTAAAGGGGATAACATCATTTAAAAATAAAATCTAAAGTAATGGGGATAGGTAATAATTTATCCCAAATTAATAAAATGGAAATTAAAGCTCATATCATAAATAAAGTTCTTGATAAAAAAGAGTAGAGATAGAATCCCTTGCAAACTTTTAGCATAGTAACATGTGTACATAAAGAATTATAGGGGATTTAATGAAAGTGAAAGGAATATCTCATAATTTATAAATAAAATTGAAAATAATGGGATCATGGAACATTATATCCCAACATATGAAAATGGAATTTAAGAAGCATAATATAAAAGGAGTGCTTGAATAGAAATGAGAAGAGAGAAATCCCTTACTTGGATGTGTGACTCAAAAGGCTTATGAGAGGCATATTAGAAGCTTTTTGGTTCCTTGGGAGGACCTTAGGGAGTATATGATAGAGTTTTTATGAGATTAAATTAGTTTGAGGGAATATAAATGGGATCTTGGGTAGTTTTATATATGAAATAAGGGGGATTTCTTTATTATTTTGGTTTTGAAGAGTATAATAAAATATTCAAAACCACAAACCATATTTTAGTTTTTACCCAAAGTTCTTACCAAAGGGGAGTGGAATAAATTATTTTATAAGGAAAATGGTCGATGATAATAAAATATTTCCCTTTCTTATGTGGAGGTGAGTCACACTTTCATTGAAATAATTTTAAAATCATAAAATATTTTATAAGTCTTTGAGAATTCACCAAGGCTTTATAAAATAAACTTAAAATAAAATAATTTTAAAATAAAAACATATATTTGTACTATTATACCTTTTAAATTATTTATTACATCACTATTGGGATATTATGATGTCATAAAACACACTGTATATTTATATGGTATTTAATTTTTACCCAAAAATTTGACTGTCTTAGAAAATTATGAAAAATTCACCATTGGATAAATTTTACGTATTTATTAAAAAAAATGATATTAATTTTATCTAAATAATTTTCTAAATATTTGAATTTTAACTTTTAAAATAAAAACTGACATTTATTGAAAATGACGGGTTTTTGTTAATAACAGTTTTCGAACCCTAATAAAAATTACATTTGATTTCATAAAACTTATATGGTCATATATATTTAAAAAAACTAATTTAATAATAATATTTTATTAAAACATTATTTATTTCAAAAATTCATTAATTTATTAAAATATATTTCTTAATTTAATTTGAATATTAACCAAAAATATTATTTTTGCTTTAAAATTTATTTACAAAGTAAAAAATAATAGGAAGAAAATATATTCAATGTTCTATATAAAAATAATGTACATATTATTATTGCTTTGGTATTGATACATATCCCTTTATCACACCATCATACGACCTAAGAGTAAGGTGTGTGATGGTAGTCCTTTCATGGGGTTGTTCAGTGAACATCGTTTGGATCGTGATCTCGATGAGCTTGAACTTCTCACATAAATAGTTTTTCTCATGCTTAAGTTGTTGGATCTCAACTTGGTCTTGGTCTAGGAAAAATCCCAGAAATTCTATCTCCTTCACAAGATTCAATAGATAGGTTTCATAGGGTATAATCCTACTGGTTGACGTTATCACTTCCTTTTTCTGTTCCAAAAGAATTTATTAAAACCCTATATTTATCATAGCCATGTGATCACTATTAAACAGATATATTATCAATGGTAAAGATACTTAATGGTAATTTAAAATACAATTGTATTTAATAAAATAAGTGCATGGGTTTTCTATAACCATAAGACATTTAATTAAACCAAAAAGGGGGATTTTATTCATAAACGTTCAGTTTGTTATTGTGATTTTGGGTCGTTGAGCATGTAGTTTGATTGGACATGCTTTTGGGGTGGAAAGGGGGTGGTTTTTTTTGCCATAATTTTAGGGTGGAGAGGATGTGTTTTGTCTGGTTGTGCTTTTCAGGTGGTGAGGTGGTGGTTGCTTTGTGCTAGATGCTCAAGTAGTGAAGAAATAAATTAATAATTTTTTAATAATGTTTAAGATGACATGGATTGGTTTGGTTAATGATATGAAAGTGGTTAATGAAATATTAAATGGTGGATTGTGTGGTTAAATTTGGTTGATGCTAAATAATAAAAAGAATGGAATGATTAAATGGAATTAGTTGGAAATGTGGAATGGGCTTTGTGGCTTATTGTGTAGTGTATGTATTTAGAGGTGGAATTAAAAGTGATGGTGTTGTGTGTTGGTTTGTTTCTGAACTCATATATTTGTATTGAGTGTTTGATATTATATATATATATACAAGTATATTATTATGATTTCTATATGCTCTCTATCCATATCAAGCACTATGTTCTGAAATCTGTATAGTCACGCGGGGGGGGGGGGTAGGGGGTTCCCTGATATCCAGTGAGGAGTACGGATGGCTAAGTACCCATTCTTTCCCGCTCTCACTTCTAGGAGAGGTAGTTATTGCATAGGCTTTGATGGTTTTAGGTATATTAGTGCATTAGAAGGTGGTTGTGATAGCCCAGGTTTTTTCAGCTGAGGTGTGAAGGCCTAGGTGTTTTCGAGCTAGACGTGATCGTGCTTGTGGGGTGGTGGCCCAGGTGTTTTCGGGTGACATGTTTTGTATTTGTTCTTGTGGGGTGGCAAGCCCAGGTGTCTATGGATGAGGTGTGTTGTGACCATGCTTGTGGGGCGATGTGGTATACGGAAAAGTTGGGATCACCAGGACATACAATGTTTGGTGTGAGAGTGGAATGCCAGTGGGAAAGCGGTGTGGGGTACCCTTATCGATGTGATTATTATTATACTATATTACTTGGTTTACATTATTTGGTGACCATGACTTTATGAGGTTGGGATGGTTAGTATATTGTGATAGGTTTTTGATTTTGTTGTTTTCTCACAGGTTCATTAGTATTCTTCTTTCACATGTGCACGAGAGACTTGAGTTTTTCCTACTAAGTATACTTTTATGCTCACCCTACATATATACAACTGTTTTCCAATTTCTAGGAAGATTATATGGATCATTATGGGAATTACTAGCTCGGACCTTTGGATAGATTCTATGTCGCTAGTTTAGCTTTACTTTGGCTATTTACTTCGGAGACTTTTATATGTATCAATTATTTTTATACATGCATTGTGGGATGGTTTTTGGATTTCTTTTATATTATTTCTTATATTTTTTTGTGGATAATTCATCTTATATCCCAATCCTATTTATATTATAGAGGATAATTTCTCCCATAAATTAGATTTTTATACCCTCAGTACTAGTCGCCAACCCCGGGCCTACTAGAGGTGGGAATCGGGGGGTCATTATCTCTCTCTGTTCATTATAGTATATTTGGAGGGAGAAGGTCATGATATATTGGTATCAAAGGTAATGGTTTAGATATAGGATGGAGTTTGGAGTTAGGCATGGTGAGGGTTGTGTGGGTTGGTATGGAAATAGTGTCAGTTAACCTTGGTGTGTGACATAGGCCAGGGAGACCAGCTAGGACATGATATTTTAGGGCCCTCCATGATCCAATGAACGTACACTAAGATTATTGAACAGTCAAGTGAGGTGTACCTACATGAAGGGTAGAGACCTAGGAGTGGTACATGTTTCATAATTACTTGTGTTCTTGTTTGAATTGGGTTGTTTTTGGAAATCTGAAATGGATAAAAAAAATTAAATGAGTTAAAACGAATCTTAATGAAATTTCTAAATACTTAGGATTATGAAATACTTGTGTTCCTTTCAGCTATAGATCTCGTTCATTGTTTTCATGTGGATCAAGAAACTGAGGTTCAGTAGGCTGATCCAGTTGATCACCATAGGGTTGATCTGATTGAGGAGGATGATCAATGACAGAGGACATTGTGTGATTTCCATCGGCAGTATTTGAGGATGTACAAGGGAAATGTTTTAGATGTGGAGACAGAGGGCTGGATGGAGGATCTTGAGATCGCTTTCAGTTTTCTCCAAGAATCGACAGAGTACTAGGTCCCTTTGGTAGTCATTTGAATGTGGGAAGCTGTGCTTAAATGGTTCATGTTGTATCTAGGAGATCAAGATACAAATGTTTTGTGGGTTGAATTCTAGAAGGATTTTTAGGTAGAGTTCATTTCATCGACCATGAAGGAATTAAAGAGGCAATAGCTTCATTCTCTTCGGTAGGGGAGCATGTTGGTGTGAGGGATGAAAATCAAGTTCAAGAAAATTTTGTTTTTTACCTCAAATATTTTTCCAAATGAGGATTTTTGTGTGAGACGTCTTGAGTAGGGATGTCATCCTTCTATCCAGTATGTAGTAACTCCTTTTACATTGTCGATGTATCTGGAGGTTCAGAAGAAGGTAGAGGTGATTGAGTGGATGCACTCACAAGGAGGTTTTCCACAAGAAGGGAACCAACAAGGTTCCTCTAGGAGTAGAGTTTCTAGTGGAAGGTCTCAGGCACCAGGACCTTCAAGGTTTTGACTGGTATGGAGTCAACCTCGACGGCTTCCCTTCTGGTCTTATGGGGCCAGTAGATTTTTCCCTTTTTCTGTTTTTTTTATTCCAGTTTGTTTTGGTTTTGGGGTTTACGTCTATCTCCAGAACCAATTCCCAATGATTCATTAAGATCAGTTTGGTGAAGGTGGCCATGTTCAGTGCTAGCTTCAGTAGCAATTGCCAGTGAGTCTGTTTTAGCGACAGGGGTAGTAGATTTTTACTCCACCAAGGGGATATGGAGAAGCAAGAGGTTGACCTCAGGATGTTTTTGTGTTCAGGGATCGTGACCCAGGCATGGTAATAGAGGTGGTCATTAGTAGAGATGAAGAGGAGTTTCACATGGTTAGTTTTATGCAATATAGGTTTCAGTTCTAGAAGAGCCAAAGATCGTCAGAGGTATGATCAGTTTGTTTAGTATCATTTTTTCTACATTTCTTGATTCATGATCTTCACACTCCTTTATTACACCCAATCTAGACAATGCTTTGGGAATAGATGTAGAGAGGCTTCTCATTCCCTTGGTGTTGACTACACTAGTTGGAGGCCAGACCAACTTGTTTAATGTGTTCTGGGAGTGTTGACTGATGATGGGGCTACATCGGTCCCGTGGGGATATTTTCATGCAATAGATGCAGTCATATTATTTCATCATCAACATCAAATATTTGTATTACATATGTTCTATTATTGACTGCTTCTTGAGGAGTGTCGTGTTTTTGGATGTGGATGGTCATCATGTGGTTTTTGTTGGTGAGGGGAGTTATCAAGAGTGCATTCGACATATGGATACCCTTCTTTCATTTTTGGTTGATTTTCTAATGGAATCAGTGGATTATGGGGTAGGGAAGGTCCTTGGGGTCATTGGGGAGTTCCTAGATTATTTCCTCAAGGACGTTGTGATGCTACCCCCTCGACGTGATGATGAGTTTGGGGTAGACTTGTAGCACAATGCTTCTCTGATTTCAATGGATCCTTATCATATAGAATCTTCCGAGTTATGAGAGTTGAGGATTCAAGTAGACGACCTGATGTAGAAGGGTTTTATCTAGCCTAGTGTGCCACTATGGGGTGATCTAGTGTTTTTTTCAAGGAAGGCATATGGTAGTCTGAGGCTGTGCATAGACTATCGTAGGTTGAACTGGGTGACGGTCAAAAATGGTTATCCTCTTCTGAGGATATACGATCTTTTAGACCAATTTATAGGGGTGAGTTGGTTTTATAAAATTTATTTGTGCTCTTGATATCACAAGTTGAGGGTGAAGGATGGTGATATCCTAAATACTACCTCTAGATGCAAGTATAGGCACTTAAAGTTTGTATTTATGTCATTTGGTGTTACAAATGTACCATCTGTATTCATGGGGCTTATGAACTCCATGTTTTATGAGTCCCTAGATTGGTTCATCATCATATTCATTGATGATATCTTAATCTACTCAAATTCATAGGAGGATCATGATGAGAATCTCAGAACGGTCTTGTATGTTCTTTGATGCCACCAACTCTATGGAAATTTTTCCAGGTGTAAGTTTTGGAAATTATAGATCCTCAGGAATGTGGTGTCTTGGTAGGGTGTGGTATTAGACCCATTGAAGGTTGAAGAATTTATTTATTTGGTAACACCCAAGAACATGTAAGAAGTTCATAGTTTCCTTAGTCTCACAGGCTACTATTAGAGGTTTGTACCCAATTTCTCTTGATTTGAAACCTCATTTATAGATTTGACTAGGAATGAACAAGCTTTTGTGTGAAGTCTTTAGTTCTATAAAGCATTAGGTTACCTGAAGGGGAATTTGGTTAGTGCTTCATTTCTCTAGTTTCCTAAGGAAGGGGTAATGTTTGAGGTGTTTTATGATGCTTCTCATATGGGATTGGGATGTGTGCTAATGCAGCAATGGGTGGTGATCTCTTATGGTTCTAGGCAGTTACGTCACCACGAGTGTTACTATGCCACCCACAACCTAAAGTTAGTAGCAGTTGTGTTTGCACTGATGTTGTAGCGACATTACCTCATTTGGGAGCATTGTGTAGTCTTCACAAATCACAAGAGTTTGAGGTATATCTTGCCCCACCATGATTTAAACTTATGGCAGCAAAGGTGGATGGAGTTTCTTCAGGACTATGATTTTGAGATCTCATACACCTTAGGAAAAGGGAATTTTTTGGCTGACGCTTTGAGATGAAGTCATGGAATGGTGTTTTTTGGGAGTTTTAGGATGCTTGGAGAGTAATTGAGGAGTTAAAAGCCTTTCACTTAGATGTAAGAGTGGATGGTGGTAGAGTTTTTTTGTTTCAAATGATGATGAAATCTTATTTGTTGTAGTAGATGGAGGAGTCTTAATAGAGGGACTCAGAGGCATAGATGATGTGTGATTGTGTTTTCCATGGTGATGCTATGGAGGTATGGTTGCAGGATGGTTGAAATTGAGTGTTGTTTCAAGGGAGGTTGTTTGTTCCGATAGTAATGCACAATGGAGTCCTTTATGAGTTTCATAACTCACCTTTTTTAGTACAACCATAAGTTTTCAAAATGTACCATGACTTGAGGACACAGATTTTGTGACCCAGGATGAAAGGATCAGTGACAGAGTTTATGGATTGGTGTCTATTTTTCTAGTAGGTAAAGGTCAAGCATCATGTTCTTGGTGGTTTGTTACAGACCTTGGATGTTCCTGAGTGGAAATGGGATGACATATCTATGGATTTCATTAGAGGGTTGCACAGAGATTAGGGTTATTGTGATTCTATCTAGGTGGTTATGGATCGGTTGATTAAATCAGCCCACTTCTTAGAAATCAAGGTGTAACACCTCAGAATGATAAAGTGATAAATGACTAAATGATATGACTCCTGTCAACAAGGTGCACCTTCCTTTTAGGGAGTCTACCTGATTAGAACTCCACAATTAAGCATTCTTGGACTAGAGTAGTGATCAGGATGGGTGACCTTATGGGGAGTCTCCCAGGGTGTGTGTGAGTGAGGACAAAGCACACTGGAAAGGACATGTGTTGTCTTGTGGGGACTGTCATTAGTCAGATGACCCATTCAGGCATGTGGGTGGGCCCCAAGGTGGAGACCACATGTCTGCAGGGAAACTGGTGGTACTTAGTGGGCCAGGACCCTATGACCATTTTAAGACAGGGTGTCTGTGCTGTCACTAGGACCCAGTTGTCACATTTGGTATCATAGGAGGATCCCAGCCTTAAGTGTGGTGCACTGCCTGGGTTGAGATGTAGGTTCCACAATGAGGAAGTTTTTCTCCAGGGGGGTGATTGTAACACCCCAAAATGATAAAGTGTTAAATGACTAAATAATATGATTCATGTCATCAAGGTGAAACTTCCTTTTTGAGAGCCTACATGATTAGAACTCCACAGTTAAGCATGCTTGGCCTGGAGTAGTGATCAGGATGGGTGAAATTTTGAGAAGTTTCTCAGGGAGTGTGTGAGTGAGGCCAAAACAGACTATAAAGGACATGTGTTAGCCTATGAAGACTTCCATTAGTCAGATGACCCATTCGGGGCACATGGGTAGTCCCTAGGGTGGAGACCACGTGTCGGAGGGGAAATTGGTGGTACCTAGCAGGCTAGGACCTAACAGCCATTTTAAGGTAGGGTGTTTGTGCTGTCATCGGGACTTAGTTGTTACACAAGAATTCGAGTGTAGTTGATTATTTGTCTAAGAGGTATGTTAATGAGGTGGTGCAATTTCATGGAGTTCTGAGGCCCATTTTTTGGGATCTAGATGCATGATTTACCTCATGATTCTGGAGGGAATTTCAGAATTCTTTTGGCACTCAGTTATTCCTCATCACTGCTTTCCACCCTTAGACATATGGGAAGATATAATGAACAATCCAGATGTTGGGGGATATATTGCGATCATGCATCTTGTACTTTGGTGGATCTTGGTTATGACACTTGTCTTTGGTAGATTCTACCTATAATAATAGTTATCACTCTTCAATTGGTATGGCTCCATTTGAGGTTTTGTAAAGGTGACTATCTCATTCTTCTTTTTTTCTAGATAGAGGTTTGTAAGGTAGTCGTTCTTAGTCTCGATGTGGTGAAAATCACAATAGAAGGGGTTTAACTTGTTCGTGAGAGGATGAAAGCAGCACAAGATCAGCATAATTCTTATTCCAATCCTAGGAGGAGGCCCTTGGAGTTTGGGGTTAGGGACCATGTGTTCCTGAAGGTTTCCCATCAATGTGGGAAACAGAGGTTTGACAGAGGGAGTAAGCATTCTCTCAGGTTTGTTAGGACCTTTGAGCTATTAGGGTGATTTGTCAAGGCAGTGTATCAATTGGTGTTTCCATCGTGGTTGGAGAGGATCCATTATATTTTTCACATCTCTCAGCATCATCGGTATCTTTACAATGACTCACATGTCATTGATTGGGGAGAGTTGGATGTCAAGGATAACGTGATGTTTATGGAACAGCCAATAGAGATCCAGGATCTCCAAGAGAATGCACTGTGTAGATGGACCATTTCTTTGGATTGTGTTTTGTGGAGGCATGGTGGCCTAGAGGAGAGTACTTGGGAGTGAGAGACGTAGATGTGTGCCCAGTACCTAGAGTTTTTTTGAGTTTTTCTTTGCTCTATTTTTCTTTGTGATGTGGTGTCAGTCTGTGGGGAATTTCATTAGTCAAATGACCTACTCAGGCATGTGGGTGGGCCCCAAGGTGGAGACCAAGTGTCTGCGGGGAACTGGTGGTACCTGGTAGGCCAGGACCCAACGACCATGTTAATGTGGGTTTTTTGTGCTGTCACTAGGACCCGGTTATTACACAACAAGTCGAGTGCAGTGGATGTTTTGGCTAATAGGTATGTTAATGAGGTGGTACAGTTTCATGGAGTTCTGAGGTCCATTGTCTTGGATCAGGATTCATGTTTTACCTCATGAGTCTCGATGGAAGTTCAAAATTATTTTGGAACTCAGTTACGCCTTAACACTTCTTTACACCCTCATAAAGATGGGAAGATGGAATGGACAATCCATACATTGGAGGATATATTATGAGCATGCATCTTGGACTTTGGTGGATCTTGGGTATGACACTTGTATTTAGTAGAGTTTAATTATAATAATAATTATCACTCTTACATTGGTATGAATCTATTTGAGGTTTTTTATAGGAGGCTGTTTCATTCTCTATTTTTCTAGATGGAGGTTGGGAAGATAGTCATTCTTGGTCCTGATGTGGTTCAAATCACGACAGAAAGGGTTCAACTTGTTCATGAGAGGATGAAATCAGCACAAGATCAGAATAATTCTTATTCTAATCACAGGAGGAGGCCCTCAAAGTTGGAGGTTAGGGACCATTTTTTCTTGAAGGTTTCCCATCAATGTGTGAATTATAGGTTTGACATAGGGAGTAATATTTCTCCTAGGTTTGTTAGTCCCTTTGAGCTGTTGAGGCGATTTGGTGAGTTGACGTATCAGTTGGTGTTTTCATCGTGGTTGGAGAGGATCCATGATGTCTTTCACATCTCTCAACTTCATCGGTATCTTCACGATGAGTCACTTGTCATTGACTAGGGAGAGTTGGATATCAAGAACGACATGGAATTTGTGGAATGGCCAGTATAGATCCAGGATCACCAAGATAATTCACTGTGTAGATGGACAATTTATTTGGTTTGTGTGTTGTGGAGGCATGGTGTCTTGGAGGAAAGTACTTGGGAGCAAGAGACGCATATGCGTGCCCAGTACCTGAATTTGTCTTGATTTTTTCTTTACTCTATTTTGCTTTGTGATGTGGTGTTTGAACCTTGTTTTACAAGATGTGATGTTTTCCTTGGTTTTTGATGTGTGATGAATTCCTAAAATATGAAAACAGGGGGAACATATTCCTAATTGAGATGAATTGTGATTAAACCCATGCGGAAAAGTTAGTGTCACCCAGAACAGATAATATCTTGACATGGAGGATGAAATTCCTTGAATCCTATATTTGGGATGGTTTGGTTCATTGTTTATAGCGATTTTTGGTTTGGGATACGTGGAGGTTGAGATGGTTGTCTAAGAGGAGGTGTCTTGTGGTTGTGGTGATGTGGTTATACAATGTGGTTTTTGGTCATCCGGGTTGGTGTGTTTATCTAGTGGTAGCGTTTGAGGTATGACGAGATCCTTGAGAGGTATCTCACAGGATGGTTATTCAAGCCCCTTTCCTTTTGGATTTTGTTTTGGATTTTTGAGGGTGAGAATCATTTGATATGTATCTGATGTAATGGTATGTGCCCTCCCAGTCTATTACTTTTTTGATTTTTGTTGTTGGAGGTGTTCAGAAGAGGTTTTGGGAGTTTTCATGGTATTTGGAGGTGCAGTAGAGCTACTACAGGAAATACATGTCGGGTAAGTGTATTACATGACATGAAAGTTGGTTTCATGGGTTTTCTAGGTCGGTTTCATGACATGTAGATTTTTAGGGTTAAATAATAAAAAGGTGATGGTTTTTTTGGTGAAACTGAATCCTGAGGATTACACAACGTGAAAAGGGATTACATTTCATGTAAACCCCTGATCCAATGCAGTTTTAAAATTCTTTTCCTACCAAATTTTCATTCAATCAGTCTTGGATTATTATTTCTCTCATTTTGGGAAAACCCTAGTTGTCCCAAGAAGTTCTTCAATCCCTCTTCCTCCCTCTTTGATATGTTGGTTTTAGTGGATGCTCGTTGGAAATCACGGGTTAATCTGTGGTATGTTATTCTCCCTTCTTGGTGATTTTTCTTCCATTATTCTCCCAAGGATTTGATATGGAATTTTTTTTGGTTTGGGGCATGTTTTGGGTTGTATTTTGATGGTATTTGGTTGAGGTGTAGGTTGATTCACGGTTCCTATGGTGTGTTTGTGGTTTGCGAGAATTCTTCTTCACCATGCAATGCGCATCGAGACGAAAAGCTTATTTTAGGTAGGGATTCCCTCATTTCACCTTATTGTGTATCATGCAAGAGGGGTTTACTTCTATTTATCTATGGGTTATGGTTGGGTTTACTTATGTTTGTCTATGGGTTATGGTTGTTTTTGGCTTGACCAAAGATATAGAATTGGTTAATTGAATTTAAAGGGGTAAATTGGGTTTGATTCACATGTTTTTACAGCTTTATTTGTTATTTGTGATATTGTGAATTGTATGGGCTTGATGCCCCACAGAAAATTATGATCGTTGAGGTATTTGTTTGCATTGGATATATGTGTTGTGATTGTTTCATTGGTTATGATTATTGTGATATCACCCTAAAATGGAAATTTATTAACCACTTATATTTGGATAATGAAATTGTTGCCCTAGGATTTTGGCTTGTGTGATAATGCCCCTAAAATAAAGTGGAATTTGATAAAAGTCCCTTTTTAAATTTTTGAAATGATATTGATGTGTTGTTATGTGTGTTCATTCTTGTGGGATGATGATGTTTGGTTGGGGCATGTAGGCCTAATAGTTTGTTTGGCCATACTTTTGGGGAGATTAGGAGGTATTTTGTTTGGTCGTGCTTTTGGGGCGGTGAGGAGGTAGTTTGATTGGTCGTGCTTTTGGGTGGAAAGTGGGTGGTTTGTTTGGATGTATTTCTTGGGTTGTGAGGAGTTGGTTTGTTTTTATGTTCTTTTGGGGTGTTGAGGGGGTGGTTTCTTTGTGCTAGATGCTCGAGTAGTGATGGAATAAATTAAGAATTGTTTAATAATGTTTGAGATGGCATGGGTTATTTTGGTTAATGAGATGAAAGTGGTTGATGAAATATTAAATGGTGGGTTGTGTGGTCAAATGTGGTTGATGCTAAATAAGGAAAAGAATGGAATAATTAAAGGAAATTGGTTGGAAATGTGGAATGGGATTTATGGATTTTCATGTGGTGTATACATTTAGAGGTGGTAGAAAAAGTGACGGTGTTGTGGGTTGGTTGGTTTGTTTATGGAATCATAGTTTGGGCTTGAGTGTTTGATACAATATATATATATATATGTGTGTGTGTGTGTGTGTGTAAGAACTTGAGTTTTTAGAACGGGTCAAAATCTTGACCCTGTTTAAATTTTTGACTTGTTTTTGAGAAAACTAGGAAAATCTGGGAAGTTCTAGAAACTTTCAGACTATACACCGTGTACTATAAAGTACACGACGTGTGTGGGTTAGGCGTGTATCAGCCATGTGCTCCCCGAGTACATGCCGTGTGATGATCATGTAGGAATTTCCTACTACACAGCATGTAGTGTTGCTCGACACGCCGTGTATCCTCCTTTCTGCGTATCGGATAAGTTCAAGCCATGTGGATACCTCCTCTTAAGTTGGAGTAAGGAAAATTATACAACACGTCATGTAGTCCTTAATACACACCGTGTAATTTTATTTTTATTCACTTAAATGAAATATTGTCACGTCTAATTTCAGGAAGCACCTTCTTCTTTCCCAACTTCGGAACAGGTCTGTTCCAAAAACCTGAATTATATACCTTTCCCTAGAATCTTCAACCGGAGTTCATTCTTCAATCTGTTGGTGGTTGTGGGATTGCAACGGTGAGGCTAAATCCATGCACTCTATTCCATTCTTGATCATTTTCCTCACACATCATAGTTTCCATTCGAGTGGAATTGCTTGGATTTTATGAAAACATAGATCTAAAAAGATCGTCTTTGAATTAGAGCTCGATATCAGACTTGCCTACGTCTACAAGTCTCAGGTAGGTTGTGTAAACCTGTTTTTTTTGTTTTCGTGGCCAATTGGGTGGCGTAGCCTTCAGCGCGTTTTTGGGTATTTTGAGTGAGACCCTATTTTATCTGCTATTTCATATTCAATTACTTATTAGACCTATGGGATTCCTTTGGGTATGCCCTTCTTTCTGTTTTTCTTAAGAGAGGTTGGGTGAGGGGTCATTGATCATCAGGGCATTTTTGGTCAGGGGATTCCAAAATGGTTATAATTGAATTGTATTATTTTAAACTGTTCATTTTAGTTTATAAAACCTTGATATGAATTATTAGAGGCTTCCAAGACCTTGGTGCTGGTATGGGACAACACATAGTTAGTGCAATTCAACTGTTTAGTTGTTTTCCTATTTTAAGTATTTCTTTTGGTTAAATATATATGTGATGTGTGGTAGTGCATATACTGGAACCTTCGAGTTGTGTTGGGCATGGCCCAGATATTCTTGAGTGATGATGATCACAGGTTGGTCTTGGCCCAGGTTATATTGGGTGGTTATAACCACAATATTGGCCGTCATAGACTTCGTCTTGAGGTAGTGTGACTGTCAAGTTGGGCATGGCCCCGGTTACTTGAATGGAAAGGATGTCAAACTTGAGTGGCATGGTCGTAGGGGAACGAGGTGTCATCGAGGTTGTGGCTTGGGAACTTAATTTGGTGATTACTGCTCACCTGGAACTTTGAGTAGTGTGTATACAGAGAGAATCCATGATGAGGTTGTTTTGACCACTTATGTGGGTAGAGTCCCCCATTAGTTGTCATTTAGGTACTATTGGTTTGGGGGTGCTTGTCTTAGGAAGCCACGTGGAAGGTGAGGAGCCTTCAGGGGATAGCGTTGATACTATCGGGTTGGGGGCAGAGGCTCGCCGTGATTTGAGGGCAGACATCATTGTTCCTTTGGTTACTTTATTTGAGGGCAGACATCCCTGTTCCATCAGTTACTTGATTTGAGGGCAGACATCATTGTCCCCCTAGTTACTTATTGAGGGAAGATATCATTGTTCCTCTGGGTTACTGTTGTTTGGGCATGAATTCGGGATGTTGGTACTTGAGACACAAGGTGTCAGGTGGCACATGGTGTCGGGTTACACGACAAAGATTTCAGTGTTGGCTGAAGTAGGTGACACTTCATGGTGGCTGCTGAGCACTAGGGGAGTTTATGTTTATTTGTGCATAGTACTTTTTATTGTTTTCCTTATACACACATGCTTGTTTAAACACTTATATTAAGTACGCACCATTGGGTGGTATCCTACTGAGATTCATCTCACACCCTACATGGACCCTTTGGGATGCGTGTAGACTTTTTTGGATTTACGTGTAGGAAAGAGGTCATCTTTAGGAGTTGAACTGCTTTATCTATTGCATGGAGATGGTAGGGACCTTGAGGTCATTCCAGGCTGGAGTTTACTTTGTTTAGTTTCCATTATGTATCAACATGCTTACTTGTTATTGTATCTACTATTGGTTAGACATTGGCACCCCTTTTTATACATTGAATCGCTATAAATTCATGCTTGTTTTATTTAGTAGTTACAAGTGGTGTTTAGCATGCTGTTATATTTACTTTCACTGCTATTTTTTATATTCATTACTTCTGCTGTTTATTTCTATTGATTGTGCTTCCGCTATGCAGGTCTGGTTCGAGTCTTCTAAGTCATTTATTTCGGTTGCATGTTATATATTATTACTCAGACCAGTACCACTATTGTCCTCTGAGAGGGTATAACCTACCCACTATACCTATCATACCCTTTCTGCTAGTCAACGACCTTTGGTATTCAGGGAGGTGTGCCTAAGGTAGTAACACCCGACCTGTTTAGCACTGTTTGGGTGGTTGTTCGGGTTTGAGTCATTAAAAAGTGGTATTAAAGGAGTTCTTGAAAAGGATTTAGTAGTAGTGTCTTGTTGGATACTAATGATATTGAGACTTCTATTTTTATTTCTACTAGTTTTACTATTTGGGATATGGTAGACTGGAGATAGGTTGTTACTGGAACTAGGTTTCTATCTTGTGCTTGGGTGCCTGCAACCCCATGTACGAGGGATAGACCAAGTTGCCTTGGGTGGGAATTTCTGTTTTTATTTTTCTCAGATTACATTTTATATGATTTCCACCTTGGTGGATCACTTGGAGTATGATATTATTGATTGTGATATTTAACCCTTAACCCGGTGCGGTAAGGGAAGAATTGGACCTTGGTCCGGTATGGCAAGGCTTGTTTTCTTGGTTTTTGGTAGACACATTTTTTACGTTATTTCAATTTCATAACTGTGTGTATGCTTTATGAAGTGATAATACCATATGAAAAATATCAAATTCCATGATTTGAATGATTTTAAAATGTGATAGGTGAAATTTATTATAAAATTACTTGTTTATTTCAATTTGTTATGTCATGATTTATATAATTGTAGAATTGCATGTGGAATTATATTTGGGTCTGGATCTCGTATGAGTAGGCATGTACTATGGTTGAGGTGATTTTGATCATCATTATTGGCCAACTCAGTCATCGATTTGCGGAAACGTTGGTTTTCAAGATGGGCATGGCCCGAGGTACTTTTGATACTTGGCTCTGTTGTGGGCGGGTAAGGAGGCCATGAGGCTGGGATGCCATGGGCATGGGTTGCGGTGGGGGAGAGTAAGGGAAATAATTATGTGATACAGTGTAATGATTTTCCTATCTGCATGAATATATATATATATATATATATATATATATATATGGTATGTATGACCATTTATGGTATTTAGTGAGTTCCTTTTAGACGACTCAGATGGAGCATCAGGTGGGAGATGGTACAATGCTGCAAGAGTAGGAACAGGTTCAGGATTCGGTGTAGGAAGTGTATGAGCCGCAGGTACAGGATCACAGCCATGATCAGGTTTAGGATCCAGTGAAGGCAGAATAATATCCAGGTTTGGAAGCGTTTGGACCATGGCTCGACGAGCAACTCTGAGCTAGCCTGGTACATGTCTTCCAGGGGATCGACAAAAGTGCACAGGGTACAGATCCATCTATGGAATATCTAATGTGGGATTTCAGTCGTAGCACCTGCCACTTTTTCATGGTGAGGGTGGTCCATAGGTGGCTGAGAACTAGATAGAGAGCATGCAGATGATCTTTGAGAAGCTCGAGACACCTCTAGGGTGGAGGGTCAAGCTGGAGACGTACATGCTGAGAGGAACAACAAAGCGTTGGTGGGATGTGTAGGTTTAGGCTCATAGGAATGAAGGTCTAGCATGGAAGGACTTCAAGGAAATGTTCTTTGAGCACTTTTACCCAAATACACTAAGGGAAAATAGGGCTTGGGAGTTCTTAAGCCTTCTATAGGGAGACATGTCTGTCATGGACTACGCAGCTACTTTCACTGAGTTGTATGGATTTTCACCTGGTATGGTAAGCGATGAATCGAAAAGGGTGAGTCACTTCGAGGATGGCTTATGAAACACCATTTGGATCCAGGTAAATATCTTCAGGTTAGGTTCTTTCTCAAATTCGGTGAATCAGGTGCCCATAGCGAAGGGAAACCAGAGGGATAGGTCTGAGGTTGGTCGAGCGACAACTTCAGGTGATGGTTCAGATAGCAGGAAGTGAGGATGGGATGAGTTTCAGCAAGGCAGTCAGGACAAGGACTCATCTAGACCACCTTATATCAGTTCTTCAATGGTTTTTTTCAGTGTGGACAGTCAGGACATGTTTGGACTTAGTGCGATAGGCCCCCAAAGGAGTGTTGGTCATGTGGACAGGTCGGACATCTTGAGAGGTTTTGCAGTCATCCTTCTTAGACAACTGGAAATCAGGGACTAAGATAGATGGTGGAATCTAAAGTTAGTTTAAGTTTGGTGCCAGGAGAGGGTAGCCAAGTTTCAACTACACGTGGAGGACACGGTAGAGACAGTGGGACCCAGCTGAGGGGTCAGTGGCCGGCGACTGGAGCAGCATCGTAGGGAGGTTAGGCATTAGGCAGTCATACTTCAGGCTAGGTGTATGTTGTGGAGCTACCAGAGGATGAGTATGTTGGTGATCCAAAAATGGTTAGAGGTACGCCGTGAGTGCAGTCATGACTTTCTTGTTTTCTTTTGGAATGACCTATTTAGGCATGTCTGTTTTGAGTGCATGAGGTGCACAGGATTTATGTGGACTGACTAGATGTTGGTCAGTGGGATTGGGACCATATCATGTGTGTGATATATTTATATATATGTATGAGATTCATTGCATCGAGGCATTGAGGATGTGGGTTACTTGAGGTGCATGGCATCATGTTTTATTTTGAGAGTCCATGGGATGCAGGACCTCGTGGAGGCGGACACCGATGTGGTGCAAGATATGTTTGGGTGTCAAAAATGACACAGGAGCACCCATGAGGTGTAGGAGTAACGATGCATCATGAAGGTACCATGATTCCGAAAACAGGTTAGTGAACCATTTTTTGATTTGATTTTTGTCAGGTTGAGACTGAGTTAGGAAAATCCTAAGGTGGGGAGCCCCTTGAGGAATTTATCCAGAATCTTTGAGACCAGGGAAGTCCTGATTATTTTGATTAGGATGGTATGTTCAATTCCATCTCTAGGTTTTGTTTGATAGCTTGGGGATGAGATATGTGAAGGTGGGGAGATTGTAAGAACCCAGGTTTTTAGAATGGGTCAAAATTTTGACCTTGTTTGAATTTTTGACTTGTTTCTGAGAAAACTAGGAAAATATGGGAAGTTCTATAAATTTTCAGACTACACACTGTGTACTATAAAGTACATGACATGTATGGGGTGGGCGTGTACCGACCGTGTGCTCACCGAGTACATGTTGTGTGATGACCGTGTAGGAATTCCCTACTACACAGTGTGTAGTGTTTGTCAACATGTCGTGTATCCTCCTTTCTGCATACCGACTGAGTTCAAGCCATGTGTTAACCCGTGTGGTGCATCCAAGCCATGTGGATACCTCCTCTTAAGTCAGAGTATGGACAAGGGTACTACACAGTGTGTAGTCCTTAATACACATTGTGTACTTTTATTTTTATTTTCTTAAATGATAGAGTGTCGCATATAATTTAGGGAAATGCCTTCTACTTACCCAACTTCAAAACAGGCCCATTCTGAAAACCCAAATTATATACCTTTCCCTAGAATCTTCAACCAGATTCTATTCTTATATCCTTTGGTGACTGCAGGATCGCAACAGTGAGGCTAAACCCATGCACCCTGTTTCGTTCTTGATCCTTTGCATCACATGTCACAGTTTCAATCTGAGTGGAATTGTCGAGATTTGATGGAAATGTAGATCTATAAAGATTGAATTTGAATTAGAGATCGATATTGGACATGCCTACATCTACAAGTCTCAGGTAGGTGGTGCATACTTCTTTTTGTGTTTTCGTGGTCAATTGGGTGTTGTGGACTTTGGCACATTTTTTGGTATTTTGAGTGAGACCATGTTTTATCTACTATTGCATATTCAATTTCTTATTAGACCTTTGGAATGCCTTTGGGTATTCCCTTCTTCCTGTTTTCCTTGAGCGAGGCTAGGTGAGGGGTCATTGCTCATCTAGGCATTTTGGCCGGGGGATGCCAAAATGGTTATAATTGAATTGTATTATTTTAAACTATTTATTTTATTTTATCAAACCCTGATATGAATTGTTAGAGGATTCCAAGACCTTGGTGATGGTATGTAACACCATATAGTTAGTGAAATTCAACTATTTAGTTGTTTTCCTATTTTAAGTATTTATTTTGGTTAAATATATATGTGTTGTGTGGTATTGCATATGATGGAACCTTAGGGTTGTGTTGGGCATGGACGAGATATTCTTGAGTGATGTTGATCATAGGTTGGGCTTGGCTTGGGTTACATTGGGTGGTTCTGACCATGGGATTGGGCGTTATGGACGTCGGCTTGAGGCAGTGTGACTGTCAGGTTGGGCATGACTCGGGTTACTTGGATGGCAAGGCCATCAGATTTGAGCGGCTTGGTCATAGGGGCACGTCGTCTCATAGAGGTCGTGGCTTAGGAACTTACTTTAGTGATTACTGCTCACCCGGAACTTTCAGTAGTGTGCACACAGAGAGATTCTGTGATGAGGTGGTTTTGACCACTCATGTGGATAGAGGCCCCTGTCAGTTGTGGTTTAGGTACTATTGGTTTGGGGGTGCTTGTCGTAGGAAGCCAAATGGAAGTTGAGGAGCCTTCAGGGGATAGCATTGAGACTATCAGGTTAGGGGAAAAGGCTCACTGTGATTTGAGGGTAGATTGGTGTTCCTCTGGTTACTTTATTTGAGGGAATACATTGTTGTTCCTCAAGTTACTTGATTTGAGGGCAGACATTTCTATCCCCTCGGTTACTTACTGAGGGAAGATATCGTTGTTCCTCTAAATTACTATTATTTGGGTGTGCCTTTGGGATATTAGTACTTGATAAACGAGGTGTCAGGTGGCACATAGTTTCTGGTTACACGATAGAGATTCCGGCGTTGGACGAAGCAGGTGACACTTCATGGTGGTTTCTGAGCACTAGTGGAGTTTATGTTTATTTGTGCATCGTATTGTTTACCATTTTCCTTATAACTACTTGCATGCTTAAACACTTATATTAGGTACACACCATTGGGTGGTATCCAACTCAGATTCGTCTCACACCCTGCATGGGACCTTCGGGATGCGTGAATACTTTATGGATTTATGTGTAGGAAAGAATTCATCTTCAGGAGTTGGACTACTTTAGTTGTTTCATGAAGATGGTATAAACCTTGAGGTCATGTTAGGATAGAGTTTACTTTGTTTAGTTTCCATTCTGTATCAACATGCTTACTTGTTATTGTAGCTACTATTGGTTATCCATTGGTGTCCCTTTTTATACATTGACTTTCTATAGATTCATTCTTGTTTTGTTTAGTAGTTACAAGTGGTTTTCAGCATGATGTTCTATTTACTTTCGCTACTGTTGTTTATATTCATTGCTTCCATTGTTTACTGTTATTGATTTTGCTACCGCTATGCAGTTCTAGTTCAAGTTTGTTGAGTTGTTTATTTCCATTTCATGTTATATATTATTTCTCAGACCAGTACCACTATTATCCTCCGAGAGGGTATAGCCTCCCCACTATACCTATCATACCCTCACTGCTAGTCGGTAGCCTTTGGTGTTCGGGGAGGTGCGCCAAAGGTAGTAACACCCAACCCTTTTAGCACTATTTAGGTGGATTTTTAGGTTTGGTTCATTAAAATATATATATACTTTCATATTCTTGAGATTTATATATGCACCTCACTCATGTCGAGCATTATGTGCCGACACCCGTATAGTCACACGGGGGTGTTTTCCCCGACATCCGGTAAGGAGTATGGATGGCTGGGTACCCACTTTTTCCCATTCTATCTTCTAGGCGAGGTAGGTATTGCATAGGCTGTGATGGTAGGAGGAATTTTAGTGCATTATATGGTGGTTTTGATAGCCTAGGTGTTTGTGGGTGAGTTATGATGGCCTAGGTGTTTTTGGGAAAGACGTGATCGTTCTTGTGGGGCAGTGGCCCAGGTGTTTTCGAGTGAGATGTGTTGTGGTCATGCTTGTGGGGTGGCAATCCCAAGTGTCTTCAGGCGAGGTTTTTTATGACCATACTTGTGGGGTGATGTGGTATATGGAAAATATGAGAGCATCGGGATGTTTGATGTTGGGTATAAGAGAGGCATACTAGTGGGAAAGAAATGTGGGGTACCCTTATTGATGTGATACTTATTATACTATATTACTTGGTTTTTTTATTTTTTGATCATGCCTTGGTGAGGTTGGGATGGCTAGAATACCTTGATAGGTGTTTTTTGGTTCTGTTGTTTTCTCACAGGTGCATTAGTATGCTTCTTTCACATGTGAACAAGGGACTTGAGTTTTTTATACTGAGAATACTTGTATGCTCACCCTACATATATAAAAAAAATTAAGTTTCCCAGAGGATTATTTGGACAAGGTTTGGAATTACTAGCTAGAACCATTGGATATTAATTATTTCGCTGATTTAGCTTTACTTTGGGTATTTACAATGGAGACTTTTATTTGTATTAGTTATTTTTATACATGTATTGTGGGGTGGTTTTTTGATTTCTTTTATATTGTGTCTTGGAGTTGTTTTTGGATGATCCATTATATCTCCCAATTCTATTTATATTATAGATGTTAATGCCTCCCATTCATGATATTTTTATACCTTTGGTGCTAGTCGCCAACCCGGGGCCTACTAGAGGTGGGAATCAGGGGTCATTATCTCTCTTCCTTCATTGTAGTATTTTTAGAGGGAGAGAGTCATGGAAACTAGCATCATTACCAGGTGCATTGGGAATAGGTTCTTCTAGTACATACAATTTCCTTTCATGAAATAGGATAAATCGTAAGCACCTTTTTCATTCTTTGAAATTTGTATCGGTGAGAAGGTTATCATTCTCATGTATGGATCACAATGATATGTTTGAAGTCATTTTATTATTGTTTCTAGAAATAATATGAGCATAGTTTTAGTAAATTATTTGATAAAATTTAGATAAATAAAAAAATATTATATTTATTAATCTCTGAAGTGCGTCTGATTGTCGCATATCGACCGTTCAACATTCTGGTTCTCTAATAATGTGTATAGCGGAACTCTAGTTGAATCCTAGATGATGATACTTTTTAATAGTCAATTATTTTTAATTGATTGTAATTTGATTAGGGGGGTTTATTTGTAGAGCTAAAATGAAATGATTGATTTTAAATTTTGATAAATATTTGGGTGAGTTCATTATTGGAAATTTAAGCTTATGATATTATTGATTTTTGCTTTATATTGTATCAAATTAACACTCACTTCACAAGATTACTTTGATCATAATTCCCAAGTGCTAAGGCTTTAATCCAAGCCTTAACATAACTTAGGGTTCTAATATAAATAAGAACATTTTTATAGTAGCGTATTTTTTGTTTCAATAATCCATGGAATTCACTCGTTAAACAAATCATATCATTAATCCATGACATTTTAAGTTCAAAATACTCAATGTTATTTTAAAGAATATTCATTGAGAAAAAGATCGCAATCACTTAATATCCCCAAATCATGACTCACTCTAATGGGAGATTTAATCATCTATTTAGGTGATTAATAATCTGGTTTTATTTTTTATGGTGATGGGTTAAAAATAAAATAAAAATAATGAAATAAGAAAAGAGAGGTTCACCGAACACACACACACGAAATATAAAGATAGGTAAAAACACACTTTTGATTGAATGAGAAAGCAAAAGAATAGAATGGTTTTCAAATTGATTTAAACTATTTTAATAAAATTAACATTAAACTATAGAAGTTTGATGAGAATAAGATATTATGAAAAAACTTTCCTTAATATTGAAACAAAAGTACAACAAACACTTAAAAAATCAAAAAAGAAAACAAACAAAAGATAAAATAAAAACAAATAGAGGAGGAAGGGTCTCTCAAGTTAAAACTTGAGTTTAGAAGGTCCTAATAAGTCCTTGGAACGGATTTAGTCATTCCAATTTATCTTCCTCTCTTCTGAAATTCCAACCCCATGCAAGGAGAAGAGGGGGTGAATTAATAGACCAAGGTGGTGGACTGTTTCCATTCTAAATCTACCCCTCCACTTTTCTCGCAAATTTGGACAACTAGATAGATTAATCTAGAGATATGATATTTTAACAAGTTATATATATTGATTTGATCTATCTAATATAAAAATTTTGTGCTCATTGGACTTATTTATCCAAGTTCTGGTTTTTTTACAAATTAATATATAGATGTCTATTTTTAGCACCACTTTTTTGAAGGCTAGAATGTGAATGGATTTTTTAATATAAATATGTCCTTGAATCCAAAAAAAATTATTCTACAAAGTTAGTTACCTATATCTTCTATTTAAAACTAAAAAATATCATATCTAATGGATGTTTAGATCAAGAGAAAAATCAAAAATGGTTTGCTGATTTCAATTTATGGATAGAATGGTGGGATGGACTTCAAAACTTAAGTTGGACCCCTTTTTCATAGATTTCATCCTTGAAATTTTTATCCAATATTCATTTTATTGGACCCAGAATTTTGGTGGATAATCAAATGATTTGGACTTCTGGATTGAGCCTAGAAATTCAATATTCATGGTTGATTCAGTTTCTTTATAGATTATTTGGTCTTTCTTATGTAGATCATATGGCCCTTCAAATGGAAAAATTTGTCAAGGATTCCTTCTAATGATATTTTATAAATTGAATAAGGATCCATAAAAAATCACACAATTTGGATCAATAGAATGCGAGTTATGATTAAAATATTAAACTTAATTGAATCTAGATTAATTCAAATAATTCTCAAAAATTATATTTAATATTAAAATATGAATAATTCACACCAATTATGCACTTTTCATATAAAATCAGTAAATGGAGTAGATAAAAAGTTATGAATAAATTAATAACATCAAATCTGCCACACTTAGTCTTGTTCATGTCCTCATATACAATAAATATAAAAATATAACTAAATCATTCTCACTCGCCATCAAATATTAAAATTTTGTTTCCCCAATCTGGAGAGGTTTAGACCATTTCACTCATCCATATTTAATTCCATCATAAATTGTTACTAAAACAATATTCCAAAAACAATTCATTTTTCTTGCTCAAATTAGAAATGGAAAAGGTAGGCACTCAAAACTTACTCCTCTCAAGATGATAAAAATTTATTTATGGAGGTTCACTCATTCACCAACCAAAAGTTAAAATCTAAGATTTTGAAATAGCTCTCAGCTTCCATTACCTATCCTAAAGTTCACAAGAATATATAGTTCTTTTGAAGGGGTTTTTATGCGGATATGGGATAGTAGGAATTTAATGTCCAAGAGAGAGTAAAAGAGGGGTAAAACATCAGCATGGGTAAAACAATGCATAATTTTTTTTGAAATGAAACATGTAAGGAAATGGAAACACATATTTACAAGGTCTTGATTTTGTAAAGAAAGATGCAAAAGAGGAAGAAAATTTTAAAGGGATAAAAAGATGAAATATTTACAAAACACAAAACTTCTCCCAATGAAATAAATGTTCTTTTTTTCTTTTTCTTTTTTTCATTTTTTCGAAAGTTAGATATCACACTTATATATCAACCCATTTTTAATCTCCTCAAGACACTTATTGTGATATTTATAACAATATAAAAGGTTTAGGAAGAGTGATTTTTGACCTGCCCAAGACACAACCCATCTTTTTTTTTTGATTTTTCAAAAAAAATTGAACACTTGTCAATAACATTTAAAAAATTACATAAATGAAATTCTATTCCCCAAAACTCACTAAATGACAACCTATCCCCCACACTAAAACGTATGTGTGCCCTCAAGAATATGAAAACACATTGAAAATCAAAGAAATGACACCTAAAATGAAATTCATGCCCCCAACACTTAAATTTCTATAAATTATGCAATGTAATTCCATGTAGATGTTGGGTGGGACAAGGTATTGGGATTGTAATGTGGCTATCAAAAAAAGGTTTTCATAGGCTTGAAGGGGATTTTAAAAGGAGTATTAATGTAAGGTTAATGGAAGGCTATTTGGATATTGTGATTATTCTGTGGTTTATAAAATCTCTTTATCATATTAAAGTAGACCAAAGTAGGAAATTCAACTCGAAGGTCCTCAAACTCAAGACTCACAATCAGGGATGAAAAAGGAACCAAATGAAAAGATGGCCATAGGTAACCTTGGAATGAAATCTAATGTTATTCCTCATTTTTGGGGAAGAATCATTTTCCAAATAAAAAATAGATCATTCAAAATGTATTATTCTTGAAAAAAAATTCATTAACCAAATTCAAGATAAAAATACAAAAAGTTTGAGATAAAAACATGTATTTTGACTCCCTAAAATGGGTGGAAAATTTTTCAAAAGTTGATGGTGAGTAATTATGACACTTTTTTTCTTTTCTGTTTCTTTAGTTTTTTAGTTTTTTTATTTTTTTTAATACGTACTCACACAAAATAGAAATAGAAAAAGAAAGAGTTTTATGAAGAAAGTGGTAAAAAATGAAAGAGATATGAATAAGAAGAAAGGGGTGGTGAGAGAGAGTTAAAGGGAAAGAGGTGCCCCTGGTTTGGATTTGGTGGTTTGTTGTCTTCATCCAGTAGTGGATCGGTGGAAGTTGATGTGCCTCATATGGGATGTTACCTGAAAAAGAAAAATCATTATTCATCTAATGAAAAACTAAAAAGAAATTAAAATTTCATAAAAGTAAAAGAAAACATGGGTGGCCTCCCAAAAAGCACTATATTTATTTTGTCTACATCTGGACAGTTGTAGTGGACTACTCATCATTTGATAGTGGAAATCGTATTTTCTCAACTCTAGTGTTCTTCTAGAAAAACTTATCCTTTGGGATTCTTGATTATTCATTTGATAATTTCTTCCCTTCACTACTGTTGGGATTGCAATTCAATGGGGGTTGAAAGAGAATGTGGGTATCCTCTCTTTGGTCTTCAAATTGAGGAATAATGTTATCCATGAAGCTTTGGTTTTCTATGATTGGAAATTCAAGAAGATGGTTCAATTATGATGGTGCATTTATGTAAGGTTCAGATAACAAGAAACCAGATTTTGAGATCCCAATTGTTTTTAACTCTTTTATTTCATCACTTACCAATGTACAGTAATGAGGTTCAATAGAGTCATAAGACTGAGTAAATTTTTCAAAATCATTTATATAAATGTTGTTTTCCAAATAATGTTTAATTTCAACCTCACCAGTGATCACTTTATTAATTAGGGAACAAATATCACAACATTCACTCTCATTGTCAAAATATAATCGCATTTGTTCAGGGTTCATCTCACAAACAAGAGAATTTTCAGAATCATGGATGGGAAATTATGAATGTTTGATAATATGATCTAAATCAAAAAATTAGAATTCTAGTTCATTTTCCTCATTATCATCTAAGATGAAGCAGTGGAGATCATAGGTGAGATGGGATTCCAAAGACTTTTTAATATAATTAATATCGATAGAGTTTACATTTGAAATGTCAACATCAACTTCTTAATTTATGACTTGGTTAATGAGGATGCAATATTCACAAACTTCTCTATCATTAAAATAAGAAGAACATGATGGATTGGGATTCAACACACTCACATAGAGACTTTTAGAAGCATAGATAGAGAATACATATTGATTCTATGAGGGGTATCGCATGGATTGAAAAATATTGAGCTTGACCAGTTGGTCACCAAATTCCATGGATAAGATGTCAGCATGGACATCAATTTTGGTTTTAGATGTCATGAGGAAAGTTCTTCCTAGAATCATAGGAGATTTTCAAGAAGTTATCTATCCTTCCATGTCAAGAACATAAAAGTCATCTAGGAAGATAAGATCATTGACTCGGACAAGGACATCCTCAATTATTCCCTCAGGATTGGTTGTTCTTAGATTGGATAATTGGATGACAATTCCTATTGGGTGTAAGGGACCTTGATCAAGGTTGGAAAAGATGGATTTTGGCAACATTTATTGAGGCTCCTAATTCTATGAGTACATCATCGAAGTTTAAACTTCTTGTTTGGCATGGAATCATAAAGGTACCAGAATCTTTTCACTTTATTGGTATGGAATGCTGGGTTGAAACATTCTCAAAGGTTATAAGTTTCCCCTTATGGGTAAAAAATTCCTTAAGAAACTTGTCATACTTAATAATTTTTTTGATGGCATCTAAGAGGGTAATGTTGACTTCAACATGTCTAAACAAGTCGATCATTTCAGGATCAGGTTCAAGGATTTCCTTGGATTAGAAATGGATTTAGGAAAATGAATTGGGTTCCTTAGAGAGATATAAGGAGGTGAGAGAGTTGCTTCAAGTTCATTTTATGGATTTTTTCTTTTCATTTTCAAGATAAATAGCCAAAGGTTCATTTGAGGATCCATCATGAGGCTTGGAAATTTGTTTTCCCGATCTAAGTGCAATTTCACTTAAATTACCCTTGGGGTTGGGTAACAGTTGAGCTGGGAGTTGGGAAGAATTGGATGGATGATGCTAGATAAGGTGGGATGTAGGTTGACCAATTTGGGTTTCAATGTTTTTGAGGCTAGAACAGGTGAAGGAGGCAATATCTTCCACAATGCTTTCCCATGGTTTCTTAGAAGAAGAGGCATGTCCCTCATTGGTATTACCTTGATTTTGGTTCTTGGTAAAGTGCTTGTATTGGGTTAGGAATTTAGAAGGATAATTAGGATAGTGGAATCCAGGAGGAGAAATAGGAGGATTGATCCATTGAGGGTGAGGAATAAAAGGATAAGGTTGTTGAAAGTTACCACCACCTTGACCATATTGGAATTGGTTTGGATTTTGAGGAGGGAAATGAGGGGGATGAGAAATGGGATTATCATACCTCAAGCCTTGGTTAATGGTAGAAGAGAAGGGCTCAAGGTGGGGTTGGTTAAAGTTTCTAATGAACTTACCTGATTGTTGAGAGTTGGTGTTCCTCTGAGCATATGTTTCATTGAGCATCATTGGTATGGTTGAATCAGATGGATCCTCTTGAAGTTGTGGATATGTGTCAGTTGGATGAGCTAGTGAGCTATAGATTACACAATTCTTAAAAGGTCTAGGGAACAAATATTATTGAGAAGATGAGGTTGGGGCTTTGGAAGCCACTTTTAGTTGCCTCACAAGACCTGTAAGTTCACTCATCCACTCGGTCATCTTGTTTGGATCTATGGATTGATTCTCTTGGAATTGTTTGAATTAAGCATGTTCTTGACTATGTAACTACTACGTGTTTTCATCAATATTTCTTATGAGATCTCATATAGCTACAGTAGTTTTTTCAACAAGAGCACTGCCACTTGCGGCATCAATTAAAGTTCTCTCCATAGACAATAACCCCTCATATAAGTATTGGATTAAGAGTTGGTCAGATATTTGGTGGTTTGGGTAGTTTTCCACAATATTTTTGAACCTCTCCCAATACTCATGAACCAATTCATTAGGTAATTGATGGATAACACTTATTTCCTTTTAGATATAAGTAGTACGAGAAGCAGGAAAGAATTTCTCTAAGAAGAGTCGGTTTATGCCATTCCATGTGGTTATGGAATTAGGAGGGAGGTAGTAGATCCATGAATTGGAAAAGTCAACTAAGAAGAAAGAGAATGCTCAAAGTTTGATTTTTTCATCATAAATCCCTTGAGGCTTCATGGTAGAGCACACCACTTGTAACTCTTTTAGGTAAAGATGAGGATCCTCGCTGGCTAGCCCATGGAAATGAGGTAGAAGATGAATCAAACCTGATTTGAGCTCAAAATCAGCCTCAATATTTTGATATTGAATACCAAGGGGTTAATTATTATCAGGGGTAGAAATTTCATTAATAATTTCTTCCCTAAGATTATCCATTTCTAGTTCAATTGGTTGGAATAAGAAATGTCCAGGAGTGATTCGATTATCTCTAATGTTACTCCTAATTTGGTGAAGTGTTTGCTTGATTTCCGAGTCAAAAAAATTCAATGGATTATTTGGGAGGCTAAGGGGAATTTAGATAAAATTTGGAAGGATGAGAAATTTAGGTTTTCCTTTTTAGTTTTTTTCATTTATGATTTTTATTAGAAGGTGGGTTTTTCTTTATGTTGTTTTTTTAAATTTTTTTGGGTTAATTTTTTACTTTATTCTTCAAAAATAAAAAACTACCGACTAAAAATAGTACTATCTCTAGCAACAGTGCCATTTAAAGCATGGATGATTGTTTCCTATAAACCATTAAAGGGTTTGGTGCTCTCCTAATGTGTATAATGGCACACGGGTGGAATCCTTAGTGATGATAATTTTTAATAGTCATTTGTTTTTAATTGATTACAATTTGATTGTGGGGTTTGTTTCTAGAGCTAAAATGAAATAATTGATTGATGTAGATTGATTTAACAATTTGATAAAGATTTGTGTAAGTTAATTATTAAGTATTTAAGATTATGATATCATTGATTTTTGCTTTATATTGCATTAAATTAACACTCACTTCACAAGATTACTTTGATCGGAATTCCCACGTGTTAAGGGCTTTAATCCAAGACTTAACATAACTTAGGGTTCTAATATAAATTAGAACATGTTTATGGTAGTGTATTTTTTGTTCCAATAATCCATGTAATCCAATTTTTAAACAAATCATTTCATTAATCCATGAAATTTTAAGTTCAACATACATAATATTAATTTAAAAAATATTCATTGAGAAAATGCTCTCAATCACTTAATATCCCCAAATTATGACTCACCCCAATGGGAGATTTACTCATCCATTTATGTGGTAAATAATATGGTTGTAATTTTTTTGGTGATGGGTTAAAAATATAATAAAAATAACCAGACAAGAAAAGAGCGGTGCTCCAAACATGTACACATGAAATATGAAGAGAGGTAAAAACAAACTTTTGATTGAATGAGAAAGCAAAAGAAAAGAATGGTTTTCAACTTGATTTAAAATATTTTAAGAACATTAACATTAAACTACAAAAGTTTTATGAGACTAATAGATTATTAATAAACTTTCATTGATATTGAAACAAAGGTATAAAAAAACACTTACAAAATCACAAAGGAAAATAAACAAAAGAGAACATGAAAACAAAGAGAGAAGGAATGGTATCTCAAGTTAAAACTTGAGTTTGGAAGGTCCTATAAGACCTTTTTAAAGGCTCTGGTTGTGATAATTTTTCTTTATATCTTCTGAAATGTCAACCACATGCAAGGAAAAGAGGGAATATGCATTTATATCCCAAAATGGTAGACTGTTTGCATTCCAAATCTTCCACTCCACTTGGATCACCAAATTATCCAACCAGACAGATGAATCTTGAGATATGATCTTATTACAAGTTTTAGATATTGGTTCTCTTTCTACTTTGAAAATTTTGTGGTTATTGGACTTATATATCCAATGATATTGTTTTTTTACTAAACAATGTGCAGCTATCTATTTTTATCACCACTTTTTTGAAGGCTGGAATTTGAATGGATTTTTGAATAGAAATATGCCCTTAAATTTAAACACTTTCTTCTAAAAAATCGGACACCTATATCTTCTCTTTCGCAGTGAAAAATATAAGCTATAATGGATGTATATATTAGGAGAAAAATAAATAATGGTGTGTTTATTTCAATTCCTGGACAGAATGGTGTGATAGACTTCAAAACTCAAGTTAGGACCATTTTTTGTGGATTTGGGCCTTGGAATTTTTATCCAAGATGAATTTTATTAGACCCAAAATTTTGGTAAAGAATCAAATTATTTTGACTATAGATTGAGCATAGAAATTTAATCTTTATGGATGGTCCAGTTTCTTTACATATTCTTTGGGTCTTCTTGTGTGGATTTCGGCCTTGGAATTTTTATCCAAGATGAATTTTATTAGACCCAAAATTTTGGTAGAGAATCAAATTATTTGGACTATGGATTGAGCATATAAATTTAACCTTCATGGCTGGTCCAGTTTCTTTACAGATTCTTTGGGTCTTCTTGTGTGGATCAAATAACCCTTAAAATGACCGAATTGGCTAAGGCTTCCTTCTAATGATATGTTAGAAATTGAATAAAGATCCCTAAAAATAATAATAACATAATTTTGATCCATAGGATACGAGTTATGATTAAAATATTAAAATGACTTGAATCTGGATTAATTCAAATAATGCTCAAAAATTATATTTAATATTAAACTATGAATAATTATCATCAATTATTCACTTTTCATAGAAAATTGGTAAATAGAGTAAATAAAAAGTTATGAATAAATTAATAACATCAATATACCACTATTTTATTGAAACTTAATAGCCTTCACCATTATCTTCAGAGTTTTTTGTTGCTTGGACATTCTAATGGAAAGGATTCATATTCTTCTTATTACCCCAACCTTGGTTAGTAAAGAAATTTTAATAGTTTTAGGTAGGTATTCCAAATTCTAAATGCATTAACTCATAGTTCCATGATTTTTTGATTGGACTCCCCAATATTTAAATCCTTAAATTGGATTTCCTCAACCCTTGCCTCTCAGCTACACCAAGTTTTTCTTTGACAATAAGATCTTGATGTGAACTAAGTTAATTCAACCCAAAATTTTATATTAGAATTCCCCAATAATTGAAATCACCCTAACTTTGGGTTTTCATGAACTTTAAACTATGACTAAATTTTAATGAAAGTAGTGGAAAGCTTGGCCAAGTTAATATATATAATTGAGGGATTTTAGATTTTATGTGTAAATTGCCAATTATTATTTTTATTACATTATTGTTGATATTAAGTGGTTTTACTTAAGTAATTAATCATGTCTTGGATAAAATTTATACATAATCCAATTTATTTTAGTTCTATCGTATGCTTGTTAATTCATTAATTCATGTGATCGTGATAAAACATCCATAATGAAAAAAACCGTGCAACTTGAGAAAAATAAAATAATAAAGTGGAATGATTGTGAGCTTATATTAATGGTTAGTTTATCTAACGTATGATAAACTAACCATCGACTTAGAGTGGGAAACACCTTGAACCAATTAAGTTTCATGTTCCAGCTTTCAAAATGTCCAATTATATATCTCTCTTGGATTAATTTTTTCTCAGATCTAAACTTGAACCGCCTCAACTAATTTGGGAGCTTCATCCATTACATATGTTTTTACTCACATGAAAATGAGGATAATAGGTTTAAAAAAAAGAATCCATGGACACACAGACCCTTTCTGTCAAGACCCATCCCTTAGGGCCCATGTCGTGACTACCCCAAACCTGCCTTCCATAGGCCAGAGGCTGGCAACTAGCACCAAAAGGCATATTCCCTAAAACTGGGAAGGCAATGCCTTTATAACCTGTAATCACACATAACCAAACACACAAAAAGATACAAAAAACAAGTAAACTGTATAACAAAAGAGTGCTGAAAGTAAAAGGGTGCCAGAATACAGGCCCAATAGTAAAGGTACAAGTAAAACTAGAAAGTAAAAGATAGCTGATAGGTGAAAAGCAGCTCCAGGATCATCCAGCATGAATCCTACCTGAAGGGTAGGTACAAATCATGAATGGTCATCTCTGCGGTTTTCCTCATCTAATGTCCACCTTCGAGCTACCTCCAATCCTGGTACTCTCGTCCTTCTTCAGCATTGTCCATCATCTTCCCCAAACACAACAGGGTGTGGGCATCGCCTGTGTAGGGGTGAGTATAACGATACTCAGTAGGGACCCTGAGACCCTCAAGGTCTCACAAAATCCACCAAGGATAAACCATACAACATGGAATCAACGGAAAACCCTACTTAGGTATATGACCATACATATACCTAAGTTATCAAGTAAACTCATCTCAATCATGAGGAAAACATAGATTCCAACTCCAAATCCCCAAGCTCAACTATTCTACAATGGAAGAAAAACCATGAAGGCAAGTACCACATAGGTACACCACATAGAATAATACCACCAAGGTATTACCACAAAGGAAAGTACCGCATAGGTACAGACTCAGCTCCCACCATGTATAACTTAAGTACAGTAGTAGAGATGATTAGATGTAACTACTGAATCATCTTACTCTGTTAAGAGGCAGACCCACACAGGATCGCTCGGTGCTGACCCACACAGAATTGCTCGGTGCTGACCCACACAGGATCGCTAAGTGCTGACCCACACAGGATCTATAGGTGCAGACCCACACAAGATTGCTCGGTGCTCACCCAAATGAGATCGCTAGGTGCTGACTCACACAGGATAACTAGGTGATGATCCACACAGTATCGCTCGGTGCTGACCCACACAGGATCGCTAGGTGCTGACCCACACAGGATCGCTTGGTGCTGACCCACATAGGATCATTAGGTGCTGACCCACACAGGATCACTCGGTGCTGACCCACACAGGATTTCTAGGTGCTAACCCACATAGGATCGCTCGGTGCTGACCCACACAGGACTGCTCTTCATTCTTCATGTCATAGCCAGCTACTGGATTCCCGCACTAGGCTAGCTCATCTCCAGGAGGATCTTCTCCTCAAGTCAATGGTCGATACTCTAACTTCCATGAAGTCTCATGAAGAATTATCTCAAATGACTTCCACATCATAGGGGTCTCGACACAATAGACGATGCATTAATCGGACGCCCGGTCTGTAAGTTATAAGCCTTTTAGTCCCAAGGTCTAGGTTGGATTCGTGCTCGATCCAGCCCGACAGTATTCCAACATTAAGCAAATCTCTAGTGTGGTATACTCAAAGGGACCATCTCGCTCTAAGATTTCCAGCACCGCTGACGGTTTTTCAAATGGATGTCTGGTGCCAAAGTTATGGAAAAAAGAGCGTAAATGGGTCGTAGTGGGTCTGGGTCCGGTCTGACCCGATCGGACCGACCCGGCCCGACCCGCTGGGTCCAGCTCGGCCCACGCTGGGTGGTCCTGCTTGGCGATGCGGCGAGGTCATGGGGCGGCACAGGTAGCCGCAGGGAAGTGCAGTGAGGCCACAGGGCCGCGCAGCTGGCCGTGGGGCACCACAGAAGGTGGAGGCCACGGCGCGGCGGTGGTCGCGAGGGGGCCGCTGGGCGGCGCGGAGGTCTGTGGGGCGGCGTGGGGTGCCACAGGTGGCAGAGGCCGCACGGCGGCTGGGAATTGTGCCTTCACCAGTGACCAGATTGACCGAACGCCCTTCATTCTTCACCTTCATCACAAATCTCGAGTTCCACTGGTGCCAACTACTGACACTGGTCTCCGTCACCATTGTGATGAACACAATAATAAAAAAGAATGGTGGAGAGGTCGGGCCACGTTTATTTGGCCTGCACCCTCCACGTTAGGGTGGTATCAAGTGGCTCAACAAGATCATGAATCAAGAATCATCAAACTTTACAATTTCATTCGAATAGTGGATCAACTCGTTTAGGTTGACCCGTGTTCTCTGTGATTTCCAAGAACGATGAATTTCATGAATTCAACAACAAATCCTACCTTGTTCGTTTGATTCACTGAAGATTGTCCACGGGGAAGGAGATGATGTCATTGGGAATAGACGGATGTTGGTGACGTCGGTGTTTCCTTGATCATTGGTTCGTTGACATTAAAGACATTCCTCGTCAACGAATGTCCCGAGGAAGATGTCGGAGTCGGAGTCTGTGTTCTTCATTCGAGAGATTTCTCCTAAGGCTCCTTCCTCCCAATTCCACCAAAATGAAGAGGTATCCCAAATAATAGATTATGTTATCTATTAAGTTATTGCCATTATTTTCACATTGGTTTAATTAATTAATTGAGTTGACAAAATTAATTAAAGGGGGTGGCACCATTAAAGTGGGGAATATCAAGAGGTTTCTCCCCATTAAGAGGGGAGTTCAAGGGGGTTTAAGTCTCAGGTGGTCCCCACCACCATAACCCACATGGGAGGTTAGGCTCGAGTGGTCCCCACTAACATAACCTATATTGATAAGTTTTAGTTTAGGTGGTCCCCACCTCTCAACATCCACATGGGAGTTCCAAAGAAAAAAATAAAATAAAATGTTACACAATTTTATTTTATTTTATTCTTTCATGAAAAACCCTAAAATTAACTTTCATCCTCGACAAACTATATTCGAGGTTAAAGTCTTATTAAGAGAATACGGGCACTGTGAGTTCGACAGTGCCCTCGTATTTCAATTCCAAGCACCAGTTCAAAAGTTACAAAAACCCGTTCGCACATTTACTGAATGTACCCGAAAAAGAAGTTCAGAAATTCATTTCTGGCACACCAGGCCTCAGAATCAGGCACCGTCAATTTTTTCGGACTCGTAAAATTCCCATATATTAAAAAAATTACTTTGAAATTTTGGGTCTTTACATTCTCCCCACCTCAGGGCTTTACGTTCCTGTAAGCCACAACTCAAACTAAGGGAACAAGTGGGGGTACTGAGCATGCATTTGGGCCTCCCACTCCCATGTGCTCTCCTGGAGGTTACCGTGCTGCCAATGTACATGCACTAGAGGTATCAATCGCCCATGAAGGACCCACTCTTGTTGATCCTCAATCTCCACTAGAACCTCCATAAAAGTCGCCCCGTCATCGATGTCCAACTCGTCATGGTTGATGATGTGGGAAGGGTCGTGCACGTATCTCCTTAGCTAGGATACATGGAAGATTTCTTACACCCAGTGCAACTGAGTTGGAAGAGATAAGTGGTAAGACACCTCTCCAACTCTTCTAAGGACCTGAAAAGGCCCGATGAACCTCGGAGATAACTTGCTGCCTCGGCCAAATCTCCACAAACCTCGTCGAGGTGAGACCCGTAGAAAGACGTGGTCGCCATCCTCGAACTACAAAGGTCTTTGTCTCATGTAGGCATACGACTTATGCTTGCTCTGTGCAGTCTTCATCTACTCCTGGATGATCTTCACCTTCTCTATGGTATTTGGTACCATCTCTGGTCCCACTAGTGCTGACTCCCCTAGGTCAGTCCAGCACAAAGGTGATCTACAAGGTCGCCCGTACAACGCCTCAAAAGGTTCCATCCCAATGGTGGAGTGATAGCTGTTGTTGTATGAAAAATCCACCAAAGTCAAGTGATCCTCCCAGCTCCGACCGAAGTCTAGGACGTAAGCATGAAGTATGTCCTCGAGGGTCTGAATGGTCCACTCAGCCTGGCCATCCATCTTAGGATGGAAGGCGTTGCTCAAATGAAGTTGTATCCTGAAAGCCTCCTGCAACCCCTTTCATAGCTGGGAAGTAAAACATGTATCATGATCAGAGACAATCGTCAAGGGTACTCTATGTAGCTGCACAATCTCCTGCACATAGAGGTGTCTCAAGCTCTCTACTAAACTCTGCTCTCTGATTGGTAGGAAGTTGACCGACTTGGTGAGTCGGTCGACGATCACCCAAATAGATTCATTAACTCTGGATGTACATGGATTTCCTGTCATGAAGTCCATGGATATCCTATCCCACTTCCACTCTGGGACCTCTAAACACTGAAACAAGCCTATTGGTACCTGATGCTCCACCTTCACTTACTGACAAGTGAGGCACCAAGAGACAAACTCTGCAATTTCTTTCTTTATTCCCAGCCACCAGTGCTGTCGTCAGAGGTTCTGGCACATCTTCGCCACTCCTGGATATACCACTAGAGGGGATGTGTGGAACTCCCTCATCACTTCCTATAGAAGCAACACTAGTACCATGGTACATCCTCTGATGAGGATAATGTGCTCCCCACCTTCAGAAAATCCATCAGGTGCCTGCCCTGTAGATATATGAGCACGTCGAGCCTCGCAGTTAGTGTCCCCATGCTACGCCTCCCTAACTCACTGAAGAAGTAGGGGAGTGACTGTAAGAGACTGAATAATAGATGCTCCATCCTGATCCACAAAGGATATCTACAAAGTGGCTAGCTACTCCGTCGCCTCACCTAGCAGTTGTATACCAGATCTACAGTTGAGTGCATCTACTACAATGTTCCCCTTCCTAGGAGTATAGACAATATTGAAGTCATAGTCCTAGAGGAACTCAATACAATTTCATTGTCTCAGGTTCAGGTCCTTCTAAGAGAATATATACCTGAGACTCTTGTGATGAGAGTACACTGTAAAAGACCCACCCATCAAGTAATGTTTCCACATCTTCAAGGTGAAGACCACTGTTGATAACTCCAGGTCATGGGTATCGTAGTTATGATCATGTTGTCTTAGCTATTGAGAACCATAAGCAATAACTGCTCACTCTTGCATCTAGATACATCCAAGTCCAATCTCTGATGCATCGTAGTAGACTACGTACCCTATGCCCTCCTCCGGTAGCCTCAAGATGGGGGCACTAGTCAGCCTCTTCCTATGCTCATGAAAACTATGCTGTAATCTCTTTGACCACACGGAGGGTTTCCCCTTCTTTGTCAATGCTAATATTTGTGCTACAAATCTGGAGAAATCTAGCACAAACCTCCGGTAGTATCTGGCCAAACCCAGGAAACTCTGTATCTCCGTCACACTCCTAGGTGTCTCCCAAGAAAGTACCACCTCAATCTTCACTGGATCCACTGCAACTCCATCCTCTGAGATGGAATGTCCCATAAAGTGAACCTCTCGAATCCAAAACTAGCACTTCAAGAGCTTACCATAAAGATGGTGCTCTCAGAGTGTATCCAGTACTACCTGAAAATGATAGGCATGCTTCTCCTCAGTAGTCCAGTAGATCAGAATGTCGTCGATGAAGACTACTACAAAGTAATCAAGGTATGGCTGAAATATCCTATTCATGAGTCCCATAAACACTGTTGGAGAATTGGTTACGCCGAATGGCATAACCAAGTACTCATAGTGGCCATACCGAAAACTGGATATCATCTTCTGCACATCCTCATCTCGCACTCTAAGCTGGTGATATCCTGATCTGAGGTCTATCTTCGAGAACCATCATGCTCCCTTCAGCTGATCAAAAAGGTCATCAATCCTTGGAAGTGGGTTCTTGTTCTTCACGGTAACCTGGTTCAGGTGCTGATAGTCAACACAAAGACTCAATCTCCCATCCGCCTTCTTGGCGAACAAATTCGGGGCTGCCCAAGGAGAAACAATGGGCCGAATGAATCTCACCCCTGCAAGTCCTCTAGTTGTACTCGCAGCTCACGAAGCTCTACGTGAGACATCCGATACTCTGGTGTAAATATTGGTGCCATCCTGGGGTAAAATTCAATGTAAATGTCCACCTCTCTGTGAAGAGGTAGACCCAAAACATCATCAGGGAAGATATCCACATACTAGTCCACCACTACAGGATAACTCAGACTCTCCACATCAACTGCTCCAAGGGTAAGGATAGCCAACTAATGAGTGATCAGCTGCACTCTCCTTTGGTTAAGTCCATCCTATGCTGCAATGGCTCCCTTTTCACCGGTGAAGGTAAACATGGTCCCATCTGTGCAGACACACCGCACTTTGCGCCTAATACAGTCAATCTGAGCTTGGATTGTAGATTACCATTCCATACCCAAGATGACATCGTAAGGCCTAAATGCTGCTACTAGGAGATCCTAGCTGAAGCTCTCACCTCCTAGAGTAATCTCACACTACCAGCACCAGTGCCTAATCATCAAATCCACTCCTATAGGAGTCTCTAGATGTAAGGATTGAGCCAACAGCTCCATTAGAATCTCTAAGCTCTGAACGAGGGTAGTGGAAATAAAAGAATGACTGGAAACTGTGTCTATAAGTACTATAGCTAAGGTGGAGTAGACACATATCATACCTCATATCATCTCTAGAGCACTGTGATCGTAGGCCTCAGCTGCCTGGAGTTGAGCTCACCCCTGTCCTCCTACTCCCTATGGTCAGGGTGGAAAACCTGGTGGTGGTGGTGGTAACATATTGAATCGTCGCCCACTGCCAGTTGCACGGCCAGCCCCTCTGCCACGTCTTCCTGCTCCCTACGGACCTCCTCGGTTGAATCTATATCTCTGCATGGGCGGTCCTTCGACCATCTGCTGATTATCCATATGGCGGTTCGGACAGTCATGAGCCATGTGACCCTGCCCACCGCATGCGTAACACTACCCACTCATGGCATGACCGGCTCTACCTCAGGTGCCCCACACAACTGACTCTGAATCATGCGGTCATCCACCTATAGGTTTGGTCCTCTTGGACCTCCATGTCATCTATCTACTGTTAGCTGTAGAATACTTTGATACATGATGACTGGTAGTGGATCTCGCTGCTGGTGACTGCTCAGCAAGGAAACTCCCCACTAAAAGGGCTCTCTCTAACACCCTCGCCTGCGTCTGGATGCTGAGTGAGATCATCGAAGCTCTGATCTCCTGCCTGAGTCCCTTCTTGAAGGTCTGGGCCCTGAAGAATGGGTCATGCACCATATCTGTGGAGTAGGGTGAGAGGTCAGTGAACCTCGTTGAGTACTGATCCACAGTCATGCTACCCTGTTGCAGATGAAGAAGCTCCTGTATGCGCACTGCACAAAGAGTCGCTGGGACAAACTCTACCTGAAACAGGCTCTCAAAGTCTGCCTAGAGAAGCATCACATCATCGTGAACCTGGAGCATCAAGATCCACCATCTGACTGCTACTGCCTATAGAATTTTGGCGGCAAATATCACCATGAGATTGGCTGGTGTCCCTACTAGTCAAAAGACTCTCACCACGACCTCCATCCAATCCTCAACCGTTTGTGGGCCCATATCTCCCCTGAACCTGGGTTTCCTCTAGCACTGGAACTTGTGAAACACTCTCAAGCGGATTTCACCCTCTGCTACTGGGGATGGTGGCATCGGTGGCCCAACGGGTAATGGTACCGCTGGTGCCTCCACTGGTGCCTCTACTGGAAGAGAGCCCTGCACTGAGGCCTCATCGCTCGGTAGTCTATCAGTGCGTACAACTCTTGGAACCCTGGCTGGTTGTCTTCATGGAGGTATCCTGAAAAGAAAAAGGTGCACCATAGTCAAAAATTTAAACCTGGTGAGAATACTCAAAAATATCACAAAGAAAACTCTTCAAAATACACACGCAATATGTGTTTTCGTGCACTGAGTCGGAAATCAGAAGTCAGGGTCCTGGTGTATGGATACGCCGGCCGCTGCACCAACATTGGATTCCCTAAACTAATAACCACACTCACTACACTTAACACTATTTCCATTAAAAATATCAGATTCCTATATTCTATAGTATAACCAGCTCCTCTGATACCAATTTTTCATGACCCATCCCCCGGGGCCTATGTCGTGACTACCCCAAGCACGTCTTCCATAGGCCAGGGGCTGGCGACTAGCACCGAAAGGAGTATTCCCTAAAACTAGGAAGGAATTGCTTTTATAACCTATTATCACACACAACCAAACACACAACAAGATAAGAACAACAAGTAAACTGTATAACAAAAGAGTGTTGAAAGTAAACGGGGGCTAGAATACAAGACCAACAGTAAAAGTACAAGTAAAACTAGAAAGTACAAGATGTCTAATAGATGAAAAGTAACTCCTAGATCATCTACCATGAATCCTACCAAAGAGTAGGTATATCTCAGAAATGGATATTCTACGGTTAGCCTCATCTAACATCAACCTCCGAGCTACCTCCAGTCCTGGTACTCTCGTCCTTCATCAGCACTGTCCATCATCTGCACCAAACACAATAGGGTGCAGGCATAGCTCGTGCAGGGGTGAGTATAAAGATAGTCATTAGGGACCTCGAGACCCTCAAGGTCTCACAAAATCCACCAAGGATAAACCATATAGCATCGAATCAATTGAAAACTCTACTTAGGTATATGCCCATACATATACCTAAGTTATCAAGTAAACCCATCTCAATCATGAGGAAGACACAAAGTCCAACTCCAAAGCCCCAAGCTCAACTATTCCACAAATGAAGAAAAAAAACGAAGGCAAGTACCACACAGGTACACCACACAGAATAATACCACCAAGGTATTACCATGAAGGAAAGTACCACATAGGTACAGACTCATCTCACACCAGGTATAACTTAAGTACAGTAGTAAAGATGATTAGATGTAACTACTGAATCATCTTACTCTGTTAAGAGGTAGAGCCACAAAGGATCGATTGGTTCTGACCCACATAGGATCGCTCGGTGTTGACACACATAGGATTGCTAACTGCTGACCCACACAGGATTTCTAGGTGTTGACCCACACTGGATCGCTTGGTGCTGACCCACACAAGATCGCTAGGTGCTGACCCAAACAGGAACGCTAGGTGCTGATCCACACAGGATCGCTTGGTGCTGACCCACACAGGATCTCTAGGTGATGACCCACACAGGAACACTCGGTGCTGACCCACACAGGATCGCTAGGTGCTGACCCACACAGGATCGCTCGGTGCTGACCCACACAGGATCGCTCTTCATTCTTCATGTCACAGCTAGCTACTGGGTTCCCGCACTAGGCTTGATCATCTCTAGGAGAATCCACTCCTCAAGCCACTATTAGATACTCCAACTACCACAAAGTCTCAGGAAGAATTATCTCAAAGGAACTCCACGTCATAGGGGTCTCAACGCAACAGACGGTGCGTCAATCGGATGCTCGATCTGTAAGTTATTAGCTTTTTAGTCCCGAGGGCCCGATTGGATTCATGATCGATACAACCCTACAATATTACAACATTATCCAAATCTCCAGTGGGGTATACTCAAAGGGACTGTCTCACTCCAAGATTTCTAGCACCGCTGACGATTCGTCAAACGGACGTCTAGTGCCAAAGTTATGTCCAAAAGAGCGTAAATGGGTCGTAGTGGGTCCTGGTCCGGTCTGACCTAGTCGAACCAACACGGCCCGACCCGACCTGGGCCAACCCGGTTAGGGTTGACCCAGCCTGACCCACTAGTTCTGGCTCGGCCTGCACTGGGCATCCTGACCTAGTGGCGCGGCGAGGCCGCAGGGCGGCACGACTGGCCACGGGGCACCGCGGATGGCAGAGGTCGCGGGGCGGCAGTGGCCGCGAGGGGGGTCATGAAGGGCCACGAGGCGGCACGGAGGGCTGCAGGGTGGTGAGGAAGGCTGCAGGTGGCGAGGCTTCAGGGCGGCATGGGATGCCGCCAGGAGTGAGGCCATGGGGCGGCGCGGGGCGCACAGGGTGTCACGGGCGGTGGAGGTCGCGGGGCGGCGTGGCACCGTGCCTTCGTTGGTGGTTGGCTTGACCGGCCTCCCTTCATTCATCACCTTCATCACAAATATTTAGTTCCACCGGTTCCAAATGCCGGAACCGATCTCCCTCTCCATCGCAAATAACACAACAATAAAGAAGAACGGTGGAGGGGTCGGGCCATGTTTGTTTGGCCCGCACCCTCTGTGTTTGGGCGGTAACAAGTAGCTCAACAAAATCATGAATCAAGAATCATCAAACATTAAAATTTCTTATGAATTGTAGATCAACTCATTTAGTTTTATCCATGTTCGGCATGATTTCAAAGAACGAGGAATTTCATGAATTCAATAAGAACCCCTACCTTGTTCATTTTATTCGTTGAAGATTGTCTGCGGGGAAGGAGACAATGTCATTGGGAATAGACGAACGTCAGTGATGTCAGCATTTCTTCAATCGTCGGTTCATTGACATTGAAGACATTCCTCGTCAACGAATATCCTGAGGAAGAAATCGGAGTCAAAGTTGGCGTTCTTCGTTGGTGCTTTTCGTTGGAGAGCTTTCTCCTAAGGCTCCTTCCTCCCAATTCCACCAAAATGAAGAGGTATCCCAAATAATTGATTATGTTATCTCTTAATTTGTTGGAATAATTTTCAAATTGGATTAATTAATTAATTGATTTTACAAAATTAATTAAATGGGTTGGCACCATTAAAGTGGCGAAGCTCAAGAGGTTTCTCCCCATTAATAGGGTAGTTCAAGGGGGTTTAAGTCTCGGGTGGTCCCCACCACCATAACCCACATGGGAGGTTAGGCTCGGGTGGTCCCCACCACCATAACCTATGTTGTGAGGTTTTAGTTCAGGTGATCCCCACCTCTCAACATCCACATGGGAGTTCCAAAGAAAAAAATAAAATAAAATGTTACACAATTTTATTTTATTTTATTCTTTCATGAAAAACCCAAAATTTAACTTTCACCCTCGACCAACTGTCGTCGAGGTGAAAGTATTCTTAAGTGAATACTAGTGTTGCGAGTTCATCGGTGCCCTCAGATTTCAATTCTGAGCACCGGTTAAAAAGTTAAAAAAACTCGCTCGCATGTTTACTGAACGTACCCAAAAAAAAAGTTCATAAATTCATTCCGGGCACACCAGGCCTCAAAATCACGCGCCGTCAATTTTCACGGACTCGTAAAATTCCCATATAATAAAAAAATACATGGAAATTTTGGGTATTTACACATTCATAATAAGAGAATAGATGGAATGCATACCAAAAATTTAATTAATAATAAATTAAAAAGAAACCAGTTGCATACAAAGGTCCAGTTTAATCTCATGATCAACCAAATGCATGCAATGTTTTAAACATTTAATAAAATTATCATTCAATTATTAATCATTCTTATTTAAGATAAATTGCACTTTAATAAATTAGTTATCTTCTTTAATTAATAAATTATTTTTATCTTAATTATCATCTAAATTTCATTAAGAATATCATCCATCATAATTTTAAAAAAATTAAACAAATTTATTTAAAATTAACTATGTATAATAAAATTTACCTTAGAGGCAACACAGTGAGTACCCTTCTGAACTACCCAAAGTGTATTATACTCATATATTGTTTACTCTTGCAATATGTGGCATACATGACTTATCACATAATATCATGATGTTTACTATCAACTTAATGATCATATGGTTTACATGATTCCTTTTTTAAAGTAGTGTATAATGATTCAATTTGTAAAGTAATAATTTTAATATGACTTATACATGATATGTAGATCTGAACATTATACAGAAATTAATTAGGCATTTATATATATAAAAACATGTCACAAGGCATGTCCTATCAACTTAATGACCACAAAAAAAGAACATGTTGATAAGGTTTACACAGTAAAATAAATTAATTTTTAATTCTATGTAATTTGGTATAAGTACATGGTGTGTAAAAGTAAGCTACAGGGCATATATTATTCTCACTATCTAACTGAGGCACTCACCTAGGGACTCAGTGTATAACTGTGCCACATAATTTATGGTAGTACACTGTGTTTACATGGGCTACATGATGTGTGATCTCTGAGTTACACAGTCACCAGCTAGGTAGTTCATATAAGAAGATACATGGTCCATGACTAAGGACTACACACCATGTATGAAATTTGCATGGTGTGTACTCTAGCTGACTATGTGTCAGGCTTTCTCGGTCAACATGCAGTGTATAATTAAATTTTCCATAAATAATAAATGAACACACCTTGAATTAATTTCAAATTAATTCTTAGTGCACTAAACACTAGTGCACGGTGTGTACCTCTAGGTTATATGGCGTTTACTCTTGTGTTATCCGACCAGATTCATTGGCCCCTCCAAATGAGATATTAAAATTTATTGCGTTCATAAAATTAATCGATTTGATTATATTTATAAGAAACAAAGTGGAAGAATCATATCTCACAATTCATATTTATAAATGATTAAACAGGAATTGAAAACAAAATTACAAATGTGTAAATCAATCAATGGTCTTAAAAAATTATGTGACCACTTTAATACCACTTAAAGTTTTTGGGCGCAGCGGAAGCGTGTGATGGGTAGTGATCAACTTTTTTATTTGTCATGATCAATGATTAATCTAAGATTTACATGATGATTAACATCATGATCAATGGAATTAAATCAAAGAATACAGATAATGGATAAACACCAGAACCAAATAATAGGATTGTTACATGTTATTTATAATTAATTTAAGCAATTAAAGAATTACTATGTGCGATATTCTTTCATAGTTGATGGATATAAAAACATATCTATGTCTTAAATTCATTGCTTTTTAGGAATCAAGAATATATTCTCTCTAGTGGTGATCCATAGATGTTCCAAAAATTTCTAAATGTCATCATAGAAATATTTGGGTGCTAGCACGGCAGATCCTATCACTTGCGTATTTCACCTTTGATCGCCCCAAGAATTGCTTCAAAAGGATTCTATTTTATCTCTCTTGGCTCGAGAGTGGAAGGTGGAGGAAGATCACTCTCTGTTCTTGGGAGCATTCTTGGAGAAGGGATCTCTCTAGGTATTTGAGAGGATTCTCCAAATTTCACTGTGCACAATAAAATAAAATGAATTGTCTCTCTTGAAAAATAATATAATTTGGTTTATATACCACTAGGGTTGGAAATAACTAATTGCACAAATGACCTTTATTATTTATTTAATCCCTGTGGAACCCCATGTCTATAATAATATTATTATTATTATTTATTAACATGTGCTAAACTTGTAAATTAAATTAAATATTATTTAATTAAATAATATTCAATGTATATTATTTCTCATCAGACCATTAAACTTGTTCCACAATTCCTCCATAATATTTATCAGTCCTTGAATAATGACAATTTATTTAACAAATAAATATCACCGCATTATTCACTAATAAAAAATATATATTATATTCACTAAATATAAAATAAATATTTATTAAATATTATACTCACATAATATTCTCTCGAATAACTTATGATGGAATATATGTGATCAAGCAATAATGAATAATTATTAAATGACGTGCGAGAATAATATTTATTCAACTTGTTAAATAATAAATAATAATATATTATTTTACTAAAATTATGGATATTCTTAGTGTGTGATCCTCTAACCCTCTTTCTCATTTTCATTAGGGGAAGCAGCCTGAAGTCCAAGGCTAGCATCTAACGACATGACAAGGCACCCATAGAGAAATAATTTAATAACGTAATGACATAATACCTCATACAAACTCTTTTTTTGTAATATAATATCTTTATTATGATATCTCTAATCAATCAGGTTACATGTTGGTGCCATCAACCTATGTGTTTGATGTCTCTTTCTTTGAATTTTTAAAAATCAAACTTGCCTATAAAACACCATGGCTATGGATTTATTTAGGCTATATAATTTTCATAAAAGGGCCTAAGATATCAACTTTTGTTAAAAAATAGAAGGGGTAAATACTTTCTCAAGTTATTAAATAATGTAATATTACTCATGATGCACCCAATGTATCCTACCTTGCTGCAAACATATGTCGTCACAGTTTTCACCAATACATCAAATTACACGACTCATAACACTCATTAATAATAATATTAAAGTCTATGAATCAATACACACATCCATAGATATGAATATTCAATAACACATATAAATTTGGATTTTATACTAGTTATTATTATTCTCATAATATCCTACAATGGATATTACTAAGGGTGTACACCATGAGAATGTGCATCAAAGTCTTATGAATCTCCACCCTTGATATCCTGTATCATCTGTGCACCTCAAATGATTTCATCCAGACATAGAAAATATATTTAAGAATATTTTCATGGCACTTCTATATTCTCATCATAGTGGTGAAATTCTATGACCTTTTAATGTGATGTCTACTCTTAGGACATTATCACATATTATGTTAAGCAGAAGAACAATCATGATGTGATAAAAAGTTTATTAATATTCAAAACTATGAATATAGGTTATCATAAAGTACACATAAGTTGGTTCTAGGAAACTAACTCCAACATTCGTCACACCAAAATACATCACCAAGAACTCAACGTCTATAACAACATCGAAATGTCAACTTCAGAATACCAACCTTGTGAACTCTTAATTGGTGGTATTCGAGCCTGAGATCAATCTTCGAGAACTGTCATGAACCGAATCTAGTTTCCACTAATACCGGCCCCAAATCCAGCCCATGAAAAGACCATAAGGTAATTCCCTATCTCCACAGGCTAGAAAAAGTTCCTGGGTATCAATAAATTTGGTTTGGGAATGATTTTCCTGAGTATAAAAGCATAAAACATTAAAAACAACCAATAATATGAATCTGAAATTTTCAATCCAAACAAACCTTAACAGAAACCAGATCTGAATAAATGGTTATAAATAAATTACAAGAGATCCGAACATAAATAAAAACAGTAAAAAATCATCCACAAAGATTCCACACAAAAAGGGGTCATCACCCCCGAGCTGTCTCCACAACACCGCACCATAGGAGGGGACTAACAGCCTGAACCGCCTTCACCTGAGGCTTTATCTTTACCTGTGTCAAACATAATCAAGTATACTTATACCCAAGGGGTGTAAGTAGGGTTTTATCCTAATCCAAATAGGATAATACCCAAGGATTCCAAATATTATGCAATATAAGGTGAAAAAGCATGCAGTTTGAATATGTAAGGAAAAGCGGTGATAAATTCCAAGAAATAAAACTTTCAATTATAAATAGTTTTCAAAATAAAACATTCATAATGTTAAAACATTTGAATATTACATGTTATATACTGTAATTTACATCCAAAAACACCCTAATACAAGGGTAAATACAACAAATCCAATGGGCACCAAAACTGGGAACACCCCTAGGAACTAGATTGTCTCGGGCCCTATGTACCTCGTACCTTAGTGTAAAATATTCATGTCACAATCCTTTCCCATGCACGAGCCACTAGTAGGGAACATAAACATAACCTATTTGTCCCAAAAAATCATCCATATAGTTTAGTTAGAGTTTTCATTATCTAAAATGTTAAGTGAAATAGGGACAAAACTCATCTTGAGCACTAGCGTACTAGTACATATCCGCCCACCTAGGTACTTGGGATTCCCCCTTTGTGCTCAAACAATTTCAGCATGCTAAATACATCCCTTTTAATATAAAAACACCACTACTGGTCACATAAAAACAATACAGTATCTATACACACTTTATACCACTTAAAACACACAACAAAACATTTTTATTTTCAATAAAACAACTTCTCAAAATATCGCTTTTTTTCGCCCAAAACTCCATGAAATCCACACTTTGCACACTATGTGCACACTTATAAGTCACAAAAATAAAAATATCATCCCAATACCTTTCAATGAAACCAAAAAATCTGTTATAGGGCCGCCCCATATGAACCAAGAAGTGATATATTTGTAAAACCTCCATTTTCACATAAACACAACACTTAAAGTTCATATGCTTCACAAACACCATTAAAAGAGATTGTAGCAGAAACAAAAAGTGATAAACATTAAAAACATGATTTCAATCCCTAATAAATTTCAATAAAATAAACTAATTATCTATAGGGAATTCCCCAGATGAACTGATAATACATTTCTATGAAAAACCCCTAATTTCACACAAAAAATGGCACTTAAACTTCATTTGCTTTACAAATACCACTAAAACCAATTTTTTCACCAATAATAAAATGATATAAACATGAAAATATTATAATAACATCATTATAAGTCACAAGGATTTCATAAACATGGAATCACCTTCAAAAACTGTTTAAACTTTGAATCCTTTGTGCGAAAATTCAATCGAACCACTGATGCACCTCAAGGAAGGTAGATCGAGCCTAAAATAAAAATATTGGAGAAAGAAAAAAAAAATTAAAACCTAGGTTCGAAACCCTACCATATTTTTATTTTTTACTTCAAAGAAAATGGAAGAAACTTCCTAAAAAGGGGAGGAACTAATAGGGAAAAACACTTACTTGAGATTATGTGAAATTCCTACACCAAACCCCTGTCAAAATGAAGTTTCAAGGAGGGTTTTAGGTGCTTGGGAGGATAAAATGGATGAAAGAGTCAAATGGGGGAATAAATAGACGAGTTTGGATAAATACTTATAGGTAAAATAAGTCATTTAACTCATTTTTAATGAGCTGGACATGGGCGCATGATTTGTGCTCACGGTTTGGCAAACCGTGCACCTAAATCGTGCCTCATCCTTTCTCACCTCAAAACATCTCCAAATGCCACCAAAATTTGTGGTCGATTAGGGGGGACTTAGGGGGGAATGTTAAGATAAAAATATAATAAATATAAGTAGATTTAATAAAGAACATGGTTGTAACAATTCTCCCAACCATGAAAAATTTCCGTCCCGGAAAGTCAACTAGAGGCTTGATTGGAAAAAAAGAATGGATACTCGTCCTCAAACCATGAATTATACTCCCAGGTCTCATGTGTATCACTACCATTCTTCCAATGAACTTGGACCATCAAAATAGACTTCTCTCAAAGAACCTTCTCTTAGGAGTCCACTATTTGCACTGGCCGCTCAAAAACTGACAAGTCAGGCTCTATCTCCAGTTCTTTCCAACTCAACACATGGGATGGATCCGAGTTGTATTTATTCAACTGTGAGACACTGAATATGTCATGGATGTATGTCAACTAAGAATTTAAGGCCAACCTATAATCCACTTTTCCAATATTCTCGGTGATCTCAAAAGGGTTGACATATCGCGTCATCATCTTCCCTTGCTTCCCCAATCGACGATGGCCCAGACGAGGGGCCACTTTCAATAATACCCTAACACCCATAGAAAACTCTAGGTATCGACACCTCTGGTCAGCATAAGATTTATGGAGACTCTGAACTATCAATAAGCACTGCCTAATCAACTTTACCTTCTCAGACGTCTCCTGCACCAAACTCGGCCCTAGCAGGGAGGTCTCACCTACCTCAACCCAACACATGGGGGACCGACAAGGCCGATAATAGAGTGCCTCAAAAATATCCATTCGAATCGAGGATTAGTAACTATTATTATAATAAAACTCAACCAATCCCAAATGGTTATCCCAAGAATCTCCAAATTCCAAAACACATGCACGGATCATGTCCTCCAGAATATGGTTCGCCCATTTTGTCTGACCATCTGTTTGAGGATGGTAGTCCATGATCATCTTGATATGTGACCCCAAGGCCTTCTATAGGCCTTACAAAAACTGAGAAGTAAAATGGGGGTCTCTATTTGAGACAACTACTGATGACATTCCATGAAGTCTCACCACCTCCTGAAGATAAAATTGGCCCAACTCATCCACTTTAGCTGTATCTTTGATCGGAATGAAGTGGGATGATTTGGTCAGACAATAAATCATCACCCAAATGGAATTGTTACCCCAATTTGTACAAGGTAATTCAACAATGAAGTCCATGGAAACCTCATCCCACTTTCAGGTAGGAATGGGTAATGGATGGAGAAAACTGGAGGGCCTTTGATGCTTTGCTTTCACCTACAGACATGTGTAGCATCTCAACACAAAGTTCACGATGTCTCATCTCATACCAAGCAACCAAAAATGTAGAAGAACATCATAATACATCTTGGTGGTACCTGTATGGATAGCCCACTGAGACTGGTGGCTATCCTCCATCACCACCTTCCACAGAGATAACGGAACTACTGAACAGACCTTGAAGCATAGGATGCCCTCAGGAGATGACGAACAATCAAAATACATCCCCCACCATGAAGAAACTACTTTGAATACTGAAAAATATCATCACTAGGCTGTTCCCACTAAATCAACTCCAAGAGAGAAGGAGTCAACTAAAATCTCTCTAAGAACACACCTCCACTGTGCTCCTTCATCCCCACATGCATCTGAGAAAACAGTGCCATTAGAGCCCACTCATCACTGGACTTCCTCAAAGCCTGCACTGGGACTCTTCTACTTAAGGCGTCGGCCACCACGTTACCCTTTCCTAGGGTATAGACAATATCAAAGTCAAACCCCTACAAGTACTTGATCCAACGATGCTGCCTCATGTTGAGGTCCTTCTGCGAGAAGATATAGGCCAAGATTTTGTGATCATAGAAGACCAAAAACTTCTTCCCAAAGAGGTAGTGATGCCAAGTCTTCAAAGCATGCATCACAGCTACCAAAACCAAGTCATGGGTCAGGAAATTCTTTTCATGTGTTTAGAGTTTCCAAGATCCATACACAACCACATGATCATCCTACATAAGCACGCATCCAAGGCTCATACTTGAAGCATCACAATACACTACATACCCCTTTCTAGACTCTGGAAAAATCAGCATGGGGGAGGTATTCAACCAAAACTTCAGCTTCTTTAAGGATGTTTTACATTTTGGGCCCCATACAAACTTCACCCCTTTTTGGGTGAGCGCAATCATCGGTGAAGAAATCCGAGAGAAATTCTGGACGAATTGCCTATAATAACCAGCCAGGCCAAGGAAACTTCTGATCTTGAACACATTATTTGGTTGCTCCCATGAAATGACCGCACTGATCATCTCAAGGTCCACTAAAACCCCCTTCTTTGAGATCACATGCCCTAGAAATTTCACCTCCCTGATATATAAAGTTCACTTTGGAAAATTTTCCTAGAGGTGGTGATCCCATAAAGTTCCCAAAATGATCATCAAGTGATGTTCGTGTTCCTATTCAGATCCATAGTATACTATAATGTCATCCATAAACACCACAATGAAGGAATCGAGATACCGGTGGAATAGCCTGTTCATGATTTTCATAAAGACCGATGGAGAATTGGTCAATCTGAAGGGAATAACCAAATATTCAAAGTAGTTGTACCTATTTTAAAAGGTTGTCTTTGAGATATCTTCTTATTTCACCCTGAGTTGATGGTATCTCAAATGCAAGTTTATTTTTGAGAACCACTTTTCCCCCTTCAACTGATCGAACAAATCATCTATTCCTGGAAAAGGGTATTTTTTCTTAATTTTTACCTTATTAAACTTATGGTAGTCTATGCACAACTGGAGGGATCCATCAGCCTTTTTCATGAACAACACAAGAGCAGAACAAGGAGAGATTCTTGAGTGAATGAATCCTTTGGATTCTAAGTCTTCCAGCTGTATATTTAATTCACTCAGCTCGATAGGGGCTATATGATATGAGGGAAGATATATCAGCTATGTTCCCGGGACTTGATCAATCGAGAACTCCACATCCTGCTCCGGGGGAAAACCTAAAAAATCATCCGGGAATACCTCCAGAAACTCATTCACTACATGAGGTAGTTCACCTTCAGGGGAAAGACCATCATCATCTAGTGAGAGCAACAATGACTAGAAGGTAAGACTTTCCAAATCTAGGAGTGGAGGTCTTGTGTGACCCGACCAAGGATCCCATTCTTCCCGAAAAATCTGACGACTCAAATCAGGTGTTGTGAAACTAACCCACCACCTATAGCAATCGATGTGTGCCTGGAAGTGTACTATCCAATCCATGACAAGTATTATGTCAAATAGTTTCATATCTAAGACCAAGAGGTCCCACTCCATCTCAACCCCTAACATGGAAAGCGCACACGACAGGAACCTGAGATGATGCTCCTTCTTCTTTCCCAGTGGCATCACCAACTCCATCGTAAAAGACAACAACTTGGTTGGAAAATTAAGCATTTCCACAAAATGGGTAGAAATGAATGAAACAAAGGAACCAGTATCAAAAAGAAAAAAAAATATAGAAGATACAATCAGAATGGTACCTCGAACTGTCAATAGTCCTGCCTCTGATCCTTCTGGTGCCAGATCCACTGCATAGAGATATACAGTCTCTGCCTGAGGACGACCGCTAGTCTGTGGTTGTTCCATAAACAACCTATGTCTATAAGATGACCCATCCCTACCACCACGATCACCAAATCAAGATCTCCCTATCCTCGACGGCTCAAACTAAATTGGCACTCCTCTTGAATCCACTGACCCTGCCCACTCTGAAGTGGATGTGCCACCCCGTAAAAGTGCTGCAAGTGAACCATACATCCACATTGGTAATAGGGTTTTAGAGGAAGTAGGAATGATGGTCAGATGTGCCCCAGCCTCCCACACCAGTGGCATGTGACTGATCTTACATCAGAAGCCGCAGATGAAAACTACCTGGAAGAGTGGCCTGAACTACCACCTCCCTTATTCACTTGTTCCTCCTACTTCCTTTTCTTCTCTAAAGAGATTCCACTACCCACTACTGATACTGTTCTAGAAAAACCATCCCTACCTTGATGGTCAATCTCCACCATACAAGCCCGATCTACCTCCTCAGAATAGGTCCTTAGCTTAAACAAGAAAACCTAGGAGTATATCTATGGTCATAAGCCTTTCTCAAACCTCTAGGCCTTTGCCTGCTCATCAGATATGGTTTCAAGAGAATACCAAACCAACTCAGCGAAACGGTTTGTGTACTCTATGACAAAAAGATTCCCCTGAACAAGATCCATTAACTCTCGGGACCTGGCATATGCCAAGACCTCGGGGTAGTACTGTTCATTGAAGATATCCTTGAAATATCCCCATCACATCAGCTCATTCTTCTTAGTTTGAAGTATCGATTCCCACCACATGCGGTTGGGACCCTCCAACAAAAAGGAGGCACATTTCACCCTGAGCTCCTCGGGTGTATCCAGGAACTCAAAAATTAGAAGGCTTGTCTTTCAGAAACTCCTGAGATTTAACTTTTCTAAGACCCATCTCTTCTACCCTAACAAGAATATGAATAGGATCTAGTCCCTTTCCTAGATCTCGGACAACCTGGACCATATCCTCGACTAGCCTCTGATCAATCGGTGTGGGAGAACTCTCTTCGGCTTCCTCCCATGGGCACATGAGAGATTTCTGGGGAGGCATGTTGCTACAAAATGCAACAATCACAAAAAAAATAGTCAATACCACAATTCTGAAAATTTTAATCAAACACATCAAATATAAATAATATAAACACATTATAGTAATAAATGAAACAACTACACTATAACGTCCCGAATCTGGGTGCCACACCATGGGTGCCTTGAACCCGGTTGGTCACATGACCTCAATTGCATTTCCACAAATGCCAGAGGCTGCTGACTAGTAGCGAGGGCCTTGGTCTGATAGTGGGGAAACTATGCCTTCATTTGTCAAAGTGTAGCGCAGCGGAGAAAACACAAACATACCAAAATCGGAAGCAGTAAACAATACCAAGATTAAATGCACAACGGTACTGAAGTAAAGAAGTTACCAACAGTCATATATCTAATGATGCAATATGTTCCTAATTCTAAGAAAGCATCCAAAATAGGATACTCTGCAATCTAAAAAATATAGCACAAGGTACAAGTACAACAAAGAAAAACAAAACAGTGCAGTAGGAAATCAGCAGCATCACAAGCCTAAGCTTGGTCTCATGCTCTCCCACTCCTCTGCAACAATCAAGTACTTGTATAGGGACTCTTGCTCTTATCAACACCTGCAGCAATATAGTCGGTTTGGGCCCTAGACATAACCCAAACAGGGTGTGATAAACAAATCCCAGTAGGCAACCACCAAAGGCCTATTCCCAACTGTTAGTGATGATGTGCACAGTTGTGTGTAATAATTAAATGTAGTAAGCTAGGAAGTACTCAAAAGAAGATACTCCTACCAATTCCATTACCATTTAATTATTATTTAACAATTCAATATAATTGAATTATAAGTTCCCAAGACTCAGCCTCAACCAATAATCTCCTATATAGTGCCACATCAAAAACCACAACAGTCTATCTAACAAGTATAAGGTAAAATCATACCAAGCATGTGTTTTAGCTTGGCAGGTATAACATAAGAAATCACTACAATGAATATTCAAAGTAAACAGTGTCCTCAAACATGCAAATCCTTACCCTCGGGTAATCAAAATCAAAACCCTCAGGTGATTGCCCTCAAGAATAATGAATATTTCCCTCAGGCATACAAGATATTTTCCTCAGGCACAGAAGCTACTACCCTCAGGCATAAGAAAAGTTGCCCAAAGGATAAATGAAACACTACCCTCAGGCTAAGAAAAACACTGCCCTCAGGCTAAGAAAGTAACCAGGCTGAGCCCAATACATAATAAAGCAGTTCATATACATTTTCTCTCAAGAAAACTCAAAGCATGCTATAATCACAGCATACCCTCAGGTATCCTGTCCAAATGGCTAAACATGGGAAACACACCCATGGGGTGGCCCTGGATCAAGGAAACGATCCCAAATAACATTTTATATATATTCATTAAATTACCTATGCAATTATAGGTATTTTATCAGTAAAGTCCTTAGTCATACGACACCCCAAACATGGGCACGTAGCACTACAGTACACAAAAACAACTCAACAGTTGGAAATAAATACCTGACCACCTACCTCAATCTCCTCTAATCGATATACGTGAACGAAGCCTCCAGAAACACCCGAGAATGATGTAGATCTGGGATAAACATTTACGTGTTCAAACCCAAATAACTTCCCTTAGGGAAATAATTGGTAGGAGAGGTTTAAGAAGAGAGAATAACTCACCTGCTCGGTTCAAACAAGATTGACAGTGAAGGCATCGGAGTCCCGATGTGCGGTCGAGAGCTCTTCCAAGATCCTACCTTCTCTCCCATGGATCTCAGGTGTTATATTCTTCCAATTTTGAAAGAGGATGATACTACCTATTTTAAGTGAAAAAACATAACTACATGGCGTGTAATCTCAAGTACACGACGTGTACTTTCCATTTTTTTAACTACTCCTCTGGCGGCCACTTTCCAAAACCTCATGTTCATCAGCTGACTTGGTTACATGGCATGTATTTCTAAGTACACGGTGTGTACTATCATTCAGATGGAGTCTACTCCCATCACCTTACTGTTCACCTGTCGAATGATTACATGGCATGTATTAATAAGTACACGGAGTGTAGTCAGTTTTTACACCCTCCATCACCGACAGGCCTACAAGCCCTGTGTACTCATCCCACATAGCCAAAGTACACGTCGTGTGGAAAAGTACATGGCGTTTACCCACAAAATTTGAGATTTTTCCCCATTTTCCTTATTTTCTCAGAAAAAACTTAAGGAAAAAGGAAAAGAAGAAACACGTACCTCAAGAATAAGAACTGGGTTATTACAAACTTTCCCCCTTAAATAAATTTTTCCCAAAATTTCCCTTCCAATGGTGGTGAAGATAAAGCTGAGAACAACTCTGGCCACTGAGCACATACGTCGGCCTCCCACTCCCAAGTTTCATCCTGCACTTGGCCATGCTTCCATAACACCCATACGAGAGGAACTAACTGGCATCAGAGAACCTTTGTTCTTATATAAACAATATGAATCATATACTTATCAAAGGATGCATCAACCTGAAGTTCAACCTCCTCGGTCTGAAAAATGTGAGATGGGTCTGAGTGATAACGGCGCAACTGAGATACATGGAAGACGTCGTGCATGGCATGATACCTCTGTGGTAACTGCAACTGATAGGAAACCAGCCCGACTCTCTCCAGAATCTCAAACGGTCATACATACCTTAGTGAGAGTTTACCCTATATCCTGATTCGCCTGTGTCCCAACCTCGATGAAACACACAAGAAAACCCTATCCCTGACCACGAACTCCAAGGGTCATTTGTGGCAATCAACATAAGATTTCTGACAAGACTGTGTAGTAGCCATCCACTTCTGAATCAAATGGACCTACTCTGAAGTCTTCTGCATGAGACGTGGTCCCAATAAAGCTACCTCACCTGCCTCCAACCAGTATAAGGGTGATCGGCATGGCCTACTATATAAAGCCTCGTAAGGTGTCATCTCAATAGTTTCCTAAAAACTATTATTGTAGGAAAACTCAACCAGGGGTATGTGCTTCTACCAAGAGCCCCCAAAGTCTAGGACACATGCACACAGCATATCCTCTAACACCTGTATTGTACGCTCTGACTAGCCATTGGTCTGAGGGTGGTAAGCTGTGCTCAGAAGCACTTGTGTACTGAGTGCCCTATGAAAACTCTGCCAGAAACGAGACGTAAAATGGGAATCCCTATCTGAAACAATAGAATGAGGGACCCCATGTAGACATAATACCTCTCAGATAAACAACTTCTCGATCTCGTCAACATTTAAGGTCTCCTTGATCAGCAAAAAGTGAGCTACTTCCGTAAGTCTGTCCACAATAACCCATACGGCATCACTGCCTTGAGGTGACCTCGGAAACCCAGTCACGAATTCCATCTTGACATCATCCCATTTCCACTCTATAATGGGTAACTATTGTAACAGTCCAGCTGGTCTCTGATGCTCTGCCTTCACCTGTTGATAGGTGGAACATCTCATAACAAAACCAGCTACCTCTCTTTTCATACCTGGCCACCAATACTAACGTCTCAAGTCACGGTACATTTTGGTAACCCCAGGATGCACTGCCCAAGCTGAAGCATAAAACTCCCACATCAACTCCTCGTGTATATCCCCTGGAACCCACACTCATCCATGGATACGCAGTACCTCATCATCACCTATCATCCAACTGGGAGGAGGGTCATCACTTGCCACTGACTCCCGTAAAACTAGGCCTTCTGAATCTGATAGTTGCCTCATCCTCACTCTATCCAGGAAGGTAGAAGTCACAGCTAAGGATGAAAGATAGGATTTCCCCTAACTATCATGCACCTCCAAATGCATCTCAGAGAACAAAGTCATAAGCTGTCACTCACCACTAGCCTCCTGCACTGCCTATATCTGAGTCCTCCTACTTAGTGCATCAGCAACTGTGTTCCCCTTACCAGGTGTATAGGCAAGCTCAAAGTCGAAGGACTGAAGGTATTCAACCCACCTTCACTATCTCAAATTCAGGTCACGCTGGGTAAAGATATATTTAAGACTTTTGTGGTCTGTAAACACCAAAAAATGTTCTCCCAAGAGATAATGTCTCCAACAGCATAACGCATGAACAACTACAGCCAACTCGAGATCATGCGTCGGGTAATTCCTCTCATGTGGCCTCAACTACCGAGACCCGTACGCAACAACTCGATCACCCTACACCAACAATGCTCTCATCCTAGTACCTGATTCATCACAGTAAACTATATAGCTCTTCCCTTTCTCTGGAAGTATCATGACCGGTGCTGATGTCAACCTTCCCTTCGGCTCCTGAAAGGCTGTCTCGCAAGCTTCTAACCAAAAAAACTTCATACCCTTTCTTAGTCAAACCTATCAACGGCACTGCTAAACAGGAGAAGTCCTGTATAAATTTTCTGTAGTGACCAGCCATCCCCAAGAAACTCTATATTTCAAACATGTTCTTAGGCTGCTCCTAGGAAACTACCGCTCTCACTTTCTCTGGGTCTACCGCAACTCCTACCTCTGAGATAATATGTCCCAAGAAGTGTATCTGGTCCATCCAAAAGTGTCACTTTGAGAGCTTAGAATATAAATGATGCTCTCTCATTATACTCAAAATGATCTCAAGATGTGTGGCATGGTCATGTTGAGTGTGAGAGTACACCAAGATATCGTCCTCGAAGACTACCACAAAAGAATCCAGATATGGGTGGAACACACAATTCATCAAATCCATGAAAACTGATGGCACATTCGTGAGTCCGAACGGCATGACCAAATACTCGTATAGACCATACCTACTCCAAAATACTGTAAGTGGTATGTCTGATGGTCTAACATGCAACTGATGATATCTGGATCTCAAGTCAATCTTCGAGAACACTCGTGATCCTAGAAGTTGATCAAAAAGATCATAAATCCTTGGCAAGGGATATAGGTTCCTGACCATCAACTGGTTCAGCTTATGATAATCCACACAAAGTCTGAGGGTACCATCGGCCTTCTTTGCAAACAAAACAGGTGAACCTCAAGGAGAAGTACTGGGTTGGATGAAACCATTTGTCTACAACTCCTCCAATTGCCTCTTGAGCTCTTGTAACTCTAGTGTAGCCATCCTGTAAAGAGGAATGGACACCGATGTCGCTATTGGAACAAGATTAATATAGAAATCTACCTTTCACTCTGGAGGTAGACCTGAAAAGTCATCCGGGAAGACATCCCTGAAATGATTAACCATAGGAGGGAAATCATTCTGACAATTTCCCTGGTCATCCAGATATAAACTCGCAATCTGGGATGTCACTCCACCTCACCCACGATGCTCGGGTCCTTCTCAGCTCGCCTGGACATCCCATTCTCCCTTATATAGAAACCCCCCTCCCTCTGGTGACGTGAAGATCACCCTACGATGATAGAAATATATAAAGTATTGGAAGGGTACCAAACAGTTCATTGTGAGAATGAAATCATAGGATGTCATCTATAAGACATAGAGGTCCCATAGAAAGTGACACCCACCAACCACTAGGGGGCACTCCTTGCACTAACGCACACCTGTCATTCTGATCCCCAACGGAGTCTCTAATGTCATGATATCAGAAGAAGAAGAAACACAGAGCTCAAGGATCTCCACAATGGGAACAGATATAAAGCTATGCATATCACCAGTATCAAAAAGTACTCAAGACAAAGAAAAAGAAACTAGAATAGTACCTCTGACAGTGGAAGGTCCAGGATCCTGCACCTATTGGGTATGTTGCACTACATATGCCTGCCCAATGCTGCGGCCCTGTGACATAGCCTGGCTACCCTGAACTGACCCACCCTATTATCTCTGAGATCCTGGTTTCTGGCTACCACGACCATGACCATCACCTTGGCCTGAATGTCCTAATGTATTCCAATTCTTAGAATGATAAGAAGTTGCTGGCCCTACTCCTGCACACGAAGTCTACACAAAACCCCTATCACTAGTCACTGGTGAAAAAGCCTGCAAAAACACTACAGATGACCCATCTTTCTGTAATCCCGGCACTCTAATAGGTCATGGGGACACTGAGGTCTCTTGTACCCCTCTTTACCGCACTGGTAACACATCACCTATCCACCTGAAGAATTCTTCTAGCTGGTACTGCCACTGTGAGAGAAATCCATCTGCCTCTTCCTCTTATAGGTAGAAATAGTACCACAAACTGGTGTCGAACTTCCCTGGCCTGCACCACTAGCTTCCTGTAGGTTCTGCTCAGTAATAAGTGCCTAATTCACAATAGCATACACTATAGGCAACCTGAAAATATTCACCAGTGATTTGATGTCATATTAAAGACCATACTCAAAGTATCTAGCCCTCAATGTCTAATCACCCACTAGAACAGGTGTAAAACACTGTAGCTCATTGAAGCAGGCAGAATAATCCATCACTGACATGGCGCCCTACTATAGATTCATGAAATCTCGATCTCGATCTGACCTCAGCGTCTATGGAAAGAAAAAGTCATAGAAGACTACCTAAAAATCTTCCCATTCCAAATCTTGGTGATGCTCAGTCTGGGTGGTAACATCCCACCATCTATTGGAAGAATCACGCAGCATGTAAGTAGCGAGCTTGACCCTCCTCCCAGGAGGCGTCTCTAGATACTCAAAGATCGTCTACATAGAACCCAGCAATGATTTTTGCAGCCTGTGGTCCATTATCCCCTAAAAACGTAGGCAGATGCTACTTATGGAATATACGTTTCAGCTCTTCCATAGATGTGGAAACCGGTGGTGCTTCCTAGAAGTTCTGCATAAACCTCATTAAGCCTTTGTGGAACTGCACATCTGCGCCTGCGTCCGGTATAATGGTTGGCGCCACATCTGGCACTATTGGAGGATCCATCGGTAGCCTATGGCCTACCGTCTCAAGAGTATAATCGTCGCCACTCTCTTGGATAAAACCTCGAGGTCGTCTCTGCAGCATGACTCTGCAAGTTCAAACACATGGCTTAGATCAAGATCATCAAGGACCAAGAACTGGAAACGTAAGAAGGGAACAAGAGAAATAAAACATTCAGGTTTTACAAAACAAGACTACATGGTGTGTATAATAACTACACAGAATGTTCCCTTAAGTCTTTTATATGGGTGTGTACTCTGCCAGTACTGGTCGTGTAGCACCCCAAACACATGGCGTGTTGTCCACACACACGATGCGTACTTGAATTTTCTCCCCCTGCTCGAGTCCTTCTACACGGCTTAGGCACACAGCTCTCTTTTGAACGAGACTGTACGGCATGTATAAGATCTATATGGAATGTACTAGAAAAGCTTCACCGACCCATGTTGTTCGTGACAAGGCTGGGTACACATCTCAGACTACACAGTGTGTTCCAGATGGACACGGCGTGTGCGGATTAGATTCCAACTTCCTGTGTTTTTAGTGACACGGTCAGCTACTCAGCTGACACTACACAGCGTGTTACACCCGCACATGGTGTGTACACCACCCTGTTTCCCCAGCTGGATGGCCAAGTCCACACGGTCTCCCACTAGTCAATACTACACAGCATGTACTAGAAAGGATAACACCGACCCATGTTGTTAGTTACACGGTCGGATTCCCAGATTACACTACACGTCGTGTTTTAAAGTGACACAATGTGTTTAAGCGAATATTTCTACGTCTACGTTGTTAGTTACATAGTGGACACAGGGTCAACATGACACGGCATGTACAAGTGGTACACAGCATGTTGCCACAAGAACTTTCACATCCCGTGTCTCTGCCCACACAGCCTATGACACAATTAGAGACTACACGGCGTGTACTTAATTTTTTTCATTTATTCTTGAATAGAAGAGTAAACAGTGTGTAATGAAAATCACACGGCGTTTATTCTGGGTTTTTTTGGACAATAAGCCTCAGAAACTACTCTGAAGTCCATAAAACCACTAAATGAACACCAAAGTGCCAAATTCAGATCTGTGAGGGCCCATACTCCATGAGAACCAAAGTTTGGCATCTTATACATGTTATAACAAGGTAAAAAATTCTATGATCCACCAAATTCCGATTGATGAGGGCTCATACTCCTCAAGAACCAAAGTTTGGCGTTTATTCAAAAAACCTTACATAACATTACCCTATCAAATAGAAGGTATTTTATCAAGGCATATATCACAACAACATGAAATTTCTAATGCACCTACATGGTATGGAAACTATGAATGACATGTGATTCTGATATGTTCCTAAATGATGCATGAGATGGAATACCCTCATCTCATCGGGTTGCAACTAAATAGAACCCAAGTATAAAAATATAAACAGCACACCACAAGTGCGTCACCCAACGGTGAAAATAAAATCAATTGTAATAATCATAAACAGAAAATCACAATTTAATTCGAGGCAATCCAGCCTTTACCTGTACACGGGGTAGCTAATCCTGGGAATAGTTATTACCGAACCCCTTAGTAATCTATCTCTTTTCATTGTCGCCAAATAATAAAATAACTCAGATAAAAGAAAAATCCTTTGATACCACTTTGTAACATCCCGAATCCGGGTGCCACACCATGGGTGCCCCGAACCCAGATGGTCACATGACCTCAAGTGCATTTACCCAAACACTAGAGGCTACCAACTAGCAGTGAGGTCCTAGGTCTGATAGTGGGGAAACTATGCCCTAATTTTTCAAAGTGTAGCACAGTGGAGAAAATAAAAACATACCAAAAGCAGAAGCAGTAAACAATACCAAGCTGAAATGGAAAATGGTACTGAAGTAAAGAAGTTACCAACAGTCATATATATAATGATGCAATATGTTCCTAATTCTAAGAAAGCAACCAAAAAAGGATACTCTACAATCTAAACAATACAGCACAAGGTACAAGTATAGCAAAGAAAAACAAAATAGTGCAGCAAGAACTCAGCAGCATTGCAAGCCTAAGCTCGGTCCCATGCTCTCCCACTCCTATGAAACAATCAAGTACCTGTATAGGGACTCTTGACCTTATCAACACCTATAGAAATATAGTCTGTTTGGGCCCAAGACATGACCCAAATAGGGTGTGAGAAATAAATCCCAGTAGGCAACCACCAAAGGCCCATGCTCAACTGTCAGTGAAAATGTGCAACAACACTGTTCAATAATGAAATACAGTAAGCTAAGAAGTACTCAAAAGAAGATACTCCTACCAGTTCCATTACCATTTAATTATTATTTAACAATTCAATATAATTGAATTATAAGTTCCTGATACTCAGCATCAGCCAACAATCTCCTATACAGTGCCACAATAAAAACTACAACAGGTTATCTAACAAGTAGAAGGTAAAACCATACCAAGCCTGTGCTTTAGCTTGGCAGGTATAACATAAGAAATCACCACAGTGAATATTCAAAGTAAACAGTGTCCTCAGACATGAAAATCCTTAGACTTATGTAATCAAAATCAAAACCCTTAGGTGATTTCCCTCAGGCATAACGAATATTTCCCTCATGCGTACGAGATATTTTCCTTAGGGACCGAAGATACTGCCCTTAGGCATAAGAAAATTTTCCCTCAGGCTAAATGAAACACTACCCTCAGGCCAAGCAAAAAATTGTCCTCAGGATAAGAAAGTAACCAGGCCAAGCCCAACACATAAGAAAGTAGTTCATATACATTTTCTCTCAAGAAAACTCAAAGCACACTATAATCATGTCATACCCTCAGGTATCCTGGACAAATGGATAGACAAGGGAAACGCACCCACGGGGTGGCCCTGGATCAATGAAATGATCCCAAACAGCAGTTTATACATATTAATTAAATTTCCTATGAAATTCTAGGTATTTTATCAGTCAAGGCCTCATCCATATGACACCCCAAACATGCCACGTAGCACTATGGTACACAAAAACAACTCAATAGTTGGAAATAAATACCAGACCACCTACCTCGATCTCCTCTTATCGATATACATGAATGACGCCTCTTGAAACACCCAAGAATGACGTAGATCTAGGATAAACATTTACACATTAAAACCAAAATAACTTCACATAGGGAAATAATTGGTATGAGAGGTTCAAGAAGAGATAATAACTCACACGCGCAGTTCAAATGAGATCGACGGCGAAGGAATTGGAGTCCCGGTGTGCTGTCAGGAGCTCTTCCAAGATCCTGCCTTCTCTCCCGCGGCTCTCGGGTGTTCTATGCTTCCTTTGTCAAAAGAGGAGGATAATTCCTATTTTAAGTGAAAAAAAATAACTACACGGTGTGTGCTCTCAAGTACATGGTGTGTACTTTCCATTTTTTTAATTGTTCCTCTGGCGGCCACTTTCCACCACCTCATTGTTCATCAGCCGACTTGGTTACACAGCGTGTATTTATAAGTACAAGGCGTGTACTGTCGTTCCACTGGAAGATACTCCCACCGCCTTAATTTTCACCTACCGACTGATTACACGGCATGTATTACTAAGTACACGGCGTGTATTCAGTTTTTACACCCTTCATCGCCGACAGGTCTACAGACCCTTTGTACTCATCCCACACAGCCAAAGTACACAGCGTGTGGAAAAGTACATGGAGTGTACCCACAAATTTTGGTATTTTTCCCCATTTTCCTTATTTTCTCAAAAACACTTAAGGAAAAAGGAAAAGAAGAAACTCGTACATCATGAATAAGAACCGGGTTCTTATATACTCTACCCTCGCCCGATATCCATGTGTGGTCTGCAACCCACACGTCTCACCTAGAAGTGAATTCAATCAGACAATTCCAATGTCTCCTGGTGACTCAAGGTCTACCACGAGAGGTGCAGTTCAGGCACCCTACTCACGATTAAAACCCTTATCCCCAACATTCATATCTCATTTCTATCCCGACTCATCCCAAAATAGTAATATAACTCAAAAACATTGGCCTCCTTTGATACAATTTTGTCAAGAACTGAATCTGGTTTCCACTAATACCAACACCAAATCCAACCCATGACAAGGCCCAAATGGCGTTACCTATCCCTGCGGGCTAGCACAAGTTCCTAGGTATCAATAAGTTTGGTTGGGGAATGATTTACCTGAGTATGATAGCATAAAATATTAAAAACAATCAATAATATGAATCTAAAATTCTCATGCCAAACAAGCCTTAACAGAAACTAGATATGAATACATGGTTTTAAATAAAGTAAAAGAGGTCCAAACATAAATAAAAACAGCATAAAATCATCCCCAAAGACTTCACACCACAAGGGGTCATCACCCCTGAGCCGTCTCCACAACACCGCACCATAGGAGGGGACTAACTACCTGAACAGCTTTCACCCAAGGCTTTACCTTTACCTATATCAAACATAATCAAGTTTACTTACACCCAAGGAGTGTAAGTAGGGTGTGAGCCTAATCCCAATAGGATACCACCCAAGTATTCCAAATAGTATGCAATACAAGGTGAAAAATCATAGAGTTTTAATATGTAAGGAAAAGCGGCGATAAATTCCAAGAAATGAAACTTTCAATTGTAAAAAGTTTTCAAAATAAAACTTTCAGAAAGTTAACACATTTGAATAATAAATTTTAGATACTATAATGTATAACCAAACACACCCTAATATAGGTGTAAATTCCACAAATCCAATGAGCACCAAAATTGGGAACACCCCTAGGCACTAGATAGTCTCGGGCCCTATGTACCTCGTACCTCGGTGTAAAATATCCATGTCACAATCCTTTCCCATGAACGATACACTATTATGGAACATACTCATAACATAGTGGTCCCCAAAAATCATTCATATATTTTAGTTAGATTTGTCGTTATCCAAAATGCTACATGAAACAGGGACAAAACCCATCCGAATCACTAGCGTACTAGTACATATTCGCCCACCTAGGTACCTGGGCTTCCCCCTTTGTTCTCAAATAACTTCAGCATGATAAATGCTTTCCTTTTCATATAAAAACACCACTACTGATCATATACAAACAATACAGTATCTATGAACACTTTATACCACTTAAAACACACAACAAAACATTTTGATTTTCAATAAAACAACTTCTCAAAATCTCGCATTGTTTTTCACCCAAAACTCCTTGAAATCCCCACTTTGCACACTATGTGAACACTTATAAGTCACCAAAACAAAAATGGAATCCCAATACCTTTCAATTAAACTAAACAATCAGTTATAGTGTATCCCCATATTAACCAAGAAGTGATATCTTTGTAAAACCTCCATTTTCACACAAACACAGCACTTAAAGTTCATATGATTCACAAACACCATTAAAACAAATTCTCACAGCAGCAACCAGAGGAGATAAAAATTCAAAAAATGATTTTAATCCCAAATAAATTTCAATAAAATCAACTAAGTATCTATAGGGAAGCCCCCAAATGAACCAATAAAATATTTCTATGAAAAACCCCCAATTTCACATAAAAATGGAACTTAAACTTCATTTGCTTTGCAAATACCACTAAAACTGATTTTTGCACCAATAATCAAATGAGATAAACATGAAAATATTATAAACATATAAATCTAAGTCATAAGTATTGCATACACATGTAATCACCTACCAACATTTTTAAAACTTTGAATCCTTTGTGCGAAAATTCAATCTCACCACTGTCGCACCTCAAGGAAGGTAGATCGAGTCTAAAACCAAAAGATTGGACCAAGAAAACACAAAGTTAAACCCTAGATTAGAAACCCTACCCTCTGGTCATTTGGTAATTCAAGTAAAATGGAAGAAACTTCATGAAAAGAAAAGTAACTAAGAGGGAGAAACACTTACTTGATATTGTGTGAAGTTCCTCCACCAAACCCCCCTTCAAAATGAAGATCCAAGGAGGATTTTAGGTGCTTGAGAGGCTTCAATGGATACAAGGGTCAAATGGGGGAAGAAAGGGGCGAGTTTGGATAAATCACAGGAGGAAAAAGAAGTCATTTAACACATTTTTAATGAGTTGGACATGGGTGCACGGTTTGAATGCATGGTTTGGCAAACCGTGCACCTAAAATGTACCCCCTCCTTTCTCCCCTAAAAATATCTCCAAATGCCACCAAAATTTGTGGGGGATTAGGGGGGACTTATGGGGGAATGTTAGGATAAAAATATAATAAATATAAGTACCTTTAATGAAGAACTTTTGTGTTACAAGAACCATATCACACCTCACAACTGATCAAAGAGATCATCAATCTTTGAAAAGGGGTAATTGTTCATTATCATGGCCTGGTTTAGACGATAATAATATATAAAAAGTTGCAAGATCTCATCTACCTTTTTCAAGAATAACACCTGAAATACCAAGGGGGACACATTAGGTCTGATAAAACAATTCTCTATAAGGTCTTCCAATTACAACTGCAACTCCTAGAGCCTATTAGGGGCCATTTAATATGCCTTAGAAGATATCATAGCACTCCTAGGGTACAAGTCGATGAAAAACTCCATCTCCCACCTTGGATTTAGTCCCGGAATGACCTTAGGAAAGATTTCTATTTAATCCTCCATGATTTAAGGAATATAGATTCTTGAAGAGCCTATAACTCCAATGGATACACTCATTAACTGATGGGTGATGGGTTATAGCTTCCTACTCACAAGATCCACTTGCTCCGACATGAGATCTATCTCGCCCACAAAGGAGAATCTCATCCCATTAGTGCAAAGGCATCTGGCTCGTCTGTGATGAATGTCAATCTGGGATCAGACCGTGGAAAACCATTCCATACCCAAAATGACACCATAAGGACTTCCTGAAAACCAAAAGGTCCCACAAGAAACTCTCTCTACCAAGTGATGTCTTGCACCACTACTAGATAAAAGATATCAAAGAAGTGTTCCTCATATGAACCTCAAGGAAAATATGTTGGGCTAAAGACTCAAATAGGAGCTCCAACTCTCACATCCAGATTAAAGATATGATGTAATGTCATGCACCTACATTTACTAATACTAAAGAAAGAGTGTAATAAACATAGATCTTACATATAATCATCTTGTGAGTCATTGAGTCATATGCCTTCATATCCTACAACTACCCATGACCCCAACTACCATCTCCTTGAGCCTAGTGTGGGATGCCTGGTGTTGGTGGTGGGAGTAGCTCATAACTTCATCCATCACCCACAACTCCTCCTCCTGGAGCCCCACATGCTCTGCTACCAGCATTTCCTCCCTAGTAGTCTCCATTATCCTATATGGAATAACCAGGACCATGGTGCATCCTCTGTCACAGTGGTTTATAAATTATATATCTTCCCTCCTTGGTATGTCGGGTTGGGAAATCATGTGTCATGTGACCTCACCCATCACATGTATAGCACTCCCTCTCTATGGGATTCCCTGATCTTCTATGTGGTCCTTGTTCTGTACGACCATGTGTCTGGGTCTAGTCATGGGGAGGTCTCATATGATAAGACCCTACCGACTGGCACCTACTAGCTATTGTAGAAGACTTAGCCTCATGACATCTACTGCCAACTCCAGCTGTATGGCATACCTATGATAGAAATATTTTCATCACCAATGCCCACTCCAACACTCCATCATAAGTGGGAATGCATAGGGGTACCACACTGGCACAGATGTCACTGTAGAGACCCTGGTCAAACTTCCACACTCGGAAGTATCCATCCTAAATCATGTTGAGGGAGTACCGTGTGAGGTCATTGAACCTCATTGCATACTCAGAAAATATCATCCCTCACTATAGCAACTCCAAAATCTCATGAATCTAAACTAATAACAAGATTGAGGGATAATACTCCTCACAAAATAGCTGCTAAAAGTTAGTCCATGAGAGTGTCGACTCATCATGCATCTGTGTGACTAAACTCCACCAGTTCCCAGCTTCTTCATAGAAAAGGTTGGCTACCAACACAATCACCTGATCAATCAGTATATGAATAAGTTTGGAAACTTGGATCACTGACTCTAGTCAATACTCCATCAAATAGGGATATGGATCACTGTGGAACCTCAGCAACCTTTGGCGCTGGAACTTTCAAAGCATGCTAATCCTGCACGCATCCTCATCCTACTCTGCTGGCACTATCTGTTTCTTAATGGGTATGGGTGCTACAACTTGTCTTCTTAGAGGAAGGATCTCGTGTGATGGTTCCTAAAATAATGCCTCGTTATTCATCAGATTGTTGTCACGATCCTAAATCGGTAACCTGACTGGTTGTCTTCACAGTGGAATCATGAAAATTTAATCAATACATATCATGATCAAATGAGAATATATATATGAGTATCTAACCCAAGAAGGACAGTCAAAGACACAATCCAATATGATTCATGTACCAGTATTTCATGCAACCAATGTATCAGTATTCTGGGTCAACAAGAAGGTAGTCAGAGCCCTGATGTATGGATACGTTAGCTGTCACACCAACACTGGATTCCCTACCCTGAAATCCACACTTGATACTCTTTGAAACTATTTCCCTAAGTTCCCAAACAAACCTCATCAGGGGAAAAATATAAACACTATCCAAAGGTTGAACTAGCTCTAATACCAATCTATCATGACCCAACCCACAAGGGCCTGCCTAGATGGTGGAAGGACAAGTCACAACTACCTTAATCCCACCTCCATAGGCAAGAGGATGGAGACAAGCACCAAAATTCATAACTATCATGGGAATCCTTTTCCTAATGTACTTTTATGCACACACCCAACCATCTACATGTAGAAGTATAGAATAATAAATATAAAAGATAGTAACATCTAAAGTTAAAACCATGAATGTAACAACCTCCAGGGAATACAAGAGTACAACAGCGTAATCTGAAAAGTAAAGGGGTAAAATACACACCCAACCAAAAAGATGTCCCAAACTAAAATAACTGGAAAAGTAATTTTTGGGAGATCCTGGATCCAGATATCCAAGCCCGAAAATTGTACGTGGTCAAATTCACCTGGGTATCTGCTATTCTCCTTCGTAATTGTTGTCGACCTGTCTGTCATCTACATAAGACATGACACGTGCAGGCAAAGCCCATGTAGGGGTGAGTATATTCATACCCATTAGGACACCCTGAAATTTGAGGGGGAAAGCAATAGGAAACATGATAGAAGAAGAAATCCCAACCCATAGTAAGAGGGGTACAAAAACGAGTACACACTTATACATATATACTCATAAAATAAGCTCATATGAGAGAGAAATGGGATCTCCATCACACATCCCAGCCACAGGAAAGAGTCTCATTAGTTCCAAAGGGTCCATCAATAATGTCCAGCATCTCACATGTCTGTCTGAAGAAAAAACCGTGTGGAGGACCCACACCTCTCCACTGTTCCGCATAGTCGAGAGGGCATAATCTCTAAGTAGATGACTCATTACCTAGTGAGTTAGGGGGTTCCACTCAGCAGATAAATAGAGGACCTGCTCCCTAGTACATCAAGGGGGTATCACTCATTATATAGAGGACTAGATCCCTAATACGTCAGGGATACCACTCATCAAATAGAGGACCTACACCCTAGTATGATAAGGGGTATCACTCAATAAATAGAGGAATCGCGCCCTAGTCTGTCAGGGGGTACAACTCAGTAGATAGAGGACCTGCGACCTAGTCCACCACGGGGTTACCACTCAGTAGATAGAGGACTCACACCCTAGTCCATCGGGGGTGTACAACTCTAATGGTCATGCTTGACCACTGTCGTCATTGAATGTTGAAAAAAAAATGGCACACTCAGAACATCTTGCAGTATATCCCGAAAGCCACTATGAAGGTCACCATCACATTCTACGTCAAAAATCACCCAGGATAGGCTACTCACTAGCCAAAATCTAAGTCCAAAAAACAAGATATGAGAGACAAAAAACTCATCAAGAAGTACACAACGTGTGAGGAGGTCCACACAACGTGTGACCTCACCTTGACACCCGTCTGTGTCTGCTCATAACATAGCTCATTGGACATGTAGTATTACACAATGTTTAAGGGTACTACATGGCTTGCCTCAACCACCTGGGGCCCTGCCCGTACTCCTTTTCATGATCATGTTTGTGTACCCTAGTCATGTACTATCTCGTGTAATCCCATAGTACATGTCAGTCCTGCCATCTTTGGGTAACACAACATGTGGGGGTCCAACACAGCGTGTGGTACATAAATTCCCCAGAAACTCTATCAACCACAAAAAATCAAAGAACATGTCATGTGTTCTTATGAACTACACGGCATGTATTTGGGATTTCCAAAGAAACTGTGGAATCCTCACGTAGTTCCAGATCTAGCTCCTCTACCACCGAATCCACCGTTTGACCACCCGAAAAGGGGGAATCTTCCTCTGACCATTGATTTTGGCCCTCTGGTGGTCAAAAATCAAATCTCCAACCCTTTTTCTCGAAGCCACTGCCACCACAAGTGCCTCCCATCATTTTCGTCTTGGATTCAGATCCCGGATCCACAAATCCAACACTACTACCCGTAAACCATCCCAATCCATCCTCAAATAAAAGAAATATAGGGGAAATCACAAGAAATAAATGTGAAGCAATAATTGTTCAAGCGTTCTTGGCCAAAAAATAGATTGGGGATACCCTGGGTGAGAAACATGGCACAACAGGAATAAATCGAATAAATAGTTTAAATTTGATATGCAGGTGCATGCAAAGTCTCAAATCAAATGCAGATCAAAGAAAAGAATTGATCATTCTCAATCATCTAATCATAAGGAAATAATACACAAATGATGAGTCCAAACTCAATATTATATCATTTGATGATGAAGAACACAGCTTCCGGTGATGGAGAGAAGTCATTAAATTCATTGTGCCTCAATATGCCTCGATCAAGTTGTCGATTCGGTTTCCTGATCTTGATTCTCCAATGAATGGTGGAATTCTCCTCTCAACAGTCCTAGGGTTATGTGGCTAACCCTGGAAATTCTTCATAACAGGCTATATTTAGAGGGAATCAGGATTAAATGAATTAATTAAAATAATTAATTAATTCACGTAATGTACTCATCAATGGTCTCCTTATCTGAATGTCTCACACCAATCAATTTTAGGTTGCACCTAGGGTAAACCCCACACTCCAAATTCAACAGTGGTCTCATATTTTTTATTCTAGACTCTGTTTAGTAAATACTCCATTATTTATGAAAAATCATGCACACGTGATATAAAATATATTTAATATTTTTATAAAATTAATTTTGGGCACACTAGGCCTCAGAATTGCATGTCGTCTCAGTGTATGGCTCCAAAAATATTCATCGATATATTTTAAAGTCTTACATGAAAAAAAAGGGTTTCTAAAATGTTCGTAAACCAATATTTCTGAGTATGGAGAATTGGCACTGGAAAAAGTTGTGGCATCTATTAATGCGGCTATCTCAGGATGGAAAAATAGAGGATCCTTATTGTTATCCAGCAGAAACATACACATAGAGGTTGGAAATAACATCATATTTAGAAAAGGAAGAATAAGAATATAAGAGAGAATAGAATAATTCCCTTGGGTACGTCACCCTTGAGGCCAAGGACAAACCCCCAATCCATCCAAGTCGAATCCCAGCAATTACATCAGTGAGATCCTCCCCTAACATCAGACCTCCTATTTAATAATTCCCAACCTTCTCCCATCAAACCTAACTAACCATATAATTCATTTTATAATATTACCCATGTCAATTAAAGAGATATGTTACCCTTACCTAAACAACACTTATGACACTCAATAGTTTCCCCCATGTGCCCAGTAGCACCATAGGAACCCTAAGCAACACCATAGCATCCTTCCAAAAAGTGGATCTGTTATAACCTTAGTTGTACAGTTGATCTAGTGAGATCAAACTAAACACTAGTCATGATCAGATCCCCTATGAGAATGTTTCCAATAAGTGAAATCTAGTCATCACTAGGTTGACATGCCCAAACGGCACTATCTTATTGGCCCAAAAATCATCACTCTTCACCCAGTTCCAAGATGGATACAAATATATCCTCCGAAAGTGAATTTTGTAACTACCATACATCAAAGATTATGTTTCCACTGCTTTCCCCAAGCACAACACCATCTCTACAACCCCCCCCCCCTAGAGTAGGATATCCATCCACCCACATATCTTTTCAATAAACACCACTGACATCCCACTAAATTATCAAATATTCTCAGCTTCTCAACATGTGGTTGACCAGAAGTAATATCAGCAACTCCAATTTCAACCATTTGTATGCTCTCAACTTCATGAGAAACATCAATAACCTTTACTCCCTTCATAGATTTAGTATTATGAATGTGATGATGCTCTTTTCTATGTGGTGATTCATGAACATGCATGAATCTCTTTAGGAAACAAACTATTATAGCTCATCTTAGTAATTTTTTTGTAGCTCTATCCTCAATTTATGCATGTTTCCCTTTGATTTATTCCCCAAAATTAATTATTCTCAACTTGTATAGCATGAATGCCTCTATTTAAACCAATAACACAATTGGTGGTTCACGCCTCTACTTCAATTGAGCCCCAAAAAAACTCAAATTTCAAAAAATTAGGATTCCTACAAGTTATATCCTCATCACTTCAAATAGGGATAGTCCTAAAAGAATGCAGGCTTACAGCAAAATCTAACACTCTCTCCACTTGCACTGATAATACTCTTGTTTGTTATTGCACCCACTTCAACATATCAAGACTGGAAGTTTGTTGTGCATCTTCGGCATGAGTCGTTGATGGATCATTATATTGTTGAGACTCTTGTCAACACCACTCCTTCATCTACTCCAACTTTATAGTTTTTATCTTAAATTTCTCCCTCATTCCAGTCATCTCGTGTTTAGGACACACAAAAATCGACACCTCTACTTGTTCCTCCACTTGTTTGGACATTGCATGCATTTCCTCCTTTGCAGAAATTGGTTACTGCTCATTAAACCATGGAAGGTCCTCACTAGTCACACCCACAAACTAATATTTTTAATCATGGTGAACTGGAACTAAAAAAAGTTATAGCATCTGTTGATATGATTATCTCGATATGGAAAAACATAGGATTCTTATTATTATCCAATAGAAACAACCACATATAGGTTGTAGATAACATCAAATTTAGAAGAAGATGATGATGAATAAGAAGAATAATAAGAACATATGATAGGGTAGAAGAAAAACTCCCATGGGTGTGCCATCCTCGATGTCGAGGCCAAGCTCCAAATCTAGCCAAGCTGAATCCCAACAATTACATTAGTGAGATCCTCCTCTAACACTAACCATCCTATTTAATAATTCCCAACCAACTCTCATCATCACCAACCATATGATGCATTTTACAATATTACCCATGAAAATTAAAGAGATACTCTACCCTTACATAAACAACACCCCAAACACTCAATATTTTCCCCCATGTGCACATCAGTACCCAGATTTACACAGAAACACACATAGACCCCTAAGAAACACCCTTAAATAAGTAAAAAAGATCTTTTATTGGACCCTTGTATGGTAACAAAGTAAGACCCCACTCCATCAGTCATGCACAGACATTTCCCTTTAGCCTCATTGGTCTGTGTTTCCTTCCCACTTTCCTATCAGTCCCACCATCTTAAAGAATCACTTTTTCCTCGAGATGAATAACTAGATGAAGCATTGAATGAACTCATACACCATAATAGACCACCAACAAGTCTATCTACAACAACTTTAGGTGTATTTTTTATCGCCGAGATCAAACTAGATAACAACCATGATCATATAACTTATAGGAATTCTTCTAATAAGTGAAATATTGTCATTACTAGTTTGAAATGCCCTAAGTGCACCAGCTTCCTGGCCCAAAAAACATCACTCTTCATCCATCTCTAGGATGGAGACAGATGAAGCTTCTAAGAGTGAATTTTGGAACTATTTTATAGTGAAGCTTATGTCTCCACTGCTTTCCCCAAGTACACCACCGTTTGTACTACTTTCCCCCCCACCCCCCTCATCACACCACCATCTATACTACTCCCCCACCCCTTGAGTAGGATCTCTATCCACCCACACATCTTGTTAATAAACACCATCGACAAACCATCAATGAAAATAATTCATGATCATATATTTTGTGGGAATGATTCCAATAAGTGAAATCTTGTCATTATCGGGTTTGCATCCCCTAACCACACCAACTTCCAAGCACAAATAGCATCACTCTTTAGCCAGCTCCAAGATGGAGAAAAATGCATCTTCTGGGAGTGAATTTTGGAACTGTTGTGCAGTGAAGATTATGTATCCACTGCTTGACCCAAGTACACCATTGTTCGTACTACTTTCCCCCAGCACCACCCCCCAGCACTCCACCATCTCCATTGCTTTCCCTCCCCACCCCCACCCATGAGTAGGATCTCCATCCACCCACACAACTTGTCGATAAACACCATCGACACCCCCACTAACCTAGGAAATATTCTCATCTTCTCAAATTGTGGTTGTCCAGGAGTAAGATCTGCAACTCCAATTTCAACATCTATATTCTCAACTTCATGCTAAACATCAAAAACCTTTATGAACATCATAGCTTTAGTATTAATAATGTAGTGATTCTCTTTTCAATGGGGTGGTTCTTCAACATATATGCCGCTTTTTTGGACCCAAACTACTTATCCATTGTTTATAGATCTCTTGTACAGCCTCCATTTCTACTCGTTTCCTTTTTCTTTCATCCCCAAAATCAATTATTCCTGAATTTTACGACATGAATGTATTTGTTTGAACAAAAAGAACAAGTGGTGGATCACACAGTCACTTCAATCTAGCCCCCTTAAACACAAAATTCAAACATTCAGGATGCATGAAACTTTTGTTCTCATTGCTCTGAATAGGAATAGTCCTAAAAGAATTCAAGATTACCGCAACATCCTACACTCGATCCACTTATACTGATAATACTCTTGTTTTTTCCTACACTCACTATAGTAGATCAAGACTAGAATTTTTATATGATTCATTGGTATGATTCATCGACAGATCATTATGTCATTGAGACTCCTATCCATGCCACACCTTTGTTTGTTCCTACTTCACAATTTACATCTTGGATTGCTGCTACAAGGAACTGGAAAAAATTTGTGGCATCTCTTGATGTGGTTCTCTCAAGATGGAACTTAAAAGTCATGTCTCACTTTTCATATAGAATAAGAGGTAGAAAGAAATGTACATGTACTGCTTGCTAAAATCTATTCCAGCTCCAACTCCAGTTAAACTTGTTTCAACAACTCACGCTTCCAAACTTGTTTAAAGAAACTCTATAGCTCATTTAATGACTTAGGATTTTGCTTCCTAATCTCCATAGGTTCCATCTCCATTCATTCAGTTCCATCTCTCAAATATTCCAACAAATCTTCTTGCCACTCCATGTGCGTGTGATTAAGGCTACTGCGCTACAATTCATCAGCTACTACTTTGACAAATTCTCCATTATTGTGCGTCAGACTCTAATATTGTGAGTATATAGCTATAGCGGCCTCCTCTAATATGTATAATTCATACCTCAAAAAATAAATAATGATCAAGAAATTTATGCATTAAATGCATCTTGAGTACTTTGAAGATTATGTTCAAGATTTTCTTTCCACTATTGTCTTGAGTTCTCTACACTACTACTACAAGTCAAATTGTACAACAAATATTTTTTTTTTCTTCTCTCTATAAATATCTCTCATTGAAAACACTAATTTATTGGGTTTGGAGATAGAGAGTGTTTGTTTCACGAACCAACCCGAGTTGACCCTGAACCTGTCACCCAGGCCAGCCCATGACATGTCCTAAAAGGCATTCCCGATCCTCTCGGGATGGTGACAATCACCAAGGGAATAAATAGAGTAGACAAGGGAATGATTTTTCCCAAACATAAAGAATAAAACAACAAAAAAGAGAAATGGACAGCCCAAACACATTTATATAAAAAAACCGAATCAACCATCAAGAAAGCAACAAAACTGGGAGAACAATTGAACGATACAACTAAACTGAACAGAACTAATGGCCAACTAACTCCATGTGACTCCACTGGTCACTCTCTAACAAAACAATCACATGATGCTCAATGAAATCAAACATAAGCTGAAACCTGCACAAGGACTAAAAACAGAAAAGAACTATAGGTGTGATTATTAAAACTCAGTAGTCAAGCCCAATAATCTATTCCCAATGCACGTCCTTTAAAATAAGAGAAACATCAATTTCAATTTTTAACTACAAAATATAAAAATATGGTTTTCTACAAGGTTACTCAAAAACATAGTACAAGACATTGCCCTTATTCCTTTCAAAAACTAGATTCATTCAACTAGCATGCCAATAGTATTTTCAAAGGGAAAGTGATGTTTACATTTTCAAATTTTCACAAGAGAATAAAATAATTTAATTTGAAAACCATCTTCATAAAACTAATCAAAAAAAGACCACCACTTTCCAAGAAAAGTAATACATAATAAGTCATAATAGTAATCACAAAACAAGGGAAATGTAAATATATATACAAGCATCATATTCATCACTACAAGCAACTGAAATTCAATAGACATGGGTGAACCTAGAAGATCAAGAACAAACCAGAACATACTAATACATGAGACTACATCCCCATTGGCATGCTACACACGATGAAAATCAAAACTCCCAAATTCCCAGCCACCGTAACTCAGGACAGACCGAGGGGCCTAATCCCATAGTAATAAACCCAAAATATATCCACCTACTATGGGAAACTGGTTATTCCATCCACTACTAGTGTTGAAATCGTTCATAGAATGTTCTTTCAATATTCCAGGTTCCCATGTCTCATGTATATAAAAAGGGGTGTGTCAATTGATGTCATCCGAGCATCCAATCACAACATATATATAATGATAATTCACAACAGACATCACCTTGTGTCACTCCAAGGACCGATCTCATGCCATTAAACAAAAAGAACATAAAGAGTCCAGCCTGAGGCACTCTCATTATAGATGAAAATGATTCCTCATCAAGGATGCCCCATCCATTATATACATACAAGCATGGCATGAGAAACATCCACATGAGGTTTTCATAATAAAAAAATTTCACCATATTTCACAAAGTTTCCAATTGGGCCCTTAAGCGTTTCTTAAAAAAACGTTTTCCAAAGGTACACATTTCACTTTTAATAAAGAGGTGTATACAAACCATTTATAATAGCAAACCACTTTCATAAATCCCTTAAAACACTAAGGTTGCATATTCAAAACACGACCATTTTTATAAGGATGACAAACAGGCCATTTTTCGGAAACTCAGGCCAAAATATGTTATAAACCAAAACCCATTTATTTGTAAAACCAAATCCACATTGGAAAGCCATAAAAGGATCCCAAAATGACATTTTCCATGCTTAAAATGTATTTATAAATCCAAACAAATCAGTTTAAATTGCACTAGACACATAAAATCCAACCGGGAAATTTACCGAACACATGGCATGCACTCTTTAACAAAGAAACTTATTTTAAGCACTTGAAAAGGGATAAAATACCATTTTCATGCCATAAATTTTTTTAATCTACTGAAAAATATTCAAAATGCCATAAACCAGGTGCGAAAGCTCATGTAATAATTTATCAAACAAGAGGAACACACATTTATACCAAAATAAATATATTTTTTTAACAAAATAAGGCATAAAACATCATTTGCACACATAAAAATTAAAACCAAGGTCTTAAAGTAGCACGTATCATATAAATAAGGTTATAACAGTATGATAATTATGAAACTTAAATGATAAAGGCTTGTTCAAGGGATATCCTACCTCAAATCCGTGGCGGAAAGGAGACGCACACCCGAAATCACCCGTTGTGGTTCCCAACACTATAGATCTATGAATACCCCCCCCCCTAAATGAACCAAACCCCCATCAAAAATCATTCCAAAATAGTACCCTATGTCGTTCATGACCATGGGATAAGAGGAAACCAAAAGAAAATATAAGGAGAAGGAAGAGGGAGAAGAAAGGAGAGGGAATCTCACCTTGGAAACTAAAGGACTCTTCATCTTCCCTTAGATCTACACCCTTAGAGGAAATTTAATGGCTTGGAACTTCATGAAGATTCTCCATAGTTCTGTAAGAACCAGGGAAATTTTATTTGGGGTAAAAAGAGTGAAAGATGAAGGATTTATTAAAGAGACAATTTACCTTAGAAAATATGGAAGATTTCAGGAATCTTAAGAAGTTTCACCCAAATCCTCATCTAAGATGAGCTCCAAATAGTGAAAATATAAAATGGGGGTGTGCCTAGGTATCTTGGGCTCTTGTGGAAGGTGTAATAACTTAAGAATGTCAAAAAATAAAAATGATATAAAAGAAACAAATTATTTTTTTAGAACTGGAAATGGGCCCACGGGCTGTCCCAACACCAGAATAGATAACCCAAATTCACCATGCTTATTAATTCTTAATGGGTCCAAAAGGATATGTAGGCTTGAATGTTTCAAGGGAGGAAAAATAGGAAGTGGAATGATTAAAAAATGTTAAAAATTAAGGAGTTATAAAACAAACAAAATATATTTTTAAATATGGAAATGGGCTCACGGTTTGGCCCTAATCATGAAGTAACCACCCTTTCTACAAAAACTCCCAAAAAATTGAGGCATCTAAAGATGGATGATTAGATATAGATGACACTTAAAACTCAACATTAATCTCACCCAAGACCCAAGAAAAGGAATGGGATTTCCAATGAACCGGATCAAAACAAATACATGAAATACTAGGTGTGACAATTCTCCCCACCATTAAAGCTTTCCACCCCCAGAAAGACATATCACTTTCCAGATGAAAGATAAACACCTAATGATTCCTTATCAATATGATCCAGCCTCTCAATCCAATGAAATATCATTCATAATTAAAGAAACTTAAGCCTATTGCCTCAAACAAAACACCAACTCACAACCACTTCCTGAGAATCAACTGATGGATTGAGTCACAACCTCCATAACCAAATTAAGAACCAGGTTGTTGGGCCTTCTCTCAATGAACACAACAATCACCCAAACCAAAGAGCACTCATGAAAACCAATTATTCCAAGGGAGTCCATAATGGACTCCCCATCATTAAGAAACAACTAGCACTAAACAAGTTCTTAGGATGAAAACCCATGAGACCCATGGTGGGTCTCCCCACCATTAGAAACCAACTAGCAATGAATAAAAAAGAATTAAATATGATCTAGAATAAGGCCTCACTCACACAATCCCACCAAAACTATCCTGCAAAAACCTATGAACCCATGTTGAGAGGAACACAACAAGAACATTTAAGCCACCCAATCTCTAATGGAGGTAGCAAGAACTGGGCCAATAATCTCTTCATGGATCCAAACCCCCATCAATTAGGGTGGGGAGGGAAGGGGACCCAATAATTGGGCCATTGAAACCAAAAATGAAACAAAATAACTACCTCACTAAAATGGTAGAGGTATGCGCTTAGTAATACTACCCACAATCCTAGGACTCCTGACTACGCGCCAGCTTCACTCTGAAATATATGACTAGAGCTCTGATGAATGAAGAATCTTTTGCCTTGCAGTCAGGCTTTGATAATCCCCAACTTGTACTTCATCCCTTAGTTCCACACAGTACCACATAACACTCCTAGAAAGAAACAACAGATCAAGAGACACCCTGAAACTCTCTTACTCAACAACACACTTTTACCCAAACAAGAACATGGAGATACACAAAACTATTTTCTCTCACTCCAAACAAGGTGCAGAATGAACAGGGAACACAAAAACACCCACTAAACATCACCAATCACAACTACTACAACCGAGAGAATCACAATAAAGGGAATGCACTTTAAATAGAGCCCAAATAGCTCTCTATTTCAACAAACAGGCTGAGGTATCATTCTAAGAGGTGGATTTAACATTTAAAACAAATACTTAGGCTGATCCATTGGAAATATTTCTAATGGAGAACCATCTGTGGCCACATCACAACATCCAACACATCTTTAGAAACCCACTAAACATTACCCCAAAACTAAGCCACCAACTAAATCCCATCTCAAGACACAACAATAGTATGAATTCTAGATCATAAGGAAGCATACCGAATAGAAAACACTTCTAAGACATGGGATAAACCATCCACAAAAACGTTGGTTCATAACAAACACCACAATTTTTTCAGCTCAAAACACTTTTGAAACAAGAAACTAACTTGGTGGATTTTTCACATTCACCAATGGTGTTTTATCAAGTCTCACTCACATGAACATTTACGTGTCACCCCGAGCACTCAAATACCATTCCATATCATCCATTAATCCATATATCCACAAAATCTTGCATGTGAGAACCCATGAAAACACCAAAGTAAAAAAAACATCATCATTACAAAAATAATCATGTACCTTCCAAAGGCACATTAACCAAAAAATAAAAAACCATTTTCAGATTTCACAAGACAAACCATGCTTCATCAAGAACCATTTGATTAAAAAAAATCAATTTAATTTAATATAACTTCCAAAAAAAACCATTCTATTCCAAATATCCCCTTCCCATTTAAAAAAATCAGCAGGGTCTCTTTTCATAATCCGACAACCACGAAGGCCAAAACCCATTTCCAGAAAAACACCAGCTGCTCAAAACCAAATTTCCAAACCAATTCATCAGATTCAAACACTTTTCAACAGCCCAAAATACCCCATTTAAAACAAAGTTTCAGAATTACATTAAAACATTCCATTCTGTCCAAAATTTCATTTCAACAAACCTTATGTTTAGATTATGTAAAATTCAATCATGCTAAATCATTTCATCTTTATCCCCAAGATTTGTTTCAAAAAAACCCAACATTACAAAACCTTTCTCATATTAAATTTTGAAAACCCATTTTCCACTTTTCAACAACCAAACATTACTTTAAAACCCATTTTCATAATTCTCACACAAGGATTTTCAAAACAAATTTCATAATTCAAGAAAGTCCCAAGAGACCCACAAAAGTGAACCAGTGTCAGTGGGTGATTTGATTATATGGTTGGTCCTTAGGCTCCACGTGGCTTGTCAGGCCCTGCGAGCTCACAAAGACCATTAGTCCAACTCCCCTTATCGTATCACAACACCAAAAAATCAACAGAACCGAAGACACTAATAAAACCAGACTTCCCATGGCCACCTGAGGATTGGAACGAGCAAGAGTCTGCGATGCTCTTATCGAACCTACCCCTCAAGTCCCAACAATCTTACTCCATCTACCTTGACATACCCAAATAATAAAGGGTGCTCTATAAAGAATGGTCCACTAAGATCTAACATCCTTTGATACCATTTTGTCATGAACCAGCCCGAGTCGACCCTAAACCGGTCACCCAGGCCAACCCGCGACATGTCTTGAGAGGCATTCCCGATCCTCCCGGGATGGCGACAAGCACCGAGGGTATCAATAGAGTATATAAGGGAATGATTTCACCCAAACATAAAGAATAAAACAATAGCAAATAGAAATGGACAGCCCAAACATATTTATATAAAAAAACTGAATTAACCATCATGTATACAATAAAACTGGTAGAACAACTGAACGATGCAACTAAACCATCCAGAATTGATGACCAAATAACTCCATGTGACCCCACTAGTCACTCTATAACAAAAAAATCACATGTCACTCAATGCGATCGAACATAAGCTGAAAAATGCACAAGGGATAAAAAAGAAAATAATTATAGGTGTGAGTATTAAAACTCAGTAGGCTAGCCTGATAATCTATTCCCAATGCACGTCCTTTAAAATAAGAGAAACATAAATTTCAATTTTGAAATAAAATATATAAAAGTATGGTTTTCTACAAGTTTACTCAAAAACAAAGTACAAGTCATTTCCCTTGTTCCTTTCCAAAACTAGATTCATTCAACTAGCGTGCCAATAGCATTTTCAAGGGGAAAGTAATGTTTACATTTTCATATTTTCACAAGAGGATAAAACACTTTAATTTCAAATCCATTTTCATAAACCTAATAAAAACCAGACCACCACTTTACAATAAAAAACAATACACAAGAAGGAATAATAGTAATCACACAACAAGGGCAATGTAAATATATATACAAGCATCATATTCATCACTATAAACAACTAAAATCCAATAGACATGGTTGAACCTAGGAGATAAAGAATAAACCAAAACATACTAATATATGAGACTTCATCCCTATTGGCATGTCACACACAATGAAAATCAAAACATCCAAATGCCTGGCTACCCTAACTCAGTACAGACCGAGGGGCCCAATCCCATAGTAATAAACCCAAAATATATCAACCTACTACGGGACACTAGTCAGTCCATCCACTACCAGTGTATAAATTGTTCATAGAATGTTCTCTCAATATTCCAAGTTCCCATGTATCATGTATATAAAAAGGGTTTTACCAATCGATGTCTTCTGATCATTCAATCACAACATATATATAATGATAATTCACAACAAACATCACCCTGAGTCACTCCAAGGACCGATCTCATGCCATTAATCAAAAAGAACATAAAGAGTCCAACCCGAGGCACTCTCATTATTGATTAAAATTATTCCTAAATAAGGATTTCCCATCCATTATATACATACAAGCATGGCATGAGAAACATCCACAGGAGGTTTTCATGATAAACAATTTCACCATTTTTCACAAAGTTTCCAAATGGGCCCTTAAGAGTTTCTCAAAAAAAAAAATTTCCAAAGGTACACATTTCACTTTTAATAAAGTGGTGTATACACACCATTTACAGTATCAAATCACTTTCATAAATACCTTAAAACACTAAGGTTGCATATTCAAAACACGACCATTTTCATAAGGATGCCAAACGGGCCATTTTCTGGAAACTCGGGCCAAAACATGTTATAAACCAAAACCCATTTATTTTTAAAACCAAATCCACATTTTAAATCCATAAAATGATCTAAAAAAATAACAATTTTCATGCTTCAAATGTGTTTATAAATCCAAACAAATCATTTTAAATTGCATTATAAACCTAAAATCCAACCGAGCAATTTACCGAACACATGGTACGTACTCTTTAAGAAAACAACTTATTTTAAGCACTTGAAAAGGTATAAAATACCATTTTAATGCCATAAATTTATTCAATCTACAGAAAAAATATTCAAAATACCATAAACTAGGTGCGAAATCTCCTGGAATAATTTATCAAACTAGTGGAGTGCACATTTATACCAAAACAACTATATTTTTTAACAAAATAAGGCATAAAACATCATTTGTACACAAAAAAATTAAAAAAAAGGTTTAACAGCAGAAAATAACATATAAATACGGTTATAACAACATGATAATGATGAAACATAAATGATAAAGGCTTGTTCAAGGGATATCCTACCTCAAATCCGTGGCGGAAAGGAAACGCACACTCAAAATCACCTGTTGCGGTTCCCAACACTCTAGATCTATGAATACCCACCCTAAACGAACCAAACCCCCATAAAAATCATTAAAAAATAGTACCCTAGGTCGTTCATGACTAGGGGAGAAGAGGAAACCAAAATAAAATGGAAGGAGAAGGAAGAGGGAGAAGAATGGAGAGGGAATCTCACCTTAGAAACTAAAGGACTCTTCATATTCCCTTATATTTGCACACTTAGAGGAAATTTAATGACTTGTAACTTCTTGGAGATTCTCCTTAGGTCTGTAAGAACTAGTGAAATTTTATTTGGGGTAAAAAGAGTGAAATATGAGGGATTTATGAAAGAGACAATTTACCTTAGAAAAATTGGACGATTTCAGGAATCCTAAGAAGTTTCTCCCTAATCCTTGGCTAATATGAGTTCAAATGAGTGAAAATATAATATGGTGGTGCGCCTAGGTATCTTGGACTCGATTGTGAGGTGTAATCACTGACAAATGTCAAAAAATAAAAAATATATATAAGAAACAAATTATTTTTTTAAAACTGGAAATGGACCCACAGGCTGGCCCAACACCTGAATAGATAGCCCAAATTCACCATGATTATTTATTATTAATGGGTCCAAAAGGATATTTAGGCTTTAATATGTCAAGGTATGAAAAATAGGAAGTTTAATGAGTCAAAAACGTTAAAAATGAAGGATTTATAAAAGAAACAAAATATGTTTTTAAATCTGGAAATGGGCTCATGGTTTGGCCCTAATAATAAAGTAACCACCCTTTCTAAAAAAACTCACAAAAAATATTTGAGGCACCCAAATATGGATGATTAGATATTTATGAGACTTAAAAACTAAACATTAATCTCACCCAAGACCCAATAAAATGATCGGGATTTCGAATGAACCTGATCAAAACAATGACATGAAAAACCGGGTGTGATAGAGAGAGATAGATATAGAATTATTATTATTATCAGGCACATAGAGGTTTCATAGAATAATAGATTTAGAAGAATAGAATATAGGAGAGGATATAAAAATAACTCCCCTGGGTATGCCACCCCCCAGGCCAAGTTTAAGCCCCCAATATAGCCAAGATGAATCCCAGTAATTTGATCTATGAAATCCTCCCCTAATAGTAACCCTCCTGTTTAAAAATTATCAACCTGCTCTCATCATCCCCAACTAACCATCTAATATGTTTTATAATATGTCCCCTAAAAATTAAATATATACTCTAAACTTACCGAAACAACACCCCAAACACTGAATAGTTTCCCTGCATGCCCAACAGCATCCATCCTTACACAACAGCACCCATGACCCCTAAGTAACACCCTTAAACAGGCAGTAGGGACTTCTGTTAGATCCTTGCATAGGAAAAAAGCAAGACCTCACTCCATCATCCATGCATGACGCTTTACTACAAGCCTTTACCTCATTGGACTATGTTTCCATACCACTTTCCAATCATTCCCATCATCTTGAAGAATAACCTTTTCCTCATGGTGAATAACTAGATAAAGAGTCTAATGAACCTATCCACCATAGTAGTCTACCAAAAAGTGGACCTGTGAAAACTTCATAAATGTAGTTAATCCACCGAGATCAAACTAAAAAACAGCCATGATAAAATATCTAGTGGGAATGCTTCTAATAAGTGCAATCTTTTCATCACCAGGTTGACATGCCATAACCACACTGGTTTTCTATCCCAAATAGCACCACTCTTCATCCAGCTCCAAGATGAAGACAAATGTAGCCTCTCGAAGTGAATTTTGGAATTTCTATACAATAAGTATTTTATCTCTACTACTTTCCCCAAGCAAAAAAATGTCTCTACTACTCCCCCCCCCCCCCCGAGTTGGATCTCCATCCACCCACATAACTTGTTTATAAACACCACCAACGCCCCCACTGTCCTAGGAAATATTCTCATCTTCTCATTTTATGGTTGTCCAAGAGAAAGACCAGTGACTCCAATTTCAACTTATGTATGCTCACGTTCATGTTGAACATAAATAGCCTTTACTCACTTTATAAATTTAGTATTAGGAATGTAGTTATGATCTTTTAGATGGGGTGGTTCTTGAACATCTATGCCTCTTTTGAACCCCAACTACTGTAACTCTTTTTATCCATTGTTTGTATCTCTCTTGTATAGCCTCCATTTCTGCTCCCTTTACTTTCTTCCCCAACATTATCTATTCCCAACTTGTATTGCATGAATGCCTCTTTTTGAACCAACAACACAAGTGGCGGCTCAAACTTCTACTTCGATCTAGCCCCCTAAAACTCAAATTTCAAAAATTTAGGATGCTTGCAGTTTATATTCTCACTGCTCTAAACAAGAACAATCTTTAAAGAATTCAGGCTTGTCACAATGTCTTGTACTCACTCTACTTGTACCAATAATACTCATGTTTGTTCCTGCACTCGTTGAAATAGATCAATACCAAAAGTTCATTTCTCATCTTATAAAAAAATCATCGACGAATCATTATGTCATTGAGACTCTTGTCCATGTCACTCCTTTGTCTGTTCTAGCTTCATAGTTTACATCTCATATTTCTGCCTCATTTTAGTCTCCCAGTGTTTATGGATCAAAGAAATTGGTACCTACACTTGTGCCTCCACTTGTTTGGAAAACGCATTCATCTCCTCCTTTGTAACAATTGGTTTCGACTCGTTCAATCACACTGGTCACATCGGTGGACCTATCTTCATGAGCATGGAGAACTAGCACTGGAAAAAAATTTGGCATCTCTTGATGTGGCTGTCATGGGATGGAATTAAAAATTTTTGTCTCACTTTGTCCTGTAGAAGAATAGGTAGATATAACTACACCTATAATGCTTTCAAAAGTCTGTTCTATCTCTAACTCCAATTTTAATTGCTTCAACGACTCACACTACCAAACTTGGTTAGAGAAAATTTACATCTCAGTTAATGACTTGTAATTCAACTTCCTAAGCTCTACAAGTTCCAGTGCCATCTATCCAACTCCATCTCTCAAACATTCCAGCAAAGCTTCTCACGACTCCATGCACATGGGAGTAAGGTTGTTGCATTGTGAGTCATTTTCTACTACTGCAAAAAGTTCTCCAATGTTATGAGTCAAACTCCACTGCTTCAAGTACAAAGTTGAAACAGCCACATCTACTGTGTATACTTCAGACCTAAAAAAATCAAAAAAGGTCAAGAAATTATTGTATAAAATGCATCTTGAGTTTTTGAAACTTATTTTCTAGATTTTCTTCCACTGTCATCTTGTGTTCATGTGCCTTTTGCATTGGTGCTGCAAGTCGGACTATCCAAGAAAGATGTTTTTTCTTCTCTCTCTCTATCTCTCTCTTGATAAACCCCCTTTAATGAAATAACCAATTGACAGGGTTTGAAGTGAGAGGAAGGAAGAAAACAAAGGATTCTTATAATAATCTATCATAACATCCACATAGATATTGCATATAACAACACATTTAGAAGAAGAAGAAAAAAATGGGAGAGGATAAAAGAACTCCCCTAGGTATATCTCCCCTGAGGCCAAGGTCAAGCCCCCAATCCAACCAAGATGAATCCCAGCAATTAAATTCATGAGATCCTCCCCTAACAGTAGTCATCCTATTTAATTACATTGTGTGAGCATCAATAGGAACCATCCCGATGCTTTATTTTAATTAAACAGTCAGACTCCCCTTATTCATACCATCGATGGTTCAATGCCCAAGGAAGGCCCTTGAGGGGGTCATTATTAATCCATCCTCCAAACATCACACAATGACCAACTCTTTCCATTAGAGTAGCTCGAGTAGTACACCGATAGACAATGATGTGGTGACGACTCTTTGCGGGGCGATACATGAGCATCATGTAGAGGTAATCACACTTTTCAGGGTGATAGATGAGCATCCTGCAGAGGTGATAACTCTTTTTAGGGAAATACATGAGCATCATGCAGCAGTGATGACTCTTTATAGGAAAATACATGAGTATAATGAGAATGTGATGACTCTTTGTAGGGAATGCACATAGTGGTAAATGGGTATCAAGATGAGTCATTGTCCCATTCTTGAGAAGTGAATGTGGGCCTCATCGGCACTTGAATCATGCATAGAGGTGATGGTATTTCTTGCATTTATGAAATTGTGATGCATCAGGGTAGTTTGCCTCAATGTGTCATGGTTTCAAGGTGTAGGTATATGGTTACGCAATTTTGTGAGTGGTGTATGGTTGTCAGGATATGACGGTCTCCCTCTCTTGTGAAGGGAATTTAGGTCTCATTGACACCCTCAGCCCACTCATGATTGTTTTCAAAATCTTTTGGTGCTTTTGTTTTTTCACATTGGGGTTCTATGTAGGAGTGTCTCCTCAGTCATATCTCATGTATGATGTTGTCCCTATAATTTTTCCAAAGTTTATGGATTGTGTATCTATTTGTGCAGTATGATACATGAGAAGCATAATGAGGATCACTCTTTATAGGGAACTCATAAATTTTTTCAAATGGAATTTTAACGAACCATACCTCGTGCAGTCTACTTCTATGATAAGAGGAGAACAAAAGTCGTGACCCCATCACAAATTATTCATGTCCGAGGGAAAGCTTGAATGTTAATATGAAGTGGAGTAATCAATTATAATGTTGTGTTGGGGTTTTGAGGAGGTGTTTCTTCCTCCTCAGTCATATCCCAAGAGAGAACACATGAGCATCACGCGAGGGTAATGACTCTTTGAAGAGAGATACAAGAACATCACATGGTGAGGATGACTCTTTGCAAATTGATACATGAGAATCATGCTGAGGTGATGACTCTTTTCAGGGTGATACATGAGCATCATGCAGAGGTGATGACCCTTTGCAGGGAAATACATGAGAATCTTGCAGAGGTAATGACTCTTTGTAGGGTGATTCATGAGCATCATGTGGCGGTGATGACTCTTTGCAGGGTGATACAGGATCATCATGCGAAGGTGATGACTCTTTATAGGGAATGCATGGATTGTATAATGGGTGTCAATATGTGTCGGTGTCCCTTTCTTGAGAAGGGATTTTGGGCCTCATTGGCACCCATATCATGCATAGCAGTGATGTCCTTTCTTGCATTTATGGAATTGTGATGTGTTGTGGTAGTTTGACTCGATGTGTCATGATTTAGAAGTGTGACGGTGGTGGGTGGTTGTTAATATACGATGTTCTCCCTCTCTTGTGAAGGGAATATAGGTCTTGTTGACACCCTCATCCCACCTGTGATCATTTTCACAAGTCTTTTGGTCCTTGTGTTTTTCCATGATGGAGTTCCGTGTAGGGGTGGAATCATCCTCGATCATATCTCATGAGTGATGTTATCCATACAATTTTACCAAAGGTCTTGGAATGCATATATCTATTTTTCCAGTGTGATATGTGAACAACATAATGAGAATCACTCTTTGCAGGATCTCATAAATTGGTTCAAATGGAATTTTAACGAACCATGCCCCATGAAGTCTACTTCTATAATAAGAAAAGAAAGAAAGTTGTGACCCTGACATAGATTATTCATGTATGAGGAAAATCTCAAATGATGTTGTGAAGTGGGTGAACAATTCTAATATCAAGTTGGGGCTCAGAGGAGGGGTGTCTTCCTCCTTGGTCATATCCCAAGGGTGAACACATGAGCATCACGTGGGGGTGGTGACTCTTTTTAGGGTGATACATGAGCATCATATGGTGGTGATGACTTGTTGCAAGGTGATAGATTAGCATCATTTAGAGGTGATTACTCTTTGTAGGGTGATACCTAAGCAACATGTGGAAGTGATGGCTCTTTGTAGGGTGATACAAGAGCATCATGCAGATGTGAAGAGTCTGTGCAAGGTGATACATGAGCATCATGTGGAGGTGATGACTCTTTACAATATTACCCTTGAAAATTAAAGATATGCTCTACCCTAACCTAGACAACACCCCCAAACACTCAATAGATGCCCCCACATGCATAACAGCACCCATATTTACACAGTAGCACCCCTGGACCCCTAAGCAACACCCTTACACAAGCATGTGTGGGAGAAAAGTAAGATCCCACTCCATCAGCCATGTTCGACCCTTGCCCTCCAACCTTGACCATACTAGCCTATGTTTTCAGCCTACTTTCCTATTAGATTAAGTAATCATTGAATGAAGTGTATAAAGGAAATATTAAAAGGTGTTGTAAAAGTGGGTTCTCTAGACCCAGCTTTAATAGTACATTTCAGTTACCATTTCATGTATACAGTGAGATATGCATGATGTACATTTACCATTATAGTGTAGATATTTCTGCATGCACTATTTAGAATAGTAATTTTCATAGATTAATTTTCGTATAAAAAGGTTATAGAAGATCTCAGGCTATAATGAAAACCTCAAGATACTATGACATTAATCTTAAATATATGTCCTATAGTCTGGATACATCATACTGACTGGACATAATAGATGTCTGGCTATCAGGTGCTGATAGATCATAATCATTGAGACTTCTTCTCATAAATTTCACACTTAGTGATCTTTAGTAGTTGAGATCATGAGGACAAACTCGTCAATAGGAACACCACATGTTTTGGGTGTCATTGGATATTCCTATCTATAGAAATGTGTATTGGTATTCTAAATTGAGATCATTATTAATGTGTGTCATTTGATCGCGTACTTTGATGTAAGTAAAAAACTATGATAATGAAATCGTGGTGAGGTAGCTTGTGTTGGGTGTGTCATTGGTGGTATGACACTGGTTGAATGGTCAAGATAGAATTTTTCACTTCTCAGTTGAGGAAGTAATATCTCAGGCCTAGTTTATCAGCCAATGTATGTCCCAATTTTATTTAATAAAAAAATAGAGGGTGGCCCTTGATGGGGAAGCCTCCTAGAGCCCCTTCCTGCTAGAACCGGATGGACCCCACCACTCCCTCCTCCACCTGATCAGTCGCTTGATCCAAAAACCGCCAAGTCATTCACATTTGCTAGTCCTCAATGACACCAAGTGCCTCCCTCATAGGCCACCCACCAAGATCTCACACCCTATCGGTCAACTAGCCTCCTCTGTAGTTGGCCAGATGCCCGATCGCTGCCTCGTCTACCAATTTTTTGCCTCCTAAAGGGATCCGACCTCCTACCACCGCGACATCGACCCACAGCGTCGGACCCTCACCTCGACAGCCCATCCCTCTTCCAGATCTACTGCTATGGAGGTCGTCGAACACCAGTCGTCTGGACCCACCTCAAATGAGGTCGTCTACCCTCGCCAGTGAGAACCACCACGGTCTGCATCCCTCCTCCACCTCCTAGGTTCATTAGCAAGGGACCACAATCTACGGTTGTTTTTTTTCATTGACCTTCTATCAATATTTGATCCCATGGTGGCCCCACGACATTGTCGGGAGACCACCACCCAAATTTGTCGTCCGATGCCAGTCTGATTGACCATATTGCCTCCCTCGAGAAAGCTGACTACCACAACCCCCTAGACAATCAATCCACGGCTGAGCGGTCCACTCTGATGGTCTCTAAGGTACATAATTTTGACAGTATATCATGGTTTAACAGATCTAGTTTGATCTGAATCACCCCACAATTGGCCGGGGAAGGTCGGCCCGACCCTGGGCGGACCTTCCAAGCTCAGAATAACCCCGCACGGGTTTTGAATGGGCCAAAATGAGCATGCACGGGTTCAGTCCGACCTGAACAAGAAATAGGTAGTGTTTCGGAGCCCAGATATTTATTATATAATCAAAAATTAATTTAGTTGGTTAGTTTAATTTTAATTATTAAATTAAATTAATGAAAAATTAATTTTTGGTTTAAAATATTATATTTTAATATTCCAAAAAGAAGTTAATTTAATTTTTGGTATTAAAATTAAAATAATTGTTGCACCAAATAAAAATAAATTATTTGAATTTATAAAATTCATTTAATTTATTTAAATGCCCTCATACTTTAAATTTATATCAATTTAATTTTCTTATAGGTTTATTTTTAATGACACATTCAATTTTGTGATGACTGATCTTGAGCACAGACCGGCCAATGTATGTCTTGATTTTATTTATTTATTTATTTATTTTAATTGTGTGTGATGCATGTAATTAATTTAAAGACAATTTGTGTTGAAATAATGAGTGCCCTAGACCCAAGTATTTAGTGATTTCGATTACCATATCGTGTATATAGTTATCTATACATGATGTCATCTTACCATTATAGTGTAGATTTTTCTGCGTCCACTATTGAAATGGTAATGTCCAAAGATTAATGGTCGTATTGAAAGGTTATAGTAGTCCCAAATATATAATGAGAACCTCTAAATACTATGACATTAATATTAAATTTATGTTCTATGGTCTAGATACATCTTACTTATTGGACACAGTAGATGTTTGACCATCAAGTGATCGGGGCTCATAAGAACTGAGACTTCTTCTCATGAAGTTTGCAATTGGTGATCTCTAGTAGTGAGATCATGAGGACTGACCCGTCAATAGGAACACTATGTGTTTTGGGTGTCATTGGATGTTCCTATCTATGATCATGTGTAATGGTCTCCAGACTTGAGATCATTACTGATGTATGTCATTTGATTGTGTACTTTGATGCAAGATGAAAACCATGGAAATAAAGTCGTGGCGAGGTAGTTTGTGTTGGGTACATCATTGGTGGTATGGCATTGGTTGAATGGTCAAGAAAGGATTTGTTGCTTTTGGGTTATGGAAGTAATACATATCAGGCCATGTTGATATGGATGACAGTACCTTTATAAGACCATGGTCATGGTAGTCAAGGGTAAATCCATCCAGTTAAATCAACAAACAATAAAGAAAGAAAAGGGCGATGACACGAGAGTGCGCCCTGTTTTATGAGATATTACTGAAAAATAGATTATATTACACAGTGCGTGTTCGTAGGTTGGTTGTCGCTACTGTGATAATACTTATCTCTTTAGGGGTCATGATGGGTTGCTAGATCTCACTTTTGGTCTGTAAATACTATTAACTACTGTCAAGATAAGGTCCTAGAGGGTCACACACAATATCATATTTGAGAATCTACTTAATTCAGTTGAATAGGAGATTTGGACATATTGGGCCCCACCATAGAGGTTCAGGATTTGTCTAAGGAAAAACGATCACCAATGGAATAAATAGATTCATATTATTCGAGTTTAGAATAATGAATATTGAATTTATTTATTAAATGTATTTATGAGTTTTAAGTAAATACGTGAAAAATATTAATTGATGAATATTAAATTATTCAAGGTTCAATTAATATTTATGGGAGCGAAGAGTCGAGTTAATGACTTAATTATTATCACATAATATATTTTAATATATTACAAGTGAGTGATAAAAGTATTTATGACTCAAACAAGTAGTCATAAAATGTTGTTGATAGCGCGTTAAGTATTCGGGGTTCGGATTGGCATTTTCGGGTAATTAATTACCAACTATAGATATTAGAGGAGAGGAGATTTCTAATTACTATTCATGGGGATTCTCTCACTTCTCCTCTCTCCCATGTTCTAAAGAGATAGGCTCTAGATCCAAGGACTTTGGATCGAGAACTCTCTCAGGAATCTCTTGCAAAGCAATGCAGTAATTGTTGGAGCATCGAAGGCGTCATTGTAATTCCATGCTAGCACCCGGATTACGACGAACAGCACTCCCATAGATTTCTAGAAGCGCGTGTGGATGATCTAGAAGAGTTCGATATTAGATTCTTCGAGCAGCGGCCTCCAACGATGAGCAGATGTTGTGCGCGGCTTTGGAATTAAACCAGGTACTTTACGGTTTATTTTTGTGCTTAAAATCCTTCACGTGTGGTCCTCGGCTAATACCGGACTGCTGTTCACCAACATCGACAAGTTTACGTCGATCTTCAGTGGAAATTTTTTAAAAACCCACCTATTTGGGGCTTCCATTGCACACCTGGTTCCAAAAAGTTGTATCAGAGTGATGTGTATCGATTTTAAGCCAATAAAAATTAAATTTTAATTAATTTACGAAGAGGGCATTAATATGGTCCCAATGCCGTAGATCGTGTGTTAGTCCGACATCGGATGACCATTCTGCGGCCATCTAAAGTATTTAGTTCAGATTTAACAGAGGTTAATATATATGAGGTTTTAGATCTATGAACCTCAATTTCATTTATCCAAATCCATTATTTCCACCAGAATAGTTTTTTCGGTGATTTTTCATAATTATTATTATTATTATAATTTCATTGTAATAATAATAGTTATATTATAATAATAATTTGATTATTATAACAATTTTTTAAAATTATAATATTATTATTATTTTCCTAAACCTATATAGGTTTAAGAAAAATTTTTAAAAAGGGGGAGATGACCCAAGTGGGTCAAGTTTATAAAAAAGAGAGAAGACCTGGTTTTGCAAGTCAAGCAAAAAAAATGGGTGCAAAGGTGACCTGCAAAGCAGGTCACATTTTAAAAAAAATATAAAAAATGCGGGGACGACCTGCATGTGTAGTTTTTGAGAAGAAAAAAAATTTGGGGGGGGGGAGCGGTCCCCTGTTAGTTCCTCCTGCCCTGCGTCGCAGCTGCGCACAGATAGCGAACCACCAGGGGCGGCGATGGCCGCCCCTCCTGCCGGTTCTCCTCCCTCACGGAGACACCATGCAGCGAGGCGCCGCACCATCCAAGCTCAGCCCCAGGCCACCACCTCCCGCCTCCGCCCAGCCCAGGCGGTCACCCTCGCGAAGAGCAACAGAGGGATACGTTCCGCCACCCCGCACCGGCTCCACCCAACGAGCCACCTCTCCTCTGCTCCAGGCTGGTCGAACCAGCTTCGGCCTCTCCCATGCATCCACACCGCGACCACCTTGGCACCCTCGGCAACTCCTGCCCGCACCTAGTGTCCCCCTCTGTAGGCAGCGCACTGCACCCTGAGACCCCAAACTCCTGCCTCTGCTGCAGTGGAAGCACCCCCGCAGCAGAGCCGCGAAACCTCCTCCACCGGCAGCATCCGGCTTAAGCTATCTCACCCAGGCCCCGTTCCCAGCCCGCACCGTCTCTGGTGCCACTCTACTCCTATCCATACCCGTGTGGATCCATGTTGCAGCTGGAAGCCAATAGCAGAGTGCGCCCGTGGCCAGCAACTCTGGCCTCACTCTGCACAGCCTCAGACGGCTCTTTCTTGGCGCACCCAGTAGGCTTCACCCAGCCCCAGGCCACCTCTCCTCTTGTCGTGGAGCCACGCACAATTGGTCAGCCCCTCCACCCTCGGTCCAACCTCCTACCACCAGTTGTCGCCGCAATCTGGGACCCTGTCCAGTGACCTCTCGCCTCAGATGTGGATGCCCCTCCTCCGTCCCGGTAGGCCACTGCGAGATTCCCAACTATCGCGCAGCCAAACTGTGGTCGGGATCTCTCGAAAGGCATTGGACCTCACTGAACCCGCCTTGTTCCGGCGGTAACATGTCGTGCCCCGAAACAGGCCCCGGTGGGTCTTCCAAACCCGAAACAGACCTAGGCGAACCTTCCCATCCCGGAACGCCCCTACACAGGGTCGGTACCACCCAGAATGGGCCTGCGTAGGTTTGCCCTGACCCGCGCAGGCCCTGCCTGAAGTTTCAAGGGACTGGGTGTTTTAATTTAATCAAAAATTAATTAATTTAATTAATTTAATTTCATTTGATAATTAAATTGATTAATTATTAATTTTTGGTTGAAATATTTAATGCGGCGTAATTAATTTAATTTGGTGATTAATTAAATTAATTAATCGGGATCGAACGACGTATCAATATTGAATTAAAATTTGAGTGAAATTTTAATTCAATTAAATAATTCCCTCAAGTTTATTTTAATGAAAGTTTAATTTTTGTTCTACATTTAGTTTATATACATGGGTTAATGCGTATACTGGTCATGAGCCTTAGACCGACCAATGTATGTCTGGTGTTTATTTATTTAATTATTGCATGCCAGTTTGTAATAATTAGTTTAATTAAATAAAAGATGATTTGTGTGTCGTCTCAAGTGTCATTATATGTATAATGGTCTGTGCACCCATTCTCAGAGTTATATATTTATTCTCCGAGACCCCCTCACCTGTGTGCGGGTACAATTGTATAATGATGAGACGAGGTGTGACGCACTTCGCGCCAAGTGACAACGACACACCAAACAAGATGTGATGCATTGGAGGGGCATACGCTGCATTTTGAGTCATAGGCGACACGACACAAGGTATGACCCCTAGGGTTTAAGTTGGTCCATAATTCACTCAACAAATCAACCATTAGAATCAGTTCATGATCAGGTTTTTAATTTTATTTCTACATGGTTTATTATTTTGTAAATGTGTAGTTTATAGCATGATCACATAGAATAATAATAAACAAGCATGCAAGATAAAATGAACATGTGACACGATGAAAGTTCTATTTCTTTCATGGTCAGATGTGAGTGCGATCACATTGTCCGTGTTTATAAAAATAGAAAAATGATTTCTTTGGTCACATTAAATATCATAAAACCCTCAAAGATATATTAAGTCATAATCGCCTTACATCATTCAATTTTGGACAAAACCGGTTGTTTGAGGTGCCGATCATGCCATAGCTGAGGGTGTATCTTACTACCGGGGTGTCCTTATAAGAATGATGAGTTGACTTAACTAAAATTGTAGGAAAGAAATAATCATAGCTAGCTTGTTGTAATTTTAGAGGCAAGCGTTGATTTAATCATGTTTTGATTTTAGAAGCTGGGACTTCACTCAAGAGTTCAAGGAATCGCAAGTTAAAGCGGTCGGTCAGCCAAAAGCCTACCTAGAACCCTCCAAGTAGTGTTGTATTTATAGTTTGTAAACTATGAGGGGTGGTTCCCAGATCCTTGCCACTAGAATAATCAAGTGAAAAAGTATTTAGATTCTATCCTAGAGGGTTCCTAGAATCCAATAAAATAGTGGGAGATATTAAATGATTCAAGTAATTAATCAAAATGTCTAAACTGGTAATCCATATAAAAGGCACTAATCTGCTAAAATTCATTTTTGTAGAAAATGGAAAGTTATACCACAAGATTAAAACTGTGATAAATATTGGACAAAGTAAATGTCCACACTGACATGAGTATCAATGAATAGTATAGGCGCGTGAGCATAGTACTATGATATAGGAAACTCAAGGTGTCAGTGTCCCCAATACTGTTAAACTACCTCAAGAAGCGAGGGTGAAACTGCTTACAGAAGACTAATGTACAAATAATATGATAGTTATATCACTATGATTTCAACAACATCTAGTGTCAGATGTGGTCGCTACACCAGGACAAGGATGATAAAACATGAAGTCTCATCTTCAAGATGTTTTCAAGGAGAAATCAAAGCAATGATATGAATAAGGTGATGTTACACCGGAATGTGTAAATTGAAATATTGATCATGATATTTAAATGGATCCCTTTCTCATATCATTTTCACCACTTTACTCAAGTTTTGTTATATGTTATAAAATGAACAAGTAAACGCTCCATTATCAATTAAGGTAAGGTTCGCCAAGTGAATAAGAATAAAAGACAGTTAAGTTTTAATTCTTATGGAGAATAAATTGAAAGACAATGTGAAAAGGTCAAAGGAATTTAATGCCAATGACACATTCATGACGTCATTAAATTAATGAGGTATTAACAAATGTTATTTTCACTTCATATTATAAAATAATACTATGGAAGTTTAAAATCAATAAACATATTTAAGAAACAATTTTCCGCTTCTACCCCAGGCATGTTCATCAATGTGATGTTTCCTTTAACTACTTGGGTATTTAATACTATATGTCTTTTATATATGTGTATTTAAATATAGTTACCAAGTAAGTATAGAAATATTACTAGAAATCAGGTGTATTCTCCAAGTGGCTGTGAAAGGGTGATACCTAGGCCAATGGTGAGAAGTACATGACTTCTTAATTTCCAAGTGAAAGATTCATGTTGAACTATTATTGAGTATAACCACAAACATTAATATCATGTGTCATTGGATGCAAGGAGACATTATTTCATGTTTTGGAATGAATGTTGTTTTTTGGTAAACTCAATCACTAGTTCATTAATACTTGAATCATAGGCAATTAGTGATGAATATAAATGTAATACTTATACCCAGTTACAAAAAGATAATTCTTTGTCAAGTAATACTAAAAGTGAACATCATCAATATACCAAGTATGGTATTTAGGATCGGCACAGCTAAATAATTTTGGTATTATCGACGTCTTTAGTTTGGAAAAAGGAGCCTTTAGAAATGAAGGTATGTCACAAAGCTTTTGTAAATATTTCAACAAGTAAGCGTGAACTATTCCAAGTATAAGATAGAGGTATATATACTTCATAATATTCCTTTAAGTAATCAAGGAATAATAAAGTGAAGTATATGCATAGTCAAGAGATATGAGTTGCTTCGGGTTGGAATACCGAAGAATATCTCAACCAAGCATTCATCAATCATGATAATGTAGCATGGAGAAATTCCTAAACGCATATGTTATACATCAAAAAATTTATGTAAGTAGAATCAATGTTGCAACTTGCATAAACTTCCATTATATTTCATGAAATTCATTGCAAATAACAGCATAATCCCATAATCATATGCCAACTATAATGACAAATGGATATCATATGAGTCTTAGTATGATGTAAATTCATTATGTCATAAGGACATGTGTTTGGATGCAAATATTTTGTTCAAACATAAACAAACTTGCATCAAGACAAACACTAACTGAAAATTAAATTTTTATTTAAAAAGAACTTTTGAGGAGAAAGTGAGAAACTGGGATGACATCAAAGACATAAAACACAACCATGCCTCCACGACCAAGATCATCAAGACCAAATACAATTCAATTCAAAAGCAAGGAAGAGCTCCACACAAGAAACAAAAACAATATGATCAGTGTCCACCTTCCCATCGATGCTTGTCTAGTTGTCCTGTGAAAGGATGCATGGGCCCGGTACCGATGACAAGCGACATACCCTCTCAAAATATCCAATTCCAAATAGCGATGGTAATGAAAATGCTCCGGTCTGAACATCTTCTGGAACAATCCCTTGAATGTAAACTGGATGCATCGTCTCATGGACCAAAGCTGCAGTGCCACAAGTGAACACACATTATCAATTAACATAAAACTAAACCAAATCAACCTCCACCAAATCAGAACAATTCAAAGGTGCATCCTCCTCCAACAATTTGATTGAAGAATCCTTTTGAGCTGTGGTCCACCAAGACCAAATTCAACATCACTCCCAGCAAACCGCCATAGTACTCCTTCCATCTACAGACCAATGAAAACAATAATGCATAATCAACCCAAAACCAAACACCACACAAGCGGCCAACACAGGAGAATTTCATAAACCTTCTAACAGAAACATCAAGCCTCACAGAAATCCGAAGAACCAGAAATTCGTAGACCACAAATTCAGCAACGGAAAAACCAACATCAATGCACGGACTCAGCAAATTAACCAGCATATCCCAAACTAGATGACTGCAAAGAAAAACCGAAGTAGAAGAAAATCACCAGACTGCCAGACGGTAGCCCAGCCGCCCATATCCTGTCACTGCCACCTAGAACGCACATGAAGACTACAGCGAATCACCCACCGCACACCCCGAAGAGAAGATGGAGACCTCCGACCACTGGATCTGGAAACTCGGATGCAGACTAGAACCGCACTGCCTTAGGAGACCCTATCCAGTGAATGGGAATCGGGCGAGGAGAGGCCAACAATGGTGCAAAGGTCGACCGAGTCCCCGAAGCCCCACAACAAGAATAATTTCCTCCAGATCTCGCCGAGTACAGGAGGACCGCTGCAACAACCCGAGGAGAAGGAGGCGGCGACGAGAAAACCCTACCGAGCATGTAACCCTTACAGGCTCATCCCCAGTCCTGCATCAAGACAAACACATTGTGCATTTTGTGTAATAATACTAATGGTTTCTTAGGATATTACATAAATTCCTAAGACAGAAAGGTTGTAGTCAAGTGATATACTACACTTCTATATAAGGGTGCACATATCTATTAGATATAGTGGGAGCTATATTGACTAGTGTTTAGTCAATGCTCAAAATGCACAAATAGTAGGCCTAGAAACTAGTTCCAAAAGCGCATATAGAACAAAGTATGTTCCAAAGACACATATTTCGTAGGAAGGATAAAACCATGGTGATTGCATTATATTCACCACGTCGAGGATCTATTATTCCATGTGAATAATATTTCTTACAAGTAAGCAGTGTATGGAAATTATCTAAAATTGATAAGACCAACTAAAATTAAACTAATGGATTCCATGTATTAAAGTGACAAGGGGATCATTATTTTGAATACTATGGTGGGTATTCAAGTGAGTTGATACATGGATGGTACAATCATAGTACCAATAAGGCTTGATTGGTTTCACCGAGTCATTATGCCTAAATCCATTGAAATTTTACTTATCATAGCTAATATCTATGATCAAATTATTTAGCATTGGATTTCATGACCACTAATCATAGATAGTGTCTATATGACGCAACCAGAAAGGGATGGTCATGTCACAGAACGCTAATAAAGGTTGCAAGTTAGCGAAATCCAATTTAGGATTAAAGTAAGCAACATGATCATAGAATATACATTTGCAAAAAATGATTTCCATGTGCCTACTAGAGGTTAGTGGGAGCGCCAATGTTTTCCAGGTGAAGTATGTTCAGAAACATATGGAAAAAATCTTATTCTTTAAGTTGGTTAAGACAAAAAATAAATATATTCTCCAGTGATTGACTTAAAGTGGAAACCTAAGTTCTAGGGAACAGGATCTACTGAGGTAGATATATAGGTTGCTTGATCCTAGTCAATCGTACATATAGTGACATTGTATTGAAAAATACAAGTTGGAACAATTAAAGAGATAATTATTGCCAATGTCACAGGGCATAATCTCTCCATGTTGACATGTTCAAGACATGGAAGAGATAAACATGATGGTTTAAATCCATACGTTAAATCGATGTATCAATCATGTATGCCATGATATGTACAAGAACCGATATTTCCAAGGTATATATTTCGCAGTGGGAATATATCAGTTATATCTAGAATGAATTCAAGGGATGTAGTTAGAACCATCTAATTGTACTTCGGCAAGTACAAAAGATATGTACCTAGTAAATGGAGAATAAGGGTACTAGTTTTGGGGGATACAAACTAGTCTTCCATAGATAAATGTGATCTACTATCGTAGTTAGGATAAATATGATCAGCGAGTCAAGCTCATATCAACCAGTGGTATCCATACCTACAAATATCGAGTATGTTACAGCTTCTAAGGCAGCTAAGAAGCAGTTAAATGCAACAATTTGTTCCAGTTCTTGGAATCACATCTGGTAAGAAAAGTATTATCATAATGTAAATTATGATATTCTTACTATCCAAGATGTCAAGTTTTGACAGTGGACAAAAGGGGTATACTCAGGATACCATCTCTTGAGTAGTTTTACTTGAGGAGACAAGGTCGCTATAGCAAAATAGCCAGGTGGTGCAATCGTGGAGGACCCAGTAGCTAAAGTCATTACTCAGCAAAAACATGATGTTAATCATGTGAGTAACTAACAAGTTTGGTTAGAAATTTGGATCTAGTGAAAGTGGGAGTGTTGAAATAGTGGGTTCCTTAGACCTAAGTATCCAGTGCTTTTGATTACCATATCGTGTATACAGTTAGCTATACATGATGTCATCTTAGAATTATAGTGTAAACTTTTTTGCATCCACTATTGAAATGGTAATGTCTAAAGATTAATTGTCATATCGAAAGGTTATAGTAGTTCCCATGATATAATGATAACCACTAGATACTATGACATTAATCTTAAATATATGTTTTATGGTCTAGATACATCTTACTTATTGGACATAGTAGATGTTTGACCATCAGGTGATGGGAGCTTATAAGCATTGAGAATTCTTCTCATGAAGTTTGCACTTGGTGATCTCTAGTAGTGAGATCATAAGGATTGACATGTCAATAGGAACACCATATGTTTTGGGTGTCATTGGATGTTCCTATCTACGATCATGTGTAATGGTATCCATACTTGAGATCATTACCAATGTATGTCATTTGATTGTGTACTTTGATGCAATATGAAAACCATGACAATAAAGTCGTGGCAAGGTAGTTTGTGTTGGGTGTGTCATTGGTGGCATGGCATTGGTTGAATGGCCAAGAACCGATTTTTCACTTCCGGTTTATGGAATTAATATATCTCGGTCCATGTTGATATGGATGGAAGTACCTTTATAAGACCATGGTTATGGTAGTTAAGGGTAAATCTGTCCAGTTAAATCAACAAACAATAAAGTAAGAAAAGGGTGATGACACGAGAGTGCGCCCTACTTTATGAGATATTACAGAAAAAGATATTATATTACACAGTGTGTGTTCGTAGGTTGGTTGTTGCTGTTGTGACAATCCTTATCTTCTCAGGATCCATAATGGGTTTCTAGATCCCACTCTTGATCTGTGAATACTATTCACTACTGTCGAGATAAGATCATAGAGGGTCACACACAATAGCGTATTCAAGAATCTGTTCTATTCAGTTGAATAGGAGATTTGGACATAGTAGGCCCCACCACTGGGGTTCGGGATTTTTCCCAGGAAAAATGACCACCAATGTAATAAATAAATTCATATTATTTGAGTTTAGAATAATTAATATTGAGTTTATTTATTAAATGTATATACAAGTTTTTAGTAAATACATGAAAAATGTTAATTGATGAGTATTAAATTATTCAAGTTTAGATTAATATTTATGGGAGCGAAGAGTCAAGTTAATGATTTAATTATTATCACGTAATATATTTTAATATATTACAAGTGAGTGATAATAATATTTATGACTCATATAAGTAGTCATAAAATTTTGTTGATGGTGCGTTAAGTATTCAGTGGTCGAGTTGTCATTTCTGAGTAATTAATTGACCACTATAAATATTAGAGGAGAGGATATTTATAATTACTATTCATAGGGCTTATCTCTCCTATACTCTCTCCCATGTTCTAAAGAGAGATGCCCTGGATCTAAGGACTTTGGATCAAGCACTCTCTCAGGCATAGCTTGCGAAGCGATGCAGTGATTGTTAAAGCGTTGAAGACATCATCAAAATTCCACACTATCACACAGATTATGATGAACAGTGCTCCCACATATTTCTTGAAGTTCATGTGGATGATCTAGAGGAGTTTGATGTTGGGTTCTTCGAGCAGTGATCGCCCACGATGAGCAGACGTCATGAACGTCTTCAGAATTAAACCAGGTACTTTACGATTTATTTTTGTGCTTAAAATCCTTCACACGTGGTCATCGACTAAGACCGGGATGTTGTTCACTGACATCAAAAAGGTTACATCGATCATCAGTAGAAATTTTTTAAAAACCCACCTATTTGGGGCTTTCACTGCATGCCCAGTTCCAACAATTTGTGCATTGTTTATATGTATGAGAGTTTGCATGCCCACAAGTGTTGTTTTGCGGTGTATTATGAATTCTTGATACCCTCTCATGTGCTTGAAAGTATGTATGTATTGTGACGAAGATAGAGTAAGATGTGCACCATGCTGAGATAAGGCGGTATTCGAGAAGAGACGATGATACATTGGGTCGGGGGTGAGCTGTAATATGAGTCAAGACCCGAATCAGATATTATACCCCTAGGTCATGGTTGGTCCATTGAGTTTGAATGGATCAACCAATAATAGATGCTCAATATTAGTTACATAATATATTTAATTTATGCATTTTTTATTACTTTATTAAATCTGCAACTTTACACAATCACATAAAATAATAAACATAAAAATGCATAGATTAATTCAATTTATGACATGATGAATGTTTTTCTATTTATTACATAGTCAGTTGTGAGTATGATCACATATAACATGCATATCAAGATATAAAATGATTTCATGAGTCGATAAAAATTATTAAAACCTCTCACAAAAATATTAAGTCTCAAATGTCTTCCATCATTTGAATTTGAATACAACCAGGTGTTCAGGGTGTTCGTTCAGCCATATTTGAGGGTGTCTCCTACTACAGGAGAGTTTTTATGAGAATGATGGTTTGAGTTAACTAAATTTAGTAGTAAAAAAGTAGTAATATTTATCTAGCAACAACTTTAGAGGAGATCATTGAATAAATAATATTTATGATTTTAGAAGTTGGAACTTCACTCAACAGATCAAGGAGCCACAAGTTAATACGGTTATTCAGACAAACGTTTACCTTAAACTCTCTGAGTAGTGGCGTATCCATGGCTTGTAGACTATGAAAAGGGGTTCAGATATCTTTTCCACTAGAATACTCATGCAACATAGTATTCTGATTCTAGTATAGAGGGTTGTTAGAGTTCTATAAAATAGTGGGATACATTTAATGATTTAATTAATTAATCAATAATGTATGAATCAGTAATTAAGATAAAAGTACAATCATCTATATTTTATTTTTATAGAAAATGGAAAGTAATATAACAAGATACACTGCGATAATCATGAACAAAGTAAATGTTAAAACTAGCACGAATTTCTAAGTGTAGTACAGGCACTTTCACACAATACTACGATATAGGAAATTCAAGTTGTCAGTGTTTCCAATACCTATTAAGCCATCTTAGGAAGTGAGGGTGTAAAATTGTTTACAGGAGACTCATTTATGTAACATATGATTTTTATGTCATAATGCTATCATTAACGTCTGATGTGAGTTTTGGAAACAAACATCAGGACATCGATGATTTTGTATGTTGTCTCATCTCTGAGATTCTTCTGAGGATAAAGAGAAGTACAAATATAAAAGTGATGATTACACTGAATATGTGTAAATTGAAAGATGGGTCACTATCTTTCAATGGATCTATTTCTCATATAATTTTCACCCAATTACTTTAGTTTAATTTAAGAATACAAAATGAACAATTTGGAGAAAAACAAATAATTACCTTTTGGGTAATGTTTAACAAGTAAATAAGAAATTAAATAAATTATAACCTTTAATTCTTATAGCGAACAAGTTGAGAGATAAGGAAAAAAGTCCAATGAAAAGACCAACATCAAAATCACCTTTGAAACATCCTTCAAAGAAAGAGGTATTAAAAAGGAGTTTATTTGCTTCATATATCATGAAATAAATCTATGGAAGTTTAATCACAATGAACTGAATTAAATAATCAAGTATCTACTTCTTATTCAGGTATATTCATCAATTACAAGAAAGGTTTAAGTCATACTTCTTGAGTTTTAAATAAAATTTGATTATCAATATGTGTATTGAAATATAGTAACCAAGTAAGTATAGAAATATTATAACAAGTAAGGTGTATTATCCAAGTGGCTGAGAAAGGGCGGTTCCTAAGTCAGTAGTGAGAAACACACAACTTCTAATTTCCAAGTGATTGATTCTTGTAGAACTTTATTGAGTATAACCAAAAAATTTATATCATATTTCCTTTGGACATAATGTGACATTATTTCATTTTAGGAATGAATGTTTTTTATGGTGTTTCATACTCAACCAATAGTTTACTGGTACATGAATCATAAGCAATACTTGATGAATATAAAATATAAGACCTATATACCCAGTTGTGTCAATATAATTCTTTATCAAGTAAAACTAAAAGTGAATGTCAAGGATATACCCAGTATAGTATTTATAATCAGTAGAGCTAAACACCTTAGGTATTATTGACATATATAATTATTTATTTTGGACAATGAAACCTTTAGAAATAAAGGTAAGCCACAAAGCCTTTGGAATTAGCTTAGCTAGAGAACGTGAACTATTCCAAGGGTAATCTAGTGGTAAGTATAATTAATAAGATTCCTTTAAATGTTCAAGTAATGTGAACATGAAGTATGGTATATGCATTTTCATAAGATATGAAATATTTTGGGTTAGTCTATGGAAGAATATCTTGACCAATCATTCATTGATCAATATAATGTAGTGTGAAGTAATTTCTAAACGCACATTACCTTATCTGCATCACGATAATGATGTTTATGAGGATTGATGATGATTATTACATGTTAACATTGGTCGAAAAAATATAGCATAAAGTAATTCTTAAATTCACATTTCCTTATACACATCAGAGTCATGATGTTAGTAAAGGGAGTATAAATTTTGAGACTAATAATCATTGCAGAAACTTCAATTATATTTCAAGATGTGCTTCGCAAATAATGGTGATATACCATAACCACATGAAACTATCATGACAAATAGATATCATATGAGTTATAGTATGATGTAAATCCATTATTTCATAAGAACATTTATTGAGATGTGAATAGTTTTTTAGGATATAAAAAAAATCCATCAAGTAAAACAAAAAGTGCATCTAAAGTAGTTATCCTAAAATTTTCATAGTATATTACAAAAAACCCTAAGATGGGAAATAGATAGTCAAGTTATATAATATATTTCTATAAAAGGGTACACATCTCTATTTGAGATAGTGGGAGCAATATTTACTTAGATTTAGTCAATGATGGAGATGCACATGTAGTTGGCATAGGAACAAGTTCCACAAGATCTTGTGGAAGAGGAATGTTCTAAAGACACATACTGCAGAGGAAGAATAAAACCATGGTGGTGGTTTTATAATCACTACGGTCGGTGATACATTATTCATTGAGAATAATAATTCCTCGAAGTATGCAATATATGGAAATCATATAAAATTGATGAGACCAGTTAAAATTCAGTAATGGATTTCATGTATCAAAGTACAGAGGTGTTATTATTTTGAATAATGTAGCTAGTTTTTAAGTGAGACGGTACATGGATGGTACAAACGTGGTACTAATAAGCCTCGATTAGTAATATCAAGTTGTTATTCCTAAATCCATTAGAAATTTACTTACCATAGTTAACTTTTATGATTATTAAGCATTGCATGTCAAGACGACCAATCATGGAAGGTGTCTATATGATGCAACCAAAAAGGGATGATGACATCATAATATGCTAATAAGGGTTGCAAGTTACTGAAATCCATTATCGAATTAAATTAATCAAAAAATCATGGAATATTCATTTGGAATGAATCGACATTGGGTGTCTATCAGAGGTTAGTGTGAGCATCATGGTTTTCTAAGTAAAATGTATTTGATGACATATGGAAAACAGTTATTGATCTTATAGTTAGTCAAGACTGGGATGAAAGTAAAACTCCAGTGATTGACTTCAAGTAGAAACCTAAGTTCTCAGGAACAGGATCTACTAAGTTAGATCTAACGGTTTCTTAGACCTAGCCAATCATACATATGATGACATGGTATTGAAAAATATGAGTTGGAACAATTCAAGAGTGAATTATTACCAGGGTCAAATGGCATAAATCTCACCAAGAAAACATGCATGGTCATAAGAGGAGATTAAAGTGGTGAATTGAGTTCCATGCGCATTTGTGATGGATCAATAATATATGTCATAATATGTACAAGATATGATATTGCCAACAAATACTTTATAATAGACAAATATCAGTTATATCTAGTAGAACTGCAAGGAAAGTAGTCAGAACTATCCAACTGTACTTGAGAAGTACAAAGGATATATACCTGGTATGTGGAGAGGAAAGGATACTGATTTTCAGGGGACACAAACTAGTCTTACTTAGATCAATGTGATCTAATATCACATTCTGATTAAGGGAATGAGTAAGACAAGCTCATACAAGCTAGTGGTAGTCATACCTACAAATACCGAGTATGTTGTAGCTTCTGAGGCAACTAAGAAGTAGTTATTAAATGCAACGATTTTCTCTAGTTCTTGGAATCACACCTAGTATGTAAAGTTTTATCATTATGATAATTCTATTTATAGTACTAGCCAAGATGTCAAGTTTTCACAATGAACTAAAGGAGATATACACAGGGTTTTCATCTCTTGAGAAGTTTTACTCAGGGTGAGGTCACACGCAGTAGAATGGACATGCAGTGGAGACGTGGTAGGCCCAACAGCTAAATTCGTGACTCAGTAAAAACATGATCTTAATCATGTGAGGGATAAAAAGGGTGGTTAGCAAGTTGGTTCTAATGAAAGTGGTAGTTTTGTAAAAGTGGGTGCCCTAGACCCAACTTTAACAGTACTTTTCGGTTATCATTTCATGTATACAGTGATATATTCATGATTTACACTTATCATTATAGTGTAGATATTCATGAATCCACTATTTAGAATGGTAATGTACATTGATTAATTTCTATATCAGAAAATAATAGTAGATCTCAGGCTATAATGAGAACCCTGAGATACTATGACATTAATCTTAAATATATGTCTTGTGATGTAGATACATCATACTGACTGGACACAATAGATGTCTGACTATCAAGTGTTGGGGGCTCATAATCATTAAGACTTCTTCTCATGAAGTTCGCACTTGGTGAACTCTAGTAGTTGAGATCATGTGGAACAGACTCACCAATAGGAACACCACATGATTTGGGTATCATTGGATGTTCCTATCTACAGACATGTGTATTGATCTCCTGACTTGGGATCATTATCAATCATTGTCATTTGATGGCGTACTTTGATGCAAGGTAAAAACAATAATAATGAAATCGTGGAAATGTAGCTTGTATTGGGTGCATCATTGGTGGTATAGCATTGGTTGAATGGTCAAGATAGAATTTATCACTTCCGAGTTGAGGAAGTAATATCTCAGGCCTGGTTGATCGGGATGGTAGTACCTTCATAAATCCATGGTCATGGTATTCGAGGGTAAATACATCTAGATAGATCAAAAAATAATAAAGCAAGAAAGATGATGACACAAGTGTGCGTCCTGCTTTATGATATATTTAATGACAAAGATATTATATTACACAGTGTGTCTTCATAGGTTGGTTGTCGTTACTATGACTACTCCTAATCTCTTTAGGGGCCTTGATGGGTTGCTTGACTCTACTCTTGGTCTGTGAATATTATCCACTGCTATCAAGATAAGGTCCTATAGTGTCACACAAAATATCATATACAAGAATCATCCCTATTCTGGTGAATAGGTATATAGGACATAGTGGGACCCACAACGGGGTCTAAGAGTTGTCTAGTTTTATCAATCACCAAAAAATAAATAAAATAATTATTATTATAAATACAAATGATAAGTAAATACAAAGATTAATATTATACAAATGAATATTATTTTAATATTTTAGGTTTGGTTAATATTATCGTGAGTAATGATTTGAGTTAATCACTCAGGTTTATCACGTAATATATATTTAATATATATTATAAGTATCTGATAAAATATAAATAATATTTATTATTTAGTTATTTTGTCATAATTAATTATTTATATCACTTATTTAGTGGACGTTTAATGCATGGGGGTCGAGGAACTCTAATCGGGTATGTTGAACATCCACTATATAAATAGAGAGAAGCTCATTCCAACATACTATTCATGTTTTTGGAATTGATATCATCTCTCTCCTCCTGAATCATAGAAAAATAAACACTTAATCTGAGTGAACGATCTATGTTCTCTTTCACGGATCAAAGAATAGTGATCATGGTGATCGTTGCTGCGTTGAAGAGATCATCGGAGCTCCATGCTATCACCTAGAATCTGATGAACGGTGCATGCATGGATTCGAGAAGCATTTGTGGATGGTCTAGAGGGGTTCAACATTGGATCCTTCAAGAAACGGTCCTTGGAAATGAGCTTTATTCGAGTGCGCTCTAATTAAAAATGAGGTACTCATGCATTTTTTTATGTGCTATGTTTAATTCATACGATATCATCGGACCGTACTGAGATTCGGATCACCAGAGATGAAAAGTCTCATCATTTTGATGATTAAAAATTTCAAAATCTCTGGTCCACTTTCTGCAGCCTACCCCGGTACCAATAAAAGGAAATTTCAATCATACCATCGTCATAAGAAGAGCTTAAAGAAGACCTAACTAATAATGAGGTTGAGATATATGTGGGATATTAAGAGTTTAATGGAGAGAGTGAATTAATATGACCAAGTTTGGGTACCCTAATCCACCTCTCCATGTCAAGATATCTCTAAATAAATCATTGGGGTTCTAACATATAGTACACCTAATGATAGAGCAGTGGTAGAGGGGAGGCCTATGGAAAGGAGTCTGGTAGTGCAACCCCAACCACCACTATTGTTTACTTATCATAAGGGGTTAGGGGAACACTATAACTACTATGGGGAAGTCATGTAATTGTACTTTATTTTGGGGGAAATGGGTATTAATAATAGGGGAAATAATATTTAGGGTTCCATTTGGTTATTTTGGTAGTTCGAAGGTTGTAAGCCTAGGCTCTAGAGGGATAAGCCTTCTTAGAGAGAGGTCTGAAACTAGTAATCAGTTCCTTGACTTTCAAGTTAAGAATTTATTGAGAATTAAGATATATTATTCTTAATTTCATTCATACTCTATCAACTTGGGACTTTCATTGAGAGGCATAAGGAGACATGTGAGGATGGAGTGAAATTCTTATTACACAAGAGAGTTTATGACCACGAGGAATGAGAGTTGAGTTGCACAATTGGAGACTACAGTAACCAAACTGAATAATTGAGTCCAATGCTAGGAAATTATGGAGAGGATATTTTTGGATATGAGATCGTAATTTCAGTGACAGCTACAGGAATTTACAAAGGCAGTGAGTCGACTAAAACAAAGTGTTTATATTTTTTTTAACCAACCAAAACTTTTTATTTTATTAATAATGAGGGACGGGAAAGACGAGAAAGAACAAAAAAGGGGGACTAAGGGGGTGGTAATAGTGTAGTTCAAGGGTGTCAACCAGTACAAAAATAGATTCATCTGATGGAAAGGACTCGAAACCTGAAAAAACCAACAATTTATCATTCACTGGCAGCTCCTTGCACCAGAGGATATCTCCCAAAGGGTCCTGATGAGACGCCACATTATGAACTTTGAGAAAATCTTTTATGTTAAAAATACCTGAAGTTGATCCTGTGAAAATACATTGATCTTGGTCATTGCTCATCTGAATGCTATCAAAAGTGATCTGATGTGCACCATCCATAGTAGAGTTGATGAAAAATGAAAAAACACAAGCTTCTCTGAAGCCGATAGATAGTGAGGGATAGTATGGAAAATCCAGGACTGACCCTGACCAGTTTTGATTCCAGTATCTCACATCACCATTTCCAATGATCCACCTGGAGTGTTACTGGAGAAAAGAAATGTAGGGATGGACCAGCTTCTGCACACAAGAAGTCTTAACTTTAGGAATGTTTCCATAAAAAACATAGGCATTTTTCATGTAACTACCCCAAAGGGATTTCCCCTCAATGATCTCCCAGACCAATTTGGCATGCAGGCTAGAAATAGTGCTTGAAATACTCTTGAGGTTCATACCTCCTTCCTGCACTGGTTTAGCTAGTTTATCCCAAGTAGCCCAGTGTCACTTTCCTTCTAAATGACCATCCCATAAGAAGGAGTTCAAAATTTTCTCTAATTTGGAGTTCACCTTCCTTGGAACCTTAGTGTTAGATAGAATATGCATTGGAATAGAATCCAAGACTGAGTTGATCAAAGTTATTCATCTACCAAAAGAAATGAACTTGTTTTTCCAATTGAGAATTTACCCCAAATTTTTTCCAGCAACCCCATCAAAGTGTTTAATTAGAAGATCTTTCAGAGACACTGGTTCACCTAGGTAATTCAATGGGAAGGTACCTCTTTGCATGCTAAGACTAGATTCCATCAACCTTAACCTCTACTCTGGATAGCTGGTAGGAGCATAAAAGAAACTTTTCTCATGATTCACTACTTTCCCACTCCATGCACAATAAACTTCAATAACTTCATTAACCCCATAAATGGATTTGTTTCTTCCATTAAAAAGGAGAAAAGTGTCATAAAAAACATGAGATGATACAAACTTCCTTGCCTGTGCTTATTACGAAAGGGTAGGATCTTGCCAATCTCCAAGGAGTGGTTCAACAATCTACTAAGGACATCCTGAGCAATGATAAAAATGGAAGGGGAAAGGAGGTCTCCCTACCTCAAACCTCTAATAACTTTGAAGAAACCAAATTTCTTTCCCATAAAAGAGATTTATACCCAAGGAGAACTAATGCAATAGAAAAGGATTTCAATGATCCATGCTGAAAAACCCATGCCTTGGAGAACCCTTATGAGGAAACTCCATTCAATTCTATCATAGGCTTTTCTCATGTCCAACTTAATGGCCACATTACTTCTGAAATCCTTCAAATTTATGTCACTAATAACTTCTTGGGATAAGGCTATGGCCCCTTGAATAGAGCGACCTTTCAAAAAACCATGCTACTCCTTGGAAACCTAGCTGGGAAGAAAGGGAGCAAGTATGAGATTGAGGACACTATCCAAAACTTTGTATGGCGCATTGCATAAGTTGATTGGATGATATTGACTTAGAGACTAAGGATCTTTCACTTTGGGAATCATAAAAAGTTTTGTATCACAGGACACCATGGGAAGATTACCACCAAGAAAGAAGTTTGGCACTGCTCTGATCAAGCTCTGCTTCACAATATCCCAAGAAGACTTATAAAAAGAAGAAGGAAAGGAATTTATCCCTGGATCACTATTAGAATTCATAGAACAGACTAACTCTCTAATTTCATCCTCCCCTAGGATAGCTTCCAAAATATAATTCACCTCATTAGAAATGGAGCAGGTGATATTATTAAAGAGAGAAGAAGAGCCTTGGGGGTAGCCACTTTCCATATTCGGATTAGGGGAGGACAAAAGATCCCTAAATAAGTCATCCTCCAGTTATAATTAACTTGGTCACAGCTGAAGAAAGAGTTATTAGGGCATTATGGAAGTTCTATAGAAGAGGATATATTAATTTTTCTCAAGGAGATTTGATGAACGGAGATAGTAGATGTGTACATCGACAAGTTTGAGTGTGTGGAATGGTGAATTATAGAGATGATAGAAAAATGGTATATGGGTTTGTTTATTGGATGATTGAAGCCTAAGTTAGGAAGCACTATCATGATGCATGAACCATCGACTAAGGCGCAATTACTAACTCTAGTACGATGAGTCGAGAGGGACCTTCTGGTGAAAGGAATTCTCAAACAACTAGTATCACAACAATAATAATGAGTTTCAGGATAAATAGGTGGGGATAAAGTGCAAACTCAGTGCGTATCCTACCTCCTAAAGTAAGAAGCAAGGACAAAAGGGAGGATCAATGACATGATGGAAGGGAATGCGGAATTTTTCTAGGAAAGAGTGTGAAGAGATAAGAGCAAAGGGTCTTTGTTTTTTATGAGGGAATAAATTTACGTCGGGCACAAATGTCCAGATAAGGGCTATAAACTCATGGTATGGGAATGTGTTGAACCACGAGAAGAAGACGAAGTAGAATTTGATGATAGAGTATGTAAAGGAGAGTCGGAAGGGGAATTAAAGTAGCTGTAAATGCTAGGAATGACTGTGAGTGAGCAGGATACAAGAAAAATCATGCCCAAGAAGACTATTATGATGGAAGGCTTCCTGGAAGGGGTGTCAGTGATGGTTTTGGTGGATAATGGCACGAGTCATAATATCATCCCTAAATGATTATTGAAATCGTTTATAATTCTGGTCACTGAAACATATCCATTTAATATCAGGACGGGATATGGGCACTAGGTGGAGTCCATGGGTATGTGTAAATCATTAAGGTTTGGTTTGGGTGTAAGGTTCTAGATCTCAATATCCTTTCCCTTTATGAGTTTTGGGTATTGGGGGGAACTTGGAGTTGGTTACAAGGTGTTTGGAGGGTGTTTGGGAAAAATAGGGGGAGCCACTACCAAAAATGGCATGGATGTAGTGTGGAGGGATACAATGTGTTGTAGTGTTGGTGGTTGAGGCATAATAGATCCATGTTGCATTGTAGTGGAACTTAGGAGGGGAAATGGGGATACTACTTTTTTAGACATAATTACAGCGTGGAAGGACATGTTTCGGCCCAGAGGAGATTGTGATGGTTTTCAAGGCTATTGTATTCTAAGTGGTAGCTAGGTTGTGGGATGTAGATTATAGTGTGGTCCCTTTCTTGGATGGAGGTGCTTTGTGGAATGGTACTTAGGGTTGTGTCGTAACCCCCAAATACACTTTAATAGGATCTGGTTAGGGATCTCTGAGGGGTATTGACTGAGGGGAGTTGTGGCGTGGTATAGGGAGATTATGCCATAGAATTCCTATTTTTTCAACAGGTTGTGGCATGGTCCAAGGGATTGCGTCATGGTCTTCAGTTTTTTATTGGATCTATAAATACCGTGAGACCCCCAAACCCGAATTATCTTCCATTTCATTCTCTCGAACCCCAAACGACCAAGGGTGATTTTTGAGGTTCTTTAAAACCCCTTTCAACGGGGTTTGGTCTCGCCTTATTGTGTTTGATCTTTGGTGATCAGAGGTACGTTCTATCTCCGTTTTCTATTGATTTCTCTCTATTTGATCTCATTTCCTCCCATTTCTATTGCGGAAATGTCAGAATCAATGAAGTGTAAAACGATTCATAGAAGAGTAAAAGGGAAAAAAAGAAGTAGAAGATCTTGGACATAAAGATTTACATGGTTCAGGAAATGATCCCTACAACCACAGAAAGGAAGACAGAGAGGAAGAATTTCATTATAATTCAAAAGCACAATTTACAAGGAGATTTTAGAGTTTCAAGAACAAACTAAACCCTAACCCGAAATGGGATAATAAGAAGGACAAAATATTATTCCACCAACCACACAGGAAGTCCACTACGTAATAGTAAAAGGTGGTAAGAAGTCTGCATCACTATAGTGTCATGACCACCAAATTCCAAGATACTACAGTGGCCGGAAGTTGGAAGTCTGCAGTGCTACAGTGCCCTATTGGTGTCGGTCGGTCAACTCTAGTGCATTGTATGGGCTGCAAGAATTCAATTCAAACATCAATCAAAACAGATCGGGCTACACCAATCCTATAGTTTCTTCTCGATATTCTTTATCATTCGATATCCATCGGTCTAATGATGTTTTCTTTGTTGTTTTTCAGAGCGTTTGTGGCATAGCATCCTTGAGAGATCATAGTATCCTTGGGGGAGAGGTGATTGGAGATCTGCGATGTTGGTATGTTCTCATGCGAAAAATGTTGACATTTTTTAGGTAGGTGATTCATTTCTTCTCACTTATTTAAGTGAAAACATAAATTGACCGTGGTTTAGACCTTTGAATGGTAATGGAATTGATATAATATAGATTGAACCATATTAATAAAGAAATTGAGTATAGGGATTTCATGTTGCTGTTTTATACAGTGATAACAGTTTGACTCTGGATTTTCTAGATAATGTGTTATCTATACTATGTTTTGTTTAGAATGTTGTTATTCTTGGTATAGCATGTTGAATTAATAAAAAATATTAAAGAATGTAAAACTAGAATTAGTTTATTAATTGGATTAAGAATTTAAAGAAGAGGCATGTTTGTAATTAGGTGTTTCTTATAATTTTATGTTAATCAAATTGATGCAAGTATGCATGTTTAGTCAAATTTGATATTTCATGTGTTAATGGGATTTGGTAAAGAATGTGAAGTATGATAATTCTTTCTGAGAATGATGATAAAAAAGGCATGTTAAATAATATTTGTTCTTCCTTAAGTTTTTTGAAATTGGAACCTAATGCTAGAGAGCGTGTTTAATAGTTTGATAGCTTATTACAGCTAATGTCTTAGGTTACCTGTAGTTGGAACCTGTGAATAATGAATCTGTTAATTCAATAAGAAAAAAAACAATTGTTTTTTAAAAAAAATATTTGGGGTCGAGAGTGTTTTCTTATAAAGGCTAAATGTCTTGTGTTGGGAGTCGTGAGAGCTAATTTTCATGTGAAGTTTGAATGCCTTGTTTTTGGGTCAAGTTGCCTAGTTGAATATGCTTGTTTGATTATTTCCTTTTAATGTTCTCTAGATACGAGCCTTGCAATGAGATAAGAGTCTAGGATGGCTAATGAGATGTGGACGAGGAGGCCCAAATGATGTGGCAGTACTTGACGCCTATGACGGAAAGATGTATCAGGATATGCATGAGGGTTTCATGGATGGCATCGAAAATGATAGGACGGGTTGAAGATGGACTTACCCATTGATGTGATAAAGATGGATTCTTTCTTGGTTATGAACCTACTTAATGATCGATGACTTGGTTTCCTATTTTATCTCCATTCCTTTTCCCACTCCTTAAGGTAGCTATATGTGCTTGGTTGTATGTTTCCTCTTGATGGTTGCTTCTGATGTTTTCCTCGAGTGCCTGAAATTATGGAATGATGTTAATAATGTTTAATAAATGCTTAGCCCATGGGGTTGGTGTTGTTGTAATTCAAATGAGATGTTACTCTTAAGAAACTGTGGACTCGGTTTGGATAATGCCCAGAAGGCGTGGACTTGGCTTGATGGTTAATGAAATGTGTAATGTGGAATAATGTTGATGATTAATTAATGACTAATGAATTAATTAATGTAAGTTGAATTGTTCAATGAAATAAAGTAATTTAATGTATCTCTTTAAATGGTTGTGTGATTATAGGATATTTATTCCCTAGTAGTGGCAATCGGGTGTCCGAGTGACGATAGCTGAAGTTGTGCCTAGGACTAGGTTATGAACATAGTGTGGTTGTGAGATATATTATATATTGTATATTATGTGATTTCATATTCTATCACACCTATTTCGGTTAGGGTGACTAACACCCAGTGGACTCTGGGAGGTTATTTTCCCCAACATCTGGGTTGGAGGATGGATGGTTAACTACCCCTCTGGCCCCACTCTCTTCTCTTGGTAGTTTCATGTGCTTGTATGAATGGAGATTAGTTTCCCTATACATATGTGTGTAGAGGGTTGTGGTGGATTCTGGTTATTTCACACACATTTATTTCTGAATATAGTATCCAAAGGATTATTATAGGTATAACGTGTATGGGATGTGATGGATCAAGGTACTTACTCGGTGTATGGGTTGTGATGGCTTGGGGTATAATACCTGATATATGATACACGACATACACATTGTGGAGGATCCCATAAACCACTTGGTTACTATATGGAGATGTGATATGGTATGATGTGATAATGTGATGCATGAGGTGTTTGTTATGATACTTATCTCACATGTCTATGGGATGGCTTACTTTTAGAGAGAGATGGCTAAAGACATGCGCCGTTGGGGCAGAGTGGCAAACCAGTGGGGAAGCAATAGTGGGGTACCCTTGATATTTCATTACTATAATATATGATATCTTATATGAGTTACTTGATGAGAGATAGTCATGGTGAGGCTGGGAAATTAGTATACATGTTTAGGTTACAAGTTAGTTTCATTATTTTTCATTGTATTTTAACATGCTTTCTTTATCTTTTTCATGAGAGGTTCTATGGAGGATCCATCTAAATATACCGTTATGCTCACCCCATGTATATATAAACTATTTTCAGGTCAGCAATAGAAGGTTTGAGATGGATATGGATATTACTAGCTTGTGGTTTTGTAGGATTTGTTTGGGATTCATGGTCGTTGCTGAGTTTACCTTTTTGACACTTGTATTTTTCCTTTTAGTTGTTTTAATATTGTATGAAATTGCATGTATGCACTTGGGTTTCCTTTTTCTATATCTGACTAGGTTTTGATTGGTGTATATGTATTATCTCTCTCTTTTACATAGTCTATTAGAGGGTAATGTCTCTCATTTGTATGTTTATTATACCCTCAGTGTTAGTTATCAACCCGGGGCTTACTGGAGGTGGGAATCAGACAGTCATCATCTCTCTTCTCTCATTGTCAACCCGAGAGGGGTACTCTTTGGGAGGAGGGGGTTGTGACAGAGTGGTATCAGAGGTTTGAGTTAAGGGATATGATGGATTTTGGAGTTAGAAATAGGTGATATTGCATAGGTTGGTAGAGAAATAGTGTCATCTAAGTTAGTAAGCGATGTAAACACGAGAGACCAGATAAGACATGAGTATTTATGGCCCCCTGTTATCTGATGTACGAACCTTTAAGTTTACTGAGGCTATTAAATGAAGTGATGTTGGTTACAAGGTAGAGACCAAGGAAAGAGTCATACACCATTCTTCTTTTCTCATGTGTTTGAAATGGGTAGACCTTGGGATTGGTTAAACCTTAAATGAATAAAGATTAAATAATTAATTAATGTTAAATATTATATATTCTAGGTTTTGGATCTCTAACCATTTTTCTTCTTACAGGTATGGCTCCAGGCCGACATCCTCATCAAGTTCACACTTAATATGTTCAAAAAATGTGCCAATAGATCACTGCATAGTGGAGGTTGACAACAATAACACTTGGAGGAGGACACTTCGAGAGTTTTGGCACCAAAGTATATAGAAGTACCAGGATTTGTTTCAAATTCAGTCATAGAAGACTAGTTGGAGGAAGTTACGATATCCTTCAGTTCGATCTGTGCTTGAAAGGAGAACTTCTTTTTATTGTCTGTGGCAATGTTTCATGGAGCAGTGATGCAGTGGTGGATCTTGTTCCTCAGGGATCATGAGGGGTCGACAGTCTCATGGGACAAGTTCTGAGACCAATTCTAAGCAGAGTTTCTTTCTTCAATTGTAAAGACGATCAATTGTCAGGAGTTTCTTACCCTTCGATATGAGAGTTCCATCTTGTGAGAGTTTGGGATCGGTTTCAGGACCCTTCTACAATATGCTTCATACCTATTGTCAGATGAGGGGGCCAGGGTGAAGCATTTTGAGGAATATTTGCATCCATAGATTCAGTGCAAGGTCACCTCATTTACGTTGTCGACATATCTTAAGGTGCTTCCAATGGAATATGTCATTGAGAGGACATAGTCCCAAACCAAATCATCACAATAGGGGAGTAGACAAGATTCCTTGCAAAGTAGAGCTGTGGTTTGGGTTCTCAGTTTCCTGAACAGAATATTTTTCGGTCAGTCAGGGGTAGGCCTCATCCCTCATCATCTCATTTCTCTGGGGGTGGAAACTCTCAGACCTATTCTAAGGGATCATATGTGTGTTTTTCTTGTGGATTCTGATGTCATCAGCGATGAGAGTGCCTGACATTTTTTAGCATTCAATGTGTGTCGGGTGTTCCACTTCAGGTTCCTCCATTGAGGCAGTTTCAATCGAGGTAGCAGTAGCAGGGTGTTCCAAATTGGGATCAGTAGAGAGAAGACATGGCAGGAAAAGGACAGCCCTGAGATGCTCCTCATCCTTAGAGAGTATAGTGTGGTCGTGCAGTTGGTCATCAGCATAGTCAGAGAGGCCATGGCTAGTTTCATGCTTTATTGTTGTCAGCACCATGCAAATCATACATCGTTCAAGGTACTCTTTTCTTATTTTCTACATAAATACGTATTTTGTTTGATTCAGGAGCTACACACACTTTCATATCACCTACCCTTATTCATTCATTAGGAATTGAGGTAGAGAGGCTTTTGGTGGCTTTGGAATTGACTACATCAGTTGGAGGTCGAGCTTACTTATATGAAGTATATAGAGACTATGATCCAGTACGGGGGTAGCAATACTTTTTTGGGATACTTCCTATGTTTATGTATACAACCATACGACATCATCGTCAATATGGATTGGTTATATTCAGTGCAAGATACCGTGGATTGCTTCAGGAGGCAGGTTGTTTTCTATGATGCTGATGGAGAGCCTGCAGTGTTCATTGGCGAGCGAGACCCTCAGATGGGTCAGAGGCATATTTTTTCCCTATCTTCCTTGAGGGTTATCTTATGCTGATCTCACCATAGGTTCATCAGTAAATGTTTCTCAGGGTTTTGGAAGAGTACCATGATGTCTTTAATGAGTTGGTTGTAGTACTACCCCCTCAATAGGAGATCGAGTTTGGGATCAAGTTAAAGTCATATGTATCTCCTATCTTGATGTCTCTGTATAGGATGGTGCTTTCTTAGTTGCGAGAGATGCGAGTACAGCTTGATGATCTATTGCTGAGAGGTTTTGTTCGGCCGAGTGAATCAACTTGGGGTGCACCAGTTTTGTTCATGAAAAAGACTAATGGAATTTTGTGTCTTTGTATAGATTATTATCATTTGAACCAGGTGACAGTGAAGAACCATTATCCGCTTCCACGGATTGATGATTTATTCGATCAACTGAAAGGATCGAGTTGGTTCTCAAAAATCAATATGCGGTCAGAATGTCATCAAATGCGAGGGAAGGGAAATGATATTCCAAATACCTATTTTTTGTTACTATAATGGGCATTACGAATTCGTTGTGATGTCGTTCAGTGTGAAAAACGTTCCAGCTGTATTCATGGGTTTGATGAAGGCACTATTCAAAGAGCTTCTGGATAAGTTTGAGGTGGTTTTCATCGACGACATTCTTATGTACTCTGCATCTGAGGAGAAGCATGGAGAACATCTGCATGTTGTTTTAGGAGTTTTTCATCATCATCAGTTGTTCAAGAAGTTGTTTAAGAGTGATTTTTGGGCTCATGAAGTTTGTTTTTGGGGCATGTGGTATCCCAATAAGGAGTGGTTGTGGATTCTTCGAAGATATAGGCATTTTTTTCTTAGTCAACCCCCAAGACGGTAGCATAGGTGCGAAGATTCCTTGGTCTTGAAAGCTATTATAGGAGGTTCGTAACCGATTTATCTCAAGTTTTGACTCCTCTAACATCTTTGACTGGGAAGGATCAGGAATTATTATGGACCGACCAATGTCAGGTAGCTTTCAAGTAACTGAAGGAGAAGTTGGTCAGCACTCCAGTAATTTGTTTTCTAGCGAAGGGTGTTCAGTTTGATGTTTTTTGTGACGCATCACGTCATGGTTTGGGTTGTGTTCTGATGTAGCATAGATCTATTGTTTCTTATGGGTCTCGACAGTTATGTCCCCATGAGCGTAACTATGTCACTCATGATCTCAAGTTGGCAGCAATTGTGTTTTTCCTGAAGTTGTGGCGACATTACCTCATCAGTGAGCATTTTGGGGGTTTATCGATCATAAGAGCTTGAGGTATGTCTTCTCCCAGTGTGACTTGAACTTGGGACAACGTAGGTGGATGGAATTATTATAGGATTACAACTTCAATATTTCATATACATCAGGAAAGGGAAATTTTTTGGATGTGCTAAGAAGGAAGTCACATAGTGATGCTATGCATGGATCTGGGTATTCCTGGAGAGTGATATAAGAGCTCTCAGGGATGAATCTTGATATGGTAGAGGTTAGAGGGAGAGGTTTTCTTTTCTAGATGATAGTGCAGTCATATTTGGTGCAACGGATGGAGAAGTCTCATTTGGGGGATTCTGAGGTGGAGGTCTAGAGAGACTGAATTGTTTTTTTTTTTGATGCCTTTGATGGTTGATCAGAGGATGATCAGCATTAGGTATTGTTTCGGGGAAGGTCTTCCATACCTTTGTAAATGTGTGAGGTGGTTCTATGAGGGTTTCATGGCTCTCACTTGACAGTACATCCAAGCATTAAAAAGATGTACCAAGCTTTGATAGAACATTTTTGGTGGTCCAGGTTGAAGCATACAGTTGCAGAGTTTGTTTCTCGATGTTTGATCTTCCAGAGGGTGAAGGTTGAGCATCGTGTTCTCGGTGTTTTACTCCAGTTGTTAGATGTTCTATAGTGGAAGTGGAAGGACATCTCGATGGACTTTTTTACCGGTTTCAATACACCAAATTCAGCATTTACGGCAGTTTTGGAAAAATAGCCGCTAAACCTTTATCATTTTTTCAAAAAAAAAACTCACTTCCCCAACTTCTCCAAAACCCCACCACCACCACCACCCCCCCACAATTCCCCTCCCTCGATCCATCGCCGCCCTCATCATTGTTTCCCCCTTCTCCCCCAAGTCCCTCAATAAAATCCCTCATCATCGGCCCCTCCCTCCCCCAAACCCTCGCCACTGCCCCTTTCCCCTCATTGTGTGATCGTTGATCCTCCCCCTTCCCCGAACCCTCACCTGCTGGTCCCCTCTACCCAGAACCTTCACCGCCACCCCTTTCCCCTGACCACTCCGCTACTGCTCCCCCCTTTCTTTGAACCCTCACCCGCTAGTCCCCTCTCTAACCTGAACCCTCGTTGCACCACTGAACACTTGTTGTGCCGCTTAATCCTCGCCTGCTACTCCCTCTTTCCCCAAACCCTCGCCTGCTACTCCCCTCTCCCCCTCGAACCCTCGCCTGCTGCTCTGACCCTTTCACCTTGTCTCATCGTCATTGATTCCATGTTGTTTTTTGGTTAGTTCTTCCATTTTTGATCTATTTTAATTAGGGATTTCTTGATTTTTAGGTCCCACTTTATTCTTTAGAGTGTCTTGGACCTCGTTGAGGTGCGATAACACTACCATTTTAAAGGTGGTGAGTTTCAAACACCTTTTCTAAATCTAGTCTTTCATGGTATTTATTTAAGGATTTCCTATTTACTAATCCTTATGAATTGATTGATATATAATTTATTTTTTCTTTTTTTATTTGAAAGGAAGTGTTCATGAAAAATATTGAATCATAAATTTCCAGTTCACATCATCCATTAATTAGAGAAATGTCATGATAATTTCCTTAAAGTCTATCGGGATCTTCTAGTGTTGAATATTCAGAAGTTATGGGGACTATTTTTTGATCATCTAAATTTATAACTATATATTCTACAGATTGTTTAGAATCAAATACAATGTTGTTTTTTGGTAGATTCCTACAATGTAAAGATTAAGGAATTTCTAGATATCATGAGTGGAATAAAGTGAAGAAAAAAATTGTACAACACTGCTTATGTCGGTAGCTAGAATGTTATAAACATAAATCTTTAAATTAAAACTAGAATTTTCATAAGTAGTAAAGGTGTTTATCTTCATCATAAAAAATAAATAATTTATAATAATAGTTAGGCAATGAGAAAATATTTGAGGTATAAGGAAATATTTCATTATATATTTCAAATATATATAATTGGTTCCATTAAAAATACTGAGAGGATAAAAATCCATTTGAGAAATATTTTAAAAAGTACAAGAAAAAAGGTTTCTCTAATATCGATTGTTGGGTATCAAAGAGGTATACTTGAGGCTACCAATTGAATCATTACTCTCTCAATTGTTAAAGATTAAAAGGTAATATCCTTTATGAGATAAGTATGATACCAATTATTTTCTCAAGGAGTGGAAAGGGACTTGTTCATTTAATTCTTAATGAAATATTTTATGTTATTGGTTGTTCTTGTTTGTTAAACCATATGAGAAACCTAGGGTTATATGCTAACCTAGACAGAAAGAGGTCCTTTTCCACTAGCAATGCTAGTGAATTATTATGTGATGCCCCCTCTAGCTAGAAATGTGTTATAACTCTAAATCCATTACTGGGGTGACATAGAATTACTAGGTGCACCTAGACTTAATGACCCTAGGGTGTTTCTCTCATGATGTATGTTTTAAATCAATGATTGTATAGTTTTTCTCTTGCTTCTATTTTATGTTATACTATCCGTGATTGATTTTATTTTTTTTTACTTTGACCTTTTTAGTACTTATACGACTCTTCTTATAACTATTTGGGTTGTGTTTTTTTCACTTCCATTTATCTCTTTTCCTACTTAGTAATATTTAGGTGTTTTAATTTTCTTTAGAAAAGTGTAGGCACATTTTGATATATATGGACAAAATTTGGATCACATTACCGAGGAACACACCTCAGTATGCTAAGGGTTTGAAAGACTTTTTAGATTTTTCAATTTCTAATCGATTAGTTACAATAATATTTTCATACCCTAAATGTAAATTTAGAAGATGGTTGAAGAGACATGAAGTTTATGAACACTTGATATTGAAGCAATTCTCTACTCATTTTTTTTTTGAATTTATCATGGAGAATCGAACATTATAAAAAGTTTGATCACTGATGTTAATCAATAGAATGAGTTCCCAACTTCATCAAAAATGGACAATGAAATGAAAAACCTTATAAATAATGATTTCGGCATTGCAAGACAATAACATCAACATCAAAACATATCATAACAACCAATTGATGGTGCTACAAATAGTAACTTGATAAGTGATGTTTCTGGGACTATAGGACAACCGGATCAAGATCCTAACATATCATTGGATCCTCCTCTTGATTTCAAGAAGACTAATGTAAGAGGGAACTTCATTAAGAAGACAAATACATTTCATGATTTAGTTGATGATGGAAATCAAGAGTTGTATGGTGGATATCTGAAATATTCAAAACTTTCTTTTTTTTTGAAGTTGTACGATATCAAATGCCTATGCGAAAATACAAATAAGGCGATATCCATGATATTGGAATTTTTGTGTGATGCCTTTCCTGAAGCTAAGATCCCTTATTCTTTTTATGATATGAAAAAAAAATTAACAATCTTGGTTTGAATTATAAAAACAATAAATGATTTTCCCAATGATTGTATGCTTTATTGGGGAGAGGATTCGAGCAGAAAGAATTGAAAAAAATGTTCATCTTTTAGATGGAAGTCAATTGGTGATGTTGGAAGTCTGAATCAACATACTACTATGAAGAAGTAAATGAACACACATGAAAAAGTTTTTCATTACTTCCCTTTAAAACCTTGACTACAAAGATTATTCATGTCATCAAAAACCATCGAGCACATGAAGTGGAATTCAATAGATAATAACAATGATGAGTTAATGTGACATACAAGATACTCAAAATCATGGAAGGAATTTGATTCATTACATCCACATTTCTCATATGATTCTAAAAATGTGAAATTAGGATTGGATATCGATTAATTCAATTGATTTGGGACTTTGATTTCCAGTTATATCATTTGGTCGATTGTTTTGATCCCTTACAATCTACCTTCGTGGATGTGTATGAAACAAATGTATTTTATCATTTCAATGATTATTCCTAAAAAAATTTTATATAAATGATATTAATGTATACTTACAGTCTCTAATTGAAGAATCACAAGAGTTATGGAGTAATGGTGTTGAGGCATATAATGCATCTTGTAGAAAAATGTTCAAAATGCACGCTGCTCTAATGTGGACCATTATTAACTTCCTTGGACTTGGGAGATTACCTAATTAGAACACTTACATAGATCTGGTTTTTCCTATTTGTAACTTTGATTTTGAGTTTGAATGACTTCCTTACAGTAAAAAATGGTGTTTCTTGTGTCGTTGTAGATTTCTTGATGAATCACATAAATTTCAGTTGAATAGTCAAAATTTAATGGTTCTATTGATCGTATACCACCTCCAAAGTTGTTGATAGGTCCTGAAATATTGGAAATTTTAAATGTTGAAACAGAATTTAGAAAGGTGCATCATTTGAATGATAGTGGGAAATGAGTTCGAAATGCATCATCAATTGAAATATGAACACAAAAATGGAAGAAAAAAAGTATATTCTTAAAAACTTCCATATTGGGAATTTAATTTTTTACGTCATAATCTTGATGTTATGCATATTAAGAAGAATGTTTGTGACAATTTGATCTTCACATTGATTAATGGGTATGGAAAATAAAAGGATCATCTCAATGCTCGGAAGCACTTACAAACAATGAATATAAAGCGGGATCTGTGGTCAGGTGAGAATGGAAAGTATGCTCCCCCAATTTTTGAAATGAAAAATTGGGATAAAATACATTCCTTTGAATTTTAAAACATATAAAGTTATCTGATGGATATTCAAGTAACATCTCAATGTGTGTAGATTTAAAGCATCATACATTATATGGACTAAAAAGTCACAATTCAGATATTTTGTTACAGCAGTTACTATCATTGGCATTGCGTACATTGTTACCTGAAAAGGTTACTGTAATTGTACTCCAATTTTGCACATTCTTCATACAACTATGTGAGAGAACTCTATAACCATCTGATCTTGACAACCTTCGAGATAAATTTGTACTGATGCTTTGTGCAATAGATATGATTTTTCCTCCATCATTTTTTACTATCATGATGCATTTAACTGTGCATTCAATCGAGGAAACTGAATTAGGAGATCTCGTTCATTATCAATGGATGTATCCAATTGAGATGTATTTTATTTATATGTTTTTCATCTTAATTAAAAAATTATTTTCATTTTATTAAATATGTAATTATGTTTTATTTATTTTATTTCACAGATACCTTAGTCATTTAAAATCATACATGAAAAATAAAGCTCAACCTGAAGGATCTATTTCTTAAGGATATTTAGCATAATAATGTCTTACCTTTTGTTCTAGATACTTGGATGATATTCCGACAAAATTCAATCAAGATTTATGTGTTGATGACACATTGAATCAGTCTCAACTACATGGGAAATCAAAAATATTTCCTATTATTAGCTGATTAGTAGGGAGGAACTCAAATATTACCCTAACATAAATAGAATTATTGCGGGCACAAAGATATGTTCTTCTGAATAGTGAAACTCCATATCTATTTATTAAAGAAATTGGGATACAAACAAATAGGCAAATGAGAAGAAGAATACGAAATGAGAAAGATATAAAAAATTCTGTTAATAAAGATCTTGTAGAATGGTTTGCACGTCGTGTAAGTTCATAAATATTTCAATCAATAAGGATTTTAGGTTGACACAAATATTTTGTAAATCTAATACCGATACTCGGGTTGATTTTTCAGAATATTTGAAGTTTTCGGCTCGAGGTACTCTAAAACAATATAGAAAGTTTGACGCTTACAATGTGAATGACTTTAAATTTCATACAATTGATCAGGAAAAGGGTTTAAAAACACATAATAGTGTTATATTTACAGTTTCTGAAATGAGATACTATAGAAAGTTGATTGATATTATCAAATTAAATTATCATGATCATTTTTCAATTGTTTTATTCAAATAAAAATAGGTCAATGTTACCAAGGGTATTAAAAGATATTCCTTACAACTTACTTCTGTGAACTTATCCCTCTTGATGGATGCTAGTTACCGTGAATTACATCATTCATATATCTTTTCATCATAAGCAAAAATGATATATTATGTAGAATATGTTGTGGATGATCGTGAATTACATCATCCATATATCTTCTCATCACAAGAAAAAATGGTATATTATGTTAAAGATGTTGTGGATAATGGGTGGACTATAATTGTTAACGTTAAATAATGAAACTTGTATGATATGGGTGATAAAGTGGAAGATTTGACCTCTGACATTGAATTCCATCAACAACAAGAAACAGACTTATTTTTCCATCATGATATTGAAAATATTAGTCTTGCAAAGGTGGATGAAGTAGATAAAGTAATGATAGATCAATATGATGACAATGATTGAATGAAAAAATGATTGTATGTGTAGTCATCCATTAACTTATGACAGACTAACACTGATATGGTGATTGAGAAACAATGTTCTAGTTTGAGGTATATGATATCCGTATTTCCTTATGTTTCATGAAATCTATATTCTTGTTTGATATGCTATGTTTTTCTTCTGAATTTTACCTTATACTCATCAATCTTAGGCTCTTAGGTTTTAGCCATGTACCTGATTTTCTCATGCAGACATTTTCCCCAAGCATAAATCCGTTATGCAATTCCATAATTCCACAAAACTAATATTGTCAACAAATTCACTTATCAACAAAACCATTTCCATTCCAAACAACGTATGGGGTCCAGCAGTTTCTTTGATATGGTCTAATGTTTCTTATTGATGAATTTTTCTTATGAGGTTTTCTATGTTGTTTATCAAGGTTTTGTTTTTATGTATATATGATATATTGGATTTAGTGGTTTTAAAGGGAAGTTTCCCCTTTATTTCTATGGTGGTCTCAAAAAGAAACTTAAAGAATGTGTCTAAATATTATCTGGTTTATAAAGTGGTTTTTAAGGAAGGTTTTACATGTATGGTTATTATCTTAAAATCGAAGTCCTAATTGAACTTTTGTACAATGTTTTTTCACAAAATGTGTTACACACTTAGTTTATTCCCTAATAGAACCTTGTTTTATATAAGTTTGTGGATCCTATGAGAGAATTGTGATTATTGTTTGTTGTTATGTGAACTATATATGGGTAACTTATAAGGGTGTATGGGGGAGGGGTGAGTTATGACATTTATATGCTTTTCCCAATGGCACATTATTGATGTGTGACCGATATGTGATATATGTTTCCCCACCACATGTCTCTAGTATCATGGGAACCTTTGACATCTAAGTGGGAGATTGAGAGATGATTTATATTCTAGTCATGATGAGACTCTGACTAGGGTCCTCTGTTATATGATTTGTTATAACCATGTGGATTGTCTTCTAGTGAGAAATGTTGGAGTAATCTGAGAGGTTATTGTCTAAGAACATCATTAATAGGTTGGAAGATGGTTTCACCTTAGTATATCAGACCATCTCACAAGAACCATGGGAGTTTCCCATGATTACATATACTTTATGTGACTTTATTAATATTATACTTGATTATTATTCTTTCCTTATATGTGATTCTCTTCCTTACATTTTTTAAGGTTTTGGTTTAACCGTATTATTCTTTTTGGTATAACTACTTTTGGTGATGGTTTCAGATGGTGCTCTTGGTTCACATGGAGGTTTCTAGTTTATAATTTTGGGTTTTCACTCTATTGTACCATGTATGTATTGGCCAATTTAGATTCTTTGTATTATGAGATTATGGATTAGATTTATTAATCATCTTGGTATTTATGTTATGTTGGTATGTAAGATGTAAGTTTGTTTTTCTGTTATGTTTTATTGGTTTTCTAGGGCTGTAGTTTCTATATATTTTGTTTTTAACATCATTATGTAGTGGTGATTTAAAATGATGCTAAATCTGGTCAAAAATCTGTTAGCGGGGTTTAAACCAGTGTGAAATATGGTCAAAAAAATTAGCGACGGTTTAAAACACTACTATATAATACAATATTTAGCGGCGGTTCAAACAGCCGCTAACTCATGGGAAGTTTTCTAGAAGAAAATTGCCGCTAAAAACAAAATTACCACCATTAAAAAAACATTTCACGACACTTCCAAGAAATCACAGTGAAATAGACTAAACCGATGCAGGTTGGATGCTGACGCTAGCTTTAGAGGTGGTTTTTAAAAATTGTTGTGGAATAGTATAGCGGCAAGTATTTTGTTGTAGTGTTTACCTCGAGCTCGGGGAGTTTATGATCTTATATGAGTGATTGTGAATTGTTTGATGAAATTAGCCCACTTTATAGCGATCAAGGAGTCAAGATCAGTGGAAATTTTTTCGAGGCAATATCTGGAGGAGGTGGTGAAACTCAACAGAGTTCTGAGGACAATTATCTCTAATCATGATCCTCATTTTACCCCTAGGGTGTGGAGAGGTCTTCATCATGCTTTTGTCTCTCATTTATGCCCTAGAACTGCTTTTCATCCACAGACAGACGGTCAAACAAAACAGACCATCTAGACTATTAACATGTTGCATTCTTGTGTCCTAGATTTTGGAGGTTTGTGGATGAAGTGTAACGACCCATAATTTTATCAATAGAAATTCTCTTCTTATAATTATTCCATATAGTATAAATCACATAAAATCACATAGAGAACACAATACAAACTTTATAAATGAAGAATGAATGAAATAAGAGGTATTTCTAGAAATTAAGTAACATATACCAATGTAATAGTAACTTGATTGATAGAATAGTAATGTGATCATTAGGAATAGTAATTCAACCAATAAAATAGTAACATCACCTATGAAAGTATAAATAAAATTTATGTATCTTATAAGTGAAAATATGATATATTTATATCATGGTATAAGTAAATAAATGTTTTAAAAATGATAAATTAAGTGTTGGTATTTTTGTAAAATGTAAATGTTTATTTACAATTTTATAATTAATTGTGATTTAAAAGAAAATTTATTTTTATAAAATATATTAATAAATTAATATTTTATTCTCTAATGATTATAAGATAATTTTATGAGACCTTGATTAATTTTTCAAAGTATCATAAAATCAATTATAATATTAAAATCATTATTTTTAGAATAAATGATGATTATAATAAAAAATTAAATTTCTCATTTTTAGAAAATTATTTTCCAAAAATGGTTTCCATTTTTGAAATTTACATGTCAAAAAATGATTAGGGTGAATTTTTGAGATTTTTCTAAAATAGTTGAATTTTTAGTGAATAGTGAAATACGGTAATTTACGGTATTTAACATTTTAAGTCAAATGCATGAATTTTTGAGTCATGGATGATGTAAGAACTCATTAGTTAAAACTCTCATGCACTAGTTATTGTACTTAATCATAGGAATCAACACTATTGATAATCTTGAGCCAAAATAATAAATTAATGAATAAAATAATCAAAAACACCCCTCTTTCCACTATAAATATCATTCATCGTCACCTCTTCTCTTCACACCTTTTAAACTTTGGAGATTAATGATATTATACCCAATTACTCTCCCAGGACTCTTCCCCACGTTTTGGTCCTGCTGGTCTCACTTTTAGACTATTTTCAAGTGCTTTAAGGAGGTTCTCAAAGAGACATTATTCAAGAGGTAAAATCCACCACCTTTCCCTTTTAAATTCTTTCTTTCTTCTACCTCATCCTTCCCTCCACTATTCAATGTGACATGATAACTCTAGTATCATACATATACTGGAATTTTATTATGTTAATGGGATATCCATCATCAAATCTCTTCTCTTCTCTTTTTTATCTTAAAAATGAAAACATCGTATGTGATGTATCGATTCACCACCTTCATGGATGATGATTTTTTTTCTATTGCCGCCTTCATGGCTGGTCATAAAACTATTATAATAATTAATCCAGATTTTAAAATTTATATTAAAAATTATTTTACATTCTGTAAAAAATATATATACATAATATTAAATAATAAAACAAAACTAGTTTGTGATAATAAAAAATTCACCAAAATAAACTAACGTTCATCATTAACTTTTTATCTAATGAATTATTCTCAAATCTGAAAAAAAAAATGATATATGAAACCATTTAAAATTTTGGAGGTTCATAAATATCATATAATTCCACTTTTGGATTTTTGGTTCCATTTGAAAAGAACTCTCGTAATTAAACTTAAGGAAATAAATCCTAAAATAATGAAACAGACGCTCCCGAAACGATGAAATTGAATCTTATAACTCATCAAAAATATCATAAATGAACTGACTAAAATTATACTAAATCAAATACATGTAGAAGAGGTTATACAATAATTAATTAATGGATCTAATTAAATTATTTAGGACATTAAGTGAAAGTACAGAACACTTTCAAACATAAGGTAAAGGATTCTCTTTGAACCTCCATTTTTCATCCAGGTTACACTTTTTCTCTCTTTACCCCAATGTAATTCTTAATTATTCTTATGTAGTCCTTCTACATTATGTGTGTATGTTCCAAACATATGTACCTAGATTAATTATTCTTTCTTTTATGGAGAAATACATGTTTTATAAGGATCTCTTTTCAATTACTCTTGATAATCAAGACTAATTAAAGGAAACTTCCCAATTTCTTACTCATTTTAAAGTATACTTCATAATATGTTTTAAGCCACCATGTTTTTTCTAAAATCAATTTTTTTATCATGAAAAAAAATATTTGTTCATTTCTGGTTTTATACAAACAATTATGTATTTTTCCACTTTAAAGACTTATATTTTTCCTTAAATCGCAATAAAGTGACTCGTTTCTAAAAGTTTCTTAAACACTTTTTTTACATGTTTTCACTTCACTTGGACATCATTTATCATTATCAATACATTTTTTCCCTTATTAATGTCCATGTATGATTTAAATCTCTTCTTTCATGGACACTTTTATGGTACGCTCATTGGTTATGTCTTATGACATGATTACGATACTCATTTATTTCCAAGGGTAACCCTTATGCTTATTCTTTATGTTTAATTCTTAATGTCAAACACATATGCGTGAACATGTTATGATGAGTGCACTCAGATAGCGCTCCAATGCATTAGGTAATGTTTCAATCTCATGAGACGTCATGTTGGGACAGAGAGTAAACCCGATTCCTTTATGGGACATTGTCCACCATGTGATATAGTCTAGGCAGTTAGCATTGACTCATGTTTATGTGATGTTGTATGTTGTTGCCACATTTCTATAATGTCATGATTACATGATCTCATGTTCTACATGTTATGATTCCATGTGTTTATTTATATTTCATGTGTTTTTATGTCATCATGTTATGTCTTCTAACCCATGTGTTATGCTTTATTCCTATGTTTATTCTCTTACTGGACTTTTTAGCTCATCCCTTTGTTCATGTATTCTCCATGTTATCCTATGCATATGTAATAACTCAAAGGAAGTTAGAAGATCATTATGGATATTAAACCAAATATGTTTTTATTTTGGTTTCATGCTTTCTAATTATGTACTTAATCTCTCAAAGAAACTAGAATTTACAATCCTTGGTTTGTATTTGATAGTTAATTATACTTAAAATCATGTAATAATATGTGTGAAGAGATAGGGTAATGATATGAATCACCTGTCTTTGGTCGAGTTTTCTTACAATAATAGTTTTCAATCCACCATTAGTATGGCATCGTTTGAAACTTTGTACGACCGACCTTTTCGTTCTCTGTTGTGTTGGACTGGGGTCGGAGAGTTGGAAATTCTCAAGTCAGAGCTAGTGCATAACATGACAAAGATGGTCCATGTGATACGCGAGAGGATGAAAGTAGTGCAAGATCATCTGAAATCCTCTCATGGTCATAGGATGAGACCTCTGGAGTTTGACATTGGAAATTATGTGTTCCTGAAAGTGACTCCTCATCATGGGAAGCGAAGGTTTGGTCATGGGAGTAATCTTTCTTCTTGGTTTGTTAGGTCTTTCAAGGTGTTAGCTCATGTTGGATTCATGGCGTATCAGATAGCACTTCCCCTATAAATGAGATGGATACACGATGTTTTTCACATGTCGCAGCTCCGTCATTACCTTCATAACGACTCTCACGTCATTAATTGGGGCAAGATCGATGTTGATGATAATTCAACCTTTGAGGAGCGGCTTATGAAGATAAAGGACTATCAGGCCAAGGTGTTGCATAGGCATTATAATTCCTTGGTTCGTGTCTTGTGGTGACACGGTGACATGGAGGAGAGTACCTGGGAACATGAGTTGCAGATACGTGCTCAGTACCCTGAGTTGTTTGATGTTTAGCTCTTCTCTTGTCGTAACTCTAGTTGTGGTTGTTGAACATTTTTTCGATTTATGAGATGGTTTCCACTTGTTTCTTGTTGTGGCTTTACTCTCATTTGAGAGGTATATTCCCTAGAGAGTGTTTAGGAGTTGGTTGTTGTTTCTACGTGGTTTTGCATTTGTTTCTCTGATGAGGTGGTTGAGCTCATGTGATGGCGAGATCCTTGAGAGGTATCTCACGGAGTGGATGTTCGGACAACCCCTTTCTCTTTCTTTCTCTCTGGGTTGGTTTTGAATTCTAGAGGACAACAATGGTTTGACGGGTATATAATGTAAGGTTCTAGATCCCGATAACCCTTCCCTTTGTGAGTTTTGGGTGTTTGAGGCACCTGGAGGAGGTTCCAAGGTGTTTATAGGGTGTTTGGAGGGTGTTTGGGGAAAATAGGGGGCACTACCAAAAATGAAATGGTTGTGATGTGGAGGGATATGTTGTGTTGTAGTGCTGGTGGTTGCGGCGTAGTGGATCCATGTTGTGATGTTAGGGACCTCATGAGGAGAAATGGGTTACTGCCTTTTTAGGCATAACTACAATGTGGAGGTCATGCCGCGGTGTAGGGGAGCTCAGGGTGGTTTTCAAGGCTACTACCTTCTGAGGGGTAGTTGCGTCGTGGGATGTAGGTTGCGTCATGGTCCCTTTCTTGGCAGGAGGTACTCTGCAGCATGGTACTTAGGGCTGCATTGTAACCCCCAAATCCACTTTAATAGGATCTGGTCAGGGATCTCAGAGGGACTTTGACCAAGGGGGTTTCGGTGTGGTATGGGGAGATTATGTCGTAGAATTTTTGTTTTTTCAACAAGTTATGGCGTGATCCAGGGGGTTGCGCTATGGTCTTCAGTTTTTTAGTGGGTCTATAAATACCCCAAGACCACTGGACTTGTCTTCCCTTCCACTTATTTCTCTCAAACCCCAGGCGACCAAGGGTGCTTTTTGAGGTTCTTTGAATCCCCTTTCAATAGGTTTTGATCTCAGCTTCCCGTGTTCGGTCCATGATGATCCAAGGTACATTCTAATTCCATTTTCTAGCAGTTTCTCTCTTTTCGATCTCATTTCCTCATGTTTCTTCTCATCATGCTTTGGAGTTCGATCTCTATTGATCTAAAGAGGTTTTCTTTGATGGTCTTCGATGCATTTTTGGCACGACTGTATTAGGAGATCATAGTTTCCTTGCTGGAGAGACGATATGTAACGTCCCTGGTTTTTGGAACTGGTAAAAATCCTCTCCCTTTTTTAATTTTTAGAATTGGTGGTTATGCCAATTTCTTTTTCAATCATTTAAACCTAATTCCAAGTTTTTTGTCAACCCTATATCTTGTTTTTTGATGGGTTTGGAGGCTTGGAAAGTGTCTGGGGTGTTCAGATGGGTTTCAGGTGATTCGGAGACCCGAAGGTCTTGTTTTGGAAGTTACAAGTCAATGCACACAGTTTAGGTAAATAGTGTGGCCTCTCCCATAAAACTATGCAACCCAATTTTGCATTGTTGCATGGTTTGTCAAACCATGTGGGTTGGGGAACACGGTCATGCGTGAAGCTCTGCAGTTTTTGCAGAGGTCTTTCACATGGCTTGTGCACGGTTATGGAAAATTGTGTGCAAGTTGAACGGGTAATGCCACTTAGGCATCACCCTCACACTGTAGCCTGCACGGTTGTTGCACGGTTTGGAAAATTGTGCAATCTAACCATGTGGCCTCTTTAAGGGGTAAATTTATGAAACTACCCTCCCTATTTTTCTTTCCTTTTCTCCTTCTTTTCTCCCCTCTTGGTCGTGTATAGCATCAGGGGGCTCACCTCTTTCCTCCTCTCTTGGGATGTAATCCCCTTCTTTCGTTTGAGCTCCATTTTGATGGTCATCAGGTGCATTTGAACCTTATCAGTAAGGCTCTCCTCACTCATGCTTCTCTTTTCCTTTTCTCTCACATCATGGAGCGCTAAATTCGTTTGAGTCGTTTTGCCCTATTTTTAGGGCGTTTGTCGGAAACTCTGATTTCTTCCAAATCGATCAGAGTTTGAGGCTAAGATCGGATGTGCCTATGTCTACGAATCCAAGGTAGGTGGTGCATATCTTTCTTCATGTTTTCACATTCATTTTGGGGGTGCGGTTTTTAGTGCGTTGTTGGGTAGATGAGTGAGACCCTAATAAAATTTAACACTTGATGTTAAATTAATTGTATGACCATATGGTATGTCGTTGGGCATGCCCAAACTTTATTTTCTCATGCGAGGTTGGGTTAGAGGTCATCAACCACTTGGGTAGTGTAGTACCCCCAGTTTCTGGTTTGCAGCATCTCGTTACCTGGATCGGGTAAGATTCTAATTTCCCTAAGGCCCCTTTTGATTAAAAATCCTTAAAAGTAGTTTTCTGGGGTTTACTGCAGGTTTTAGGATAGGTACACGTTGTGTACCTAAAGTACACAATGTGTACTTGGGGACAGATTCAAGTTGTAAAATGGGGGGTCATGCCGTTAGCTGGTACACATCGTGTACATGAGGTACACATCATGTAGGGGATAAATAGCATTTTTTTACCTGAGGCAACGGGTTTTTCGGCGTACTTATCCAGCGTGGCCTTCACGCCATGACCAGGGGATACACATCATGAGCCGGCCCACGCCCAGCTTAAAGTCACGTGTTTGGCTGTTTCGCTCGATCAATTCTTTACATACCTCTTGGATCTCGACCCTAGTCTCTCCCTAGAATATTTTCATAGGCACCCCTTCATCCGGATCGATCTGATTGGCTTTGGATCTTCATCACATATGCAGTACATCTCTTTGAGTAAGTGTTCTCTTATATCTACTTCTCCTCTCCACTTGGTTCTAAGATCTATGATCGTTATGGGTAGATCTAATTTTTTTTACAAAATAAGTTGATAATGGGATTTTTTGTTGATAGGAGAAGATATATAAGGTCATTTCTTTGAAGAATCAACCCGGTTTTTATGAGCGTTCTTCAACTGATGTCATTTTTCATCAAAACCTTCAAGGTAGGTGACTTCACTCTCGACTCCTCTTAGTAGAACTGATTGGCATGCTTTCAATTGAATGTATTGTTCTGAATTGATTTTGACTTGATTTTTGAACACTTGTTGGAAACCTTCTTGAGTGACATTTGTGAAATCTAGAAAATTAGGTTAATGTGGAAAGTGCTTTTGTTCTTACCTTTTAAATAGTGATTTTAAAATGGGGATTTTTCTGGAATGTTGGCACATGAATTGGATTAGATGTTTTCAATAAAATGGAAAGTTTTATTGAAATGAAATGTTGCTTTGGAATTGGTTGTGATTTGGTTTTCAATAAAAGTTCAGTTTTATTGAAGTGGTTTATTTTGGTAATGGAAATATTTTTGCATACATGGTGTTGGTGTGAGTTCATGCTTAACGGGCCCTGAATAAGGGACAAGTACCATTGGGGTATAAGGTACATGACCCTAGATCGGGGGCGGGTGTCAGTGGGACACAAAGTGATTGGACAAGAGACCGCTCATGGGTATGGAACTGTCAAACGAAGCATGCATGTGTGGGTGTGTTATGAATTATAGAATGGGTATGCCAAAATAATAATTAGAATTTTTTATGATCTTTGATTATTTATAATATGGAAAATAACTTACTAATAATTGGTTTCATTTACTTTTTTTTGCATTTGGTTATAATTGGTTTTCAAACTTGTTTATATTTGGTTATAAACTCTTTTGTTAAATTGTTTTATATAAACTGTTTTATATAATGTGCTAACAATTCTATCATAGTGGTGTGAGTAGGGAAGTCATTGAAAAAACCTACTAAGTTTTATACTCACCACTGATTTGGTACTTTGGTGCTTTTGGAGATGTTACCTTCCAGGACTTGGGCAAAGGTAAAGTATCACACTTCTTGAGCTCCATGTTGTGATACTTTAGACTACTTGGTGATGTTGGAGCATGAAGTCTTGTTGTCGTCTTAGAGTTTATTCATTGTATTTTCGTTGTTTACTTTGATATTGGTTTTTCTTCCGCAGTAGCATACCTTGGTTAGTTATTTTAAAGATAATGATTTGAAATGTCTTAGTTTATTTAATGCATAATATAGTGAGCTGTTTGTGGATGGTTTTTTGGGTTTTTATTTTTAGACATTAAAGGGTAAATCATCCCCCATTTGCTTTGAAACCTTTCGGCATTTATTTTCAACCTTTGTAACCTTGGTTATATCACTTAAGGCCAAGTAATGACTCATTTTACTCTCAAACCAATGACAATTGGCAGGTCATTACAAATGGTATCATCTTGTTCGGTCCTTGCCTAACAAGTAGTCATCAATGTTCTTGATCTTGGAGTTAGAATTCTTTCTTGTCTATTCCTAGGGTTGGAATCTTAGAAATGAGTAGGATTGTCAAAACTTGAAATGTATAGTGTAAAAGGACATAGCTAACCCTTTAATATTTAACTTCAACTTACTGGGAAGTTGGGTACATAAGTGTTTGGAGACACTTCTAGTATTTTGAAACCTCATTGTCATGGGTTTATCCAATGATACGAGCATGACATTCATTGTAGAGGAATGACTTCCCACTAGGAGTGCATACATCATTTCAGGTAATGATTCATGTAGTGAAAAATTATTGATTTTTGAAAAAATATGAAATTGTTTTTCAAATGAAAGATTTGGAAAAAGGAAATGCTTATGGTATTTTGAAAATGGTTTAATTTTTAAAAAAGCAAGTTGAATGTTTTCAAAAATGGTTAAACATAGAAAAAGATTGTTTTTGGAAAACAATGTTGTGATAGTTAATGTGATATAATTTGAAATACTAAGTCATCAGTTACTAGAGAGTGAGACTTATAGAGTTTGTCTTTTGTTTAGAAAATGGCACCTGGTAGGCGTCGTAGGAACCAACCGGAGGAAGCTGTGGAGAATGTAGTTGCACCTGAGACACAGGTGAACCAAGAGCTAGTCCATAGCATCGTCCAAGAATTCCAAGTTGTGGACAATGGGAGCCAGCGGGATGAGTCAAGGCACGTAGATCACTCCATCGAGTTCATGAAGTAGAATTCACCCACCTTCAAGGGTGATTCTAAACCTGAAAAGGCAGTGGTGTGGCTGAATAGGATGAATCGTATCTTCAATTTCATCGGCACACCATCGAAGCTCAAAGTCAAGCTTGCGACTTATATTCTCGAGGATCTTTCATTCCAGTGGTGGAATTTAGTGGTGCAGGTTAAATTGGATGAAGACCTTATAGGGGAGGATTTTGAGGAATTGTTCAAAAAACAATTCTATCCTCACACATTCAAGATCCAGAAAATTATGGACTTCTTTAGCCTGAAGCAGGATAATCTCTCTGTCATGGAATATGCGGCTAAATTCATGAATTTAGTGAACTTTTCACTAGAAGTTGTGGAAAGTATGTCCTTGAAGGAACACATCTTCGAATCAGGAGCAAGAAGAAAAGGGACACCTATTTCCAAGGTGGAAGTGGAAATCAGAATCAGACGGCTGGATCAGTAAGCCTTCCTCCATGACCCAAGAGTAAAGTAGTTTTTTTTCAATGTGATTCACTTGAAAACATAAAGCATGAGTGTACAACACAACCTAGAGAATTCCATAACTACAAGAAGATGGGGTATCTTCAATGTTATTGTCGCAGTGCTCCAAGATCAGGTGCTTGAGACACTTCTCAGGTGTTGCAAGCATCGTATGCTTCGACAAGGCAAGGACAAAAGAATTAGTCTCATCAGTAGAGCAGTGATAGCTATAGTGATTTTAGAAATACCCTGACTCCTCAACCAGGGCAATCTCAACAAGGAAACAAGAAGAATAGTGCAGCGACGAATCAATTGTATGGAGTTGAGCAGATGATTGTTGATGATCATGTTGGAACATCTATGGTGAGAGGTAAGATTATTTTGAATTCTACCCTTGTGCAAGTGTTCTTCGATATTGGTGCATCGTATTTCTTCATTGTTTCTCGTGTTGTTGACTTGCTATGTTTAAAACTGAAAATGATGCCTTCTGTTTTAAAACTGCAAACTCCTCTTGGTGAAAGAGAATGTCAAGCCTTTGTGTGTAGAGCATGTGTTATAACTATTGATATAGTTGAGCTGAAATGGTACTTCTCAATGTTGGAGATGGATGTCTATGACGTAATCCTGAGTATGGATTGGTTGACAACATTCAAGGCTCACATTGACTGTTATAGGAGAACAGTTAGTTTCATGACTGAGGATGGCGTTGAGCATCTCTTCAAAGGAGAGAGGATGGTCAAGAGGGGAGAAAAGAGCTTTTTGTCACCAATGGTGGGAATGATCTCTTATCAGTTGGCAGCGTTGACTTTGGAAACAATGGAAGAGATCGAGGAAGATAGTTTTCTAGCAGTTGTGGATCAATTTCCAGATGTCTTTCCGAAAAATTTATTAGGTTTACCACCTCTAAGGGAAGTAGAGTTTACGATTGATCTCCTTCCAAGCATCAGTCATATTTTCCTTTCATCTTATAGTATAGAACCAACAGAGTTAAGGGAATGGAAAGTATAGTTGGAAGAGCTGGAAAGAAAGGGTTTCATTCAGCCAAGTATGTCGTTGTGGACAGAACCGGTCTTGTTTGTGAAGAAAGCAGATGAAAGTCTTTGGTTGTGTGATGATTATCATAAGCTTAATCAAGTTATGATAAAGAACAGGTACTCACTTCCATGCATTGATGATTTGTTCAATCAATTTAGGTAAGCTCAGTGGTTCTCCAAGATTGATTTGTGATCAGGATATCACCAATTGCAAGTTCGAAATGAAGATATTCTAAAGACAGCTTTCAGAAGTAGATCTGGCCACTATGAATATGTAGTCATGCCTTTCGGTCTAACAAATGCACCAGTGGTATTCTTGGATTTGATGAATTGAATATTTCAATGATATCTGGACTCTTATTGTGGTTTTTTTGGACGACATCTTGGTGTATTCAAAGATAAGGGCTGACCATGATGAACACCTGGCAATAGTGTTACAAATTTTGCGAGATCACCGTTTGTATGTAAAATTATCAAAGTGTGATTTTTGGATACAGGAAGTATATTTTCTTGGCCATGTCATTTCTAAGAAAGGTGTTTTTATTGATCCTAAAAATATAGAAGTTGTTATATCATGGCAACCACCGAAGAATTTCTTTGAGATAAGAAGTTTTCTTGGTCTAGATGGCTACTACCAATGTTTTGTGCATGACTTCTCACGACTAGTTTCTCCAATGACATCTCTGACAAAGAATAATGCTCCATTCCAATGGACATAGAATTGTTAGAAGTCTTTCCAAGAACTAAAATTTCATCTTACATCGGCACCTATCTTGATTTTTCCAGAATTAGGATAGGGGTATGTGGTGTACTGTGATGCTTTGGGATCAGGGTTGGGTTATGTTCTCATACAAGGAGATCATGTGGTTGCTTATGGTTCAAGGCAGTTGAGGGTGCGTGAGAAGAATTACCCAACACATGATTTGGAGTTAGCTGCAGTCATCCATGCTTTGAAGACTTGAAGACATTGTCTCTTTGGTGAGAAATTCACAGTGTTTATGGATCATAAAAGCTTGAAACATATTTTCTCACAGTGAGATTTGAATCTGAGGAAAAGGTTATGGATGAAGTATATCCAGATGTTTAACTTTGACTTGATGTATACACCAGGAAAAGGAAATTTGGTGGTAGATGCATTGAGCAGAAAGTCATATGATCAGTTGGAAAAAGAAGCTTCAGATAAATAGCAGTTGATATCGGTCCTAACCAACATTCATGTAGAATGTGAAAACCGAGGTGACATTGCAGTTTTCTTTCCAGCTACACTTTTTCCTGATTTGGTAAATATAGTCAAATAGGCACAAACATCTGACACAGAATGTCTAGTTATGAGTTCAAAACTCAATGGTGGGGAGACCATTAAGAACTGAAAACTTTATGGGAATTTAGTTTTGTGTTTTAAAGATTGGATGGTTGTATATATGGCTTGTTAGGAACAAATCCTTCATGTTTAACACCATTCGAGATGGGTTGTACATCCAAGCACACAGAAAATTTATAAGGAGTTGAAGGCATAGTTTTGGTGGAGCGGCATGAAAAGGAAGGTGGGAGAGTTCATCTCGTGGTGCTCAACTTGTCAGCAGGTTAAAGCAAAGCATCAGAGACCAACAGGTATGTTGCAGTCTTTGCCTATCCTAGTGTGGAAATAAGAGCAGATATCGATGTATTTTGTTATAGGATTTCTAGGAACGGTTCAGAAACACAATTTCATTTGGGTGATAGTGGATCAGATTACCAATTCAGACCATTTCATCCATGTTTGTGAAACTCATACGGTGGAAGATCTGTCCAAAATCTATATCAAAGAAGTGGTGAAGAGTCATGGTGTTCTAGTTTCAATCATGTCAGATAGAGATCCAATGTTTACATCTCATTTTTGGAAATCCTTACAAAAAGCCCTCGGGACTCAGTTAACTATGATCACAGCATATCATCCTCAAACAGACGGTCAGTCTGAGAGGATGATACAGACATTGGAAGATATATTGTGGGATTGTGCATTGATTTTGGTGGCTCATGGGAAGAGAATATACCCTTGGTGGAGTCCTCACATAATAACAGTTATCAGACCTCGATACATATGGATCCATTTGAAGCAATGTATAGGTGTCCTTGTCATTCTCCATTGTGTTGGGTGGAAATGGGTGAGACTTCACTAGTTGGGTTAAGCCTTGTCCAAGAAACAACGAAGAAGATCTAGTTGATTAGAAAGAGGATGGAGATGGCTCAGAGTCGTCAGAAATCATATATAGATCAACGTCGACAACCGTTGTCCTTTGCAGATCATGTGTTCTTCCAAATATCTCTAAGACTTGGACATTGTCATTTTGGGAAGCAATGCAAGTTATATCCTCGATACATAGGCCCTTATGAGATACTGGAATAGGCTGGAGAGGTGTCATATCATCTGGAATTACCACCACGATTTAGTTCAGTGCACAATGTGTTCCATGTATCCCAATTGAAAAAGTATCAGTATGATCCTGACCATGTGATTAGATGAGATCGTGTTGGCCTAGAACTAGATGTTTCATTGGTACATATCCCAGTATGAATTGTGGATAGGCAAGATAAAGTCTTGCATGGAAAAATCATAGGTCGGGTGTGTTGCGAAATCACCGGGAGACACAACGACAGAAACGAGAAAAAATGAAAGAAAGAAAGTAGAGTACATAGCGATTTACGTGGTTCGGGAATAATCCCTACATCCATGGGAGAGGCAGAATATTTCACTATTCGGGAGCACAAATTACAGAGGGGTTTTTCAGTAGTAAACCCTAGCCCAAAATGGGCTACATATGAAGAAGACGGTCCACTGTTCCGAAATATTAAGTCCGCGTTGCAACAGTGATCGACGGCCAAATTTGTCAAAATCACTACAGTGTAGTTGACCCCGAAGTCCACACCACTACAGTGCATGTCGGTGTCAGTCGGTCAGCTCCGCTAGAGTCAGTCAGCTCCGCTACAGTTGCAGGCCACAAGCATTCGGCCCAACTGGATCGGGCAACACCAATCCAACAGGGTGTGGGTTTTATGGCATCATGGTCAGATTCAAGAAGAGACATGGGAATGTGAGAAAGAAATGGAAGAGCAATAGCTGGAACTCTTTTAGGGCAATGAGGGTTTTCTACTTTCTGAGGATGAAAAGACCAATGGTGGGAATAATGTAGTACCCCATGTTTCTGGTTTGTAGCATCTCGTTACCTGGATCGGGTATGATTCCCATTTCTCTATGGCCCCTTTTGATTAAAAATATTTAAAAGTATTTTTATGGGGTTTACTAAAGGTTTCAGGACAGGTACATTCTGTGTACCATAAGTACACGACGTGTACTTGGGGATAGATTCAATTCGTGAAGTGGGTGTCACATCGTGAGCTAGTACACATCGTGTAGGGGATAAATAGATTTTTTTTTACCCGAGGCGATGGGTTTTTCAGCGTACTTATCCAGCGTGGCCTTCATGTCGTGACCAGGGGGTACACATTGTGAGTCGGTCCACGCCCAAGTCACACGTTTGGCTATTTTTCTCGGTCTATTCTTTTCAATTCTCTTGGCTCTCAGCCCTAGACTATCCGTAGGTGATTTTCAGAGGTTCCCCTTCTTTCGGATCGATCCGATAATCTTTGGATCTTCGTTTCATCTACGGTACGTCTCTTTGAGTAAGTGTTCTCTTAGATCTACTTCTCCTCTCCTCTTGGTTCTAAGATCTATGCCTGTTACAGGTAGATCTAGGTTTTCGTTTGCAAAATAATTTGAGAGTTGGCTTTGTTGTTGATAGGAGAAGAGATCTAAGACCGTTTCTTTGAAGAATCAACCTGATTTTTGTGAGCGCTCTTTAGCTGTTGTTTTTTCGTCAAAACCTTCAAGGTAGGTGGCTTCACTCTTGACTCCTCTTAGTAGAACTGATTGGCATGCTTTCAATTGAATGTACTATGCTAAATTGATTGTGACTTGATGGTTAAACACTTGTTAGAAACCTTCTTGAGTGATGGTTTGTAAAATCTGGAAAATTGGGTTAATGTGGAAAGTGATTTTGTTCTAACCTTTTAAATAGAGATTTTAAAATGGGTATTTTTTTGGAATGTTGACACATGAATTGGATTAGATGTTTTCAATAAAATGGAAAGTTTTATTGAAATGAAATGTTTCTTTGAAATTGGCTGTGCTTTGGTTTTCAATAAAAGTTCAGTTTTATTGAAGTGGTTTATTTTGGTAATGGAAATATTTAGCATACATGGTGTTGGTGTGAGTTAACGGGCCCTGAATAAGGGACGAGTACCATTGGTGTACAAGGTACATGACCCTGGATTGGGGGCGAGTGTCAATGGGACGCAAAGTGATTGGACAAGAGACCACTCATGAGTATGGAACTATTGAACGAAGCATGCATGTGTGTGTGTGTGTTATGAACTATGGAATGGGTATGCCAAAATAATAATCATAATTTGTTTATAAGCTTGGATTAGTTATTTTATGGAAAATAACTTGCTGAAAATTGGTTTCATTTACTTTTGTTTGCATTTGGTTATAATTGGTTTTCAAACTTGTTTATATTTGGTAATAAACTCTTTTGGTAAATAGTTTTATATAAACTATTTTATATAATGTTCTAGCTATTCTATCTTAGTGGTGTGAATAGTAAAGTCATTGGGAAAACCTACTGAGTTTTATACTCACCTCTGCTTTGGCACTTTGGTGTTTTTGCAGATGCTACCTTCCGGAACTTGGGCAAAGGTACATATCACACTTCTTTAGCACCATGTCATGATACTTTGGACTACTTGGTGATGTTGGAGCATGGAGCTTGTGGAGCATGGAGTCTTACTGTTGTCTTGGAGTTTATTCATAGTCTTTTCACTACTTACTTTGATATTGGTTTGTCTTCCATTGTAGCATACCTTGGTTGGTTGTTTTAAAGAGAATGATTTGAAATGTCTTGGTTTATTTCATACATCATATAGTGAGCTATTTGTGGATGGTTTTTCAGGTTGTTGTTATTAGACATTAAAGGGTAAATTTTCCCCAAATTGATTTGAAACCCTTTGACATTTATTATCATTCTTTGGTTCCTTGGGGATGTCGCTTAAGGCCAAGTAATGGCTCGTTGTACTCTCAAGCCAATGAGAATTAGCGGGTCATTACAGGTAGTTAGGCCGGGGTGTGTTCCTTTTATTGAATTGAATTGTTTTATTTAAATTTAAGTGAATTATATATATATAAATTGCTTGTGATATACTATTGAGATCCATGGGATCATGGAATACTTTTCCCGAGGTTTGAAATGGTGATGGCCATTTAAAATTAAGGTGGTGGAACCGTCAGGATGGGATTAACCCAGGTTACTTGGGTGATGTGATCGTCGGTTGGGGGTCATGGACGTCGGTTTGAGGCGGAAAGGCCGTCAGGTTGAGGGCATGGCCCGTGATATTGGGTGGCATGGCCATCAGACTTGAGCGACGTGGTCTCAGGGGCATAAGGTTCTAAAGTTGATGTGGCTTAGGTACTATTTTGGTTATTGTCTCTCACCCATGATTGGCCAAAGGGCCGTTGGAGTTGTGTGCACATAGGTTAACTCAGTGATGAGGTGGTGGCTTTGACCACTCGTGTGGGTAGAGGCCCCCAGTAGTGCGGCTTAGATAATCTGGTTTGGGGGTGCTTACGGTAGAAAGTCATGGGTATGGTGAGGAGCCATTGGATGACAATGTTGAGGTTGTCGGTTAGGGGATGAGGTTTGTCGCACTTGAGGCTATTGGTCCAGGATCATCTTGGAGGACAAGCATCATAATTCCTTGGGACGTTTTACTTTAAGCCAACAGTGACTTTATTTAAGGACAGATATCGTTGTGCCTCCAGACGTCAGGTTTCAAGCCAACAGGTGCTTTTGAGAAGGGGTTCGAGAAATTAGGGTTTTATTTGCTTGGGCGTGCCTTCAAGACATTGGTGACTTGATTTGGGAGGGGTTAAAGGTTCAATAAGGACTATTTAACATCAAGATATACCTTGGGACATGGGCCATGGGCCAAGGATTCTCTTCTCTTCGGTGATTCCGACGTTGGCCAAAGCAGGTGACGGCTTCCTGATAGCTATTGAGCACTAGGGAAGCTTGTTTGTTTTATTTAAATTGCATGGGTTATTGTCCTTATTATATTAGACATCTTCTTAAACACATATGTTTGGTATGCACACATGGGTGGTACTCTACTGAGACTCGTTCTCACACCCTACACAGACCCTTTAGAATGCGTGTAAACTTTATGCTTTTACATTCAGGTTGAAGGTTCCAGGCGCAGCGGAAGCGCGTGGGTGGATGTGCCCACTTGACTTTTTTCATTAGAAATGATTAATCCGAGATCAATACAACGATAAATGCTAGTATCCACGAATCGAATCACAGAAATAAACAAAAGAAATAGAAATTCCCGGAACCACAAAGTAGGATCATTACAGGTTGATTATAATTAATTTAATTAATTGAAAATAAATACCTTTTACGGTGTTCTTTCTTCATTGATGTTTTTGATCACGTTCCGATGTGATTCGCCGTTGCGTCGCAGAAGCCAAGTGTAGACTTCCTCTAGCAGTGATCCATACGTGCACCTCGTATCTCTGGATGTCGCCAAAGGATTCTCCGGGTGCTAGCGTGGAGAAACCTTTTCTTGCGTTGTCTGCCTTAGATCGTCTTGATCCGATGGAAGAGGATCTCTCTCGGTCTTGAGAGCGTTATTGGAGGAAGAGGTTCTTTTGGCCTTGAAAGAATTCTCCAGATATGTTGTGTGTAGGAAAAGAGTTGGTGTTGTGAGGATATTTATAATCGGGTGTGTGGGGTTATAGATTTATGACAATAAATAAACGTGTTACATGTTTTATTTATTTCATTAACACTTATTGAAAACCCCATGTCGAATAATTAATTACTTGACATGCGACCATGCTGATTATAATAAATATCATTTAAAACAATATTATATCCTCAAAATACCGACTGAAAAAACTACACGGCGTGTATTAATAAATACACGGTGTGTACTTTTTTTTCATTGAAAACTACACGGCGTGTACATTCAATGTACATGGCGTGTATATCTTGTTTTCATTTATTCATTTCCTTTCCATAAATAAAACAACACAGCGTGTAATTATTAATACACGGCGTGTACTTGTTTTCCATGAAAAACTACACGAAGTGTAATCTTTAATACACAACGTGTATATCTTTTTTTCATTTCCTTTACAATTGAGGCTTCCTTGAATGATTATTAAACCACATACGGGAATAATCTTTATTCTACTTGAGATACTTGAATACACTTAGTGTGTGACCCTCTAGGCCTCTTTTTCGTTGGCATTAGGAGGGCTTGCCTAAAGTCCAAGATTACTGTCTAGCAACGGGTCAAGGCACCCAAGAGAAATAAGTTGACTCCTCATTGATGTATCACTACATAAAAATGCTTACTGTGTAATTTAATCCCTTTGTATCGATATCTCATCAAGCAGGTTTCATGGTAGTGTCATAAACCTATATGCTTGATCTTTCGTTCTTTGACTACCTAAAATAAACTCGTCATTCACACCATGACCATGGAATTTAATGCAACAGTTCTATTTCAATCAAAGGGTAGAGATATCAACTTCTATAAATGGAAGGGACAAATCCTTCTTTAACTTATCCATTAACAACATGTCACTCGTGACGCACCCAATGTACCCTACTTCCCGCCAACTGTCTGTGTGACGGTTTTCATCAGTAAATCTAAGTGCGTGAGTCATGACATGAGTTAATGATAATCTTCCGGTCTAAGGACCATTACACACGCTCGTAGATAGCAATGTCTGATGACACCAAGACATGCGGAATTGCTACTGGCGGGTCTGTTCTCATAATCCCCCATCTTGGAGATTACCAAGTGCGAACTCCATGAGAGAGAGTCTCGTCTTCTTATGAGTACTCGCACATGATGATCTGTATACTATGTGTCCTATCATAGTATGTCATCCAACCGTAGAACTTTATTTAAGAATATTGTTATAACATTTCAAGGTTCTCATCATAGCGGGGATCTGCCATGACCTTATCAATGAAACAAATATTCCAGGACATTATTATATTATAGTCATGCAGAATAATGAACAATATATAATAAGTGAACATTCATGTAATCAAAGTATAAAACAGTTGGTTCTCAGGACACCAACCCTTACACAGGTAAGGGTTTAGGCTCAAGAGCTGGATCCTAGTTGAGTTGGCATGGATGGATGGCAAGGGACCTTGAGTTTCATGCTTCAGTTAGAGTTTCCTTTTGACTTTTCCTTTATGTTTCAGCATGATTATGATATATGTATATACTGTGGTCAACCATTGGTGACCCCCTTATAGATATTTTATTATATTAATTGTATTTGATTCATGCTTTGTTTTAGTTACTACAAGTGGTATGCTTGCCTGTTTATTTATTTATGCTACTGTTGTTCATTATGCTTCTACTATTGCTTGTTATGGATTGTTCTTCCACCATGGGTGGGTCTGGTTCGAGTCTGCTGAATCTTTTCTTCTGCTACATGTTATATATATACTCGGACCATTATTATATCATCCACTGAGGGTATAGCCTCCCCACTTTTCCCTCTTTACACACTTGCTACAAGTCAGCAGCCTTTGCCGTTTGGGGAGGTGCGTCATAGGCTAGTGGCACCCGGCCCAAAAGCACTGTCCGAGTGGCTAATCGGGTCGAGGATGCTACAAATGGTATTAAAGCTATTTATTTTACCTCCTTTCATGGTATTACTATTTTGGTTATAATAGATTGAAGATTAGGATGTGGTCGAAATTGGATTCATAGCTCATTTTTGGGTGTCTGCAGCCCCATGTACGAGGGACAGACCAAGTTATCATGAGTGGGAATTGCTATTCTATTTTGATTGTTTTACAATTGATATGATTTCCACCTCAAGTGGTTCTCTTGGGATGTGAATTGTTATCTGTTATGACTTTTGATTCTTTGACCTGGTATGACAAGGGTTGAGACTTGGACCCTTGGCCGGGTTACTACCACAAAACAAGGCAAGGGAAGCGCTGCCCTTTATTAGCGCTAAACAGAAAGCGCTGATAAAGGGGTATGCCTTTATCAGTTCTAGTTAAAAACGCTGATAAATCTAACCTTTATCAGTGCTAAAATAAGCCCTGATAAAGGTATACCCTTTATCAGCGCCTTTTTTAGCGCTGATAAAAGGTTACATTTATCAGCGCTAAAATAAAAGCGCTGATAAAACATAAATTTATTAGCGCTTTTTCAGCACGGATAAAGAGATTCCTTTATGAGCGCTTAAAAAGCGCCGATAAATAAGAATTTTATCAGCCTTTTTTTAGTGCTCATAAAGGTATCTCTTTATCCGCGCTGAAAAAGCACTGATAAATTTATGTTTTATCAGCGCTTTTATTTTAGCGCTGATAAAACATACCTTTATCAGCGCTTTCAATGAGAACTGATAAAGGTTCCAGTGGTTTCTATTTAATAACCCTAAAAGGACCTCCTCTCTCGCACGCGGTCAAGATTTCGCAGAAGCTGAACCAGGCCCCTCTGCCACTGCGACCTCTCCTCCTCGTCCTCCTCCTCTTCTGCATCCTCCTCCTCCTCCTCCTCGTCCTCCTCCTCCTCTTCCTCCTCCTCCTCCTCCACCACCGCCATTGGGTTTTTATCCTCCACCGCTGCCTCCTCCATCGTTGGGTTTTGTTCCTCCGCCGCGACCGCCGCTGCCTCCACCTCCGCTGGGTTTTCCTCCTCCGCCACGACCACCGCTGCCTCCACCATCGCTGCCTCCACCGCCGCTGCCTCCGTCGCCGCTGGTCAGTGTAGGAGTATTTTTCCTTCTCTTGGGTTAATATAAATGAGAAATGATGATCCTTTAATGATTATGATGACTTATAGTTTTTTTATAAGTGAGTTGTACCTATGTATGGGTAGTTGGGGCAAGAGTGAGAGCCCAGGTGGTGAGACCCTTGTATTGTAGGTTATTTTAGATAGCGGGATGCTATCATGCTACATTTTCAGTTTGAGTAGTGGCACTAATAGTTATGATATGTTATATTGAGTTATGATTACTTATGACCCTTGTGGGTCTATGTCTGGCCTAAAAGTGGGTACGATTGATTGAACTTAAACATTGTTATGTGTAATACCCATAGGTGGTTCCCTGGGCAGATAGTACTCAATGATGATAAGTATATGGGTGTGTGAGAACCTATAGTAAGTGGTTGGTTTGGTTCACTAGATGATGTGTGTTTTGAGGTGGGGATAACAGTGGCACCCATGGGCTAAGGATTGTGTAAGAACTGATGTAAGAGGTTTGTGTGAGATCCCAGTGGTCATTAGCATGTGACTCAGGATGGTAGCGAGTTAGTGAGTTTTGGTGGTTGGGGGAGACTAATGAGTGGGGTTATCTTGTTGTTATGAATACCTTAGATACATAAATCCAGGGTAGATTCTTTGACATGAGGTATTGATGCATATTCAGTGTTATCAAGTTGATAGTGAAGTAATGGTCATGCCTTGGATTTGTATAAGGGAAGCACTCTCTATTCTTGAGTTTTGGTGTTATGACTAGGTTGAGGGACATGATCATTTGGATTCCTAACCCTATTGATTTATATCATGGTTTTAATGTGACCATCACTATTGAACCTAGATGGATGGGTTTAGGGTAATGAAGCATGGGTATATTCCTTTGGTTTTGGAATAATGTTGGGTAACTGGTGATCATGTGGTGAGTTTTGGCATGGTGTGATGTTAAGATTGGAAAAGAGTATCAGGGGTGCCCCATTGGAAATATGTGTATTCCCCCTAATTTTTGTCAAGATGTACGGATAGGCTCATTGAGTTTGAATAGGGATATGATCCTACTCACTAGATACCATGTGTTGTGTTGGAAAACTTATTTTGGGGAAGTGGGGATATGAACCTTCTCCCTATGATCAATAGATCTTAATTCCTAGAGAGATCTCATAGCTTCTTGGATCTAAGAGATTAGGGAAGGGTTCTGCATTATAGTTCCCTCAACAGGCTTCTAAGTGTTAGTGGTCACATGATGTTGGCGATAGTTGTGATTGTTAGGATCCCAACTGGGTGACCCTTGAACTGAGTTGAGGTCATGGATGAATTCTTGATCCACCTTCCTAAGATAAGGAATATAATGAATATCATTCTCTAGGGATATAATTTTGAATTAATTAATGGTGGTGGTAGGTTCCACTTTCTTTATTATAGTTTCCCTATAATGGGGTGGGTTGTGAGGCTTCAACACGTAAAGACCCTCATATGAAAATTCAAGAGTAGGGACGGTACTGTGTTAGTGGTACCCCCTTACCATCATGTCATCCACCTAGTTTTGAGGTCTCCTAATAGGTGATGTATTCCTTTGGATCATGGGGGTCATAGATTTGGAAGAAATTGAAGCATGGGGACATCTAGTTTAAGGGAAATAGTTTAAGGTTGTTTGAAAATATTGTACCATGAAGTTTAAAGTCATGCAATTAGAATGTATGTGTCGTGAAAGGTGTGATAACAGAGGATTGATCAGGGCTTAATCATTTGGGATATGCTATCTAGAATAAACTTAGGGATTATACCTAGTAAGGAGGACCTATTGTTCATGGCTTACCCATTGTATATTCATCTTTTATATTTTAAAAAGTTTGTTGAACTCGTTCTATCGAAGGTGGGTTCTATAATTTCTTGTTATCTTATGGTGTGTTTAACCATGGTGTGGGTTGATTTCAGTTTTAGTAGGTTCTTGGGGTTTGTGGGATGTGGTAAATGGTGTACTCGGTTTTATATTATTTTATTCTAATGGGTTTACCCTATTTTATGTTTTCTTTTCAGTTGTAAATCTCCTATGTTGTGCGCCTCTCCTCTGCCATGAACGCACATTTGTCATGTGCTTAACGACACCTTCACGGTGAGTTTTCTCTTGTTACTCATTGGTTTCCTCTTGTTCGCATGTTATTATTGTTTGATATTGATGGTTATAATGTGAAATGTACAGGCCAAATGCTCCACTAAAAATCATGGCCGTTGGTGGTCCTTGTTTGCGCACTAATTGCATGTTGGTTGGTTCTAGATGAACATTTGAATATAAAAATTGGTAATTTACGTATACTTGACTTATGAATGAACGCCCGAGGATGATAAAACTTTTGTGATAACCCCTTAATTAACAAACAAAATTGAATAATGGATGCTTTGTAAAATCTAAAATTGTGATTGTTTGGTTTGTATGATGTTGCAATTGTGAGCACGATTGTGAGCACGATTGTGTTTTTGTATGGTGTTGCAGTTGTTGGCATGATTGATATGCCATTTGTTTTCCATGTTGTAGTTCTTCCACCATTGAATATCAATCCAAACTTTACCCATTTCAATGGCACCGCCACTTTGTTTCTAGTGCAATTCCACTGAATCCTAAAAAACCACTTCTAGAGGACTCTATGAGACACTTTATGGTGTGAAGATGATGTTTTTCAGATTCTATATATTTTTAAAATACATGTTATGTAGTCTTGTTAAATGGAACATGCTTCACCATACATGGATTTCATATATATTTTAATGCCAAACTACAGTTATCTCCAAAATTTACACCACATGACTCATCTTCTGACTCAAATTTGGAATAAGTTTTATTTTAAATGTTACATGTCATGTGAACGCAGGTCACACACAATGTATCTCCAAGACATATACTTCAGCATGAAACCATGTACATGTCATGAAATAATGGTAGAACCATATGATATGTGTTTTACTTCACTCACACTATGTATAGATACCATAGAAACTTGATGTGTAAAGACTATACACCCCTAGTGGTCATGTAAGGACTACACACCGTGTATTCCACAAAAATGTGATGCATAGCCAGTGAAGTGACTCATTTTGTATCTAAAGTGCATGCCTTTAGCTCAAGTTGTTCTATATGTCATGTATTTTCAAAGGCATCATGCAGTCTTTATAAGACTAACTTAAAATTAATTTGATATATGTCAGATTAAATCAGGTATCTTATCCATAGACGATGTTCACCCTACTGGACACACCATGTATATGGATTTCACATGAGTTTAGAAATGGTAGTATACAACCAACCTTGACTGAGAACCCTACACATTGTGTATACATTGAAAAAATTGTGTGTTGTGTTAATTTCATTATTATTATTTATTTTTCACTTAGATGATAATATTTCATGTATGAGTAGCCCATTATAAATATCTTCTCATGTAGATCACAATATTATGATTCCCTCATTCATTGGAAATTGCACATGATGTGGTTTGGATATTTTAATTATCTTCACTCTGCTTGAGAGTTTACAAGTGACAAGTGAGATGTTTGGAGAAAATATGGAGTATGGTACTCCCCCATGTTTCAGTAAAGAGTCCTCCATGTATAGGTTTTAGGTACTCCATGGAGATATACAAAAGAAAGGGCACAGTCCCCCATATATAGATAGAGTTCAAGTACTTTCACATGTTTTGGGGTAGGTTCCTCTATTTCATTGTAGAGGCATTTGTACCATGATTTTTTTTATAAAACCCAAACAATGTTACTTGATTAATTAAAATATAATATTAGGCAAGTTTGAGATTGAACCCATAAAGACAATGAATATGAATAAAGAATGGATGAATGTCAATTGGTTGACAAAAGAGTATGAAGATGGCGTGAAAGAGTTTATCAAGTTTTCAGGAGATCATGCATGTGACCCTTCTCAAATCCTTTGTCCGTGTTTACACTGTTGTTATTCAAGAAAAATTAGTCCAGAGGAGTTGGAAGAACACCTGATATGTCACGGAATATATCGAAGTTATATATGTTGGAATAAACACGGGGAAAAATGAATGTAGGTAGTGGCTCGGATAACACAACGTTTTATGGAAGATCTGATATGATTACAAGCGTGAACAGTGAAGACGATCGTATGGAGGGTGTGATTACAGATGTGAATAATGATGAAAATCGTATTGAGGAAATGAAAAGGACAGTTGAAGATGAACTTCGTGATTGCCCAAAATTGTTTGAGAAGTTAAAGAGTTGTGCAAAAACACCAATGTATGCTGGTTGTACTAAATATACAGCATTGTCAGCCGTACTGAAGCTGTACAATTTGAAAGCAGGCAATGGGTGGAGTGACGTCAGTTTTACAGAACTACTTGCTCTCCTGAATGACATGCTCCCGGAAGATAATTAACTCCCAATCCGAACATACAATTCCAAACGAATGTTACGATCGATGGGTATGATCTCTGAAAGAATACATGCATGCCCGAATGATTGTATATTGTTTTGCAAGGACCACAAATCACTTAAATAATGCCCAAAGTGTGGTGTTTCTCGATACAAGAAAGATGATTCTAGTCCTACGAAAGTTGTATGGTACTTTCCATTCATTCCAAGGTTTAGGCGCCTATATAGATGTGAGGAGACTGCAGGACAATTGACATGGCATGCAGATACAAGAATTAAAGATGAGAAACTACATGACCCGGCAGACTCTCCTCAGTGGAAGAGAATTGATCATGAGTATCCTGAATTTGGAAACAAGCTGAGAAACCTTCGTCTGGCGTTATCTACAGATGGGGTGAATCCTTTTGGTTTTCAAATTAGCAGTCACAGTACATGGCCGGTTATGTTGGTAAATTATAACTTAAACTGTGGTTATGCATGAAACGAAAATACATCATGTTATCTATGCTTATATCAGGACCAAAACAACCGGGTAATGATATTGATGTTTATTTGGATCCATTGATCAAGGATTTGAAAATATTGTGGGATTCAGGTGTTACGTTGTATGATGCTTACAAAAAAGAAGATTTCACTTTGAAATTCATGTTGTACGGGATGATAAATGACTTTCCTGCTTATGGAAATTTGTCAGGATATAGCATTAAAGGAACTCAAGGGTGTCCCATTTTCGAAAAAGGTACACAGTCAATTAGGTTGAAACATTCATCAAAAACCGTGTTTTTAGGACATCACAAATTTCTACCCCGATGACATAAGTACCGATCTTGGACGACATCATTCGACGGAAGTTCAGAAGAACGTACAACACCGTCTCTACTAAAAAGTGATCAATTGTTTGAGAAGGTAAAAGATTTGGACACTACTTTTGGTAAACCATTTTTGAAAAACCTTACAAAAATTGGTTGGAAAAAGAGATCAGTTTTTTTTAATTACCATACTGAAATTGTCTGTATGTCAGACATTTTCTTGATGTTATGCATATTGAAAAAAATGTATGTGATAGTGTCATCGACACGTTGCTAAATGCACCTGGCAAAACGAATGATGGAATTAAGGCTATATTAGACATGGTTGAGATGGGAATACGAGAAGAGTTGGCACCAGTGAAGGGTGAAAAACAAACATTTCTTCCTCCGGCTGCTTACACTCTTTCCAGACAGGAGAGATATCAGTTTTACAACTTCTTGAATGACGTAAATATTCCATAGGGGTATTCATCAAATATCAAGAACATCGTGTCAATGAGCGATTTAAAATTAATGGGTCTGAAATCACATGACTGCCATGTTTTGATGAAAGATCTAATTCCTATAGCTTTACATTGCATTTTTCCCAAGAATGTCTGCCATACATTAACGAAGCTATGTTTCTTCTTCAAAGCTATATGTAGCAAAGTTATAGACTCGGCGAAATTGCAAACTATGGAAAGAGAAATTGTCGTCATATTATGTGAATTGTAAATGTTCTTCCCGCCGACATTTTTCGATATGATGGTTCATTTGGTGAGAGAGATTCAACTATGTGGTCCTGTACATTATATATGGATGTACCCCATTGAACGGTATATGAAGATTTTGAAAGGGTATGTCAAAAATTGAAGTCGGCCAGAGGGTTGTATTGCGGAGCAATATATTGTTGAGGAAGCTGTTAAATTTTGTACCGAATACCTGTCTGGTGTGGAAAACGTTGGCCTACCAAAATCTCATCACACTAAGCGGCTTGAGAGTGAAGGAATTTCTGAAGAGAGGTTGTCACAATCAATATTACAAATTGGGAGTAGGCTCACCTTTACGTTTTGCATAACAATTTCGATGTTGACCCATATGTTCAAACCCACAAATAAATTCTTAGGCGTTTGAATCCATCTAGGGATGAAAAATGGATATCATATACACATAATCGACAGTTTATAGGATGGTTTCAGGATCATATTTTGAAGCAGTTAGATGAAAGTCCGGACTCAATTTCAAAACGACTTCAATGACTAACCGGATGAGCAAGTGTGTATGTATTATCTTACAATTCTTATGCAGTTAATGGTTATACATTTTATACTAATGAACATGATGAAGACAGTACCATACAGAATAGTGGGGTTACACTTGTGGCTGAGGCAATGCATGTTTCAGGTGCTAAGGACAAAAATCCAATTTATGCGAATATGTCATAATTTGGCATCATCAAACAAATATGGGAGTTGGATTATACAAAATTCAAAGTGCCGATTTTTCAATGCAAGTGGGTTTATAACAGGAGTACTGTTAAAACAGATGAATTAGGATTCGTGAAAGTTTATTTCAGTAAGGAAGGGGAGAAAGACGAACCATTTATAATGGCATCACAGGCAGTACAAGTATTTTATGTTCCAGACCCCGCAAACCAAAATTGGTCAATTGTTCTGTTATCGACCAAAACAACTGAAGGGTCAGATGAAAGTTCAACGAAGGATGACCCTTTTATAGGGACTTCACAGTCATTTTGCAGTGGTCCCAATTCATATGACATTTTTTATGTCAGAGGAGACCATAATGAAGGGATTTACATAGTCGATAGAGGAGTCAAATCTCTTCAGTCTTTAAAGAAAAAGAGAGAGTACAATAATCAGGTTATTTTTTTATTGTAATATACATTGTGTTATGTTATGTTATTATCTATCCGCTGCTCCTTTTATGTAATCTAAATTAAATGTTAAACCACTTCTGCAGATAATGACTGATGCACCTGCTGATGCGCACAATCCCGAGGCACAAAAGGTCTCTCAACCACCTGCTGGTGGTCCCAGTGCAGAGCAACAAGAGGTTTCTCAACTAGCTGCTGGTGGTCCTAGTGCAGAGCAACAACAAGTTTCTCAACCTATTGTTGTTAGTCTCAGTGCTAAGGTACAATAGGTTTCTCAACCTGTTGTTGATGGTCCCAGTGCTGATACTAGTGCTCTGGAGAAACATATTGATGATACTTCTGAGGAAATGGTAGGAAATGAAACCCTGAAAGTGCAAAAAAAAACAAGAGCACCGTAGTTTGACAGTGTTATCCAAAATCCTTAAGGAAAAAGAAAAAGGCATCAAATTTGAGGTGGGATGGAATAAGAGAGGCCAACATGTCAACCCCAACAAAGCCATCTTTAGTAGCTACATTGGAATCGTCACTCGGCAATGCGTGCCGATTGATGTACAGTCGTGGCACCATGTTGTCACCTGTATTAAGACACTAATGTGGGAAGAGATTACGGTAACATTTTGATATCATTTTTTTAATTTATTAAAATAAAATACCAAAACATTGACTTACTCATCATTATCCATTGCATAGTGCATTTATAGTAGATGCCTCGCACAAGGAATATGTATTAAGATTTTCAGGAAGTATTCATAGAGGTTTTCGCACAATTTTAACAAAATATCATCTTAAAGATGCTGAAGGGAAAATAAAGCCGCACCCACCTCCTCTTTATGCACACTTGATATCCCAAAGAGCGTGGGACACATTTAGCAACTGTCATGGGGAGCAGACTTTTCAAGTACATTGTGTGGTGTAATACGTTGTTTGACGTTGCTTGTATTCATCACTTTGATTGATAGTTTTTTATTTATGAAACAGAAACTGAGTGCTGAAAATAAAAAACGCACAGCAGAACCAGCGTACCCTTACCATAAAGTAAGGATGGGGTACGCTTCACTTGAGAAAAAATTGGTATGTCTTTTAAATCTACCGTACTACTTATATGTGACATAAAACAACACCATAACCATGTTTCTCTGTTTATATGCAGATTGATGAATTGAAATCGAAATCCATATCCATCCCACACCATGTGCTATGGAAGGAGGCTCGTGTAAATAAAGAGGGGATACTGATCGATGAAAACACACAAAAAGTGTGGGAAACATGTGTAAGTATGACATAATATAAATTTGATTTGTTTTAAATCGCTATTACATTACAATGACTACTTATTTTTCTATATTTTCTATCTGACATAGTCACAGGAATCAACAACACCCGCACCAGATGCAGACATACTTTCAGCAGTCTTGAAGCAGCCAGACCAGTATGGCCGCGTCAGAGGTGCGGATTTTGGGGTGACACCCCAAACATATTTTCAAAAACAAAAACAAGCGGAGGATAAAAATGAAAAAATGGAAAAGCTGTAAGAAAGATTAGCTATTTTTCAAGAAGAATTACAATACCATAGAGAGATGATAGCAACATTGATGGGGGAGAGGCAAAGAGAAGAAACAACTCAACAATAACTCGTGCGTGACGATCCCGCCCCACCCCCCACCAGCTTTGAGGCAAGCCATTCCCCTAAAAAATCTGACTTAGCTAAGGTAATCAATGTTTTAATAATTTTTTTTTGTGAAATTTGATTCACATAGACACTGATACCTTTCCTGTACTAATATTCTACAGGGTGAAAATGACTATGATTTATATCTATCAACTCTCACCTATCGCTTTGTAGCGAGGGCTACGGTGTTCAATACGCAGAACGACATGCTACACAACAGACATCTTACAACAGATCATTTCAGAGTGTCAATTAACATAGCTAATGAGCCGAGTGTCGAGATACCTGTTCCAAATGACGATGATGACATTCATACGGTTGAACAAGCTGTTGGAACATTCATCGCATGGCCATTAGTTCATGTAAAAAATCATGTCGACAATGAGGTATCCATTTCCAATTTATTTTTCAAGTTGGACCTTTAACATTTAATGAAAAAGGGACTTAACTGATGAATGTTATTATAGAATGACAAAGAGAAGGGGGTGAAATGAAATATCAGCTCAAAACTATCTCAAGGATCAACCAACCGATTGAAACAGTCTACTGAGAGCACCTTCACCCCGCCCATTCTATATCCACAGTTAATATCATTGCAGGCTCATGTGGATACAAAGTTGATAGACAGCAATGCTCACACAGTTGATTTTGAAAAAAATATGTATGGAGAGGAAACATCAGATTTCATTAGTGCTGAAAATGTAAATGAAATCCTCAAGTATGAATGGCTAGGCGCCTCAGTTGTAAATGTATACATGAGGTATGTTTTTGTAAAGACCCGAAGCTTAACGTACATGAACATTACATTACTTTTGCGGAATACTTAGTAGATAACAAAAACACACACACAAGGATCGTAATAGTTTAGTGTCTTTGGAAACTCGGAACGTAATCTTCTAATCGTGGTGAAAGATCTCCAATATCTCCCATAAAGATCTTCCCTTTTTTTTTACCTAAAACCTTTCTTTATATCCTGGGGAAAAGAAAACATAAAAGGGTGAGCTCAAATGCTCAGTAAGGGTAAACAAAAGAAATATAAATCTCATCATATACACAAGCACATAACTTTTGGAAATCTTACCCTGCAAAAGAGATCATAATTTCATAACATGGGATAAATCATGGCAGTGAAATGTAATCACAATAATCATAACTTAAAACATGAAACTTTGTGGCATACACACATAATCATAGAGAATCATTTCTTGTTAGTCAAGACTCATTTCCAAGACTATCTTAGTGGACAAAGTCCCTTTCTGAACCGAGTCACCCTCGTTCCAGTCCTGTTTCACTGAACCGGTATAACCTACCGTTCCAGACCTGTCTATCTCATGAGATATAAAATCTTTACCCAATGCATTGGAGGGAGATATAGGTCCCACCCATCTTATAATGAATCCTTTCTTATGTGTGTGCCACATAATCATAAACCATACATCATAGTGTAACCCACGTAATAAAAATGGGATTCTTAAACAACATGACATCCTAAAACAATTCATATAAGATAAAGGAATTCATAAAAATATTTCCATCACAACATAATCAAATCCATGTAATAATAGGGATAAAAATAGAACCCTTTTATTATCTTAGATGGAAAATAATTTTGATAAAATACTTGAACTATATTCTTGAGGAAAATATCTTTTCTACTTCAAAAACACTTTTCCTTTCTTAACATGTCATACAATTTTAAACTAAAAGAAGTTGATTAAAAATAAACTTGAATACTTGTAAAGGAAGCTTCTTGGAAATAATGTTTTAGAAATCCATTCATGTCGTATAAGTTAAAAAAAACATTCTTTGTACTTTTTTCAGAAAAGTCAAAAAGTACCTCGTACGAAAAACGACAAAAGATTCCTTTCATATCTTTTACTAAAAACTCACCGAAGGGTAAAATTGGATTTAAACAATTTTACGTGGATGGAAATAATATTACATATTGAGGAAACATGGATGTGGATGATAAAATACTCCCCAGTAAATACCAAAGTATAAGCAATCTCGGATAAAAATGAGATTATGATATTTCTCTTACCTTAGGTCCGATTTACTTTGTATGTGTCCGAAGCTCCTGTATAATGGTTTAAATAATGTTATTGACTTATTCCAGAATCATACATATTGATATGATATCATATATGGTCATATTCTTAGCTTCTTGTTAGTAATATTTCATTGTTACTTGTTACTCGGGTCTTTATTACCTTTTGTTCTTATGCGTGTTTTGCCGAATAAATTCTTATTCTTCTTTTAAGGTTATAGATACCTTATATCCATAATGGTATTAGTGTAACATATATCATATTTATTCATTCAATTCATTTATATAATTACTATGTAATGATGATCATGTAGAATGAGTCGCATCACATCGTGGAGACGGTATTCCGTACGTACGCACGAGTGATGATATCGTTCCTATGATCGTGGAATTGTATTGGAGTATATGTATATTATTTCAGTATCAATATTACTTTATAATAATCATAAATAGTTACTCATTACACCATTATACCCATCCTTGTAAGGTGATGGTGGAAAATAGATTACACCACAGCGTGGAGACGGTATTCCGTACGTACGCACGCGCGGTGATTTCATTTTTCCGTAGGATGGATAGAAGGTGAATTAGGGTTGTTTCATATTTATAATAACATATCAGTATGTAAGTAATACTGATGTTATTACTTTATCATGAAACAACTAAAGAAGAAGAAGTTTAAGAAGAAAGAAATTGAAAAGATCAGTAATGGATATTACCTCTTCTTTGAAACGCCTCTTTGAATCCTCCACTTAGGGAACTAAGATTGGTCTTTGAAGAAGACCAGAACCTCTAGGATTATTCTAGGGAAGTGGAGAAGGGATTTTTGCAGGGGTTGGCCGAGCTTGAGTGCTCAAATTGGTGTGAGGAGGAGGGGGAGGAGGTGTCCTTTTATAAGGGAGGAGAGGGGCACCTTAGGAATATCTCAAAATATTATTTTATATTAAAGTCAAAATCGGTTTATAATGGTTCCAAAGGGTCTTATTTCAAAGCTAAAGTGGGGATGGGTCGAAATCCTATCAACCAATAGGATTTAGACAAGTTTAGGTTATTATTTTAACCTTATCAATTAGATTTAACTCTAAGTTAAATAATTTAACTTTTACCGTGTCTTTTTGTTTTCTTACACTATATGGTTAATACACTTACTATAACATGCCAAACGAACCCCAAATTGTTTATTATTAATATATATATCCTTATCTAAGTCATTTGGCCGAACCTTAGATTTTTAGGAATAAAATAACAATTAATAATATAATATTTGATTTAAAAACTATTTTGTGTCAATTTTGACACTATTTGATATATGATTTTTGTGAAAGTCATAACAGAATTATATGTCTGAACCAAGTTTATTAAATCAACACTAATATATCATAGTAACCTATAAAATTAGTGGAATTCATAAAAAGTCTAAAATTACATTTATTTTGGTGTTTATAACATCAATTATGTCAATATTTCATTAATAAGATAATTACTGCATCATCATTGTTTCATAAATAAATTAAATTATTTAATGTCTAAAAATTACAAATAAAATACCATTATATAGTAAATCTTTTTAGCTTTCTAATGAATATTTATAGTTGAATTTATCTTATGTATAACCCCATATTAAAAATGATTTACTTATTAAACTTTGATTTTAACTATTTTAACTATTCATTAAATAAAATAATATTAAATGTCATAATCTAATCCAAGTGGACCTAAATGGTCATATTATATTCATAAGGTTGTTTTTGGTCTAATTACACTTATCTAATAGAATTAGGACATGTGTTAGGGTAATAGTAATATCATATTTACTTTTAGTTACCCTATTTACTATTAACCGCGGTAAAAAAAAGTAAAAAGTTACTATTCACCAAAAAATTGTTTTTATCTCATTGAACCACATTTTACTTACTGATATCAACCGTGTCTGTCGGATTTTCGAAATTCCATTCACAGAAGCGGTAAAATTAAGTTTTATGCGAAATTCAGTTTTTAACCTACCACTTAGTGGTTTCACTATTCATCAAAAATTGAAGTTTTTCAGAAAAATGCCAAAATTTCTCCATAAGCTATAATTGATATTCTGAATTCAAAAATGATTTCTATTTTACAAAATTACCAACATATAAGTTGCATTAATTAATAATTTACGTTGTCTCAACAAATAGCGTGTTTTTAAGAGATAATAACTATCAAAAGATTGACACTTGTTTATAACTGGTTTAAATGTGAAATTACATCCAATGACCAACATTGTATTAAATTGTAAAAATATATTCTAAATATACTTTAAAACCAATCAAATTAATAATTTATCACTATTAATTATTTCGATTAAAAAAAGTTGTTTTTAATTAAAATTTAGTAATTTTCACTATTCATCAGAATATGAAAGTTATCCGAAAAGTACCAAAATTTCACCTTAGGCTAAATTTGATACTCCGAATCCATAAATGAAGTCCATTTTGAAAAATAAAATTTACAAAATTTCAAAAAGTGGTTATTACTATTCATAACGGCTAGTTTTAATAATATCTTAATAGCATATCGTTGTTTAGCGAAACTTGGTGTTGCGTACAACACACGCTATTGTGGAAGGTCGTGATTGCGTGTAATTCAAGTCAGGTCAGAGATGTGTGTTGTGAAAGCTCCTTTTGGTGTAGCGTATAAGACAAGACATTAATGAAATTAAAAAGAATATTTTTCATAAAATCTCGGGGTGTTACAGTTTTCATGATTTGATTTTACAAAAGCTGATATACTCTGATAATTATGACTAAATACATTTTATATTTTTCGCAGGCATATATATGAAAAACAATTGAAGGGATTTCCCCATGAACAAAAATTTGGACTCGTTAGTCCTCACACCACCTCTTCAAAAGAAGAAATAGATTCTGATAAAGAGGCTGTAATAATGTCATCCCTGATCAAATCGTTTGAAAACAAAATTACGGATGACAGACTCTTTTTAATACCAACGATGCAGGGGTAAAACTCTACAATTTAATCATATCAACTATATTTTCATTTCTTTCTTTACTTATTCCTTTTTGTATTTTTAGGGAGCATTGGATGCTGATTGTAGTCAATTTAAATACTCTAAAGATTTATTTTTTGAATTCAACGCATGGATATCCAACAAACCGACCATGCATGATAGCATTTGTTAATTTGTAATACACTAGATCCAACATTTTAAAACAAAACATCTAGTTATATAATTTATGTTATCTTTTAATGAGGATTCTGTTATGATAGGTTGGTGCATCAATATCGTCTAATGCATGAAATGAATCCAGGGCATAAGGATGAGCAAACCTACAAGATCTACAACTGGAAAAGTATCCAGGTTTATATAATAACATTGCACTATCCAAACACATATAAAAACAAATTACTTATTATTTTCGATGTTTCTGCAGTGTCCAAAACAAACAAATGGAAATGACTGTGGTTATTATGTTTGTAAATTTATGAAAGAGATCGTACTTCATTAACAAACTAGCATCCCTGATGTGGTATTTTTGAAAATAATTATGAGTTCATTTAAAATATTTATTAATCCTTTGTGTATTTATATTTGTTCAGTACTACCATGACTGTCGCAAAAACTCATATTCAGAAGATGATATAGATGTGTTTAGAAATGAATGGGCAACATACCTGATGGAAGACTGTAAACAAATAAGATGAATGTGAATTCATACTAATTTTATCCATATATGATCACTGATATCTCCCTTGTTTACACTTATTGAGCATATATGATCACCCTTTATTATGTTTTATATGCTTAGGTTATGAAGAATGGTTTTAGATATCATTTGTCTTTCTAGTAAAGCATAACTAATTGGACTACACTGATCGATAGTGTGGAAGTCGAACGATGCATAGTCATTCAGTCCACTCACGAGCATCTTAAAATCTTGATGGGAACCAATATCTTATATTTTCAATTTTCTAATTTCAGTTTCCCTTATATGTGGGTGGGGGGTGTCCAGGAGGGAGGGGGGTGTCCAGGAGTGGGGGGTGTCCAGGAGGGGGTGTGTCCAAGAGGGAGGGGGTGTCCATGTGTGAGGGTGTCTAGGAGGGGAGGGAGGGGGTGTGTCCATGGGGGTGTCCATGAGTGGGGTGTCCGGGAGGGGGTGTGTCCAAGAGGGAGGGGCTGTCCAGGAGGGGAGGGAGATCTCTTAATCCAATTATAAGGAGGAAATCATCTATGTCACACTTCACCAATCCCTATATGGAATATCCTACTCATCACACACACCATGACTCTTATATATCCTTAAGAGGGTGTTCCCCATCATACGTGATATATAAAACTATATTATCCATCTTATTTAGGCCTAAGACTCTAATACCTACTCAAATAGCCTTATAAAACCTAACTAGGCTATAAAAATCTCATACCAAACCCGATCCTCTCATAAACACAACTAGAAACCTCACCTCCATGGATACATAATCTATGGATGATCACAAAATCACAAACATTCAATAGAACCCTCACTCTATCTCTTAGTGGATCAAAAACACCTTATTTATTTACCTAGGTTGCTCTTGATTTCTATCCCATTCACTGGAACACATATACTCATGCATGAATGCACAATCATGCATAAATTGGAATATGGTTTTGTATTATAGGGTCCACCTACCTCAAAAAATGGAGTAACCCCCACACCAACGCGTTCGGATTGTTTTGATACTTTAGGACAACGATCCATTAGTCATTTGTGAGGTGTACAAATTGACCGCACCTCAATCCGACGCACGGTGTGACCGGTATGGCTAAAAGTGTCTGATATCAGTTTCAAATTGACATTAACTTTAGAAAACAACACTACTGACATACGGAATACCGAGCAAACACGTTCAGATTGTTTTGATACTTTAGGAAAATGATCCATGAGTCATTTGTGACGTGTAAGAATCAACCGCACCTCAATCCGACACACGGTGTGACTGGTATGGCTAAAAGTGTCTGATATCAGTTTGAAATTGACATAAAATTTAGAAAAAAACACAAGTGACATACGGAAAACTAAGCAAACGCGTTCATATTGTTTTGATACTTTAGGAAAACGATCAATGAGTCATTTGTGACGTTTACGAATCAACCGCACCTCAATCCAATGCACGGTGTGATCAGTATGGCTAAAAGTGTCTGATATCAGTTTCAAATTGACATTAACTTTAGAAAACAACACTACTGACATATGGAATACCGATCAAACGCGTTCATGTTGTTTTGATACATTAGGACAATGATCCATGAGTAATTTATGAGGTGTAAGAATCAACTGCACCTCAATCTGACACACGGTGTGACCGATATGGCTAAAAGTGTCTCATATCAGTTTCAAATTGACATAAACTTTAGATAACAACACAAGTCACATACAGAAAACTGAGAAAATGAGTTTGGATTGTTTTGATACTTTAGGACAACGATCCATGAGTCATTTTTGACGTGTATGAATCAATTGCACCTCAATCCGACGCACGGTGTGACCGGTATGGCTAAAAGTGTCTGATATCAATTTGAAATTGACATTAACTTTAGAAAAAAACTCAAGTGACATACGAAAAACCAAGCAAACGCGTTCGGATTGTTTTGATACTTTAGGAAAACGATTCATTAGTCATTTTTGAGGTGTACGAATTGATCTCACATCAATCCGATGCACGGTGTGACCGGTATGGCTAAAAGTTTCTAATATCAGTTTCAAATTGACATTAACTTTAGAAAACAACACTAATGACATACGGAATACCGATCATTGTTTTGATACTTTAAAACAAAGATACATGAGTCATTTGTGACGTTTACAAATCAACCGCACCTCAATCTGACGTACGGTGTGACCGGTATGGATAAAAGTGTCTGATATCAGTTTGAAATTGACATAAACTTTAGAAAAAAACACAAGTGACATACAGAATACCGATAAAAAGCGTTCGGATTGTTTTGATACTTTAGGACAACGATCTATGAGTAATATGTGACATGTACGAATCAACCGAACCTCAATCCAATGCACGGTGTGACCGGTTTGGCTAAAAGTGTCTGATATCAGTTTGAAATTGGCATAAACTTTAGAAAAAAACACAAGTGACATACGGAATACCAAGAAAACGCGTTCATATTGTTTTTATATTTTAGGACAATGATCCATGAGTCATTTGTGACGTGTACGAATCAACCGCACCTCAATCCGACACACGGTGTGACCGGTATGGATAAAAGTGTCTGATATCAGTTTGAAATTGACATTAACTTTAGAAAAAAACACAAGTGACATACAGAAAACCGAGCAGACTCCTTCGGATTGTTTTGATACTTTAGTAAAACAATCCATGAGTCATTTTTGAGGTGTACGAATCAACCACACCTCAATCCGACACACAGTGTGACCGGTATGGCTAAAAGTGTCTGATATCGGTTTCAAATTGACATAAACTTTAGAAAACAACACTACTAATATATGGAATACCGAGCAAACGCATTAGGATTGTTTTGATACTTTAGGAAAACGATCCATAAGTCATTTTTGACGTGTACGAATCAACCACACCTCAATCCGACGCACGGTGTGACCGATATGGCTAAAAGTGTCTGATATCAGTTTGAAATTGACATTAACTTTAGAAAAAAACACAAGTGACATACGGAAAACCGATCAAGCGTGTTCGGATTGTTTTGATACTTTAGGACAAAGATCCATGAGTCATTTGTGAGGTGTATGAATCAACCACACCTCAATCTAACGCACAGTGTGACCGGTATGGATAAAAGTGTCTGATATCAGTTTGAAATTGACATTAACTTTAGAAAAAAACACAAGTGGCATGAGCAAAACCGAGTAAACGCGTTTGGATTGTTTTGATACTTTAGTAAAACGATCCATTAGTAATTTTTGAGGTGTATGAATTGACCACACCTCAATCCGACGCACGGTGTGACCGGTATGGCTAAAAGTGTCTGATATCAGTTTCAAATTGACATTAACTTTAGAAAACAACACTACTGACATACAGAATACTAAGAAAATGTGTTCGGATTGTTTTGATACTTTAGGAAAGCAATCCATGAGTCATTTGTGACGTGTACGAATCAACCGCACCTCAATCCGACACACAGTGTGACCAGTATAGCTAAAAGTGTCTGATATCAGTTTGAAATTGACATTAACTTAGGAAAAAACACAAGTGACATAAGAAAAACCAAGCAAACGTGTTCGGATTGTTTTAATACTTTAGGACAACGACCCATTAGTCATTTTTGAGGTGTAAGAATTGACCGCACCTCAATCCGATGCACGGTGTGACCGGTATGACTAAAAGTGTCTGATATCAGTTTCAAATTGACATAAACTTTAGAAAACAACACTACTGACATACGGAATACCAAGAAAACACGTTCGGATTGTTTTGATACTTTAGGACAAAGATCCATGAGTCATTTGTGACGTGTACAAATCAACCGCACCTCAATCTAATGCACGGTGTGATCGTTATGGCTAAAAGTGTCTGATATTAGTTTGAAATAGACATTAACTTTAGAGAAAAACACAAGTGACATACAAAAAACCGAGCAAACGTGTTCAGATTGTTTTGATACTTTAGTAAAAAAATCCATTATTCATTTTTGAGGTGTACGAATCGACCGCACCTCAATATGACGCACGGTGTGAACGGTATGGCTAAAAGTTTCTGATATCAGTTTCAAATTGACATAAACTTTAGAAAACAACACTACTAACATACAGAATACTGAGAAAATGCGTTCGGATTGTTTTGATAATTTATGACAACGATCCATGAGTCATTTTTGATGTTTACGAATCAACCACACCTCAATCCGACGCACAGTGTGACCGGTATGGCTAAAAGTGTCTGATATCAGTTTTAAATTGACATAAACTTTAGAAAAAAACACAAGTGACATACGGAAAACCATGAAAATGCATTTGGATTGTTTTGATACTTTAGTACAACAATCCATGAGTCATTTGTGACATGTACGAATCAACCACACCTCAATCCGACGCACGGTGTGACCGGTGTGGCTAAAAGTGTCTGATATCAGTTTCAAATTGACATTAACTTTAGAAAACAACACTAATGAAATATAGAATACCTAGAAAACGCATTTGGATTGTTTTGATATTTTAGGAAAACGATCCATGAGTCATTTTTGGCATTTACGAATCAACCGCACCTCAATCCGATGCACAGTGTGATCGGTATGGATAAAAGTGTCTGATATCAGTTTGAAATTGACATTAACTTTAGAAAAAAACATAAGTGACATACGAAAAACCGACCAAACGCGTTCAGATTGTTTTGATACTTTAGGACAACGATCCATGAGTCATTTTTGAGTTGTACAAATCAACCGCACCTCAATCTGATGCACGGTGTGACCGGTAAATCTTTTCATTAGATAAAGAATCAGTATTTATTAAATGAGATAAATCATCCAAAAACATATTGATTTTACATTATTCCCTTTCATTGTTATCAGAATAAAAACATTTGAGTTATCATTTCCATATTTTAGTTTCACATTTCTATATTAATGTATTCTTTCATATTAATTTTTTAATTTATTTCATTATTGTATTACTAACATAATATTTGTTTTCTTGTATAAGTGAATTTTTTTCCTTGAGTTCGGATGCTTTGTTCGGCAACAAATACCATGGACGACAATTTTTGAGAGAGGATCACAAATATCAAAGGATTAAACATTAATGTTTATAACTATTGTTGGATAATTGTAATTGTAACCATGTAAAACATTGTTTGAAATGTATATAGCAGTGTGTTTTTTTGTATTCATGATGTTAAGTAAATGTATATAGCATTGTTTGTCAAAATATTGTGTGTGGGTGCTATTTTGTACAGGTGTGCAGGTGCTATTTTTTGCAGGTGTGCAGGTGCTGGTTTGTGCAGGTGTGCAAGTGCTAGTTCTACAGGTGCAGGGGAAGGTGCCTTTATCAGCACTTTTTTGAGTGCTGATAAAGGAACCCCTTTATCAGCGCTAGAAAAGTGTTGTTAATGCTCGCATAGATAAAGGGGGGTCCCCTTTATCAGTGCTTTTCGGAGCGTTGATAAAGGGGACCCCCCCTTATCTGCACCGGCATTAACAGTGCTTTTCTAGCGTTGTTAATGTCAGTTTTTAGCATTGATAAAAGGACAAGTTGTAGTAGTGGGTATGGCAAGGGATGATTGTTATGCATGTTCATGATTTTACTTAGGCACGTAGGATGTTTCAATTTTATATATTCATGTGTTGTGATAGAAATTTCCTGTGATATGTGAAAATTGTATGTATGAGTCTGGCTCTTATAGGGGCAGGAAAATACAGTGACATGGGGTGATGTTGATCACCAGGTTGGGCGACGTGATCGTCAGTTTGAGGAGACGTGGTTCATCATAATGAGCATGGACCGAGGCATATTTGAAAGTTGGATTTGTTGAGGGTGGGTAAAGAGGCCATGAGGCCAGGATGTATGACAACTCTACTCTTTATTACACATTAATTTATGACTTATTACACTAGATAACACTTAATACAACCTGAAAGATCGAAAAGTCTAGTGTCTTTGAGAATTAAGTACATTACAGAATAATTTAAAACAAGAAAGAAAAACACCATCGTTATTGAAAACTTTCTTAACATACTCTCGCTTAAAACTGCATGGGATAACCTGGGGACATACATAATAAAAGGGTGAGCTATAAAGCCCAGTAAAGGAATAAACATGGCATAATATGAAGAAAGTAATATATGTTAGACAATAGACATATCAATGGGGCATAAAAGGAATGGGAATCATAAACATGAATGATAATACATGATATATCATGATAACATAAAGAAAACATGGGAAATGTGGCAACAACTTAAAACACTGCATCATAAATATAAGTTAAGGCTAACTGCCAAGACATCATTATGGACAAAGTCCCATAAAGGAATCAGATTCGTTCTTCCCCAACAAGACGTCTCATGAGACTAAACATTACCCAATGCATTGGAGTGCAATATAATTACGAGTGCACTCATCACTTTCATTTCATTCTCATGCTTAAGTGTGTCACATGGGTTCGTTCATCATCATATTTTATTCCAAGATAAAGGAGTGTGGAAAACATATATGTAAGTCCCAAAATAGATAAGTATAGGTGTATAATGGTGAACACTCTTAATAGAAAACAGGTATGGTATTCACTACATAATTGTTTTGGCATGGAAAATCACGGTGAAATTTCAATAGCATAACTACATCACTTAAAATTTAATAAAATGGATTGATGAGAGCGAAAGAGGTCACTCATCAATTGGACATCAAAATAGGTAGTAATATGGAGATGGAAAGACATATCCCAACATAAGGAATTGGAAATATAAGACATAAGATAATAAAGAAACTTGGATAAAGAAAATAAGGTGAGGATCTCTTACTTGAGTGTGATTTCAAATGCATGGGAGGAGCCTCTTGAGAGCTTGGGAGCACCTTCAGAGGGTTCTAGAGATGGGAGGGCAGAATAAGGATGTGCTCCAAAGAGTTTGAATGAAGATAAATGAGATATTGGGTGGGTTTATATAGGAAATGGGTGGGGATTTCTTTATTATTTCTCAAACTTAGGTTTTGGACACAATATAATAAAATAACTAAAACAATAAACCTTCTTATGGTTTTTTCTCATGATTTCTGTCAAATGAGAGTGGTTTTTATTATTCTATAAAGACAAGGGCAGAACTTAGTAAAATAATGCCCTTATATGGAGGTGAATCATACTCTTAAAGAAATGATTTTGAAACCTTAAAATATATTAATGGTTTTGGAGGACTCATAATGGCTATATAAAATTGATCAAATAAACTTAAAATCTTATTATTTTCAAGAGAAAACATAGATTTGGTTGTGAATATTTTTTATAGTATTTATTACATTACTTTTGGGTCATTATGATATCATAATTCACAAAGTATATTTATACAGTATTTAATTTTTACCCCAAAAATTCAATTGTCTCAGAAATTTATGAAAAATTCACTATTGGGTAATTTCGACATTCTAATTCCAAAAATAATATTCATTTTATCTAAATAATTTTCTAAATATGTAAATTTTCATTTTTAAAATAAAATCAATATTTATTAAGAAATGCTGGGTTTTTTTACAATAACGGTTTTCGAACCCTTATAAAAATTACATTTGACTTTATAAAAAGTATATGATCATTTATATCTAATAAACATTATTTAATAATAATATTTTTTTTAATATTATTTATTTCAAAAATTCATTAATTCGTCAAAATAAATTCCTTAATTGAATTTGAATATTACCCAAAAATATTATTTGTGTTTTGTTGTATTAAAGTAAAAATCATTTATAAAGTAGTAATAATAGGATGAAAATATATTCATTATTCTATAAAAAATAATGTACATACTCGTATCTCTATGGTCTTGATACATCTCTTTAATACACCAGCAAACTCTCTAAGAGTAAGGTGTACGACGGTGAGACTTTCATGGGGTGATTCGGCGTACATGGTTTGGGTTGTGATCTCAATGAGCTTGAACTTCTCTCATAAACGGTTTCGCTCATGCTTAAGTTATTGGATCTCAGCTTAGGCTTGTTCAATGGAAAAGCCTAGTGATGTTATCTCCCTCTGAGGCTCTGATAAATGAGCTTCATAGGATACGATCCTACTGGTTGAGGTCGTCACTTTCTTTGTCTGTGTCAATTGGATTTGTTAAAACTCTATATTTATACTAATCATATAATCATTGTTCAATGGTTGTATTATCAACGGTAATGATGTTTAACGGTATTTTAAGTAGGATATAATAAGACCAAAGAAGTGCACGTGTTTTCTATAACTATAATACATAATAAGACATTTAAATAAACCAAAAAGGGGAATTTTATTTATAACAGTTCGGGTCATTACAGGATGTCTTGTGACATGGTTGCAGTGGGGAAGGGTAAGGGTAGTGAGATCGCACTGCCTGTTACTACATTCCTTATCTGTGTTTTATGTATATATATGTTATTTGGGCTGCCTGACCATGTAATGGTATTCAGCGAGTTGGTACCTAGATGGCTCAGATGGAGTGTCAAGCGGGCGATGGTTTAGTGTCGTAGGAGCACGAGCAGGTTCAGACCCCCAAGGGTCAGGTAGAGCAAGTACAGGCTTAGGTAGAGGTTTCATATTTTACAGCCTTTGGGTCATGTCTTGACGAGCATCTCCGAGCGAGCCTGGTGCGGATTATCCAGTGTATCGATAGGGGAGCTCAGGGAGCAGAGCCTTCGATGGCGTATCTTACTCGGGAGTTCCAATCGCAGCACCAGTCACTTTTTCAGGGTGATGGTGGTCCACAAGCGACTAGGAACTAGATCGAGTTTGTGCAGATAATTTTCAAGCAGCTAGAGACGCCTCCAGGGAAAAGGGTGAAGTCGGTGACCTATATGCTCAGAGGACCAGCAAATCATTGGTGGAACATGCAAGTTCAAGAAGGCAGGCATAAGGGACTGGCCTGGAAGGACTTTGAGGGCAGGTTCTTCGAGCACTTTTTCTCAGAGACACTGAGAGTAGAGAGAGCTCGAGAGTTCTTGGGCCTTCAACAGAGTGACATGTCTATCATGGACTATGCAGCGACGTTCACCGAATTGTCTCATCTTGCACCTGGCATGGTGAGCGACGACATCTCGAGGGTGAGGTGTTTCGAGGACGGATTATGGCATGCCATTCGGGTGCAGGTGAACATCTCTAGGTTGGCCAAATTCTCAGAGGCGGTGAACCAGGCGCTCATAGCCGAGGGTAATTTGACAGACAGGTCTTACTCGAGTCGGATGACAGCTTCATGTGACTTTAATGGAGATGCTCCGGATAGAAGGAAGCGAGGTCGAGATGAGTTTCAGTATAGCGGTCAGGCCAAGGACTCGAGAAAACCACCTCATAGTGGATCTTCCAGTGTTGACAGTCAGGACATCTCCGAACTCAATGCGAACGGCCTCCGAAAGAGTGCTAGGCATGTGGAAAAGTCGGACATCTCGAGAGGTTCTACAGGAAGCCTTCTCGGACAGTCGGCAGTCAGGGATCGGGGCAGACTCAGGGTTCTGAGATCGTATCGGGAGTGGTGTCAGGTGATGGTAGCCGAGTTTCAACTGCATGCATAGGTCATTGTAGAGATAACAGGACCCAATAGTGGGGTCAGTGATCGATGATTGGTGCACAAGGTAGAGATAACAAGACCCAATAGTGGGGTCAGTGATCGATGATCGGTGCACGAGGTGTATATATGGACTAACCAGATGCTTGGTCCACAAGCAGTTGGGAACTGGATCGAGTTTGTGCAGATAATTTTCGAGCAGCTAGAGACGCCTCCAGGGTGAAGGGTGAAGTTGACAACCTATATGCTCAGAGGACCAGCAAATCATCGATGGAACATGCAGGTTCAAGAAGGCAGACATGAGGGACTAGCCTGGAAGAACTTTGAGGTCAAGTTCTTCGAGCACTTTTTCTCGGAGATGCTGAGAGTAGAGAGAGCTTGGGAGTTCTTGTGCCTTCAGCGGAGTGACATGTCTGTCATGGACTATGCAGCGATGTTCACTGAATTGTCTCGTCTTGCACCCGGCATGGTGAGCGATGACATCTCAAGGGTGAGGTGTTTCAAGGACGGATTACAGAACGCCATTCGGGTGCAGGTGAACATCTTCAGGTTGGCCTCATTCTCAGAGGCCGTGAACCTGGCGCTCATAACCGAGGGTAATTTGACGGACATGTCTTACTCGAGTCGGATGACAGCTTCATGTGACTTTAGTGGAGATCCTCCAGAAAGCAGGAAGCGAGGTCGAGATGAGTTTTAGCAGAGCGGTCAGGCCAAGGACTCGAGCAAACCACCTCATAGTGGATCTTCCAGTGTTGAAAGTCAGAACATGTCCAAACTCAATGCAAGCGGCCTCCGAAGGAGTGCCTGACATGTGGACAAGTCGGACATCTCGAGAAGTTCTACAGGAAGCCTTCTCGGACAATCGGCAGTCAGGGACCGGGGTAGACTCAGGGTTCTGAGATCAGAATCATAGTGGATCTTCCAGTGTTGATAGTTAGGACATGTCCGAACTCAATGCGAGCAGCCTCCGAAGGAGTGCCAGGCATGTGGACAAGTCGTCGAGATGAGTTTCAGCAGAGCGGTCAAGCCAAGGACTCGAGAAAACCACCTCATAGTGGATCTTCCAATGTTGACAATCAATACATGTCTGAACTCAATGTGAGCGGCCTCCGAAGGAGTGCCAGTCATGTGGACAAGTTGGACATCTTGAGAGGTTCTACAGGAAGCCTTCTCAGATAGTCAGTAGTCAGACATGTCCGAACTCAACGTGAGTGGCCTCCGAAGGAGTGCCAGACATGTGGAAAAATCAAACATCTCAAGAGGTTCTACAGGAAGCCTTCTTGGACAGTCGGCAGTCAGGGATCGGGGCAGACTCAGGGTTCTGAGATCGGACTTATAGTGGATCTTCCAATGTTGACAGTTGGCCTCCAAAGGAGTGTCAGGCATGTGGACAAGTCAGACATCTCTAGAGGTTCTACAGGAAGCCTTCTCGGATAGTCGGTAGTCAGGAACCGGGGCAGACTCAGGGTTCTGAGATCGGACTCATAGTGGATCTTCCAGTGTTGACAGTCAGGACATGTCCGAACTCAATGTGAGCGGCCTCCAAAGGAGTGTCAGGCATGTGGAGACATGACGTCCAATAATTAAGCATTTTCTTCATTCAGAATCCAGTTATTATTATCCATGATATTTTTTCAATTATAATATATTTGGATGCATTTCATTCTAAGTTATTGATTACATGGAATGTGTGTTCAATTATTTACCTTTCCATATTGATTATTCCTTATCTAGTTATAATAGTCATGTTATTGATTAAATAGAACATGTTTTTAGTTATTTAACTTTCCACGTTGATTATTATCCATGATATTTTTACATTGATATTATCTCTAGATGCACTTCCTTCTCAATTTATTGACTACATGGAATGTGTGTTCATTTATTTACCTTTACAAATTGATTATTCTTATTGATTCATTATTTACTCTTCTGTACTTAATCATTTTTAAGCATTTGAGTTTAGCCGTATTTTTCCCTTTCTCGGGAATCCATGAAGTGTACTATGTTTAATATGTAGGGATATTCTAATGGAACCAAGGATTTTCTTTGCTGAAAATGGAGTATGGTTTGTGTTTGTTGTCAATCCGCTTTGGGTTGATCAAGGGGTTTGCAAGTCAAGTGATCTTATAGTACAGGATAAAGCGGGTGTTTAAGGTGGCACAGTTTCCCATTTTTTTCCAAGTTTTTTGGCCTCAAAATCAGAAGTTTGTTTTTAGAAAAGGCCACAAAGGCAGTATGCGGAATGGGATTTCCGAGAGCAGTTTGCGGATCATGAAATATGGTATGTGGAATGGAAAATTGTGAACCACATAGTGGGAACGGTTCATGGAGAAGAAAATGGTACGTGGACCACGTAGGAGGAACAGTTCGCAAAGTGAAGGAGGTTTGTGGGAGGGCCTACGGTTTGTGGAAGAAAAACAGTTCAGGGGATGGCATGTCATTTGTGAAAACAAGGAGGATTTTTGAGAAGCCGCAAAGGGTGTCGTTTGCAGAAATGAGGCGGTGATTTATGTCGCTTCATAGGGAGAATGGAGGTACGCGGGCCACATAGGGAATATGGTTTGTGGGAGATGCACAATACACAGTAAAGGTGGATCCATATCAAAGATTTGGTAAATATAAGTTTAGTAGATTATGAGGATCTATTTGACTATATAATGATCACTAATCCCTTAATTAAGGAGCAAGACCAAGATTTAAAAAACTGAGAGGATTTCGGTGAAGTTTGGAGTGGTTTTTGGAAAGACAACCCTGCAAAGGTGTTTCTGATTAGAAATTCTTAGGAATTTGGTGAAGTTTCAAGTGGTCTATGGGAAGACAAGTCCACATAGGAGAGGCAGTATGCAGAGGAAGAACTCGGTCCATGGTGCTCTTGTAGTATGAGGAGAAGAACAGTCCATGGAAGGAAGGTGGTCCATGAAGGAGAAATGGTACGTGGAATTAGAGATAATCCATGGAGTAGGGATGGTTTGCGGAGGAGAAATGGTATGTGAAGAACAAGCAGTACATGGTGGAGCTCAGTATGTGGAGGAAGGAGCGCAGAACACAGAGGAACGGGAAAGTTTGTAGAGGAATAGTTTTTGAACTAATAGTGTGAGGAAGAGTGAATTACACATACGGGTGATAACGAGACTTCAACAGAGCATCTATCTATAGTTGAATATGCATGATTTAATTCCAATCCATTTAAATGACCTTCAAGTCGATAAACTGAGTTCATAATCTTCCAAAAATAGTGAGCAAGGGGGAGTCAACAGAAGTGATCTGAGAGACGTAGTGTGCTATCTCTAAAACATTGTAAAGACAATGCGCCTAGTATAGAGTGATTGTGCTAAACTTTTATACTCCACAACTAGTGAAGATTAGTGGACTTTGGTACAACCAACAACCTGTCAACGTATGCTCCTTGGAAATATCTCTTAGTGGTGAACCAAGTAAAATTTTTGTGTCTTCACTTTTCATGTGATTGTTTGTTTTTTGCACTTTCTTATCAGACATGTTTAACATGTTCCTACCAATGTGGGAATAAGATCTATCACTTTAAAATAAAAATTTGACACCCTGATTCACCCCTCCCCTCTCAGGGTGTTTCAGGATCCTTCAAGTGATATCAGAGGGTAAAGGTTGGTGTTAAATTTTTCCTTTATTTCTACCATGTAGAATACAGTGAATGTCAAGGGAGTCCCCCTTTTTGATGGAAGAAACTTTTAGTTATGGAATAATAGGATGAGATCTCATCTAAGATCTCTTGGAATGGAAGTCCTTTTTTCCACTATACAGGGAATAAAGGTCACCGATCCAACTGGGCTTTCTATAACCGATACAGACAGGAAAATTCTTGATGAAGATGTCAAAGCACAGAATGCTCTCACTGCAACTCTTTTTGATCAGATATATCTAAAGGTGATGAGTTGTACATTAGCAAAGTTTATGTGGGAAAACTAGAGTATTTATGAAGGTGACACCAAAGTGAAGGAAGAGAAACTACAAGTTTTTCACTATTACATCATGTTACTATTTCAGGTATTCCTAAACCCTTTTTATGTTAATTTTTTTTATGTTAATTGGGAAAAATGGTTTATCAGTAAAAAGTCGAGTTTTTGTTAAAACACGTCGCATAATGGTAAAACGTCCAATTAATGCTCCGGATTATTCAATTAAATATTTTCTAAGTTAAACACTATGTAAGTATGAGTTTTTTTAGGTTTGCAAAGTCTCGAAGAGGACGAAATAAAAATATTAAATTTATTATAAGCATGATCGATTTATTTAAAATAATTGAATAACTTCAAAACGGTCTATTGTATGAGAAATTTGAGGTCACGGTTATGTTCGAAATATAGTGTTTACCCTATGAGGGGTATAACATTCAAAGGTGTCGTGCATGTAGATGTCTCGCTCGTGAGATAAAATTTTTAAATAATATTTAATATATTATTTATTAAAAATTAAATATCTCCCAAACGGTGCGTCATATGGAAAATCTGAGACCACCGATGGGTCCGAAATAAGGGGTTTACCCTAAACAAGGTACAACTTTTGTTCGCATCGGGTGTTTGGATGTCTCGCTCTCAAGAATACCACTTTTTATATTAATTAATTAATTAATCCGGGTTTTAATTAAAAAATCATTAATATATCTCAAACCGCTCATCGTTTGAGAAATCTGAGACCACCGTTGGGTCCGGAACGGGGTGTTTACCCTAGAAGGGGTATCACTTTCATTCGCAACGGGATTTTGGTGTCATTTAATTTTTACATTAAATAATTAATTATATTAAATTCATTTAATTATTAAATTAATTCCAAAAAAACAGGTTATTGTTCATCTTCTACCTATTGACGCCGCACCTCCATTTATCACGCACCCAACCTTTCAAAAACCCAATTTATGGACCGTTTTGACTGTTTAAAATTATGAGCACCTTAAATGGATGAAATCAACAACTCCGCATTCAATCTTATGTTGAATCACGGATTTGTTTAGCAGTTTCCAAATAGCGGACGGTTACACAACTTTGGGGTTTTGAAATACCTGAATGATTCGATTAATCAGTGTTGGATGATCCTATCATCATCGAGTGACACTGAAATTACTTTTAAGCGCCTCCATTGATCGTCTCGGGTTCTTCCTTCGAGCTGGTGAAGTGTTCATGGTTCCTCCTTCCCTCCTGAGGCGATGCATACCAGGTTTGATTTATTTATCTATTTATTTACCTTTTATTATTATTATTTTCAATTATTTCTTCTATTCTTCTAAATTCAATAACTTCTATGTTATTGGCCGGAATTACACATCGTCGGTGTCGTTGGACTCGTCTCGACGAGAAGAACCTAAATCATATTTTTTTATTTGAATTTAACAGTGTATTATTCAATCTACTTTTCCACTTTTTAAATGGTTCTTTTTAAGTAAATTTATTAGAAGATAATTATTAAGAATTTTCAAATGACAATCCTAAAATTATCAAATGACAATTTAAATAGGTTTTGGATTATCAATAGAGAGATATATATATTTATATCGATAAACACACTTGGGATTAAACAAGGTTTAATTAAATGAAATTGGAAAACGATAATTTCAATGATTTATCGAATGGCAATTATTTAGTTTATCAATGGATAATTATAAAGGACTACCACATGTGTTCTTGTTTTAATTTAAAGATATTCCAATATCAAAAGTGGTTTATAATTATTCTAAGGATACTATTGTAAACATATGTGATGACATAAAATGATAATTTGGAATTTTATCGAGGATAGTGGAACTATCATCGCATGTGATAATTAAATTGACAATTCGAGAATTATTCAGGAAAGAGAAAATGTAATCGCATTTGTTATTTTATTTTCTTGTGAAATAAAATAGAGGGATATGATTATTTAATGAAGATTATAAATATTCTTATGGACTTTTATTACAATTTCATGCGTTAACATAATTCGATAATCCAGAGATTATCTTGGAGAGAGAAAATGTAATCGCATGTAATTTTTTTAGTTGTGAAATAAAATAGATGTTTTGGTTCTAGTACCCCTTGACGAACATCAAACTTTGGTGTGTCGACGTTTTCATTATTAAGGTCGTGAGCAGGTGTATTGAACCACACATGGTGGTTTATCTTTGTCGCTGATATCAACAAACTTGAGGTAGGTGGTTCCGTCCCAACTTACCAAATTGATTATCATTGTATTTGCTTGATTTATTTCAATTGTTGATTTAAATTCAATTGCTCAAATTTACTTTCAATTAAATTGATAAAAACTCAATTCCAGTGAATCGAGATATTTGAAATGGTTTTGACATGGAAATTTGAAAAACCCCAATTCCATTGAATTGGGTGTGTTTATGGAAATTGGCCGATTAAAATTGTTTAATTTAAATTGTGGATTTGATGGAAATGATTTCAATTAAATTGTTGGATTTAATTGTGGAAACAAATCATGTGATGATGGAATTAGTTTTGATTGGATTTCAAACTGGTGAAAATTGCTTAAAATGATTTGATAGAAACTCATTGGTTTTATCTTGTGAAAAAGGCATGTTTTTGAATAAAACCTGTTTTGGTTTTAAATGGAAAGAAATTGAAACATTTGAAATGGAAGAATGAGATTGATCGTATTTTTAAGCATTCTTAAAATAGTTCGTCCATCATGTAAGAGTGCATGCAAGACTTAGGTAGTTAGTGAGTTATTTGGATACACTCTACGCTACGACAACGTTCTAAAACATACTTGCGGCAGGTCACATCCCCGGCAAGTTAGTGACAAGTCTCCTTTGGCCAGTGTCATAGGGACGTGTGTATACACATTTTGCTGAGTTCACATAGAGAGTGTGGAATCCTATAACTAGTTAATACTATCGTACTTCTTGGCAGATGATCATGTTGCTCGCTTGTTTATTTATATTTGAGATACAAATGTATGTCAATGATTTTGAACTTCTTTACATGCCTGCTGAATTTATATAAACTGTTTTATATAAATGTTTTACATAAGCCATTGTTTTAGAAATATTCCATCATTGTAAAGTCTTTGTTTAATGTATTTGTCCAATATTTTGAAAATGTATAGCATGTTTTGTTTAAATATGCTTTTGAATTTCCAAACCTGTTTACTTTAAAATTGAAAGCTTTTCTTTGGATAATCTATATTTGATATCTGTTATGGAATCTTTGGTGGTATCCTACTGGGTTTAGGCTCACACCCTAATTTTGCCTTTGGATGTTTGTAAACTTTCTTCTTCCAAGTTCGAGCAAAGGGAAGGGATCGCTTGGAGGTGGATCCAGCTGTTGAGTTTTGGTCTTGGTGAGTTTTGTCCTTGGGACCTTGGGGTTGTTTTTCCATTTTAGTACTTGGGTTGTAGTACTTTGGGATTTTTATGCCTCTTTATATTCGGGTACATTACTCTTAATGGAGTTTCTTTTGTTATGTATATTGTCTTGTTTCTTTTCTTCTGCATTGTTGGTGGCAAAATTGTTTCCACTTGCTTGTTATGTGATGTCAGGTGCTAGTCACTGACCCGTGGGGATCGGGAACGCCCTTCGGGTTATGTCGGGGTCGGCTCGGTTACCGGGTTACCAGGGTACCTGGGTTGGTTCGTGACATTCACAATAGTTTTGATGATCTAAAGATGCATCCTAATGAAAATTCAGATACATTTTTCAATCAAATTACTGAAGTTATTGGAGGAATGCGGGGACTTGGTGAAGAAATCAAAGACATTGACATTGTAAAGAAAATATTGAGAAGAATTCCACCTCTTTACAATGAAAAGGCATCAACCCTTGAGGAAATGTATCTTTTCAAACTTTCTTTGGATGATCTTCTAAGAAGCCTAGTGGCATATGAGATGAGGGTCAAACCAGAAGATGCAATGACTCGAGTAAGCAAGGAAATGGAATTCAAAGACATGAAAAAACATGAAATTTTCAGGAGATAGTATTGATGGAGATAATGAGGAAAAATAAATCCTTTCTCTCATTTCCAAGAAATTTAAGAAGGGAAAAGGTAAATTTAAAGGCAAGTTACCTTTGGCTTGTTTTCATTATGGAAAATTTGGGCACATTGTCTCTCGGTGCAGAAAAAGTTTGATGATGAAGAAAGTGAAGTTGGAGACATGCATAAGCCTCAGAAAAGGTTTTTCAAAAAGGGAGAGTATGGTAAGAAACTACAGAGAAAGGTTTTTTTTATCTGAAGAAGATGATGATGATGATGATAGTGAATTATTTGAGAAAGAAGAACCAGAATTTAAATTTGTAACTCATGCGTCAATGATGGCTACCATTGAAAAATCAGAACCATTGGGAGATAAATCTAGAGATAATCAGTTGACCACTGATGTCGATCTCAAGTTTCAACTTAATGACTCTTTTAGTAATCTTGAGAATCAGTTCAAGAGATGCAAAAAGTGGAAATCAATTATGGAAGAGTCGTCAAAATATATTGATGTACTGGAAACTAAAATTGATCGACTTGAGAAAGTAGTAAAGGAACATTCAATAACTTTTTAAAGGTCAGAAGATATAGTTGAACTAAAGCTCAAAATTGAATAATAGAAGAAGTTAATTAATGAACTTACCTTGAGTCTAGAGTAGAAGTCCAAAATTGTTGAGGGACTTGAAGAAAAAGTTGTTACTCTTAGAAGTAAACTTGAAAGTGAATCAAGTCCAAAAGAAACAAAGAAGAAAATTCAGTTTGGAAAATTCTCAGATGTTGAGCAGTTAGAGAGAGCTAAGCATGGTTCTGATGGAGTTGAAAAGGCTTTAAATGATCAAATACCCGCATGCATGGGAAACATAGGAATTTGTTGTGATGATGAAAAATCGAATGCTAGAAGTGAAATGGGCCAAAATAAAGGCAAGCTTAAAGTCGGAAATATCACAAAGGCACCTGAAGTACAAACAAAGAAAGCCTCAAATCATACTGACAGGAGGACTGAAAATTGTTGTCACGACCCGTCCCTACCCGGGCTCGAGCCGCAACTACCCCAAGCCCGCCTCCATAGGCCACGGGCTGGCAACCAGCGCCGAAGGCACAACAACTCGGGGAGGCCTTTGCCTAAGTACCTGTACACACACACGTAACACACTCAATGCAACAGTGCAGAGTAAAAAAAGGAAAACAAAAGGCAACTACTATAAATAAACCACAATGTGCATCGACCTCTAAAAGTACAAAGTGCAAGCTAAAGGTAACTGAAAAAGAAAAGGGGCAAAACACGCGCCCAACCAGAAAAGATGCCACAACACGGCAATAGGTAAACAAAAGAAAAATATCCGGAAGGGGTCCCTCACCTGGGACCTAACCACGACCACCACACGCAGTCCAAGATCCTGAACTCCTAAGCTCCACTGAAGTCACGACCAACCTGTCCATCGTCTGCAAGGGCACACCAAGTGCGGGCAAAACCCAAGCAGGGGTGAGTATAAAAATACTCAGTAGGATACCCCGAAGGCTCGAGGGAGCAACAAAGAAGGTACCAAAGGATGAGCAGTAGAGCGAACAGGGAAAAGTAAAGAAGTACAACCGAAGGTGCAGTAAAGAATACAGTAAAGAGTCCAGCTCAACCCAACAAAAGAAATGAGGTAGACTCGTCCAGACACAAGGAGCTAGAAACGGTGAGAAGATGAACTTCTCGTCGAGTCTTCGCTACCTATAGCAGGAGAGTAGACTCGTCCAACCACGAGAAGCTAGACATGGAAAGCACGTGGCATACCTCGCGCGTCTTCGCCTCTCCTGTAAGGAGAGTAGCCAAAACCCAAGGAGTGGGTACTGCATCAAGGTATATACATATCCTTATGCTCAGCAAGAAGCCCGAACAACATCGTAAGGGGATCTCTGTCCCGTAACTCAGCCCAAGAAAAGTGAGTCGCCTACAGTCCCAGAAGTAAACTCCATCGATGCCCAGCATCTCGCATGTCTGCCCCGAACCGCAAGCCAAGGGGCTCAATCGCCGCACTTCGACACTATCCACTTTGGGCGGCACTGACTCGTCCGCACGGTTTTAGATCGCGTCACAAGAACGCATCTCAGTGAGGAAAGTACCCCTCGTACTTAGGAGTTCTAGGGAAAGTCAAACCACACCTCGTCACTGCCCCGCAGTCGAGAGATCTTCTCAAAGTCAAAGTCGTCACAACATTGACCCGTAACCAGGGGTCCCGCTCTGGTAATCACGGGGGAAAGTTACAGGCTAGCCTAGTAGAAAGGACTGAGCCTGGAATGCCAACGGATGACCCACTGTCCAGCCCTACTGGAGGGTAATTCATAATACAACATCGGGCGACCCACTGCCCAGCCCCGCAGGAGGGTAGACCTGGAATAAGTCGACAGGCGACCCACTGTCCAGCCTTGCTGGAGGGTAGACCTGGAACTAGCTGACGGGCGACCCACTCCCCAGCCCTGCTGGAGGGTAGACCCTAAGAGGTCGTCGGGTGACCCACTGCCCAGTCTCTGCTGGAGGGTAGACCCTAAGAGGTCGTCAGGTGACCCACTGCCCAGTCTCTACTGGAGGGTAGACCCTAAGAGGTCGTCGGGTGACCCACTGCCCAGTCTCTGCTGGAGGGTAGGCCCTAAGAGGTCGTCGGGTGACCCAGTGCCCAGTCTCTGCTGGAGGGTAGGCCCTAGAAGGTTGTCGGGTGACCCACTGCTCAGTCTCTGCTGGAGGGTAGACCCTAGAAGCCGGTGAGTAACCCACTGCCCAGCCCCGCTGGAGGGTAAAACTCAGAACTGCTCTGGTCGTATCCACTGGAGGGTACAACAATATCCAACCGAACACGGAGTGGGTATCGCGCAACCACCCAACTCCAGAACAACTCAGCCAAAAAGAGGTTCAGCACCTGCTCCATCACTGGGTATCGCTAACACTGCTACCGGCCGATCCATCGAGAACGAAACCAGGGGGAGACCACTCAACCCTGCCGATCAAACAAACGAGCACAGAGCCAGGGGAAATAAACTCCACCCTGCTAGTCAAACAAACGAGCACAGAGGGTCCCTCTACGCAGCGAGAGGTCAAAGTACGTGAAATAGAACATAACACGCACTTGGGGCCCACACGACGTGTGGCCCCAAGTCAAACCCCAACCAAGCGCACAAACGGTCTCAGGTACAAACCACACGTACCTCCAAGCGCTCTCGTATACTCCCAGAGTATACCTCGTTCCAGCCCAAAGGCTATCGTGCACACGGCACCCAGCGTCAACGCGAAGGCGTGACGTAACAATTCCACCTCAAAGGCCTAGGCAAGACCAACCACATCTTGTGAATCATTTACATCACTCTCCCAAGAGTGCGCGATCACACGCCAAGGGTCCGCTACAAAGTAGGGCGAACCACCACCGGAGCACCTTTCATGCTTCCACTTTTAACAAGATCGCGCAAGAGGCTCCGCACAACCAAATGGATCGCACCGTTGTAATCCTCGCGGAAAAACATGCGAGATCGACTACTTACTCGCCTCAAACGGATATCGGACGAAAAAGTCGCCAACACCGCCTCACGCCCGAACGACATCTCGTGATCCCAAGCCTCGGCCCCGAAAACAGTCGGGCGCATCCCACCATTGCGATCCCCTCGGGAAAACACATCAAAAGCACTACTCACTTGAGTGCAACGGATATCCGGAGAAAAAGATACGTTCCGGCGCACCGCACACGAGCTGTGCTTCGTGGGACCCGCCTCCCGGTCCCGAAACTCAATGAACGGATCACACCGTTGCGATCCTCTCGAAAAAGTACACGAAATGGACTATTCACTTGTCCAAGACGGACACCCGGTGATAAAGCTGGAAATCACCGTCAAGTCCCGAAACGACCCTCGCGGGGTCCGCACCATCATGCCGAATTAGAGTGGGCGGATTGCACCAATGCAATACCCTCGTAAAACACCCAAAATCGACTGCTTACTCGCCCCGAACAGACGTCCGATGAAAAAGTTACAAAACGTTGCACGCAGCTCAAAAGACGGGTCGTGGGGCCCACGCCTCAACTCCGGCTTCAGTGCCCGAAACCATACTGAAAAACTCTGCCCTGATGTCAGGGTCGCAACGCCACTGACGGTGCTCAAAACGGACATCGGACGCGTCCGTTCCGTCCAAAACAAAATCCCCCGGAAAACGCCAAACTGCTTAACACATGTGACGCGCCTCCGAGTCCCCCGTTTCGGGAGTTAAAAACCCTCGAAACCATCTCAAAATATTCGTCGTAATTTAAGGAGCGCGTCGCCGCAGATGGCGCCCAAATCCGACACCCGGTCTATGACTTATAAACAATAAATCATCTCCCCTCATAATAATAATAATAATTTTATTATTATTATTATTTTAAACTTAAATTATATTTTTATTTGTTTTTGTTTTTTGTTTTTTTTTATAAACTTGGTCGGCCAGGAGGGTCGGCCTTCTTCCACACGGCGCCAGCAGGACCCGCGCTTCGCGGGTCCTTGCTCCTCCAACCAGCGACCAGGTCGCCTCCCGCATGCCAGCACCGCCGTCCCCCGCTGGCTCGTCGTCGCCCCGCACCTGCTCGCTGGGCCGACGCCGCCTCAGCCTGGAGTTCCCCCTGCCGCGCCGACAGCCGAAGCCCCCCCTGCCAGCCGCGACGCACACCAGCTCGCCCGGCCAGCGCCGCCTGCCGTCTGCCGCTGAACACCCGCGCCGCCCGCTGCCCGCCGGAAGCCGCCGCCGCTAACCCGGCCTCCGCTGCTCCGCTCGACCGCGCGCCTCGGGCCGCCTCGCCGAAGACCGCCGGAAACACCCAACACACCCCAAATCCGGCCGAGAAGATCCAAAAACCCGCAAACTTCGACGAGGTGTTGCGGTCTCCTCCGAACTCCGTTTCCAATTCTGAAAAGGGCGATAGAATGATCATAAATTATACTACGTACCCATGGGCTTTGATTGCAATTTCGACAGCAAATCGATAAAACAAATTTAGGACGAACATGGTGCGGGAAACTAAAAACGAAACGCGTGATCCTACCTCTTGGGCTTCGCCCGAAGCTTCGTCGCACGATCCGTCGTCGCCGCAACACCTTGGAGAGGAGAGGAGGAGAGGAGGAGCTCCTTGGGTTGCTGCCTTCCGCCATAGGATGAAGGGGGAGGAGGAGGGAGAGGGTGTTTGGGATTTAAGTAGAAAAATTAATTAAATTTTAATTAATTAAAAAAAAACCCCAAATTCACCAGTATCTGAAACGCTCGACGGGGTCGAGGTTAAGCCCCCCCCCCCCCTAGGGTAAACACCGCCTCCCGAGCACAACGGTGGTCTCAGAATTTTATTCCGAGCTTCTGTCTGAAAGTTATAATGATGAACGCCCAAAGCCGCCAAATTACGAAAACGCCCCTAGGGCCATTTTTCACAGACGGGCCACGCCCGCAAAACTTACACCCCTCCTAGGGTAAACGACACGCTCCGAACTCAACGGTGCCCTCAGTTTTCCAATCCGATCCACCGTTTAAAAGATACTCGAGTTCAACCATTAAACGAATAAATAAATTAATTAATTTATCCGTTTAACGTTCTGAAAGCGAGCGAGGGGTCCAAACATCCCGCGCCGACAAGTTTTATGTCGTTCCTAGGGTAAAAACCCCATTCTGGACCCATCCATAAACTCAGATCTCTGATCTGGATCACCGTTCAGGAGTTATCCCATTTATTTGGTGTTTCCAGTGTGAACGCACCGAAAATTTAATTCCGGCCACTCCGGGGCTCGGAATTGCACGTCGTCTGAAGGCGCTGCTCTGGAATATCATCAAGAATATTCCAAAGTCTTCCGCAGCAAAAAATGGGTTCTTACATCATTCCCTCCTTCAAGCTTTTCGTCCCTGAAAAGCAAAATTAGGGAGCAACACAGGGTAATAAGCCCACACCTGGCTTTCCCATACCCAGAAGAACCCACGCACAGCTCTGCATCACCGCACACGGACCAAAGGATTGATCCGTTCACGTGAGGTCAGCCCTTGCCGACGTCGTGCACCCACTCCAGACTTTGGGGTTAGGGCAAGGCGGTAGGGTACCTCACCATCCTTTTGCACGGTCTCAAACGGCCCGAAGGCTCACGGGGGTAGCTCACCTCCCCGACCGAACCCTTACTTCACACGCCGCGACTGGAATCACCACCCGCACCTGGAACAAGGCCCGGTGATTCCCTCCTTCAGAATATCCATATAGTGAAACACCCAAGGATATCTGGTCACGTAAGATTTCACAGTCGATGTCTCTCAACCAAGACTCTCTTACATGCTCGGAAGTGAAAGAGTCAACACCATCGACTAAAGGAAAAGGTCTCACGCCTTTTTCCTTACCAACACAGGGTTACACCGACGCCCTGCGTCACCCTGGTAACACCTCAAACAAGGAGCAGAGAGGAAAGCATTTCACACATAGAGTCTAACAATTCTACTGTAAGAAGTAGAAGAGCTGTAGAGCGTACCTCTTATCACCTCATGCTCTGCAGGGTCGTAGACATCCAAAGCTTGCGGTTGTCCGCAATCCCAACTGTCAGCTCCCGAAGCCTGACGTGGACTGCCTAGTGGTGATGGGAAGACCTCGTGATGTCGTCCCCCACACCCAGTTCCTCCCGCTCCTCTATTAGCACAATCTCTCTTGGTGCTATTCCAATCACAGCGCTGCCTCTGTCATGGTGGCGCACCTGCTGCCTGCCCGAAGCTCTCTGCATGCCTGGTCGGGCAGTCTCGTGCCAGGTGACCTCGACCATCGCAAGCATAGCACCGAATCTCTCTGGGCTGCACTGGTGCCCTCCGGCGCCACTGTGGTGTACAACCATGCCCCTGAGTCCGGTTGTCATAAAGCCACCTGCGTCGAGGTTCTGCTTGCCGGCGCCCGCTAGCTGCGACAGATGTCTTGGCTCCAACGTGCCAGCTGCCACCACCAACTCTCGAACGTGACATGAAGCTTTCTGTCACCAGCGCCTGCTCTAGCACCCCGGCATATGTGGAAATGCCCAAGGGTACTATGACAGCACGAATCTCTCGGTGGAGACCCTGCTCAAACTTCCGCGCTCGGATGTTGTCGTCATGGACCAATTCCGGGTAAAAGCGTGCACGGTCTGCAAAACTAGCCACATACTCGGCCACCGTCATCCCTCCCTGATGAAACTGCAGGAGCTCCTAAATCCGAACGGAGCGCAAGCAGGAGGGGAAAAACTGCTCACGGAACAACAACTGGAAGTCACCCCATGAAAGCGACGACTCGTCAAGAAACTGAGTCACCAGACTCCACCAACGCCAAGCTGCTCCACGAAAAAGGTTGGCTGCCAAAGCCACTCTCTGATCTGCTGGCGTTTGCACAAGCCTAAAAAGGCGAACCACTGCCTCGAGCCAAACCTCTGCTGCCTGAGGGTCTGACTCACCACTAAATCTCAGCAGTTTCTGCCGCTAGAACTCACGGAGCGCGCTCAACCTGCGCTCAAGCTCAGCCTGCTCTGCTGAAACTTTCTGCTGCTCAACAAGTGGGGGTGCTGCTACCGGCCCACCCGGAGGAAGGGGCTCGCATGATGGGTCCTGGACTGTGGCATCGTAGCTCACAAGGTCGTCGTCACGAACCAAAGCCGGTATCCTGGCCGGCTGCCTTCGCGGAGACATCCTGAAAATTATCAAGGAGTGCCGCGGTCAGATGAGCATATATGTATATACCAATAGCAACGATGGGGAGCTGACTCAAGAAGGACAGTCAAGACTCAGTCCTATGTGATACACAAACCAAATTTTTCCCTGCAACAAGTGTCTCAGCATGCCGAGTCGACAAGCGGGTTACCAAGGTCCTAGTGAATGGATATGTCGGCCGTCGCACCATCACTGGACTCCCTGGCCTGAGGGCCGCTCTCGAGACACGTTAACACTATTGCCCTAAATCCCAACCAATTCCTCTTTTAGGGACGTCCGAACAGCGTCCCAAGGAACGAACCACCTTTGATACCACTTTGTCACAACACGTCCCTACCCGGGCTCGAGCCGCAACTACCCCAAGCCTGCCTCCATAGGCCAGGGGCTGGCGACCAGCGCCGAAGGCACAACAACTCGGGGAGGTCTTTGCCTAAGTACCTGTACACACACATGTAACACACTCAATGCAACAGCGTAGAGTAAAAAAAGGAAAACAAAAGGTAACTGCTATAAATAAACCACAATGTGCATCGACCTCTAAAAGTACAAAGTGCAAACTGAAGGTAACTGAAAAAGAAAAGGGGCAAAACACGCACCCAACCAGAAAAGATGCCACAACCCGGCAACAGGTAAACAAAAGAAAAACAGCCGGAAGGGGTCCCCCACCTGGGACCTAACCACGACCACCGCACGCGGTCCAAGCTCCTGAACTCCTAAGCTCCACTGAAGTCACGACCAACTTGTTCATCGTCTGCAAGGGCACACCAAGTGCGGGCAAAACCCAAACAGGGGTGAGTATAAAAATACTCAGTAGGATACCCCGAAGACTCGAGGGAGCAACAAAGAAGGTACCGAAGGGTGAGCAGTAGAGCGAACATGGAAAAGTAAAGAAGTACAACCGAAGGTGCAGTAAAGAATACAGTAAAGAGTCCAGCTCAACCCAACAAAAGAAATAAGGTAGACTCGTCCAGACACAAGGAGCTGGAAATGGTGAGAAGATGAACTTCTCGTCGAGTCTTCGCTACCTATAGCAGGAGAGTAGACTCGTCCAACCACGAGAAACTAGACATGGAAAGCACGTGGCATACCCCGCGCGTCTTCGCCTCTCCTGTAAGGAGAGTAGCCAAAACCCAAGGAGTGGGTACTGCATCAAGGTATATACATATCTTTATGCTCAGCAAGAAGCCCGAACAACATCGTAAGGGGATCTTCGTCCCATAGCTCAGCCCAAGAAAAGTGAGTCGCCTATAGTCCCAGAAGTAAACTCCATCGATGCCCAGCATCCCGCACGTCTGCCCCGAACCACAAGCCAAGGGGCTCAATCGCCACACTTCGACGTTATCCGCTTTGGGCGGCACTGACTCGCCCGCACGGTTTTAGATCGCATCACAAGAACGCGTCTCGGTGAGGAAAGTGCCCCTCGTACTTAGGAGTTCTAGGGAAAGTCAAACCACACATCGTCACTGCCCCGTAATCGAGAGATCTTCTCAAAGTCAAAGTTGTCACAACACTGACCCGTAACTAGGGGTCCCACTCCAGTAATCACGAGGGAAAGCCACAGGCTAGCCTAGTAGAAAGGACTGAGCCTGGAATGCCAACGGATGACCCACTGCCCAGCCCTACTGGAGGGTAATTCATAATACAACATCGGGCGACCCACTGCCCAGCCCCGCTGGAGGGTAGACCTGGAATAAGTCGACAGGCGACCCACTGCCCAGCCTTGCTGGAGGGTAGACCTGGAACTAGCTGACGGGCGACCCACTGCCCAGCCCTGCTGGAGGGTAGACCCTAAGAGGTCGTCGGGTGACCCACTGCCCAGTCTCTACTGGAGGGTAGACCCTAAGAGGTCGTCGGGTAACCCACTGCCCGGTCTCTGCTGGAGGGTAGACCCTAAGAGGTCGTCGGGTGACCCACTGCCCAGTCTCTGCTGGAGGGTAGGCCCTAAGAGGTCGTCGGGTGACCCAGTGCCCAGTCTCTGCTGGAGGGTAGGCCCTAAAAGGTCGTCGGGTGACCCACTGCTCAGTCTCTACTGGAGGGTAGACCCTAGAAGCCGGTGAGTAACCCACTGCCCAGCCCCGCTGGAGGGTAAAACTCAGAACTGCTCTGGCCGTATCCACTGGAGGGTACAACACTGGCCAACCGAACACGGAGTGGGTATCGCGCAACCACCCAACTCCAGAACAACTCACCCAAAAAGAGGTTCAGCGCCTGCTCCATCACTGGGTGTCGCTAACACCGCCACCGGCCGATCCATCGAGAACGAAACCAGGGGGAGACCACTCAACCCTGCCGTTCAAACAAACAAGCACAGAGCCAGGGGAAATAAACTCGACCCTGCTGGTCAAACAAACGAGCACAGAGGGGCCCTCTACGCAGCGAGAGGTCCAAGTACGAGAAACAGAACATAGCACGCACTTGGGGCCCACACGACGTGTGGCCCCAAGTCAAACCCCAACCAAGCGCACAAACAGTCTCAGGTACAAACCACACGTACCTCCAAGTGCTCCCGTATACTCCCAGAGTATACCTCGTTCCAGCCCAAAGGCTATCGTGCACATGGCACCCAGCGTCAACGCGAAGGCGTGACGTAACAATTCCACCTCAAAGGCCCAGGCACGGCCAACCACATCTTGTGAATCATTTACATCACTCTCCCAAGAGTGCGCGATCACACGCCAAGGGTCTGCTACAAACAAAGTAGGGCGAACCACCACCAGAGCACCTTTCATGCTTCCACTTTTAACAAGATCGCGCAAGAGGCTCCGCACAACCAAACGGATCGCACCGTTGTAATCCTCGCGGAAAAACATGCGAGATCAACTACTTACTCGCCTCAAACAGATATCCGACGAAAAAGTCGCCAACACCGCCTCACGCCCGAACGGCGTCCCGTGATCCCGAGCCTCGGCCTCAAAAACAGTCGGGTGCATCGCACCATTGTGATCCCCTCAAGAAAACACGTCAAAAGCACTACTCACTTGAGTGCAACGGATATCCGGAGAAAAAGATACGTTCCATCGCACCACACACGAGTGGTGCTTCGTGGGACCCGCCTCCCAGTCCCGAAACTCAATGAACGGATCACACCGTTGCGATCCTCTCGAAAAAGTACATGAAATGGACTATTCACTTGTCCAAGACGGACACCTGGTGATAAAGCTGGAAATCACCGTCAAGTCCCGAAACAACCCTCGCGGGGCCCGCACCATCGTGCCGAATTAGAGTGGGTGGATTGCACCAATGCAATACCCATGTAAAAACACCCAAAATTGACTGCTTACTCGCCCCGAACAGACGTCCGATGAAAAAGTTACAAAACACTGCACGCAGCTCAAAAGACGGGTCGTGGGGCCCACGCCTCAACTCCGGCTTCAGTGCCCGAAACCATACTGGAAAACTCTGCCCTGATGCCAGGGTCGCAACGCCACTGACGACGCTCAAAACGGACGTCGGACACGTCCGTGCCGTCCAAAACAAAATCCCCCGGAAAATGCCGAAATGCTTAACACACGTGACGCGCCTTCGAGTCCCCCGTTTCGGGAGTTAAAAAACCCCGAAACCATCTCAAAATATTCGTCGTAATTTAAGGAGCGCGTCGCCGCAGACGGCACCCAAATCCGACACCCGGTCTATGACTTATAAACAATAAATCATCTCCCCTCATAATAATAATAATAATTTTATTATTATTATTATTTTAAACTTAAATTATATTTTTATTTGTTTTTTTTTTATAAACTTGGCCGGCCAGGAGGGTCGGCCTTCTTCCACACGGCGCCAGCAGGACCCGCGCTTCGCGGGTCCTTGCTCCTCCAACCAGCGACCAGGTCGCCTCCCGCATGCCAGCACCGCCGTCCCCCGATGGCTCGTCGTGCCCGCACCTGCTCGCTGGGCCGACGCCGCCTCAGCCTGGAGTTCCCCCTGTCGCGCCGACAGCCGAAGCCCCCCCCCCTGCCAGCCGCGACGCACAACAGCTCGCCCGGCCAGCGTCGCCTGCCGTCTGCCGCTGAACACCTGCGCCGCCCACTGCCCGCCGGAAGCCGCCGCCGCTAACCCGGCCTCCGCTGCTCCGCTCGACCGCGCGCCTCGGGCCGCCTCGCCGAAGACCGCCGGAAACACCCAACACACCCCAAATCCGGCCGAGAAGATCCAAAAACCCGCAAACTTTGACGAGGTGTTGCGGTCTCCTCCGAATTCTGTTTCCAATTCCGAAAAGGGCGATAGAATGATCATAAATTATACTACGCACCCATGGGCTTTTATTGCAATTTCGACGGCAAATCGATAAAACAAATTTAGGATGAACATGGTGCGGGAAACTAAAAACGAAACGCGCGATCCTACCTCTTGGGCTTCGCCCGAAGCTTCGCCGCACGATCCGCCGCCGCCGCAACACCTTGGAGAGGAGAGGAGGAGAGGAGGAGGAGCTCCTTGGGTTGCTGCCTTCCGCCAGAGGATGAAGGGGGAGGAGGAGGGAGAGGGTGTTTGGGCTTTAAGTAGAAAAATTAATTAAATTTTAATTAATTAAAAAAAACCCCAAATTCACCCGTATCCGAAACGCTCGACGGGGTCGAGGTTAAGTCTCCCCTAGGGTAAACACCACCTCCCGAGCACAACGATGGTCTCATAATTTTATTCCGAGCTTCCGTTTGAAAGTTATAAAGCTGGACGCCCAAAGCTGCCAAATTACGAAAACGCCCCTGGGGCCATTTTTCACAGACGGGTCGCACCCGCAAAACTTACACCCCTCCTAGGGTAAACGACACGCTCCGAACTCAACGGTGCCCTCAGTTTTCCAATCTGATCCACCGTTTAAAAGATACTCGAGTTCAACCATTAAATGAATAAATTAATTAATTAATTTATCCGTTTAATGTTCCGAAAGCGAGCGAGGGGTCCAAACATCCCGCGCCGACAAGTTTTATGTCGTTCCTAGGGTAAAAACCTCATTCCAGACCCATCCGTACACTCAGATCTCTGATCCGGATCACCGTTAAGGATTTATCCCATTTATTTAGCGTTTCCAGTGTGAACGCACCGAAAATTTAATTCCGACCACTCCGGGGCTCGGAATTGCACGCCGTCTGAAGGCGCTGCTCTGGAATATCATCAAGAATATTCCAAAGCTTTCCGCAGCAAAAACTGGGTTCTTACAATTGTCCTTGAGTTTCCCAAGATGATAGATAGTCAAACTATCCTCATAAGGAAGTTGACATGAGGAGGAATATAAGTGAAAGGACATTTCCAGTTATGAAATGTCAATTATGTGGCTATCTGGGTCATACCATGTCATACTGTGAAGAGGAAAGGATCTATTTGAATGGGTAAGAGATGAGAAGTCAAAAAAGAAGAACTAATTCATATCCTAATTATTATATAAGAAACAGATTCTATGTATATTGTTTCCATTGTTCTAACTTTGGCCATAAAGCTATTGACTGCAGACAAAGAAATGGCAAGAACATTTCGTACAGAACCCAAAGACAAGTCAATACTCACCAACCAGAGGGTGTTGTTCTTACAAATAGGTTTTCTCCGCTAGAAGAAGAATATGAGTATAAAGAACCTACTCACATGGAAGAGAGATTTGAAAGGTCATCTTTATCCTTCACTCAATCTAATATTTCATGGAAGGAAAAGAAGAAAATTGAAAAAATTCAACCTTGCAGAAGTAGCTCTCAAAGCTACCAAGAACAGCAGCACTTGGATTCTTGATAGTGGATTCTCATCCCATATGATAGGAAATACAAATATATTAAAAAATATCAAGAAAAAGGTTTATGGAACAGTGAGATTCGGTAATGATGGTGCTTTGAATATCAAAGGCAGTGGAAGTACTGAACTAACTAATGATGAGCTGAAAAAGACCTATGTTCTTTATGTGGATGGGTTGCATCACAATCTCCTGAGTGTGATCCAACTCTGTGACTCAGGGATTGTGGTGACATTCAATCAAAAGGGGTGCACTATAAAAGAATATGGAATTCTCTCATGAAGGGATGGAGAACAAATGGAAACTTGTAACAGGTTGATAGTAAAGAGAAGATTTGTTACACAACAGTTGAAGAAGAGAACAACTTGTGGCACCGGAGGTTGGGTCACATCAATTAAAAAGAAATGGAAAAGATATCTAAACTGAATATTATCATGGATATCCCAAATATGAAGCAATAATGGAAGAAGACTTGTGATTCTTGCATGCAAGGAAAGTCGGGGTGTAGTTCATATCATCCAAAGAAGAAAAGAGCATCAAATCTTCTTGATCTCATTCATACAAATGTATATGGTCCGATAAATGTTTTCGAAACATATAGAGAAAGGTACTTTATCCTTTTCATTGATTATTATAGCATAATGGATTGTGTTATCGTTATACACAGGAAATGGAAAGTGCTTGATTGCATGGAAACTTATCGCCGAATAGCCGAGAAAGATATTGGACGAACAATCAAAGTTCTGTAGTCTGAAAATGGAGTGGAATACACATCCATTGAATTTAAAAATTACCTAGAGAAACATGGAATACAACATGAGGTGGCTGTTGTGAAGACTCCGCAGCAAAATAGAGTTGTTGAGCACCAGAATCGACAGGTGAATAGTATGGCCACAACTATGCTGATTGAGAGTCATATCTCTCACCATTACTGGAAAGAGGATGTTCAAGCTTCAGTTTATATTCAAAACATAACAGGGCTTTATATGGGGGAAACCAAGACACCCTATGAGTTATGTCATGGAAGTAAATATTTGAAGTATTTTCGTGTTTTTTGAAGTAAATGATTTATCCGAAACAAAGAAGGAAATCAAGGCAAGTATGGTGATGTTGTAGATGAAGGAATATTCCTAGGATATTTAATGAATATAAAAGCCTAAAAATGTTTTAATAAATGTATTGGAAAATTGTGAAAGGATTTAATGTGAAGATCATTGAAGATAAAACCATTAATGCCTCGAGAAATTCAACTGATGGTGTGACATAAGATGAAAAGGAATGTGGGCATGGAACATATCCAAATACAGAGGTAGAGGAAGGCATGGAAAACACTCATGAATCAAATCATGATGTTGACACATAATAAGAATTAGAAGAGGAAACCATGACTGGAGAAAATTCATCTGAACCTCACAGGAGAAATCGATGTACAGAAATTGATCAATCCAACATCATGGGGGATTGGACATCTCCCACGAAGATAAGGAGAATAAGGAATAATGAACAATCTTTATTCCTATTAGTTTTGGAACCATCCTTATTTGAAGAAGCTGCAAAGGATGAATCATGGGTTAAATCCATGAATGAAGAGTTGGATCAGATCATTAAGAACCAAACATGGGATCTAGTTAAGAGACCCAAAAACCACAATGTGATTGGTACAAAGTAGATTTTCACAAATAAATTTAACAATCATGGAAATGTGTTCAGAAATAAGGCATGGCTAGTGTGTAAAGGATATTCATAGATTGAAGGTGTTTATGTTGAAGAAACATTTGCTCTGGTGGCTACACTGGAGTCAATCAGACTGTTTCTTGTCATAGAAATTAGAAGAGGATACAAAGTATATCAAATGGATGTCAAAACAGCTTTCTTAAATAGTGTTCTTGAAGAATAATTCTACATAGAAAAACCAGTGGGTTTTCTAATTGGTAATGATGAAATGAAGGTCTGTAGATTAAAGATGGTACTTTATGGATTGCAGTAGGCACCACAAGCATGGTATTCTCGACTGGATTCTTATCTAAAGAAGCTTGAATTTAAAATATGAGGAGTGGATCACAATATCTATGTAAAGAAATCTCAAAAAGATTAATTCATGGTACTAGTGTACGTAAATGATATTATATTTGGTGGAAGTAGTTAGGGATTAGTTGATGAATTTTCCAATCACATGAAAATCATAATTTGAGATGTCTATGATTGGTGAACTCACATACTTCTTAGGGCTGCAAGTGATTCATAGGAAGTACTACACTTTTTTTTCTCAGGAAAAGTATGTAAGAGAGTTGCTGAAGAAATTCAATATGCATGAATCCAAACCAATGTCGACCCAAATTGTGATTGGAACTAAACTTAGAAATCATGAGGATGAGACTTCTATAGATCCCACCATGTTCAGGAGAATAATCAGAAGCCTATTGTACTTAACTATAACACAACTAGATATTGTCTTTGTAAAATGCTTACCATCCCACTTTTAAAGTAATCCAAAGGAAGAACATATGGAATCAGTTAAATGAATCATAAGGTACATTCAAGGTACTCATAAGTATGGATTATACTTTGCTGCAGGAAAAGATAATGAACTATCAGCATTTTCTAATGTTGAATGGGCTGAAGATGTGGTGGATAAAAAATCCACAAATGTTGGAGCATTCTTCATTGGTAATAAATGTGTGGGCTGGTTGAGTAAGAAATAGAAAAGCACTTCTCTCAGTACTACTGAAGCTGGGTATATCTACACTACAAAGGCTTACACTCAACTACTTTGGATGAAGCAAAAAATGACTAATATTAGTGATGAGGTGAAACAGCTAATGGTGATTCACTGTGATAACAAGAGTGAAATTGATCTTACAAAGAATCATATGCAGCATTCTTGTATGAAACACATAGAAATCAGATATCACTTCATCAAGGAAAAGGTGGAACAAGGCATGATTAAAATCAATCATGTGGGAACTAATGATCAAGTGGTTAACATACTGATCAAGACATTGTTCACACATGTGTTTGAGGAACATCGGTTGAACCTTGGTGTTCAACCACCTCCCAGTGCATGAGGTTCTGGTTTCTCCCCTCTCCCCAGTTGTGCTAAATTTTTTAATATGTTTTCTGATGTATTGCAGGTTTATGGGGGAGATACGATCCAGGGGGAGTGTGCTTAAATTTTTACAAGTCAAAATTTGATTATTTGGGTTTATTTCCAATGGGGGAAAATAGAGAAATTCGATGATAATTCAATGTTTTTTTGGTCGGTTGTAGGAATATGGAGAATAGAGAAATTCAAAAATGTTACAATGGAGGAGAATGATGAGTTACAAAAAGGAGAAAATGAGAATTGAGAAAAAAATTGGTGTTATGAGGAAACAGTCAGAGTTGAGCTTGGACATCTTTAAACATTCCAAGACACGAGAACCCAATTAATGCTCCTATTGTTTTCTACACCAATCTTTTCTCGTGTAGACTTAGAGTGTTAGATGATTTTTTTCTCATGTATCAGGTTTTGATTGTGTCTGGTGCTTCATTGAATTTATCTACAGATTGTCAACAAACCCAAAGGGGGAGATTGTTGGAACCAGGGCTATTATTTGCTGAAAAAGGAGTATGGTTTGTGTTTGTTGTCAATCCACTTTGGGTTGATCAAGGGGATTGAAAGTCAAGTGATCTTATAGTACAGGATGAAGCAGGTACTTAAGTTGGCGTAGTTTCCCAGTGTTTGCCAAATTTTTGGCCCTCAAAAATCAGGAGTTTGTTTTGGAAAAGGCCACAAAGGTAGTAAGCGGAATGTGGTTTCTAGTAACAGTTCGTGGATCATGAAATATTGTACATGGAATGGCGAACCGCGAACCATGGAGCAGGAATAGTTTTCAGAGCGTAAAATGGTACGCAGACCACGTAGGAGGAAGGGTCCGCAGAGCAAAGGAGGTTTATGGGAAGGCCTGCAGTTCGTAGAAGGTAAATGGTTCATGGGATGGCATGTCATTCATGAAAATGAGGTGAATTTTTTAGAATCCACAAAGGGTGTCGTTTGTGGAAACAAGACGATGATTTGTGTCGTCGCGTAGGGAGAATGGATGTATGCGGACCGCGTAGAGAATATGGTTTGAGGGAGATGCATAGTACGTGGTAAAGGTGGATCAGTATCGAAGATTTGGTAAATATAAGTTTAGCGGATTATGGGGGTTTATTTACCTATATAAGGAGAACTAATCCCTTTATTAGGGAGAAAGACTGAGATTAAAAAACCAGGATGATTTTTGTGAAGTCTGGAGTAGTTCGCAGGAATACAACCCCGCGAAGGTGTTTCAAATTATAAATTCAGAGGATTTTGATGAAGTGTCATGTTTTTTGTGGGAAGAAAATTCTATGTGGGAGAGGCGGTGCCAGAGAAAGAACTCGATCCATGGTGCACTTGTAGTATGTGTAGAAGAATAGTCCACAGAAGGAAGGTTGTTTGCGGAGGAGAAATGGTACGCAGAATCAGAGACAGTTCATAGAGCAGGGATGGTTATCGGAGGAGAAGTGGTCTGCAAAGCACAAGCAGTATGCGGTCGAGCCTAGTACGAGTAGGAAGGAGTGCATTACGCAGAGGAATAGGCCAATTTGCGGAGGAACAGTTCGCGAACTAAAAGTGCGAGGAAGAGTGAATTACACATACAGGTGATAACGAGACTTCAACAGAACATCTATATACAATTAAAAATGCATGATTTAATTCCAAACCATTGAAGCGACCTTCAAGTCGATAAATTGAGTTCAGATTCTTCCCAATGTAGTGAGAAATAGGGATTCAACGGAAGTGATCTGAGGGATGTAGTGTGCTATCCCTAAAACCTTATAAAGGGAGTGCGTCTGGCACAGAGTGACTATGATAAAGTTTTTTACTCGACAACTAGTGAAGATTAGTGGATTTTTGTATGACTAAAAACCTGTCGGCAAATTCACCTTGGACATAGCCCTTAGTGGTGAACCAAATAAAATTGTTGTGTCTTCGCTTTGTATGTGATTGTTTGTTTTCTACACTTTCTCATCAGACAAGTTTAATAGGTTCCTACCAACATGGAAACAAGATCCATCACTTTAAAATAAAAAATTTACACTCTGATTCACTCCTCCCCTCTCAGGGTGTTCTGGGGTCCTTCATATTCTAAAGGGAATAACATTATTATAAAAAAAATATGTTGTGGTTTTTGTTTTAAAATGTAATATAGGAATCATATATATATCTAGTTTACCAAGACTACTTACCTATTCAATCCTTTGGGATGTTATTCCTTATATCTTATGACAATGTAATAAAGTAGATACTGACTCTAGGTTACTAGGGTTGGGGTAGCTACAACCATTTTTTAAACCCTCTATAAATACCAAATTGTCGAATCAATTCATGGAACACATCAAACATGGGATATACATGAACCATAAATCATTTTTTTGGAAATTAAGAAAACACACACCAAAGATGACTCATAATTTAAATTTAATCCATGAAAAACACCCTTAAATAGAGACACCTACCTTAGGTTCACTTCCAACCTTGTCGCCTCTGACAACAACCACCCAAAATAGGAAGATCAAGGCCTCACACAAATAATATATTAAAAAAAACAAATATCCCATTATACATACTATATTTGGCCAACACCCCTTCTAGGGTTACACACCTCCATGAAAATTGAAGAATAAGGCTTGAGAAGGGGGAAAGAAGAAGAAACCAAGAATATTTGGACTTACCTTAATCCAAATCACCATGAATCCAAGAGGAAACCACCACTAGAGGAGAGGGAAAGATTCAAGGCCAATGAGAAAGAGCTACACATTATGGGGGTAGGAAAATGAGGGCCAAAAAACTTAAAAGTCAACAGGGTGAAAATGGTAAAACATTAATTTTTAAGTGACTTAGATAGACCACACAGTTTGGATGTGTGGTTAAGAAAACTAAGCACCAACCATGCAGGGAAATTGTACCCCAAAAATAGAGCCACACGGTTACCCCTAGGCGTCACATGATTTGAAAAACCATGCTCAAACCGTTCAAAGCCCCACTGTCACCAACTGTAGCACCATTGCATGGTTATCTGGACGGTTAGAAAAAACATGCGCCAACCATGCATCATGGTCTATCTTTCCAAAAAACTCATTTATGACCCCTAGTACCTAGGAAATCCAAGAAGGAACCAAAATATAATTAAAACTCAAAATTAGACATACTAGTGGAACGAAGGGGGGGTCATAAACTACCATAATGCCACTTTCTTCCCCCAGAAATTCCTCAAGCATCCTTAAAAGGAAACAGGTGAGTCTATTGCTCCCTCACCAAAGCTTCTCTCACCCATGTCTCATGGCTATCTCCACCTCATTTCCAAAGCACACAGACCAACGAGGTTGACGTACCATGGAGGACCTTTATCTGATGATCCATGATATGAACTGGATGCTCCACCATATAGGTATCAGGTTCATTCTCTAAATCTTCCCACTCTAACACATGAGAAGGGTCCATATGGTATCTCTTAAAATGGTAAATATGGAAGACATAATGTATAGATTTCATCTATGGTGGAATCTCCAACTAGTAGGATACCTTCCCAAGATGCTCCACAACATGAAACAGCCAGACATAATATGGTGTCAGTTTCCCCTTCTTACTCAAGCGATGATGTCCCAATTGAATGAATTCCCAAAGAAACACCTGATCACCAACCTGAAACTCCAAAAAGTGATGAAGAAGTTTGGTATACAACTTCTAGAAACTCTGATATATCACTGACCATTCCTAAATTATCCAAAATATCTCATTCATCTCCTATATCAGACTCATTCCAACCAAGGAATTCTTTCCCACCTCATCCCAGCACAAAGGGGACTAGCACAACCTCCCATATAATGACTCAAATGGAGTCATCATAATCAAGTACTGATAACTTCTATTATAAGTAAATTCAACCAATAGTAGATGCATTTCCCATGAACCCATGAAATCAATCACACTTGCTCACAACATATCCTCGAGAGTCTAGATGGTCTACTCCGACTGACCATCCATCTATGGGTGATATGCAGTGCTCAGCTTTAGCTGGGTTCACAAAGCCTCCTAGAGTCTCTTCTAGAATCAGGAAGTGAAATGAGAATCCCCATCTAAAACTATCATTGAGGGTACTCCAAGAAGCTGAATGTCCTCTTAAACATATAGTCATCTGAGCTCCTATACCCTCATCGACTCCTAAATGGGAATAAAGTTGGATGATTTAATAAGATGATTTATAGTCACCCATATGGAATCCTTCCCACTAAGATTATGAGGTATCTCAATCCTGAAATCCATAGTGATCTCGTCCCACTTTCATATTGGAATAGGAAGTGGTTGCAATAACCCGGATGGTCTCTAATGCCCATCTTTGATCCTTTTGAAGGTCAAGAATCTAAAAATGAAGTCTATAGTTGCACATCTCATCTCAAGCCACCAATACTAACCACTCAAGGTATAAAATATCTTGGCCACCCCATGGTGCATGAACCAAATGAAATTATGTTTCTCATTAATCACCTTTTTCCTAAATCTCAAATGAATGAATATCCACTTCTTGAAGATTCGATAACCATCGATAGACCGAGACCAATCACCCAAGGTCTCCCTTCCATTTAAAGCACTACTTATCTACTGGAACTCGAGGTCAAATATCTACTCACTCCTAACTTGATTGATGATAGAAGGTGCACCCTACACACTGGCCAAGAATGATTGCTCTCCATCCTCTTATGCCTCCAAACTCAGATCAGCAAACAAACTCATCAGGCTCCACTCATCCACTAAATTCTGAACAGCCTACATTGGAAGCTTCCTAGTCAATGCATCAGAAACCACATTCCCCTTCCTAGGTGTATAAGCAATATCAAAATAAAATGTCTTAAGATACTCTACCTAGCATCTCTATCTAAGGTTCAGGTCCCTCTAGGTAAAAATATACTTCGGGATTTTATGATCTGAATACACTATAAAACTCTCCCTGAAGAGATAGTTTCTCCATGTTTTCAGAGCATGAATCATAGCTACTAATTCTAGTTCATGGGAGGGATAATTTTTTTCATGTGGATATAGCTGCATCGAAACATAGGCCACCACATGGTCATCCTACATCAACACACATCCCAAACTCACACCCAAAGAATCACAATAAACTGCATAATATATCCTATGACCAGGAAGAATCAAGATATTTGTAGATGCCAGATGGATCTATAACTGGTCAAAATCACTCCATCACTCCTCACTCCACTCAAACTTTACCCCTTTTCTGGTCATAGCTTTCAAGAGAGAAGCTATCCTGAAGAAGTCTCAAACAAAATGTCTATAATACCCAGTCAATCCTAGAAAACTTTGGATCTTGAACACATTATTAGGCTGATCCCAAGATATAACTACTCAAACTTTCACTAGATCCACTGAAACTTCTACCTCTTAAATCACATGGCCCAAAACCCTCACTTTCTAGATCCAAAAATGGCACTTGGATAGATTTTCATATAGACGATAATATCTCAAAACATCCAAAACAACCTCTAGATGGTCAATATGCTCTTCCTCCATCTTGGAATACACTAAGAATTCATCCACAAACACGACCATGAAGGAGTCCAAAGAGTGGTGGAATATCTGGTTCATCAATTCCATAAAGATTACTAGATAATCGGTAAGCCCAAATGACATTACTAACTTACTAACTTTGAAAGGTGTTTTTGGAATGTCCTCTTCCTAAACCCTAAACCGTCAGTACTTGGATCTCAAGTCGATATTTGAAAACCAACAGGCTCCTATGAGATGATTAAAGAGATCATCAATTCTAGGAAACAAGTATTTATTCTTCAGGGTCACCTGGTTAAGCTTACAGTATTCTATGAAATGTAAAAGATCTCCATCAGCCTTATTTGAAAATAGCACCGGCGAAGCCCATGGTGATACACTGGGATTGATAAAACCCTTAACCTCCATATCCTCTAGCTATACCTTCAACTCTTTCAACTCAGTCGGAGCCATCCAATAAGACCATTAGGAAATCAGTCTTGTCTCGAGGAGAAGATCAGTGGTAAACTCAACCTCTCAATGAAGAGGAAATCCCATAAAAATCTTATAGAAACACATCTGGATACCTATCCACAACCATTATAAGTTCTCCCACTGAACCCTACTAAAAAGCATTGAGAAACAGCATGGATAACTGCCACAAGAGTAGCCCTAACTTTGAAGCAATTGGTCCTTCCATCCCTCTGATCATAGATCCCACTCACCCTGAAATAAGCAATTTCTCCTGTTTGGACTAAGGAACTGTAACTTATAGAGATATTAGTCAACTAGTACCTTCAATATAATAAACCAATCTATACTGATGATAAGGTCAAAAAAATCAAGTCTAAAATAAAAAGTTCTCAGATGAATTCCACACAAGCTACCAAAAAACGACACTCAGGGAACTTGAAACACTCCTTCTTACCACCCAATGGGGTTAGAAAATCCATAACATATGGCATTAACTTATCTCACATACCCAAAGAATCAATCATTTTCATCTAAATTAATGAATGGGATGTTCTAATGTCAAATAAAACTGGTGTTATGGAAGAAGCAATGAATATCGTACCAATCATAGTGGCAGGCCCAAGATCTGAGTCCTCTGGAATAACCTCCATTGCATGGAGACACCATATCTCAGACCCTCCCTTTGTCTTTTTCCCCTAATGGTAATCCCTCTTATCATGAGGGTGAGATCCTCTACCCATGGAATCCTATATATATACCTAAGAGACCTTCAAAAAAATTAGATCCCACACTACCCCTCTATGAAGCCAATTAACATAATCACTGAAGATGTTCTGAATACCCACACTGATGGCACGTCCTCAAAGTCTCTGAGAAATGAGTCTTGGTGTGTCTATCCTTCCCACATTGATAAAAAAACTATAGGATTGCATCATGAAGAAACCACATGAGGTAAACCCGATGAATGTTGGGCACTCTTTTTACTACCTTGATGAGACTCATCCTACTTTTGTTTCTTCCCTAGTAAAGAACTATGGATTCATCCCACTAAAAGAACAATACTAAAACCAGTCTTTTCAGTCAAATCATAACTTCTTTATCAACCACCTATGAATAAGTCGGTAAACAGAGAATAATGAGCATAGATATGATCTATAACCTCAATCCCATCTCAAAATGTTGAGTGTTGAGGTAATCATTTGCAAGGAGAACCATAGAGACGTGAACCAACTTGTTAAAACAAGAATCATACTCCAACATTGAATGATCCACTTGGTCTAACTTTAAGAACTCATAGGTCGTTTCTTCCCTCATGGTCTCTAGGTAGAACATTTGATTGAAATCCACCTTGAAATTGATCCGTGTGAGATACAGATGCCTCCTTGAGAGCACCATCGAATACCACCACTTCCTACCCAGTCTTTCCTATACATACATATCAAAAACCTCAAATATCTTCTCGATATAATCCAAAAACTCCTCGGGCTCATTGGGTCCCTTATCACCATGGAACACTTGTGGATTTTTCCTCATAAACTCTTGAGCATGGTCCATTGTTGGTGCCTACTCTCAACCACCCACCTGACCCAAGGATTGGATCATACAAATCATTAACTCTAGAAAAGTAAGATCAAGAGGAGGGTTCACTTTCATGGTATTTTTTATATCACCCTTTATAAACCTGGATGAGGTTCTTTTAAGAGGCATCACCTACAAGACATAATAACACAAGCGTCATCAAGAATAATTCAGCCTCAAACTATATAAAAAAACCCCAAAATAACCTCTATTGTGGGTCTTAACAAGTATCATAAGCATCAAAAACAACTCTAAATGAAAAAGGAGAAAAACACCAAAAATCTCAAGTATTTCCCACTATGCATAGTTTGGCCGCACGATTAGGAAAATCATGTGTCAATCATGTGTGTGTAATTGAATTTGGTAGGTAAGGCTACATGGGCTATGCATGTTTACTACTAACCATATGCACCAACCTTGCACCTCCTCCAGAGCTCCCCGTTTCACCCAAGAAACTAAAAACAACCCCCAATCTCACACTAGGACTCAACATCAACTGGTAAATACCTCAAAATATCATCAAAACAGCCCATAATTAGGCTCAAAACATAACCACAATCCCAAAACACCCATGGAGACTCGAGGTTCGGCATGAACAAGAGATTTCCAATCACTCCCCCATTCCAACCTTCCAAGTCTCGATGTTCCTAGCTCCAATGTACCACTGACTCCCAAATAAAAACAATCCTTGATACAATTTTGTAATGAACCAGACCGGGTCGACCCAACCTATCATCTGATCCAGCTCGCCACATGGCCTAAAGCGTGCTCCCAATCACCACAAGCTGGAAACAAGTGTCGAGTATAACCAAAAATATCTTGGGGATAGTTTCTTCCATGGTAAACCGGCATGACCCATCCATGAAATAGGACTGCCACACCAAAATTATCAAGGTCATTGGAATAAAAAACATCCAAAGTATGAAATAAAGGCTAAGAAAATATTATAATAAACATTAAGCATCATCTAAAAAAACATTCCATAATAGGACATATATATGGTATCTCAAGTCAAATGCATAAAACTCAAAAGAATGGGTACATGGCCAAGAAAGGTCAATACATACATCCAAACAGATACAAAATCCCAAAATGACTCCTCATGAGCCAACCTGGTGAGACCACATCACCTCCACCAAACATGGATGATGGTAATCAAGAAGATCCACCCAGGTATATGGTTCCCTTTCCCTTACCTGTGTCTTGAAAAACAAAGTCTACATATTCTCAAATTCATATATAGAGTGTGAGGTATAAAGCCCAGTATGATACCACTATAAATATATTTAAGGATTTTACCCATGTAAACCAATAAACTAGTTTTAAAACACTTTTCAAAACTAAACCACTTTTAAAACATACCACTTTCATTGAAATACTTTTGGTTTTTCATTTCAAATAAAACATGTTTTCCAAATCATTACTCAACATGGATAAAATAAAGAAACAAATCCTAGGGAACAACAAGCTCAATATATCCAAAAATCCATAATAAGGGTGGGCATAGACATCATCATCATATAACCATATAAATGGAAAAGGTTCATAACATAATACATCACATCAAAAAGGGAACTAATAGAAAACATAAAGTGTTTAAAACAATATGGGATGAGTAAGTTCACCTAGGGATCTAACCTCAAGGGTCTAACATGAGTGATTCTAAAGACGTATTATAGTTGGCTCAGTAAAAGTGGAAGCTCTCACGATCTTTCCCAATCCCAACTCCAAGATCTCTCAGAGTCACTCAGCAACCAAAATGAAAGATATCACGATCTTCCAACCCAAAAACTCTCATGGGCCCTTGGAAACCAAAATATAAGCTCTCATGTTCTTCCTCCCCAAAGGATCTCGTGGTCCCTTGAACAACCCCTTGTTCACACCTCGGTTAACTCATCTTCTAGTCAATGCCAACATAATCACTACAAGTGTCGAACCATGAAAATCCATTTCACAATCCAATTTCATAAACAAACATGCCCATTTTATCAAAACACATTTACCAAGGTAAACCCATTTCTAATACCATTTTATAAATCCTTTTAAAATTATAAAACCACTTTGATCCATTTTATCAAACACTCGGGGTGCACACATGCCACCCCCATTTAGAAAACCCACTTTAAACACCCAATTGCTAAACCAAGTCATGGAACACATCAAAAATGGGATATAAATCAACCATAAATCATTTATTTTTAAATTAAATAAACACAAACCAAAGTAAATTCATAATTTAAAGGTAATCTATGAAAAATTCCCTTAAATATAGTCACATACCTCAAGATTGCTTCCAACCTCATCACCTCCAACAACAACCACTTGATAATAGGAAGATCAAGTCATCACACACCTAATCCAAAATAAAAATAACCAAATCCATAATTACACATCCTATATTTGGCCAAAACCCCTTCTATGTTTATGCACCTCCATGAAAATATAAGAACGAGGCTTAAGATGGGAGAAATTATAACAAAATAAAGAAGATTTGGACTGTACTTAATCCAAATCACCAAGAATAAAAGAGGAAACCCCACTAAAGTAGAGACAAATATTCAAATCCAAGGTAGAGGAGATGAACACAATGGGGTCAGGAAAATGAGGGCTAAAACCCTTAAAAGTTTCCAGGGGAAAAATAATAAAATGTCGATTTCTAAGTGACCTGGACAGGCCACACGGTTTGGAAAACTCTGTGTTATCCATGTGGGGATATTGTCTCCCCAAAAATAGATCGACATGGTTTCTCCTGTGTGGTGAATTATTTGAATAACCATGCTCAAATCATGCAAAACCCCACTATCACTGACTACAGCACCCTCAAACAGTTAGTCGCACAGTTAGACAAGTTGTGCGCCAACCGTGCACCTTGGTCTTTCTTCCCAAAAACCCCATTTTTGATCCTGACACCCTATAACTCCATGAACAAACCTAAAGTTAAATAAAACTAAAAATTAGACAAACTAGTAACCTAGAGGGTGTCACAAAAATGGCCAGAACAAAACACTAATTCGTATTTTATGAGAGGAATGTGACATGGAATACGTTTTTGAATTCTTCATTTCTCAAATGTGATTTCAAGAATCTAAAAACATGGTTGAGTTTGATATAATTAATGGTTTTCATAGGGATCGAACAATACTTGTTAAACTAAAATAAGAAATATATAAACCCAATCATATATCTCCATGAAAGATAAGTGAAACCATATGTAAACTAGAAATGAAGATGTAAATGTGTACCTTGCACTGTTTTTTCCACTACATCACCTTAAAACATCTTTGAATGGGCTTAGTGAAGATCACAAGTGGCAGTCAAAATCTAAACAACTTTGGAGGTATCCATGGATTGAAACCAAATCACTTTTTTCATTAGTGAGATCATCATTCATCAATAGTAATCTAGTACATCATTGGGTAAAAGATAAGGAATATAAAGAGCTTAGGGATAATGAATTTTTGGCCGAGTTCTTGGTTAGGATTACATTTTATCACACATATCCATCGAATGGGCACTTCCTCCTTTATATAGATCCCTTGAGTATTTCCATGTGCACTCATGCATGTACTCATTCATTATAACACATGAGTAGATGTTATGGCCAACTCATGAAACTCATGCATGAATAATGAACTCCCATACAATACATATTATGCAAAAACTCATTCATGATAACCATCGAGTAAGATTACTCAAATGTTAATACTTAATGCTCGAATTCCCATCAATCATGGTGTGGTAGTGTATCATAACATATGATAACACGTCCATATGATAACACCCAATCATACAATAAGATTAGGTAAGGAGATGGCACAAAACTATACATTGTGATGTAGCCAACCATACCTTATGATTGTCTAGATAGTAGTATGTTTACATGTCTTATGATATAACATATCATGGAATATGATATATCCAATTTTATCACATGTAAAAGGTTTTAGGGAATACCATCTCCTTCATATATATATATGATGTATAAATGGTCTGTATCATATTATATGATATAGATATGTCGCATATTATGAAATATATAAACCAAAGGCATATTATATGAATTCGTTTAGGTATATCATAGGGGTTGATATAAGACATTACTCCACTATTTTAGATAATTGTTATTATATTATGCGGGTTGATCTTATTTTACGATCAACATGGCATGTTGTGATTTACTTGGCATTTGAATATTAAACATTAACATTTGGTTATATTCCACACCAGAATATCATTATTATAGATGTATTATAAGATGAATGCATGAGATGGTCAATAGTGAATTTGTATGAAAAATTCATGAATGGTAAAGACATTCACTTATATGTTTCATAAAATATGATTCAATGCTACATGGCCTTGGGGAGAGTCCCTAGAGACTATAAAATGATGCAAACACTATTGTGTGTGTGTGTGTGTCTGAGGTGTGAGGCACTGGGATCTATGTGAGCATCGATGGATGTGTGTTTATTGAGGTGTGTCGACATCGAGGCATCGAGGAAATGCGGGTTACTTGAGGTGTGTTGGCATCGAGGCATCATTGTGATGCAGTATTTGATTGAGGTGCAAGGCACCATGACTTTTAAGCATCTGTTGACATGCAGGGTCTCATGGGTGTCATGTGAGCCAAGGGCACGTGGCGGGCATTGATGTGATACGGGATCCTGATGGGTGTCGGATATGCAACGGAAGCACCTGATGAGGTGCAGGAGTGACGATGCGTCACGAGATGACTTTTGAGTCTGGGGATTGGTCAATGGACCATTTGTTTGGTTCGAGCTTTGGGTCAGGTTGCAACCAGGGTAGGTCACTCCTAATGTGGGAGCCCCCTTGAGGTAGTTGACTTGTGCCCTTGAGACCGGAATAGTTCAGGTTAATTTTTACTAGGTTGGGTATGTTCGGTACCATCTTCGGGTTTTGTTTTATAGCTCGGGATAAAGTGGAGAGATTGTAACGTCTCGGGTTTTTGAAACGGGTCAAAATCCTCTTCCTTTTTGAATTTTTGGAATTGGTGGTCATGCCAATTTCTTTTTCGATCATCGAAACCTAATTCTGAGTTTTCCGCCAACCCTATATCTTGTTTTTTGATGGGTTTAGAGGCTTGGCAAGTGTCTCGGGTGTTCGGATGGGTTTCGAGTGCGTCAGAGACCTGAAGGCCCTATTTTGGAAGTTGTAGGTCGAGGCGCACGGTTTGGGTAAACCAAACGGGCTCTCCCAGCAAACCGTGCAACCCAATTTTGTATTGTCACACAGTTTGTCAAACCGTGTGGGTTGGGGCGTAGGATCGTGCGTGGAGCACTGCAGTTTTTGCAAAGTGTTTTCCCACGACTTGCGCGTGATTAGGGAAAACCGTGTGCAAGGTGCACGGGTAGTGCCCCTTAGGCAGAACCCTCACATTGTAGCCTGCACGGTTATCGCACAGTTGGCAAACCATGCAAGCTAACCGTGCGACCTCTTTAAAGGGTAAATTTACAAAACTACCCTCCCCTCTATTTCTTCCTTTTCTCCTTCTTTTCTCCCCTCTTAGTCGCATACAACAGCAGAGAGCTCGCCCCTTACCTCCTCTCATAGGGTGTGATCCCCCTCCTTTGTTCGAGGTCTGTTTTGATTATCATCGGGTGCATTGGAACTATATCGGTAAGGCTCTCCTCACCCATGCTTCACTTTTCCTTTCCTCTCGCTTCATAGAGCGCTAAATCTGTTTGAGTCGTTTTGCCTTATTTTCAGGGTATTCGTTGGAAACTCTGATTTCTTCCAAATCAGTCGGAGTTAGAGGATAAGATCGGGCATGCCTACGTCTACGACTCCAATGTAGGTGGTGCGTACCTTTCTTCATGTTTTCGCAGTTATTTTGGGTGTGCGGCTTTTAACGCACCATTGGGTAGATAAGCGAGACCCTAATAAAATTGAACGTTTGATGTTAAATTAATTTTATGACCTTATGGGATGTCGTTGGGCATGCCCAAACCTTATTCGCTCGTGTGAGGTCGGGTTAGAAGTCGTCGACCACCTGGGTAGTTAGGTCAGGGTGTGTTCCTTTATTGAATTGAATTGTTTTATTTAAATTGAAGTGAATTATATATATAAATTGTTTGTGATGTACTGTTGAGATCCATGGGATCATGACGGGCCCGAGGTTTGAAATGGCGATGGCCATTTGAAATTAAGGCGGTGGAACCGTCATGATGGGCTTAACCCGAGTTACTTGGGTGATGTGATCACCGGTTGGGCGTCATGGACGTCGGTTTGAGGTGGCATGAAGTGATCACCGGTTGGGCGTCATGGACGACGGTTTGAGGTGGCATGGCCATCGGACTTGAGCGACGTGGTCGCAGGGGCATAAGGTGTCGAAGTTAATGTGGCTTAGGTACTATTTTGGTGATTGTCGCTCACCCATGATTGGTCAAAGGGTCGTTGGAGTCGTGTGCACACAGGTTGACTCGGTGATGAGGTGGTTTTGACCACTTGTGTGGATAAAGACCCCAGATAGTGTAGCTTAGGTAATTTGGTTTGGGGGTGTTTATCGTAGAAAGTCATGAGAATGATGAGGAGTCATCGAATGATGAGGAGTCATCGAATGATGAGGAGTCATCGAATGACAGCGTTGAGGCTGTCAGTTGGGGGTTGAGGTCTGTCGTGCTTGAGGTCGTTAGGCCAAGATCATCTTGGAGGACGGGCATCGTCGTTCCTTGGGATGTTATACTTTGAGCTAGCGGTGAATTTATTTGACGGATATCGTTGTGCCTTCGGACGTCGGGTTTCGAGCTGACGGGTGCTTTCGAGCAGGGGTTCGTGGGGGCAAGGTTTTATTTGTTTGGGCATGTCTTCGGGATGTTGGTGACTTGATTTGGGACATGAGGTGTCGATTGGCACGAAGTGTCAAGTTACTTTATTGGAGGTGGAACCTAAGGGTTCACCTGGGACTATTTGACATTATGGGATATCTTGGGTCATGGGTCAAGGATCATCTCCTCTTCATTGATTCTGGCATTGGCCGAAGCAGGTGACAGTTTCCTAGTAGCTGTTGAGCACCAGAGAATCTTATTTGTTTCATTTAAATTGCATGAGTTGTTGTCCTTATTATATTACATACATGCTTAAACACGTATGTTGGGTATGCACACGTGTGTAGACTTTATGCTTTTACGTTCAGACAAGGGTTCAAGCTCTAAAGCTAGATCCTAGTCGAGTTGGCATGGATGGATGGCAAGGGACCTTGAGGTTCCTGCAGAGTTTCCTTTTGAGTTTTCCTTTCTATTTCAACATGCTTATGATATATGTATATAATGTGGTCATTCATTGGTGACCTCCTTCTAGATATTGTATTATATGACATGTATTGGATGCATGCTTTGTTTTAGTAGCTGCAAGTGGTATGTCTGCATGTTGTTGCGAAAACGTCGGAAGCAACGAAGCAAAGAACGGATCAAAGAAGAGTAAAAGGGAAAAAAAGAACAAGGACACGAGGATTTACGTGGTTCGGGAATAATCCCTACGTCCACAAAGAGGTAGAAAATCACTATAATTCAGGAGCACAATTTACAAGAGATTCACACACACACATAACCCTAACTCGGAATTGGCTAATGTAGAGAAGACGAAGCACTATTCCACCAATCTCAGAAAGTTCGCGTCGCTACAGTGAAAGTCGTTCACCCAAGTCAAAAGTGTTACGGTGGCTGTTGGGTGGAAGTCCAAGGTGCTGCAGTGAATGGCGGTTGGAAGTCCATGTCGCTACAGTGTATGTCGGTGTCGGTCGGTCGACTCTGCTACAATGGTCAAAGATGCTACAGTTACCCAAAATTTGGGCCAGGGGGCTTCGGTCCCCGGACCCCCGGAGCAGGGGCGTGTTGCCCCCTGCAACCCCTAACGAGCTCACCGCGGAGCTCAACCCGCGAAAGTTGTAGGCTAGTGCGCAGTACGGGCGACAAGCATTCGGCCCAACCGGATCGAGTTACACTAATCCAACACCTGTTTATTTATTTCTACTGTTGTTTGTTATGCTTCCGTTATTGCTAATTATTGATTGTGCTTTCGTCATGGGTGGGTTTGGTTCAAGTCTGATGAATCTTTTCCTCTGTTCCATGTTATATATATACTCTGAGCATTATTATATCATCCTCTAAGGGTATAGCCTCCCCACTTTTTCCTCTTTACACCATTGTTGCTAGTCAACAACCTTTGGCATTTGAAGAGGTAAACCTAAGGCCTTCAGCACCCGACCCGAAAGCATTGTTTTGATGGCAAACTGGGTCCAAGATGCTACATGATCGGAGATTTGTGACGTCGGTCGTTCTCATGCAAAAAAAACATTGACGCTTTTTAGGTAGAGGATTCATTGCTTCTCTTTTATTTATGTGCAATAGGAAATTAACCATGATTTAGCCATTTGGATGGTAATGGAATTAACCTAATAAAGATTGAACCGGATTAATAAAGAAATTGGTTAAACGATCACATGTCGATGTTTTATACCATGATAACAGTTTGCCTCAGGATTTGTTAGATAGTGTGTGATCTATACTATGTTTTGTTTAGCATGATGTTATGCTTGGTGTAGCATGTTGAATTGATATAAAAAGGTAAAGAAGTCAGAATTAATTGATTAATTGTCTTAAGAATTTAAAGAAGAGGCATGTTTGTAATCCAGTGTTTTTTGTAATTTGATGTTAATCAAATTGAAGCGAGTATGCATGTTTAATTGAAGTTGATCTTCCATGTGTTAATGGGATTTAATAAAGAATGTGATGTGTGATAATGATTGTTGAGAATTATGATAAAAAGGCATGTTAAATAAGATTTGTTTTTCCTAAAGTTCGTTGAAACCGGAAGCTTATGTTAGAGAGTGTGTTTAATAGATTGATAGGTTTGTTATAACCAATGTCTTAGGTTGTTCGTAGTTAGAACCTGTGAATAATGAATCAGTTAATTCAAGGTGGAATAAAAATCGGTTGTTTGTTAAAGATAAATCTTTGGGGCCGAGAGTGTCTGTTTACTTATAAAGGTTGACAGCCTTATGTTGGGAGTCGTGAGAGCTCATCTGCATGTGAAGGTTGAATGTCTTGTTTTAGGGTCAAGTTGCCCCGTTGATTATGTTTGTTTGTTTGCTGGCTTTTTTATGTGCTCAAGATGAAGTTTGGGAAGGCGGATGAGGTGTTGGCGGGGAGGCCCGAATGATGTGGCAACAGCTGACGCTTGTGATGACGAGATGCATCGAGATATGCATGAGGGTGTCAGGGATGGCGTCGGAGATGATGGAACGAGTTGAAGATAGGCTTACTCGTTGATGTGATAAAGTTGGATGTTTGCTTGGTTATGAACCAGTCTAATGATCGATGCTCGGATTGCTTGTTTTATCTGCATTCATTTCCCTGCTGTTTGAGACAGCTGAACGTGTTTGGTTGCATGTTTTCTTTTGGTGATAGCTTAAGATGTTTTCCTAAATACCTGGAATTATGGAATGATGTTAATAATTTTTAATAAATACTTATCTCGCAGGGTTGGTGTTGTTGGGATGCAAATGAGACATTACTCTTGAGAAATTGTGAACTCGGTTTGGATTATTCCAGGAGGATTGGACTTGGCTTGATGGTTAATGAAATATGTAATGTGAAATAATGTTGATGATTGATTAATGGCTAATAAATTAATTAACGTAAAGTGAATTGTTCAATAAAAAGAAAGATGTAATGTGAAATAATGTTGATGATTAATTAATAGCTAATAAATTAATTAGCGTAAAGTGAATTGTTCAATAAAAAGAAAGCAATTTAATGTAGCTCTTTAAATAGTTGTGTGTTTATAGCATATATAAACTCTAGCAGTGGCAGTCGGGTGTCCGAGTGAAGATAGCTACAGTCGAGCCTAAGACTGTTATGTCTATAGTGTGGTTGTGAGCAATATTATATCTTATATATTTTGTGATTTCATACACTACCTCACCCATGTCAGTTAGGGCGACCAACGCTCGGTGGACTCCAGGAGGGTGTTTTCCCCAACATCCTGGTGGGAGGATGGATGGCTAACTACCTCATCTGGCTCTACTCTCTTCTATTGGTAGTTTCATGTGCCGATATGCACAAAGGTTAGTTTCCCTATATATGTGTGTGTAGAGGACTAAGACTTGTTGTTATTTCACACATTTATCTCTACATATAGTATCCAAAGGATTATTATAGATATAACGTGTATGGGTTGTGATGTCTCAATGTACTTACTCAGTGTATGGGTTGTGATGGCTTAAGGTATAATACCTGATGTATGATACACAACATACGGGTTGTGGTGGCTCCCGAAACCTACTTGATTGCTATATGGAGATGTGATACGAGACGATGTGATGATGTGATGCACAAGGTGTATGTTGTGTTTAGCCCGGGTGTCTGCGAGTTGGCTTACTTTTGGAGAGAGATGGTTTGGGACGTACAGCGTTGGGGTAGAGTGGCAAATCAATGAGGAAGCGGTAGCAGTGTACCCTATGTTTCATTACTATAATATATGATCTCTTGTATGTGTTAGTTGGTGATGGATATTCATGATGAGGTTGGGAACTTAGTATACTTGTTTAGGTTATGAGTTAATTTCACTGTTGTTCATTATGTTTTAGCATGCTCTCTTTATCTTTTGCACGAGAGGTTCCGGGGAGGATCCGACCGAGTATATTGTTATGTTCACTCTACACGTATATATAAATTGTTTTCATGTCAGCAAGAGCAAGTTGGAGATCAAATTGGATATTACTAACTTGTGGTTTTACAAGAGTTGTTTGGGCTCAATGATCACTATCAAGTTTACCTTTTTGATACTTGTAGTTTCCTTTTCAGTTGTTTTAGTATTGTATGACATTGAATGTATGCACTTCCTCCAATGGTCCGAAGGCCTTCATTTTTTTATTGATTTTTGATAATCCATCTTTCAATGGGTGAGGTGGAACCCTTACAATGCCCGTAGGCGTAAGTATTAAATGGTCTGTAGGGCTTAGAGGAATTCATTGTTCGTAGGCTTCAAACATTACATACAACCCAGACTAACTACATGGAACTGCTCCTCCTCAGCATCTTCATCGTGAAATCAGCTCTCCACCTTCGCATGGTTGTTCGACTTGCATGCACAGGCTTGTCCCGATGGCAGGTGCCATACCCTCTCATTCTTGCAATCCGTGTAGCTTCTGTTGTGGTGAAAGCTCATTGCTCATCCTCCTATAGAATTTGCTCCTTGTAGGTTGTCTGGTTTGCATCTGCACTTAAGGTGGCCCGAAGGCCTTGAGGTGGCCCGAATGCCTTACTGGCCTGAAGGCTTGAGTGGCCTGAAAGCCTTAAAGGACTCGGGGACCAAATCGGTGCCCTGAAGGCCCAAACAGGGACAAATTCTTGACTGCTACAGTGTCAAACAATGTCTGTTACAGTTCTCACTACAGTACCTGCTACAGTACTGCATGTTCTCTTGGAGAGTAATGTCTCTCATTTGTATATTTATTATACCCTCGGTACTAGTCGTCAACTCGGGACCTACTGGAGGCGGGACTCGAGCATTCACTATCTCTCATCTCTCATTATTAGCCCAGAAGGGGTACTCTTTGGGGAGGGGTCATGACATTGGGAGAAATTGAGTTTGAGATTGAAGCTTATATACATGATACCTCCTAAGCATATCTTGGCAAGACTTTGGGATATGTGACCGCACATTGGAAGAAGGAATTCGTTTGGCAGGGACGACAGGTGAAACTACAGGGGTGGAACAATTGTTTAGAATTTCAAGGGCTTTGCAATAATATTTGAAAAAGGGATGTTATTTAGTACAGGGAATACAATGGTTTGCAGAAGGACGATCGGGAGCAGGAAAAACAAAAATTAGCCCAAGCCAAAACGACCACTTGCAAGGGATATTGTGGCAGTATAAGGAGGTGTTTGAGGTACCTAAAGTATTACCTCGGAAACAGATCATTCGATCAAGCTGAAAAAAGGTACAGACCCGGTTAATATTCGACCCTAAAAGTTAGCTTGTCACGTGAATAATGAAGTGGAAAGACAGGTTCATTAACTAATAAAGCAGAGGTTTATCAGGCATGGTATCCATCCGTATTCTAATCCTATAATAATGGTAAGGAATAAAGATGGATGATGAAGGATGTGCGTTGACTTCTGGGCTTTGAACAAATAGACAATACCAGACAAGTATCTTATACCAGTGATTGAAGAATTGATGGATGAGTTGCATGGAGCGGCTTATTTTACCAAGATAGACCCGAAATCTGGTTTTCATCCGGTTCGAATGAAAGATGAGAACGTAGAAAGACAACATTTAAAACTCACGAAGAACATTATGAATATTTGGTAACGTCATTCGGATTAATAAATGCTCCACCCGCCTTCCAAACAACAATGAATGCGGTTTTTTCGTCCACTGTTGAGTAAAGGAGTATTAGTTTTTTCGATGATATATTGATATATACTAGCAAGTGAGGCGAGCACTGAGACATATTACAGTGTGTGATGCAAATAATGAAAGAAAGTGCATTGTTTGCCAATGAAAAGAAATGCTCTTTCAAAAAAGGCTCAATTGAGTATTTGGGACATGTCCTATCAGCTAAGGGAGTGTCCATGGATCCCAAGAAGTTGGTCGCAATTAAGTGGTGACAGGTTCCAATGAATGTCAAGTGATGGTTTTTGGGCCTTACATGATACTACACGAAGTTTATACAACATTGTGGAAAGATAGCTCAAGTGTTGACTAAAAAAGGGGATTGTGAATGGACAGAAGCCCAAAAAGCATTTGACCAGTTGAAAGATCGTATGACTAACTACTCATATTTTAGCAATGTCGGATTTTTCAAATAAGTTTGTGATTGAATGTGATGCTTTCGGGTACAGTTTAGGGGTTGTGCTATTGTAGGAGGGTCGCCCCCTTACCTTAGCACGACGTTATCGGAAACCACCCTAGCAAAGTCAATATAAGAAAAGGAGCTTATGGCATTAGTGTTGTTCATTCATCATTGGAAGCAATATTTGTTAAGTCGGAGGTTTGATGTATATACTAATCATTGGAGCCTTAAACACCCGCTTGGTTAGCAGGTCGTATCAATGGACCACTAGTGTTGGCAATGTCTCAGCCTACTTGGGAAGAATTCCATATTGTGAGACAAAAAATACAGCAGGATGTTCGTTTAAAAGCAATTGCAAATGCATTACAGCAAGGTAAACCTAGAAAACCAGGGTACACCTATCGTGATGGTTTACTCTTCAATCGGAATAAATTGGTTTTACCGCGACACTGTTTTAATTCTTCAATTATTGCATTACTACAACTTCTCACCATCCAGGGGTCACTTGGGATATCTGAAAACCCATAAGCGAATAGCGAATGGGGTGGTACAGTCAGGAATGACTCAACAGGTGCTGCAATATACACGAGTGTGTCGTTTGCCAGAAGAACAAGTACAAAAGTCTGAGGCCTGGGTTACTTCAAACCTCTACCAATTCCACATTAGTGTAGGAAGAAATAACAATAGATTTTGCATCCGGCTTACCCAAATCTTAGGGGAAGCCCTGCTAGAGAGAGAGGTCCGAAACCAGTAATTCGTTCCTCGACTTACACAGTAAGAATTTCTTGAGAATTGAGATAGATTCTTCAAAATTTCATTCACACTCTATCACCTAAAGTTGAACTCATTATTTGTGTTTGATAAACACCACTAGCACCAACCACATGGGTGGTGTTTTCTCAAGTAATCTATCAACTATAGCAATCACACATCAAACTCAAGAGTTCTCTTCAGACACAGCCTGTTAGCCTCCAAATCAAAGATGAACATGATATAACAGTTTTGGCATAAGAAGTTCAAAGATTTCATGTGTCTGAAATGTGCAGTTTCATTCCAATTAATGAAACAGACTCCCATAGGAGTTCCAACATTTCTTACATTCATATGTAGTCATTGCACCAAATGTTAATCGCTTGTAATGTTTTGTCATTAATTCACCCAACTTCATGTTACATTGATCCTTCAGATGTTCATTTAACACGATGGTAACTCCCACCCACTTTTATCACATGACGTGTGTGTGATGGCTCAAGTGGGGAGATCGAATCCTCATCAAAGCAGTATCTTGTAATGTTTGCCCATTAATCATACAATATAATATATAGAGAGAGGGGGAGGGAGCTAAAACTAATTTCAACTAATGGTTTTCGGGCATCACTCTAACACAGACAATTGAAAGGGAGAAGAATTACCAGCTTTGACCATCTAGCAGCTGGAACTGCTACTTTGGTAGACCAAGAAAGAAGCGAGGCCAGTATAAGTGGAAACCAGTGCTTTGCCCGCTGAGGTTGGCTGTGAAAACGCTAATTGAGACTGTTCAAGGACAAGACCCTCATGAAAACCTTTCCTGCAGTAAAAACAATATATACAGATGAATATATAAATTAGAACACTTCAAATTCAACAAACTTGAATTGTGGGGTGGGGAGCACAGGATTTACCTCACAGCATCCAGCAAGTGAGAAGCAATGTGCTTCCTTCTGTTGGCTGGAGAGACCCAGATGGCTCGAACACCACACGTAGCCGGTACAGCTTCATCTTCACACATGGTTGCTCCATTTAGATCCAAACCTGGTGGTTTTTTGTCATTTAAAGGTTCCCTTTTCGCCACTTCTCTTTGGAAACTCACATTCCCAAATTGGAGAGTGGTGGAAGTTGTTCTTGCCCTCTTTGTGGTTGTGGATTTATGAAAGTCTCCATCTGCTGGGTTTGGGATAACCTTATGGGCATCTTTTATAGGCTCTGCGACAAGGCAGCCAACAATTCTGTGGGAGAAGATAAACAGATAGACCTGCAAACAATTGTAAAGCTGAAGAACTAAAAAGTTTTATCATAAGTGACAAGTGCTATAAGCAGTTTTCAATAAATGCTATCAAACAGACCCTTGTCACAAGTGATGAGTGCTATAGATAGTTTTTAATAAGCGCGGTCAACCATACCCTAAAAGGCTAAATGAATTAAGCAAGGAAATAGCTGTTGAAAAAGCATTCGATGGATTAACATGAATGGGCAATGAACAAAACAGATTAGAACCCTGGCCCGTGATCTGCTTGTTTTAGTAATCATGGTTAAACAATGTTTTCTGGGAGAAGGATCACTGGATAGTTTGGATATAATTCAGTAACACGAGAGCTAGTGACATCTGTTACAGTTCACCATAAATCAAACATCAAATGGGCAACCAGATGAAAATACCAATCACCTTGCACGAATTATTCAGAATCCATCCACTTCCGAATTCAACCTCCATCATCTCCTCAACCTCCTGGACCTGCACATGTAAAAGGATGCTTCAATTATAGAACCAGTGAAAATAGCAATAAAATTTTAATGGCAAGCTGGATTGCACAAGAAGCTTGCGGTTGTTGGACTAGATATGTGGTGTTTGTGCCGGTAATAATAAGGAGACAGAGAAGAAGAATTTAATGATATATTCCATCAAAAAATTAGAAGTAGAGGATGAATAGGCTGCATTTCAGCATCAGACCTTGTTCCTGTGAGCAGGAGGATCTCCATCCAAGACAAGAATTACTCGGCCAACATCACCAGGTGGAACGTGAACAACCCTTTCATTCCGCCATCCCTGCATTATTTTTCAATCAAACATGGTTTCAAATCAAATTCAGCAAACGCAATGAACCGTAAGAGAACCTGAGTACCTTGAATTGAACGCCGTGATTGTAATTTCTGTGAAATGCGCGGTGAAGCTTCTCATCGGATTCATCTCCAGGGGCATATTTCAGGCCGCAGATGAAGCAAGTCCGCAAAAGAAAATCTGACTGGCCCAGTTCAAGATGAAGCTGGGCGTAGCTTCTCCTTCTGTTGAGGGTAACTCCACCATTCGATGCGGTAGGTTTCAACGACGGGCCCATCGGCAAGGGGCTCTTCGACGCCTCCTCAATTGATCCTTCATCGGTCGCAGCACTTTCCCATCCAGCCACAAAATGTAGAAAAAACCCGAAAATTTCGAAGGCAAAGGTTCCGATCCGAACAATCGAAAACAAGGAAGTTGATATTCACCAAAATGAATGTATTAATTAATTAATGAAACCCAGAGTTGATAGCTTACCCTTTACGCTGGATAGAAGCTCTACGTTCGTAGGTGATGTGGATTTGGGGTCGTTTTAGGGAATCTTCATCAAATAAATCGTCGAACGGGGGCGGCGGGGGATGAGACTTAGGTTTGAAGAATGCGTCGATCTTGGCCTGCATTGCTTGGCTCCTTTTTCACATTCTACCGACCGGAACTGAAGTGGGGTCTTTTCTTTGCGCCTCAACCAACACAACGCCACCTTCAGATGGCTAGCAACAAAGCCCAACACACCACGCACACACACACAACGCATGTGCAGTACAGAGATATATACTGGGGTGAAGAAGCTTACGGAAGAGCGTTGGGGCGGAGACGCGCTCCGGCGGGAGAGAGACGGACCGGTGGTGGTAGGAAGGAAACGGGGCCCCGTAAGCTTTGCGGTAAAACGGCTGTACTCAAAACCTTCTTAATAAAAACATCATAATGAAAAAAATATAACGTTGATTGGAGTCCAAAAAATGATGAACATGTCTAATGTTTGGGATGATGATAGTAAAGTAACAGTACATAGATGTATATTGGGGTAAAAAGCTTACGGAAGAGCGTTGGGGCAGCGACGCCACGGCGGGAGAGAGACGGGCCGGTGGTGGTAGGAAGGAAACGACGGCTCTGTAAGCTTTGCAGTAAAACGGTTGTCCTCAAAACCTTCTTAATAAAAACATCATAATAAAAAATATATAACGTTGATTGGAGTCGAAACAAAGATGAACATATAATGATGTCGACTGTTTGGGATGATGATAGTAAAGTAACCAAAGGAGAAAGAAACAATACAAATATTTGATCACCAAAATCTCACCATTTCATTAACATATCACTGTATATATAGGACACATATGACATGATCCAACATCCAAGATTAATCTCTACAAATCAAATCCAATGGTGGGAATATCAAAAGTTTGAGCATATGAAGGGTTTTGTTGGGTAATGAAAAGTTTTCATTAATTCTAACTTATGACCTCAGCATCATAAATGGTTATAACACTCCCTTTTGGATGTCATGATTTCATGGAATCTAAAAAATCTTCAATTAACAAAAAAAAACTCTCTGAGAAAAACAAGTGGAGCTAAATTAACACGATTCCATGTTATGTTTCTTCATTAAAAATCTTATCTGGAAAACTCAATGGACAAAACCCGATGAAAGGAAAAAGAGTACAACATTCTCAACTCCTCATTATAAAGTCACGATAGACTTTTCAATCTTCACATCCCAGTTTTATAAATCAACTTCTCAAATTTTGAAGTTGGCAATGCCTCTGTGAATAAATCTATGATATTATCATAAGACCTTATTTGCTATATATCAATATTGACATTCCACGAGTGAAAAAAAAATGGTGAGATGTGCTTTGTTCGGTCACCTCTAATATACTCACCCTTCAACTATGTTCTACAAGCATCGTTATCTTCATATAATATGGTGATAATATTATTATTCACATATTTTCCATAGTTAATTCAAATATGATTAATAACTGATCTCAGACAAACACATTCTCGACTTGCTTTATGAATAGTAATCAACTCGGCATAGTTGGAAAAAGTCATGAAAATGGTTTGTTTTGTATAACACTACGAAATAGCAGTTCCACCACATGTAAATACATATCCAATCTAAGATCTTGCTTTATATGGATCAGAGAAGTATCCAGCATCAACATAACCAACCAACTTTGGTTATGAACATTTGGAATAAAGTAACCCTCGGTCTTCAGGTCCTTGGAGGTATTTTAATACTTGTTTGACATCATTCAAATGTTGACGAGTAGAAGAAGAATTGTGCATTGTCAATAAATTTACATAAAATGATACATATGACCGTGTATTATTTGCAAGGCACATCAATGCTCCAATATCACTTAGATATGGTACTACAGGACCAATTAGTTCTTCATTATCATCACGAGGTTTAAAAGAATCGTTGTCTCGATCAAGAGATTGTACAACCATTGGTGTACTCAATTGATGTGATTTATTCTTATTGAATGTTTGTAGGACTTTAGCAGTATATCGTGATTGATGAACAAAGATTCCATCCTTGAGATGTTTAATTTATAAACCGAGGAAAAACTTTGTCTTTCCAAAGTCTTTCATTTCAAATTCTTTCATCAAATATTCTACTACCTTGGAAAGTTCATCACTAGCCCCAACAATATTTAAATCATCGACGTATATTGCAATGATCACAAATTCAAATCCAATCCTCTTAAAGAAGACACGTGGGAAAATTGGATCATTTTTACAACCTTCAACAAATATTTACTCAGATGTTTATACCACATACGCCCTGACGGATTTAATATGTATAATTATTTATTCAGCTTAACTGAATAATGATATTGAGGTCTAGGATTTTTTTCTGACAATTTGAATCATCTCGGGGTTTTAATGTAAATATCATTATCAATATCACCATAAAGATATGATGTCATGACCCCTCCCTCCAAAGATACCGCAATGAGGAAAGAGAGATAATGACCCCCGAGCCCCGCCTCCAGTAGGCTCCGGGTTGACGACTAGCACCGAGGGTATAAAAATCTCTTGATATGGGAGGCATTACCCTCTATAATAACATGTGATCAGGAGATAAGATGGATCATCCAAAAATAACTCTAAGACATAATATAAAAGAAATCCAAAACCATCCCACATGCATGTATAAATAGAATTGATACAGATAAAAGTCTCCAAAGTAAATACCCAAAAGTAAAGTTAAAATAACGACACAAAAACTATCAAGTATATGAGCTTGTAATGTCCAACATGATCCATGTAGTTCTCTTGGAAACCTGAAAACAGTTTTATATGTGTAGGGTGAGCATACAAGTATACTCAACAGGAAAACCAAATTCTATCGTGCACATGTAAAAGAAGCATGCTAATGCACCTGTGAGAAAATAGCAGAAGCAAATAACACCTATCAAGGTATACTACCCATCCCAACCTCACCAAGAATTTCTCACCAAATAATGCAAACCAAGTAATATAATATAATAGGAATCACGTCGATAAGGGTACCCCATGCCACTTTCCCACTGGTATGCCTCTCTCACACCCAACGTCGTACATCCTGGTGCTCCTATCTCTTTCATATACCACACCGCTCCACAAGCACGATCACAACACACCACACCCGAAGACACTTGGGCTTTCTGCCCTACAAGCACGACCATGTCACACCTCACCCGAAGACACCTAGGCTACCACCCCACAAGCATGCTCATGTCTCGCCCGAAAACACTTGGACTAGCGCATCTCATTCGCAAACACTTGGGCTATCACAACCATCATCTAATGCACTAATAGACCTCTAACCATCACAACTTGTGCAATACCTACCTCACTTGGAAGAGAGGGAGGGAAAGAGTGGGTACCCAACCATCTATACTCCTCACCGGATGTTGGAAAAAACGCCCCCGTGTGACTATGCGGGTATCAGCACATAGTACTTGATGTGGGTGGGGTGCGTATTGAAATCAAATGAATGTACAAGTATATATATGTAGTATCAAACACTCAAGACCAACCTATGAGTTCACAAACTAACTAACCAACTCACAACACCATCACCTTTGCTGCCACCTCTAAATGTATAACACCACACAACAAGCCGCAACCCCATTTCACATTTCCAACAAATTCCATTTAATCATTCCATTCTTTTCATTATTCAGCATCAACCACATTTAATCACACAATCTATCATTTAACTATCCATTAAAAAATTTCACCCCATTAACCAAACCAACCCAATCCATTTCAAACATTGTAAAAAAATTATTTATTTATTCCACCACTGCTCGTACATCTAGCACAAAGCAAACCACCACCTCGCTACCCCAAAGCATGACCAAACAAACCACCTCACCACCCCAAAAGCATGACAAAAAACCACCTCATTTCCCCAAAAGCGTGACCAAACAAACCATCTCACCTCCCTAAAAGCATGACATATGAACCATCATCCCCGCATGCCCCAACCACACATTGTCGCCCCATAAGCATGATCACACGTCACAACACATCAAGACCATTTTACAGATTTACAAAGGGGCTTTTATAACATTCCACTTTATTTTAGGGATGTTATCACACAAGTCATTACCCTAGGGAAACATTTTTATTAGCCAAATATAAGTGGTTATCAAATTTCTATTTTAGAGTGATATCACAACAATTACAACCAAATCAAAAATCTCACCACATATATCAAGTGCAAACAAAGCCCCCAACAACCACATTTTTCAGTGGTATATCAATCCCACACAATTCACAATATCACAATAACAATAAAGGTGTACAAACCTGTGAGTCAAACCCCTTCTTAGACTTTAATTTCAATTTAACCAAATCTTTATCTTTAATTAAGCCAGTACAACCATAACCCATAGGTAAACAAAAGCAAACCTCTCACATATGATACAAACAAAGAGAAACAAGAGATTCTGTACTTCAAAGAAGCTTTACCGACTCGTCATGCACCATAAGGTAAAGAAGAACGCCCACAAACCACAACCGCACCATGAGAAAACATGGATCAACCTACACCGCAACTAAAGACCATCAAAACGCAACACAACACAGACCCCAAACCATAACAACATTTCTGAAACGAATCCCTAGGAGAAGAACACAAGAAAACATACCAAGAAGGAATGGATTACCATGAATTGCAAACAAACAACCACTGGAACCAATGAATCAAAGAGAGAGGAAGAGTGCTTGAAGAACTCCTTGGGGCGCCTAGGGTTCACCCAAAATGAGAGGAAGAAGAATCCACAGCCAAATGAATGAAAATTTGGTCAGAAAGAACTTTTAAAACTACACTATATTAGGGATTTACATGATGTGTAATCCCCTTTCACATCGTGCAATCCCCAGGGTTCGGTTTCACCGAAAAATGTGTTGCCTTTTTATTATTTAACCCTGAAAAACTACACATCATGAATTATCCTCACACAAGACATGAACCACCATTACATGTCATGCAATACACTTATATAATGTGTATTTCCTGTAGCATCTCTACTGCACCTCCATCTTCCACCGAAAACTCCCGGAACCTCCCCCAAACACCTCCAACAACCAAAAATAGCAAAGTAACAAACTAGGAGGGCATGAACTGTTACATAATATACCTCTCAAATGATCCTATCCCTCAAGAATCCAAAACCAAGCTCATAAGAAAAGGGGTCCAAACAATCACCTCGTGATATACCTCTCAAAGGTCTCATCATACCTCAAACACTACCACCAACCAAACACAACAACCCAAACAACCACAAAACACACTGCACAACCACATCACCACAACCAAAAGTATTATCCTCTCACACAACCACTGCACAACCATCTCAACCTCCACGTAGTCCAAACTAACAACCGCTACAACCAACAAACCACACCATCCCGAACACACGAATCAGGGAATTTTGTCTTCTATGTCAAGATACTATCTGCTCTGGGCGACACTTACTTGAGTTTAATTGAATCATAATTAATGAATCTCGATTAGGAATCAGGTCCTCCCCTTTTCATATGTTAGTAATTTATCACACATCACTCCACACACATCACAAACTAAGGAAAACAACTCATCTCATAAAAGTATCTAAACATCACATCACAAAGAAAAATAGAGAAAATAAAAACTCAAAATAACGCTGGGTACTGGGCACACATCTGTGTCCCTATCTCCTAAGTACTCTCCTCTATGCCACCATGCCTCCACAACACATGAACTAAAGAAATGGTCTATCTATGTAACGCCTTCTCTTGGTGATCCTGGATCTCTACTAGTTATTCCACAAACGTCATGTCGTCATCGATATCCAACTCTCCCCATTCAATAACATGAGAGTCATCGTGAAGATACCGATGAAGCTAAGAGATGTAGAAGACATAATGGATTCTCTCTAACCATAGTGGCAATGCTAACTGATAAGCCACCTTTCCCACTCACCCCAACACCTCAAAGGGCCCAACAAACCTAGGGAAAGATTACTCCCTCTACAAAACACCACTGCCCACGTTGAGGGGAAACCTTTAAGAGCACATGGTCCCCAACATCGAACTCTAAGGACCTCCTTCTATGGTCGACATAAGACTTCTGCCAGTCCTGCACCGCTTTCATCCTCTCGTGAATAAGCCAAACTTTCTATGTCATGCAATGCACCACATTGGGACCAAGAATGGATGTCTCCCCAACCTCTGTCAAGCATAATGGAGAATGAAATGGTCTCCTATACAAATCCTCAAATGGGGCTATACCAATGGAAGAGTGATAACCATTATTATAAGAAAAATCCACCAAGGGAAGGTTTCATACCCAATATCCACCAAAGTCTACAATGCATGCTTGAAACATATACTTCAATGTATAAATAGTTTGTTTCATCTACCCATCTGCCTGAGGGTAGAAAGTAGTGTTGAGGAATAACTGAGTGCCAAAAGCATGTTGCAATCCCCTCTAGACTCATGAGGTAAAACACATGTCCTAATCCGAGATAATGGACCTCATAACTCCATGAAATCACACCACCTCATACACATAACTCTTAGCCAAAGAATCCACTACGCCCGACTCCTTGATCGCTAAGAAGTGGAAAAATTTCATCAACTGATCCATGATCACCCAAATAGCATCACAACCTCCATGAGTTTTGGGTAACCCTATCATGAAATCCATCGATATGTCATCCCATTTCAACTTGGGAACATCCAAGGGCTGAAATAAACTACTAGGAACACGATGCTCAACCTTTACTTTCTGGAAAACCAATCAATTTGCCACAAACTCTGCCACTATATGTTTCATCCCAAGCCACAAAAACTACATATTCATGCCACAATACATCTTGGAAACTCTTGAGTGTACCACCAAAGGTGAGTTATGAAACTTACAAAGGATTCAATCACGCATTACTACCAGAATAAACAACCTCCCATGAAACAACATCCAGTTACGACCATCCCTATGGAGCATATCCATGCCCAAAACGACCACACATCACCTCTACCTCTGAGTATCCCAACTAAGACTCCTCCTCCTCCTACATCAGAGAAGACTTCACAGTCATATAAAACAAACAGTCTCTACCAATATCCACTCTTGCATCTAAGTTCAAGGATACCAACCCCTCCATTGCTCTCCAAGAATACCCATACTCCCAAACAACATCATTCCATGAATTCCCGCTCAAAGCGTCAGTTACAACATTCCCCTTTATTGAGGTGTAGGAGATCTCAAAATCATAATCCTGAAGAAACTCCATCCACCTCCACTACCGCAAGTTCAAATCATGTTGGGAAAAGATATACCTCAAACTCTTTTGATTTTTGAAGACCACAAAGCGCTCCCCAATAAGGTAATGCCGCCACAAATTTAATGCAAACACAAATACTGCTAGCTTTATATCATGGTGACATAGTTAAGCTCATGGGGGCATAACTATTTAGACCTATAAGAGATCACTACCCACTGCTGCATTAACACGCACCCCAATCCCAGATGGGAAGTATCACAAAACACCTCAAACATCACCCCTTCCTCAGGAAACTAGAGCACTGGATCACTAACCAAATTCCACTTCCGGTAACCAAACACTACCTGGAACTGATCACTCCACAAAAAATCTTGGTCTTTTATGGTCAAATCTGTCAATAGGTCTGAAACTCGAGATAAATTAGGTACAAACCTCTGATAATAGCCTGCAAGACCAAAAAACTATGAACCTCTGCCACATTCTTGGGTGTTTCCCAAGAAAAAATTACTTCAACCTTCGACCGATCTACTACCACACCCTACTAATACACCACATGCCTAAGGAAATGCACCTCTCATGTCCAGAACATACACTTGGAAAACTTTCCATAGAACTGATGACATTGAAGAAACTAAAAGACTATTCTAAGACACTCAACATGATCCTCCTACGACTTCGAGTAAATTAATATATCATTAATGAATATGATGAAAAACTGATTTAGGAACTCACAGAACATGGAGTTTATAAGCCCTGTGAACACGGCTAGTGTCTTCGTAGCACCAAATGGCATAACTACAGACTTGAAGTTCCCATACCTGTATATGAAGACAGCCTCCAGGATATCACCATCCTTGACCATCAACTGGTGATATCTAGACTGTAGATCAATCTTAAAAAACCAACTCACCCCTCTCAATTGGTCGAAAAGACCGTCTATATTTGGAAGAGGGTAATGGTTTTTGACAGTCATCTGATTCAACCTCTGGTAGTCTATACACAACCTTAGACTACCATTCGCCTTCTTGGTGAACAACACTGGATCACCCCATGACAACACACTAGTCTAAATAAAACCCTTTTGCATCAGATTATCTATCTGAATCCTCAACTCCCATAACTCATAAGGTGTCATTTGATAAGGATCCATCGAAATTGGAGAAGCACCGGGCTACAAGTCTATCCTGAACTCAAAACATCAAGGGGGTAGCATCAAAACCTCCTCAAGAAAAACATACAAGAACTCCCCAAAAACCTTGGGAACCTCTACCATCTCACCATCCACTGATTCCACCGATAACTCAACCAACAAGGAAATAAGGGGCTCTACATGCTGAATGCCTACCTGACAACCCTACTCACCAATGAAAACCACTCGTTGGCCATCCAAATATGAAAACAAAACTCTCCTCTGAATGTAGTTGATAATAGCATGTATGGAATACAACTATTCAATGCCAAAGATGACATCATATGGATGCATCTATAGAAAGAAAAGATCCCCACGGGACTGATGCGATCCCATCATCAGTCTACACCCCCATCACACATCAAACAAGTTGGTATAGACTTAGAATGATGTAGTTAACACAAGGGGCATAATAATACTCTCTATTTCTAGTTCCATATCATGGGATAGAGTAGGCACAATAAGGGAGTGTGAATCTCCTAAATCAAACAATACACAAATGATATCACTAAACAAACTGATCATACCTCTCACGATATCTGGCCCCTTTAGAACTGTTGCCTCCACTATGTATAACTGACCATGCCCAGCTCTTATACCTCTCTGCTAATGACCACCTCCATGACCACACTCGAGTTGCAGTCCTTGAATGTGAGGAACATCCTGGGGCCGATCTCTACATGCTCTATCTCCCCTTGCCAGAGAAAAAACATACTGCCTCTACTACTAAAACAGTCTCATTGGAAACTATTGCTAAGGCTGACGTTAAACCTGTCCACCTCCACCAAACTAAGCTTGGGGAACCACTGATAATTGGTTATGGTGATGGCCATGAACCCCAAAACCAAAACACACTGGAAAACAACTACTAGAAAAATCATAGAGACCATTGGCCCCATAAGGACGGAAAAAAAGATTCTAAGGTCAGCTCCCTACTGGTCGAAACCTCGAAGGCCTTGGTGCCTAAGACCTTCCACTGACAACTTTGCTCCTCGAGGAACCCTATTGGTTCCCATCCATAGCAAACCTCCTCATGAGTGAATCTTCTCGATCACCTCCTCCTTCTTATGAACCTACAGACACATCAACAATGTAAAAGGAGTAATTGTGTACTAGATATAAGGATAGAGTATCTCCTCATTATGTCTTACATGAGACTCCTCGTCTAAAAAAAGATCTGGGAAAAAATGAAGAAGTTCCTTGAACCTGATTCCCATCTTCTGCACTGACATGCTCCCCTATTGAAGAGAAAGAATCTCCTACCTCTTTATTACCTTCATGGTTGACGAAAGGAACTCTATCTAGAAATCCTTCTGGAAGTCAACCCACAAAACATCTCCCTCCTTCTACTCTCCTAGATACAACATCCACCACTAACGCGCAACTCTCCACTTCTGACAACTACTAAAGGGACCCAGTACTCAGTCGGGGCTCAGATCAAACTGAAAGCGATCTTGAGCTCCTCTAGCTAGATCTTTATCTTCACATTTGAGACACTACCCTCATACTTCCCCAAATCCTACTACTGGAAATCACACAATGTTCTCTGCCACTGATCCTCCTCCTCAACCAGATCAACACTACAATGATCAACCAGATCAGCCTGCTGAACCTCAACTGCCCAATCCACACACGAATGACGAACAAGAGCTATAAATATAATGAAAATAAAGAACTTCCTAAGCCCGGTAGTGTGGAATTTTATTAAGATTCATTTTAACTAATTTAATTCATTTTGTTATCCATTTAAATCTTCCCAAAACAACCTAATTCAAACAAGAACACAAGTCACCATGATGCATGTACGTCTTCTAGGTCTCTACCTTGCAAATAAGTCCACCTCACTTGGCCATTCAATAAACTTAGAGTTTGTGCACTAGATCATGGGGGAACCTAAAACCCCATGTCCTAGCTGGTCTCCCCATCCCATGTCACTCACCAAGGTCAACTGACACTATTTTCATACCACCCCCTAAAATCCTCATCGTGATTAACTCCAAACTCGATCCTATCTCTCAACCACTCCTATGATCCCACTCTGTCACAACCCCCTCCCTACAAAGATACCAAAATGAGGGGAGAGAGATAATAACCCTTGATTCTCGTCTCCAGTAGGCCCCAGGTTGATGACTAGCACCGAGGGTATAAAAATATTATGATATGGGAGGCATTACCCTATATAATAATATGGGATTAGGAGATAAGATAGATCATCCACAAAAAACTCCAAAACATAATATAAAAGAAATACAAAACCATCCCACATGCATGTATAAATAGAACTAATACAGATACAAGTCTTTAAAGTAAATATACAAAAGTAAAGATAAAGTAGCGACACAACAAATATCAAGGATATGAGTTAGAATTGTACAACATGGCATACATAGTCCTCTTGAAAACATAAAAACTATTTTATATATGTAGGGTAAGCATACAAGTATACTTATTAGGAAAACCAAAGTCTCTCGTGCACATGTGAAAGAATCATACTAATGAACCTATGAGAAAACAGTAGAACCAAAAATCACCTATCAAGGTATACTAACCATATAAACCTCACTAAATCTTGCTCACCAAATAACGCAAACCAAGTAATATAATATAATATGAATCACATCGATAAGGGTACCCCAAACCACTTTCCCATTGGTATGCTGATCTCACACCCAATGTCGTACGTACTAGCGCTCCTATCTCTTTTGTATACCACACCACCCCATAAGAATGATCACAACACACCACGATCCAAGACACTTAGGCTCACCACCCCATAAGAACGAACGCGTCACACCTTGCCCGAAGACACCTGGGCTACCGCCTCAAAAGCATGGTCACGTCTCACCCAAAAACACTTGGGCTAACACACCTCACCTGAAAACACCTGGGCTATCACAACCACCATCTAATTCACTAACATAGATTTGGCCATCACAGCCTGTGCAATACCTACCTTGCCTGGAAGAGAGAGTGAGAAAGAGTGGGTACCCATCCATCCGTACTCCTCACCGAATGTTGGAAAAAACACCCACTAAGTGACTATGTGGTTGTCGACACATAATGATCGATGTGGGTGGGGTTCATATAGAAATAAAAATAATATACAAGTATATATATTTAATATCAAACACTCAATCCCAACCTATAGGTTCAAAAACAAACAAACAAACTAACAACATCATTACCTTTACTACCACCTCTGAATACATAACAACACACAACAAGACACAACCCCATTCCATATTTACAACCAATTCCATTTAATTATTCCATTATTTTCATTATTTAACATAAAATAAATTTAATCACCCAAACCATCATTTAATTATTCATTAACAATTTTCATCCCATTAACCAAACCAACCCAAGACATTTCAAACATTATCAAATAATTATTTATTTATTCCATCACTACTCAGGAATCTAGAAAAAAGAAACCAACACCTTTCCGCCACAAAAGCACGGAAAAAAAACCACCTCACCACCCCAAAAGCACAACAAAACAAACCAATTCTCCCCAAAATCAAGACCAAACAAACCACCTCCCCACCCTAAAATCACGGCCAAAAAAACCACCTCACCGCCCTAAAAGCACGACAAAACAAACCACCTCTCCACCCCAAAATCACATCACATGAACCATCAACCCCACATGCCCCAACCACACATCACCATCCCACAAGTATGACCACACATCACAACACATCAAGATCATTTTACATATTTACAAAGGGTATTTTATCATATTCCACTTTATTTTAGGGACGTTATCACATAAGTCATTATCTTAGGGGAAACCATTTTATTATCCAAATATAAGTGGTTATACATTTCCATTTTAGGGTGATATAAAAACAATCACAACCAAAGAATTAATATCAACACATATATCTAGTGCAAACAAATCCCCCAATGGCCACAATTTTTAGCTGGGGATCAAGTTCATACAATTCACTACATCACAATAACAATAAAGTTATAAAAACATGTGAGTCAAATGCATTTTTACCATTTCAATTTAACCAATCATTTATCTTTAATTAAGCAAACACAACCATAAACCATAGGTAAAAAAAATAAAACCCCTCCTACATGATACACAATAAATAGAAATGAGGGATTCTCTACTTCAAAGAAGCTTTGCCGACTCGCCACACACCACATGGTGAAGAAGAACGCTCCCAAACAATAAGCACACCATGAGAAAACATAGATCAAACTAAACTGAAACCAAATACCATCAAAAATAAACTCAAAACACACCCCAAACCATAACAAAATCACTATAGTGAATCCCTGAGAGAAGAATGTAAGAACATCTACCTATAATAAGGAAGGGTTTACCATGAATTGCAAACGAACAACCACGGGGACCAAAAAATCAAAGAGGGAGGGAGATGGATTGAAGAACTCATAGCGGTACCTAAGGTTATCCCAAAACAAGATGAAGAAGAATCCATGGACAAATTAATGAAAATTCGGCTAGAAAGAACTTTTAAAACTGCACTACATTGGGGATTTACACGATGTGTAATCCCCTTTCATGTTGTGTAATCTGTAGGGTTCAGTTTCACCAAAAAACACATCAAATTTTTATTATTTAACCACAAAAATCTATAAATCATTAACCAAACTCACACAATCCATGAACCACCATTACACGCAGTCTAATACACTTACATGATGTTTATTTCCTATAGCAGTTCTGTTGCACCTCTAGCTTCTATCGAAAACTCCCAGAACCTTCTCCAAACACCTCCAATAACAAAAACTGAAAAAGTAATAGATTGATAGGGGAAAAAATTAATTATATAGTCAAATAAACTATCAGGAATAATTCAATTTACTGATGTACAAAAAATGTCATGAGATACCAAAAGGTTATCACATCCATTATAGGAGATTATGTTTCAACATAATCAATCTCGAATTTTTGTGAGAAGCCCTGAGTAACTAGTCATGATTTATATCTCATAACTTAATTATTTTAATTTATTTTTCTCAAAAATACCCATTTATATCCAATAGGATTGATCCCTTTCAGGGTTTTCACAATCAACCTAAAAACCTTATGTTTAGCAAGTGAGTCGAGATCAGACTTGATTGCGACTCTCCATTGATCCCAATCCAGTATTTCATGAAATTCATTAACCATGTTAGGTTATTTATCCTCATACATAATTTCAATATATACATTGAATGAAAATGTGTTATCAACAATAGTACCCATTCAGTTCCAACATCTTTTGGTATTCGTGAAATTTATTGAAATTTCCTCTTGATTATGATCATGTACTTCTAGTGCATTTAAATTCTCTTTAGATTAATTTATATATTAAACTAATATAGGTTATTTACCTTTCCATTGATGAGGATTTTTATCCTTTGGAACAATTGGTCTCCCATGCTTTAGGTGTTGATTAGAAGCACTGTTGGTAATACTATCAAATTGTTCTCTAGGGATATTTGTTCTTACAGGTGTATTTACAGTAGGTATATATGATTTTAACCCATTTTGAATCATTAAATACATCATGAAATTGATTTATTAAAATTTTCAAATTAATGATCTTTTGATCTTAAAGTTTTATCATATTCATACAAGGATCAAAAATTAATAATAAAGTCATCTTATATAATATTTCTTTTGAAGTCTATTGATTTTCCCCTTTTAATGTTGGAAATTATTTTTCATCAAAATGAAAATCAGAAAATCTTGTTGTGAATACATCTCTTGTCATAATATCAATATATTTAATGATAAAGAGAGATTCAAAACCAACATATATCCCCAATCCCCCTTAGGGACCCATTTTTGTTCATTGCGAGGGTGATATAGGCACATATATAGCACAATACTTAAGTGTTAAATACTTGATTCGTGTCCATAAGATAATTGCAAAGGGGAATAATCATGATAGTTTTATGTACTTATTTAAAGTAGTGTTGCTTCATGAAAAATTGCATGTCCCATGTTGAACTAGTTAATTTAGTTTTCATAAGTGGTGGTCTATCAATAAGTTTTAATCACTTTATAAATGATTCTGCTATACCATTTTGGGTATGTACATGAGCTACAAGATATTCAACACTTATTACCAGTGACATTAAATAATTATTAAAATCATGTGATAAAATACTCACCAGCATTATCAAGCCTAATATGCTTGATTGAATGATCTAGGAATTGTACCCTTAACCGTATTATTTGGGCAAGTAATTTCACAAGCACCAGGTTGAGAGTGGATAATAAACACACACAAGACCATCTAGTTGAAACATAAATTGTGATAATAAAATATCTGAATGGTCCACATGGTGGGTGAATTGATACACATATATCACCATGAATTTGATCCAGGAATATCATGGATTTAGTCCCAATCTTCGATGGTGATGGTCTTATAATTAATTTTCTTTGAGAATAAGAAACACATGGGAAATAATGGGGTGTAAGAACCCTTTTACCAACCAATAGATGACAATGTGCAAATTTAATTATTTTTCTCATCAGTATTGATCCAGTATGACCTAAACAATCACGCCACACTATAAATGTATCATGGTCAATAAACTTCTAATTTACTATCTTTGATTTGATTGTACAAATATCAACAAAGTAAAATCTGGATGGAAGTATTGAAAAATTCTATAATATCAATTTGTGCTCATTATTAATGCATATTATATAGAGTTATTTAGCACCAACTTTATCCATAGTCTTGATGTGGTATCCATTAGCATGAATATATTTAAAACTTGGTAAATTGTGTCGATACTTGGGAGAAAACAAATCATTATTTATCATAATTTTTGTACCACCAAGTAGGCATATTTTTGCTCTTATAAAGACTTTGATTAATTGTTCACTATCCGTTAATGTACTTACATGAGTACACCCCATTTTAAAGGTGATAAAATATTTCTCATATTTAAGAATTGTGTTTGATGTGGCACTATCGATGAGGTAAATATCTTTATTATGGAAATTATTCCCAAAAAATAGATTTATATCATTCATTTATATTAAATAAAATAAAACATAAATATGATAAATTAAATTAAAGAAACAAAATGAAACATGCAATATTCATATTAAAAACATTACAAAAATAAAAGTTCATTTACACATGATCTATATGCTCAACACCTTTAGGGTGTACAAAATAATCATAAATATCAAAGTTAATAATATAATCATCATATTTTAAGGCCCTATAAGTAAAATTTGCTTCGTTACACTTTTTCTTCCCTTTGATAGATTTTTGATAAAGATAAACAAAAATCTTTGGTGCATGACAGGTACAAGACCATTTCCCCTTCATTCCACATTGAAAAAATTCACTTTCATCATTCTTTTTTTCTTCGGTTGTGATTGCTCATTATTAGACCAATTCTGGTGGTTCCCTTTCCTCTTCTCATTTGGTGTATAACCACCTCAAGAAAATAACTTCCCTCGACCTAAATTACATTGATTCTTTCCACAACATTGATTATGAGAAGTATCATTTGCTTCAGGGATTAGAGTTGCATCGATAGGTTGAGATTAATGATTCCTCATCAGTAGTTCATTATTTTATTTAGATTCAAGAAGGAAAAAAATTAATTTTGAGTATTTTGTAAAGAATTTATCATGATATTGTTGTTGTAGAATGACGTTTGAGGCATGAAAAGTAGAATGAGTTTTTTTTTTCAGCATATCGATGTCAGTGATAATGCCTCCACATAATTTTAGTTTTGATTTTATTTTAAACATGGTGGATTTGTATTCATTTACCAATTTATAGTCTTGGAATCTTAAATGCCTCCACTTGAATCTTACTCTTGATAGTATTCCCAGTTGAAGGTGATAATAATTCTCCTTGAAATTCTTCCATAACACCAGAGGATCATTCACCATGAGGTAATCGTTCTTCAAATCCTTATGGAGGTGACGGTGGAGGACTATTAGGGTGAGAGGAAGTGCGATTACTAGATTTAATTGTTTCTCCAAGGCCATTTACATCAAGGCGCATCTTCGAATCAAGATTCCATGATAAGTAATTCTTCATATAAATTTTAAGAGGGATAAATCCATGCTTTGTGATATTTACCATGGAAAATTTATCTTACCAGCTTGACTAACCCTTTTACTCAGCAGAACAATCATGTTGATAATGCATTGTGAAACTAGTCGATTAGAGGCGTTATAGATCACAAAAACATTGATTAGAGGTGAAGAAAAGATGAGTATATAATGGCGTCAAATGTTCAGAATGATGATGGAAAATTAAAATGTCTCAATGATAAGAGAAAAGAAGAAAAGAGAAGGAACACAAGTAAATGGCCATCAAAATCACCCCATTCCATTAACACATCACTGTATATACAGGGTACATATGACTTTATCCAACGATCAAGATTAATCTATACGAATCAAATCCAATGGTGGGAATATCAAATGTTTGTCCATATAAAGGGTTTTGTTGGTTAATAAAAAGTCTTAATTGATTCTAACTTATGAAATACACATCATAAATGCTAATTTGTAACTGGTTTTAACATTTTTTATGTTTTTATATTTTTAAATATTTTCTAACATATTTTTTAATAAATATATTAAAATCATATAAAATTTTAACTTTTAAATTTATAATAATTAAATAATATTTAAATTAACAAAATTTAATATATTGTTTACTTTTTTCATAAGAGAACAATAAAATGGTTAGTGAAATTTACAAGGGTGAACATAAATTGAAAATATTTTAAGGGTGACATTTACAATTGAAGTGACTGATAAATTATCAAATTTTATTTATTTAAAATATTCTGATCATTTACTAAAAAAATAATTTTAAACTATAAAAATGGTTCAAAATACTCATGATTTTCATTTTTCTATAAACATATAATGATAGTCTACCACCTGGATCAAACCATGTGTTCATATTTTTTAAGGAGTTTAGACATTATCAAAACACATTTTTATTCAAAAAAGATTAAATATTTATCTTATTATGAATAATTATTACATTGATGGATGCCATTTTCCCCATATAAAGTTAATGATTTATGACCTAACTATCCATTTATAGCTGGTAATGTTGATCCGCTTATTAGATTATTAGTTATTTATATGATTACATATATCTCAGTGAGCTTATAAAATAGGTTCTTACCTCATTTGTTATGCACAACTCGTGGAAATGATTTAAGAGATTAAATCCTTACGATCATAATCTTAAATAGTCATCCCTTTAATTTCAAGTTTTCATAGCATGTTATAAACATGGGAACTTCTTAACCTAAAGGGTTTCATTATCTGGTATATTATTTATGATTTCAAGACTTATCTTGAAAAGCATTTTCTATATCACCATTTTGATAATGTGAAATTTTAATTTTGAAGTAATATGAAAAAAGTATGAGTTTGTTTGGGTTTTTTATGCATTATTTGGTTGTTTATCTTTCAAAACAATCGTAGGTGGAATAAAAGATTTTTCTTTGTTGCATTTATAACTTTGAATGGTTTTTGAATTGTTAGATACAAAGTTTTTCTCATCATATAAGGTTTTTTCCATAGACTTATGATGATACATATTCTCCCATTATGGATGCAATTACATTCCATCATTTAATCAATCTTGCAATAACTGAAAATGTTGAAATGCATCATATGGATGTTGCTAAAACTTATATGGATCTATCAGTGGTAATATATATATATATATATATATATATATGAAAATATCTAGAGGATTCAAATATGAAATCATTATTATGTGTGTTGATGGTTTGAATATCATCAGGACTCTTGAAGAGATCCACGGAGTAATGAGATACTTAAAGGAAGAATTTGAAATGAAGTACTCAAGAGAAAACAAATATTGTATTAGTTTTCAAAACTAGTATATGTCAAGTAAAATATTTTTTCATTAGTCAATTTATACTAAGAAAGTTCTAAAATTATTTAACATGGATAAATTGAATTATTTGGAAGATTCATAATTATCATCATATACTAGTAGAAAAATATGATTCTGTGTCAAAAATTTAACAATGATTTTTTTTCCAAAAATGACTTTATAGTGGACACAAAGATATTTTTAAAATAGATTTCTTTAAATCTGATGTTAAATATCTTCCAAATTTACCTTTTGGAGTTTTTTTATTAAAAATCATCGCTAAAAGGTTTTTTATGAACATTTAACATCATTTTTTATAAGAAAAAACATCATTTTTTTATTTTTAGTATCAACTTTTATAAAAACTGACGTTGAAAGTGTTTTTTTTATTTAGCATTCATTTTTTTTAAAAAATTCATCGTTTGTTTTTATAAAAAACAACATAGAAAGTTTTTTTTAAAAAATTTAATGTTTTTTTAAATAAAAACCAATGTTAAAATTCTTTAAAAAAAATACCCACATGGGTTTCCCCTCATTAATCCATTGTTATTTTTCTAGAAACCTTAATACCCAAGGTGCTCGATGACCAACCCCACTTCATATCCCTCAATATTCCTCATTTATATAATTTTTTGCTTCATTTTCATTGTTTGTCTTTTCCATTGCATCCTCCCAGCTCGTCATTAGCTTCATTCAACTTTCCAATCTCTGTTCTATGAAACCCTAATACGTGCAGTGTGGGACTCTCAACCCCATTTTATTTTTTTTCATAATTATATTTATAAATCATCATTTTTGATCTCTTTGTCATAGATTTATAGCCTGAATTTATATATTTTGTAAGTGAAATATTTATTTTTTATTTTTAGAATATTTATTTAGTATTTTTTAGTTTTAAATTTATTTATTTATTTGTTTATATATATATATATATTTTTCAATTATAAATTACTGTGGTTATAATTAGTTTTAGAGTAAAAATGTCTTTGTGATTATAAATTGTTTTTTATTAAGATATAATTTCTTTATAATTGGAATTGTCTGTTTTTATAATTGTTTATATTTATTAAATTTTTATTGTTATTCTTTTATAATTAACCTTATTGATAATCAGATGATGAACGATAGATATTTTGATATCGAGTTAAATTTTTTGGTATTAAAGAATCTCTAATGTAATACACTATTTTGGAGTAGGGTTACTCCAAAATAGTGTGTGAATTGTAAAAATGCTTCAATGTATTACCCCACTTTTTAAAGAAAAAAATATTCTTTGAATACGGTCCTTTATAATTTTTTTATTTATATTTAACATATTAAATTAAAATTAATTGTTTTTCCATAAAATCAACAAATAAATTATATTTTGTGATTTAATAATATTAATAATTAAATTAAATTAAATTAAATTATACACAAACACATATATTTAGAATGAGTAAATTAAAATAAATATGACTACATAATTTGATCACATAAGTAAAAATATGAAAAATTAGTCAAATAATATTTAATTTTCACATATTAAAGTTACTTTTCTCTATTGTGTTTGGCATGTTACATTATGGTTATTTTATGTTATCATGCTATGTCTTTTAATACAGTATTTGTGCTTTTTTTAGTTTATCTCCTTTTAATCACTTGTATTTAAAAATTTCAATGACATATTTTGAACATTTTGTATAATTGTTTATTTTGATGAAATATTTATCAATAAATTTTTAATTTATTGTTTTTATTATATGTTTTTATGTTTTAAATTTATTTGTTTATATATATTTTTAAATGTTTATATGTTTTAATATACTCACCTTTTATATTGTGATCTTTGGTAATTAATGGATCGTAATTGGATGAATTTAAGAAGAACCACTGATGAATATGAGAATAGAGTTGATGATTTCTTGGAATTTTCTAAACAAACTCTTGAAAACAAATATCTGATTTTATGTCCATGCGTGAAGTGTTTGAATATGAGAAATTTAAATTCCAAAGAAATAAAATATCATATATTTTTCTATGGTATTAACCAAAATTATACACATTGCATATGACATGGTGAAATAATAGAAAATCCAACATTTAATATTGATGAAAATATTTATCATGAGACAGAGGATCATATTGAAGAATTAATCCATGATATAGGCATTGAAACCATTGAAAAATAGAAACTATTGATCGATTGTATGAAGATTCTAAAAAACCACTATTCTCAGGTTGTAGTAAATTTATAATGTTATCAATTGTTCTGAGATTAGTTAACTTGAAAGAAATAAATGGGTGGAGTGATAAAAGTTTCTTCGAATTACTTTAACTTTTAAAAGAGCTACTTCTAGAAGGCAACAGGCTTCTAGATTCCAATTATGATGCAAATTTTTTTCCCAATGGGATTGGGTTATAAAAAGATGCATTCTTTCCCTAATGATTGTGTGTTGTATAGTAAGGAATATGAATGTTTATCAAAACATCATAAATTTGGCATATCACGATATAATATGGATGGAAAATTCAACTCTGATTCATTCTTAGGCACCAACACCAAACCTCCCACTAAAGAAATCTCGTATCTTCCAATAATTCCTCATTTGAAGTGTCTATTTGCAAATTAAAATGATGCAGAAAGGTTAATATGACATAAAAATAACATAAACTCACTTCACACTGTTGATTCACCATAGTGGAAGAGATTTGATAAAAAAAGTACCCAATTTTAGAAGTGAAGATTGAAATCTCAGAATGAGACTGTGCATAGATAGAGTGAATCTATATCAGAGACTTAGAAAAAAACATAGTTCAATCCCTATTTTGTTGGTAGTTTAAAACTTATACCCATATATATATATATATGAAGAAAAAATATGTTATGACAAGCTTGATGAGTTCTGGACCAAAACATATGGTAAATAGTATTGATATGTATCTTTCACCATTGATTGATGATTTAAAATTTCAATGGAATATAAGTGTTATAATTTTTATGCATACAAGAAAGATTATTTTCTTTTGTGTGTTATAATAATGTTCACTATAAATGAATTTCATGTATATGAAAACTTATCTAGATATAGAGTTAATGGATATAAAGCATGTCCAATTTGCAAAGAAGATACTTCATATTATTGATCGAAGAATGGAAGAAATATAGTGCATATGGGACATTGAATATTTTTGAAAATGGATCATACTTATCATAGATTGAAAAAGTAATTTAACGATTTACATTAATATAATCTCTCCTACAACCATTGTCTGTTGAAGAATATTACAATAAGGTGAAAAATATTAATTTCACATTTGGAAAGAAAAAAAAGTTTTAGTCATCAAAAAATATATTAAATAAATATTCTATCTTATTTGATCTACCTTATTATAGATTTTTAGAGATAAAACATAACATTGATGTCATGAAAGTTGAGAAAAACATATGTGATAGTTTGATTAGAATATTGTTAGAAATTCTAGGAAATAAAAAAGATGGATTACATGCTAGATTAGACTTAATATCCATGGGAATATGTTTAGAGTTAGATCCCTCTCTGAAATTAAACAAAACATATTTACCTCTAGATTGTCACACATTAATAAAGAGTGAGAAGATGAATTTTTGTCAATGTTTTCATAGTATTAAACTACCCAATAGATTTTCCACAAATGTGAATAATTTAGTGTCATTGAAGAATTTTAAATTAATAGGTATGAAATCTCATGACTATCATTTATTGATGCAACAACTAATATTGATGGCACAGTGTGGTATATTGTTGATACTTTCCAGAAATACTATCATTAGGTTATGTTATTTTTTCAAATCCATTTTCAGTAAAGTCATTGATACAATTTTTTTAGATGTGTTAGAGAATGAAGCTGGCCTTATACTTTGTCAAATAGAAATGTATTTCCCATCAATGTTTTTTGATATAATGGTTCATTTGGTGATTCATTTGGTATGAGAGATAATAATATGTTGGCCTATTTATTTACATTGGATGTATCCTTTTAAAATACATATGAAAATTTTGAAGGGATATGTTAAAAATCATCATCAACTGGAGGTCTCTATTATTCAAAAATATATATTGAGAGACGTGATTAAGTTCTAAACTGACTATTTTTATGAAGTGGAGAACATTGCTCTCCCAATATATCAACATTTGATAGTTGATAGTGAAGGTAGATGGATTGATGGATTAAAGGTAAATTTAATTCCATGAGATGAAGTGATATAGGTACATTTATAAATTTTTAACAACACAAATTAGGTTCATCCATATATATCATCACATATTGTTAGATTAAAGATACGATATTTGAAAAAAATGAAAAGTGGTTGATGATTGAGCATAAAAATACATTTGTTTCATGGTTTAATGAGAAATTCAACACAAATTTATCTGTATTAGAAACATTAAAATGATTGGTAGGGGGTCTATCTCTTAATGTGATCACATGGTATGGTTTTGATGTTAATGGTTACACATTTCACATAAAAAATCAAGATGAAAAGAGTGCCGTTCAAAATAGTGGGGGTAATGGTCATCATTGAAGCACTGTATTTTTCAATTAAAAAAGATAAAAACCCAATTTCTATATCAAAAACATATTTTGGAGTTTTTGAGGATATATGGGTAATTTATTATACTAAATTTCATGTAGTAGTGTTTAAGTGTAACTGGGTTGATAATAACAGTGGTGTGAAACATGATGATTATAGATTTATACTTTTTGATTTGAAAATATTTAGCTAAAAAGAGGAACCATTTATCATGGAGACATATGAAAAGAAAATATTTTATGTTATCAATCCATCAAATGATCAATTCATAATTTTTTAAGGGAAAATAATTCATTTGGGCGATGGGGATGATGAAGATGTTATGGATTTATGTGAGGTTTCTTAATCAATTATGTGATTTCGAAATGATAACAATGACAATAATTTAGACATATTATATGTCGTATGAAATGATCATGTTGAAGGGATATTAGAAAACACTAAGTTACTCTCCTAACCATTCAGGTAAATATTTATATTATATTTATTTTTTTAAATTTACACATGTAAAAACTCTATTTTTTTAAATTTTGAAGTTTAAATATATATATATATATATATTGATTATTTCTATGATTTTTGTGTTAAATTTTATATTCAATAGTCTTGGTTAAACATTTTTTGATTGAAAAACCCAACATACATCATTATTTTTTGGTTAAACTTACGCATATAAAACACTTTTTTGTATCTATGATATTTTAATTTATAAATGTCGATCATTTATATCATTTTTGAATTGATGATTATATTTATTAGTTTAAGTTACATATTTTTTAGATTATAATAATGAAATTATTATTATTTTTGAAACTTACACATGCGTGAAATTATTTTTTACTTATATATTTTTATATTCATTGTTTTTAGAAATTATATTTTCTAATAATATATAGGTATACAAAATATCATTTCATTATTCTATTTAAATGAAAAACACAGAGGAAGAGGAACATTTACTGAGGTATATTTATATATATATTTTTCATATTAATAAATATTAAATAAATAAATTATTTAATGAAATTAAGCCTTTAATTTGAAAAAAATTATTTGAAGCACTACTGGTGATCATCGTACGACAGAGTCTTCTTATTTTTCTCCAAAGAACACGATTCCTAGAGTTGGTAGAAGTGGGATTAAACATTTACCAAAACTCCCACCTACTCATGGAGAGAAGATGATACATATTAATTTTGATGATAATAATAACCCAACTAACCCAAATGGAACGTAGTTTAGGAGTTATATCTTCATACAGAGCCATTTCAGAATTAACATTTTATACCCTGATTGGAAGTCCATTGACAAGATGATGAAAGAGTAGTCATGGGAGTCCTTAATGGTAAAATATACCAATTGATTTATTTGTATCACATTATTTGAATATTATATATTTTATATGACTAATATTTAATGTATTAAATTATAGATGACATTCAAATTTCAGGAAACAAAATAAATTAAGAACATGTTTCTTTATTTAACGATGATTCGATGGAGATATTTTAAAAAAAAATTGAAAAAATATTATATTTTTTGGGAAGTTGTAGAATGAAAACCCATGCCTCAAGTATGAGATTTTAGATGTGGATACATGGAATAAGTTTTTTTACAACTAACATAATGAAGCATTTATGGTATGATAATTATTTTATAATGAAAAATGTCTTATATATTACCCAATTACTTATTAATTTATTTTTATATAACAAAACTCTAGGAGATCTCATCAATAGATCCAGTTGCAGAATGTATACCCTCATACTTTATTAAGTGGAGAGTATCATTTACTAGAGGAGAAAATTATTATAGAAAAGTTTGATTCATTAAGATCTAAATCTAGTAGTGGCTCAGAAGAGGTCTAGTTTGGTCCTTTATCTCCCCCACTCATTATGAAAAATGGAAGAGCGAGAATAAAAAAATTAAAATTTTCCTATAGATAAATCTAAATAATTAGTTGATAAAATTGTAAGAAATTAATTTTTATTTTTTCTTAACTATTTGTATTTTTTAAATAAATATCACTAATATACCATTTTAATATATCATTTCAGGATGACCTTTAAGAGAAAGTGATACAGGGGACTTTTATCCCTGAGGGTAGGATGTACATTCTAGCTATTGCTTTAGGAAAGCCATAACACCCTGATTGCATAAAAGGATATGAGTACAGTGTTATTATTAGGAATTATTTTAGTCATAAAAGAAAGAAATTGAGGGACACAAAAAAAGATTCCTTAAAAGACGAGGTGGAAGACCTAAAATGGTCCATGGGTGATCAAATTAAATCATCAATTCAGGCTATGTTTTAATAAATGATGATACAATCATAGCCTATGCAACCTACCTACTAAATTCCTCCACCGCTTCATTCAGACCCGAACTTATACTATGAGTTGTGTGTTGGATATCCCCATGTGCATATTGTAGCGTATGGAGTCATATATATTTTGGTGCATTCTATACATCACCAGCCTATATAGTTGGGTTAGGTAAGAGTAATTATACATGATATTATTGATCCAAATGCTCTATTTCCATTAACTATAGAGGAGGTTACCAGAGTTGTAGATTTCACAAGTCATTTTTTACTCTTGTAGACTAGCCTTCTTCATCACTTGACATACAAGCTATTCATTGTTTTTTAAATATCTTTTATCTATACTAAAGCTGGCTTATTTCAGATTATGTGTCACCTATATATGAATTCATGTCACCTAAGTAAATATTAACCTCCCTCCAATTTCAGGCTTCCCTCGAACACATTGCCAATTCCCCCACGCATCATCGGTTGTTCCCCTCCAGCTTAGGGTTTCCTGCATCTGTCAGTAAGCATTGAAAATGAATCTAAGAGCCTTCATCTTTATGCCCGTAACTCTTCTTGTAGATCCTAGGATTTTCCAGATCTTCCCTCCATCCTAGGGTTTCCTAGTTTCCATCGCAACCCACTGCTTAGGTATCGGCCTGCCTGCATCTAGATGGTTGTCTGTCTTCATTCTCACAAATCCCACAGGAACTTCCTCTTCCCCTATATTTTGGCCAGAATATATCACCATGCGTATACAAGTAGATGATATTCATCACCTATGATGTCCACTGAATCATTATTCTCCTACAACAATCCACGTGAAGTTCATCTCCTCTATATCCCGTTGTGTTCTTCTGCTAAAGCAAGTCGTCATACCATCTTCCTCAGCTACAAAACCCGCTGTTAGCTTCAACACCCGAAAACATCCCTATATTGCATAACTAAGGATACTGCTGTATTCTAGATCCATGATTGTATTTCATTTTTTTGAGAAATTTTAGGATCTTAACTGGGTGTTTTTCATTCTTTTTTTTCACTTCAAAATATTTAAGACGATTGCCTTATGTTATTTTTCATTTTTTTATGATCAACTTTGTTCGTTTCAGCCGCTGTTTGTGAAGCATATTCTTGGGAATCATTACAGTAAATTCATGTCCATAGAAAGGGATATCATGTTTAAAAGTTTTGATCTATGAGTCTCACAATAATTGTTAGTGATATGCATATATCGATTCAATAAGAGGAAGATGCATAAAGCTAAAAAAACACTTACTTTTCTCGACTAATTATATCCCCACTCTTTAAGAATCTCTATACATTCATGTATAAAAAGTTTCTATACTATTTTATTCCACAATACATATTCTTACTGATTTCTTAAAACATACATGCTTACAGGTTGTTCAAACATAATTGTTTCCAGATTGTTTAGATGTTAGTGAATCCTTATTACTCATACATAGATATTTCTGGATTTTTTATTGAATTGTTTCATAATTGCTCATACACAGTGTTCTTACAGATTTCATTTCATTCCCAAATGTGTGTGCGATAGCTTCATCCCTTATATATCTTATTCAGTGGATGCATTCTACAATCAATGTCCTTGATTTTCCCTCTGGTAACCCATTAATTCCTCCGCATTCGATATGATCTACTACAAAACATCTATATTTATATTTTCTCTACTGTTCAATTTTTAGTATTACTCTTTGTTTAATAAACTTTCTTATGTCATTATAATACATCTATTTTTTTCATTCACCAATTACAACATCTATTTTATTTTTTCAAACAATATTTATTCACCTATTTTTCTACAGATTCAGATATATGCAACAAGTATGTTAATATCATGGAAATAGTCTCATCTTCAGTTTTTAGCATTTACCTTCACTAAAAACTTTTTCATATATATTATTACAGTACTGTTGTTTTAATAATTTACAAATTAGGGAATATATTCCATTTTTTTATCCAGTATTTAATCACCTGCTCATTATTTGATTCATGTTCTACCAATTGCAATGTTACTCCAGACCTCTACTTTGATTCTACATTGCATGATTATTAAAACAGTGTAGAATGACCTTACATGTTTTCTATGATTCAGGTTTCTTTATCACCTTCTCTTATTTTTGAATGTAATGGTATCAAAGACTCGAGGTAATTGATTCTAAATATTATTTATATTTCCATTTACATATTGTTTCATTTATTGTTTTGTTTCATGTCATCAATATTTTTTTGATATATTATTATTCTACATCTTCTATGAAATCATTGTTTAATGTATTTTTTTATGTATATTTGTTTCAACTGTTGTCTGTTATCAGTATTGTTATTTTCAATAATGTTCTCTCAAATTAATAGGTTTTCTCATTCAATTATCTATATCTTCTTTCACTTCCAGGCATCTGAGAGAAGGAGAACATTATTTTTTGTTATGTGATCTAAAAAATTAAAACAACTTCAATTTGGTTTTAGGTATGAACAACGAGCTTCCATTAAACTTTTTAATTCAAATTTTCATTAATTTTAAACACAATAAATCCATTAGCTAAATTCAATTCCCCTCCATTTGTTAGTGTTGCTGTGGAGAATGCTCGAAAGGGGTGCAAGATGCAGGATGAAAGTCACAATTAGAAAAGATGTGAATTAGTGAACTCTTTAATAGAAATTTATGAGCCTATTCAAGTTAATATCTTTTTTTTGATATACTATTCTTCTACATCTTATATGAAATCATTGTTTCATGTATTTTTTGTTATGTATATTTGTTTCAACTATTGTCTATTTTCAGTATTGTTATTTATAATAATGTTCTCTTACATTAATTGAGTTTCTAATTCCATTGTCTATATCTTCTTTTACTTCCATGCATTTGAGAAGGGAGAACATTATTTTTTTATGTGATATAAAAAAGTGAAACAACTTCTATTTGGTTTCAGGTATGAACAATGAGCTCCCCTTCAACATTTTAATTCAAATTTTCAAAATTTTTAAAAAAACTAAATCCATTACCTAAATTCATTTACCTTCTATTTGTTAGTGTTGCTGTGGAGAATGCTCGAAAGCGACGAAGGTTACAAGTCAATATTAGACAATATGTGATTTTGTGCTCTCTTTAATGGTCATTTATGGGCTCGTTCAAGTTAAAATCTCCCCCATTAGTGAATTTCACTATTATTGTTCATTAGTTTCCATCATCTAGTTACTACATTCAATCAGTAAGAATTTTATTCACATTTTTGTTTTTTTGGGATCAATTAATCATTATTCCACTTCACCAAACCCTTACTGAAAATATTGACTATTTACTATTTATAAAGTGATTTATTATTTTAGTCTATGATTTTAGTCTTCAAATGGTTAACTGAAAAATGTTAACTTCATTAACTTATTTATTTGTTAATCTTATAGTATAGGAACATGGATTTTTGACCCATATTCATTTTCATCATCTATTTCTTCTTTCACTTCTAGACATTTCAGAAAGGAGATTTTTTTTGTTATGTGATCTCAATATGTTAAACAAATTCTAATCAGTTTCCAATATGAACAATGAGCTTACCTTCAAGAATTTAATTATAATTTTCATTATTGTTATTATAAAAAATAAATCCATTTCCTAAATTCATTTCCATTATCTTTTTTTTATTTTACATCCATACAGTTTAGACCAGAGACCATTTTTTTATGTCATCTGAAAATGTTAAACTACTTCTATTTGGTTTTAGGTATGAGAGATGAGCTTTCCTTCATAATTTTATTTCTATTTTTTTATTGCTATTAATTTTTTTAATTAATTCCCCTCTTTAATGATGCATGATTATCCATATTATCAAAAAGAATGAAATATTTTGTTATTACTATTTATATGAGGTGATGTTGAAATCTATTATATATACTAAACTTGGATTCTACATGAAAACGTGTCACCTTTACATGCTTCCACGTCACCCTTATTTCTCTATTCCTCCCTCCAAACCCTAAAAAATAACCCTATAAACTTGACATCAATTATGTTATTTGAGTTGGAATATATAAAATGGTGATATACGATTCTTAATTTTCTGTATGATTGTCCTATTATTTATATTTTTGTTCCCATGAAGCATGTGATAGATACTTTAATTTCATGATTTATGATCATGGAACCTATACTAACTGGAAAAACCCACTCTTGAGTTCCATGTAATCAGGTTGGTGTACTCCTCCATTTCTTTTAGAGTCATATCACACTACTATACTAAGAGTTAATTAAATAGGTATAGTGGAAATCATATATACCATCCATTACTATATCTCTAAATCTAATTATGGTATGACTAGAAAAATGATCAAGGAACCTGGATTAACTAGGTGATACGATTTTCCCTTTTTTAATTTGAGGTTGTATTGAGAAAACTTAGCAAGAATTAGTTTGGTTGATATTTTTATAATTGGAATTATTGTACAGGGTTTAAGAGGTAGGGATATGAGAGTGGGAATTGTATAGGACTGTTTGGGGCATGGTTTCTTTATTTGAGATCAAATCTTAAGTGGTTTTCTCCTTTTTGAATCTCCTATTGTAAGTACAGGGAATAATTTTTACACCTTTGATGAACTATCACATGTGTTCTGTTGTATTGTTTTGATGAACATGGCATATGTTCAACTTGTTGATGAATATGGTTAGAGGGAGTAATTTTTTTTTTATATTTTGTATAAATTTACTCTCTTAAGCTATTTTTTCTTTTTTTTTAAACTTATGTATGTCTTGAAAAAATTTAGAGCGGAACATGAAATGGTTGAATCCCCTAATCAAAACCATTTCTCTCACATCCTCCTTTTCTTATATTGATTTTTTGATTTTAGTAAAGATAAATCTTTTATTATGTTAACTATAACAGTATATTTTTAACTACCACATTCTTAGAATGCATGTGACCATGTCCCCACTATAGAAAAATTGAATACTGTAATGATTTTGTTAATGTTTCACATTTCTTTCTTTCTACCTTTTGTTCTGCATGTTTTTCATATGAATCTATTGAACACAATTATCCTTATGTCATGCATGTTTATGATTAATATTCTAGGCTATGTATCTAGGAGGATCTGTACAAATTCTGTGGGGGGATTTTGGAACTATTTCAGCATGGTTAAGACATTTTTTGGGTGCATTTCCAGCTTCTTTGTTTCGTTGAAGTTATATGATTTTCTTCAATATACCTTGTTGGAATATAAGTTGTCCATAAATTAAATGACACTATTTTTGTATTACATCTATTTGTGTAGAATTCCTTTACATTTCTAATCATGTTTGGAAGCTTCTAGTTTTTTATGACAATTAATGAAATATTTAACATATTTATCACTTATGATAATTGTTTTTTAAAATATAATTGACAACAATTATATATACTAAATCTGGGTGACTTCTTCCTATGTGTCACCCAACCATTCTTCCAATTCACCCTAAATTATGAATTCCTCCCTCCAAAATAAATTATGTTTTACTTTACAATAATGAAGAAAGTCCAAACCTGTTTGGTTTTACACAGTTATCATGATAGGGAACCTGATGACTTAAATTATTTGGTTATTTTTTTATGTTAAAACCGTGTTCAATTTTAGTCATTAAAAAACATTGGAAGAGTTTTATCACCCTTTTAGTACTTTTCACTTCAATTTATCTAAGCCCCTTATTTTTCTTCAAAGGCCAAGTAATTATATACTATAAGCCAGAGAGAAACAATCCTTTAAAACACTATTTATCGTATAAGCTGAATTTGTGGAAATAGTTCATGAATTCCATGGCTTTAATCAAGGAGGATCTGCTTTAAATTTTTGTCACAATACCACAGTCATAAAGTTGTTTAATAATACGGTTTTTATTGAAAAAGTGGGTAGTAGGATGCTGTCATTTTTACAAAGGTTTGAGGATAGATTCTTTTAATAGGATAAGAATGATACTGTGATTGTTAAGTTTCATCACAATGTAAATTTAAACATATTTCAGTAATATTAGTTGTATAGATTGTGAAATTAATGATTTTTATTATTTTGTGTGTTGTTGTTTACATATTTTTAGGAATACAATTCTGAATAGACCAGATTTCCCCAATGACAACTCCTCTATCTTCTTCTCCCCAAGCTTCACCAGGATGCTAAAGGAAATGTACACCACCGAGGTAGGTTCCTTTGTGTCCAGCCACTCCACATAACTTTCTGTACTGGACTCGAACAAGTTCAAACCATACTCTCAGTCACCCTCCACCCTCTCATCCAAGTACACCAGTGGGATCATGGCCTCGATGGACTTCACGGGCCACTATATTTTCATCCAATCCACCACTTGTATTTAATCATAGCCAAACCAACATTGTTCAAACCCCCTCCAATCGTCCAACAAAATATTTCTAGACTCGTTTTGTAGGGTCCAAGGGTTTATGCAGATATATATTCAAGGAGACGCACCTTGAATTCCAACGACTAAAAATAATTGAAGAATGTCCACTTTAGCTGGTGAATATTAGAGAATTGTTCTTGGGAAATGATCTGGAGGTAAGGGTAGTATCCCATGTCATAAATGAAGGATGGAAAGTATTTGATGATAAGGGCAGGCATGGAAGGCAAACACAGTTCAGGGGAAAATCCTCGACATTAAACTAGCCACTGTAGACATGATAGAAGATGGCGCAGACTTTGCAGGACTGCGCGAAGAAGGTCGCCTCGTCAAGGCCTAATATAAAATTACTAGTATCAATGTTTTATTCATTAATCCTAATGGGTATGGCATATTCAATTTCAAATAATTATCCTCTATCAAGTTCTTTCATGGTGAATTCCCAATAATTTTTTTAAACTTTAAATCTACATTATTGTTGATCATGTCCATCTTATTTTGTTTGTTGATTAAGAAAAATTACTTGGAATCTACAGATATATACATATTTTTTGAAAAAAATTGATATATTTTTCTTCTTATTTTCTTTCATTATTCCTATGGATGCTTTTAGAAACATCAGTGATTCTTATTCTTTACATGTTAGTAAGATTCATTATTGATCAGAGTAGATTTCTTTGATTCATGATGGGAGGATCTTTTGGGCTTGATTGTTTCCACTTGAAGTAGCTAGAGAAGTGTCTTTAAAGACAATTGAGTGATGTTATTGAGAGTAAGGTTGATAATTCAGCCGCTACCTATCCATTTACATTTCATTATTCATTTATTTTTATATCGTGTTGCATAACATTGATTTATTTGTTTATTCAATTATTATTCTGAATCATATGACAATCTATTATGAAAGGTTCCCCATCCTTCCGCCTTCACTAATGTTTCTCATAGTACATGTATGTTTTAAACATTATACAATTGAATCAGTTAAATTTTTTATATGGATTATCAATTAGTTATGTTTATAATTTTTTTTTCTATAAAATAGTTTAATTTGTAAATTTCATGTTCAAGTCCTCAATTATCCATTTAGTTGGTAATATTATTCTACAGGTCAATCTACTTTCTTAATTCCCTATTAAATAAGACTAACTTTTTTAGTTGTTTTGTTTTAAAAAAACAATATAGATCCTTAGAAAATCAGATTTTACAAATGTTCAATGACATATAGCTTGTTGTTAAGAAAGTATCTATCTTGCGCATTGAAGTTTTTTTATCGATTACATGGAGTAATTTGTAAGAATTCACCATGTCTTATATTGATTATTACATTAGGTGGTATCTTTTTCTATTACTTAAAATCTTAATTTATTGTAAATTATGTTGGTTACTCAAGTATGTACCGTGTAGTGCCTCAATAATCATGATTGTCTTTTATGTTTTCTACTATTTTAATTGTCTTTATGTTTAATCCACTTATATTGTAATATTATATACCACTAATTTATGCTCAACATATTCAATATAATCAATATTAATACAGGGTTTATATCCTATATACAATGTGATAGGGAGGAGTAACACTAGATTTTGGAGAAATACACCATCATGAAAGACTGGAGAAATGACTTATTTTGGAGCAGTATGCCATTTTATTTTGTTTCAGTTGATAGTTTGTATTTAATTTGAGTAGTGGATATATTTTTTAGAGTATTGAAACATGTATTTTATTTGATCAGTGGATCATGAATTTTTATTATGTAGTGGATCATTTTTAGAGCATTGTATTATATCACCGTGCAAATGCATGGATGAGTACAAGTTATTTATATTTGATTGAAAATTACTTATAATGTTTTATAGTATTTAATTTATATAGGAGTATCTAAAATCAAAAGAATTAGTACAAAAGAAACAAAAGCTTCAGAAACCAACAACTTTATATACTTCTGAGATTTCTGTTGGGATAAAAAGATTATCCCATATTTCTTATTTATTAGATAATATTTACCACTTTTCGATGATATCTGATATATTTCAAAGATTTTATGCATTGAGAATATTCAAAAAAAGATATCATGGATCTTGTTATTTTTCATGATCTCACCATCACAACTATAAAAAAAATCCTATAGCCACAGTTCAAAACTGTGGCCGTAGGCTACGACCAAGGTTTTGGCCAACAGTGGCCGCTATCGCCGTGGTAGTAGGTCCCGACCTATTGCCACAGTTTTGAAAACCGTGGAAATAGGCCTCAAAATTCCCCACCATGGTGGTTGAACTAGAGACACGGTTTAAACCGTGGCTACATGAAGCTATTTCCATGGTTAAAACTGTGGCAATATCCTTGGTAAACCGTGGAAATAGTCTAAATAAAAAATGTGCCTACCGAGTTTCAATCCCAACACCTCCCGTTTACCAACCTGTGATTCTCACCACTACATAGTTAAATGATTCACATATATATGTATATATTATGATATATATATTAATAGAAACCATGGAAATAGCCACAAAATCGTGGTAATAACCACAAAACCACGGAAGAAGGCCTTCTCGCCAAATTTTTGGCGGAAATTTTTTATCCTATGGAAGCGTGGGAACCCTATAGACATGGTTCTGGAAAACCATGGCTATAGTTGTGGGATATAACCATAGTTATGAAAACTATGGATATAGGCCGCAGAAAATAGACCTATAGCCACAGTTTCAAAACCATGGCTATAAGTCTATGGCAGTAGCCACTTTTTCTAGTTATTCATACTTGTGTTATATATGTTTTCTATCTAAGTAAATTTATATGTCAGTTTTTGTTTCTTTAAATAAATATGACTTTAAGTGACTTAATTTAATACTCATTTAATTAGGTATCTATACATTCTTTGCATTAAAAATTAGATCACTACCATTTAGGATTTTATGGATCCATAATACATTTCAATAGTTGTACAATATCTGAATGATGATGTTAGAGTTACATAGATATATTAAAAATTAGAAAATATGGATATTGGGTGTTAGTTTTTTCAATTCCTTGAAGGGTAATAAGACTAAGATAATTGTGAACTAATATCCATTATAATGTTGTTAATTTTGAAATTTTTATATTTTAGTGTTCATTGGATGTTAGGTATATTCTTCCCACATGAATTTACATTATATTGGTTTTGTTATTTATTAGGTGGAGTTCATAAAACTTTTAGAAAATGGTTAAAAAGGCAAGTTTTATTATTTTTTATAAGTTCTTTAATCTTAAATATTCTTTTTATACATGTTTTTTAGTTGATATATGAAAATATAGGTCTTGTGAAAATTTTAACGATGATCACTTATCTATACGAAAGCCAAATAAAATTAAATACATGAAAGTAAATGTAGATTAATTTTATATTAGATAATATATTTTTTCTCTCTATTATATATATATTGGTTTTTATTTTCAATTTAATGATTCATAACCACAGTTTTATCATCAAAAAGGAAATTTGAAATGTGGTTATCATAGTTTAATATGTATGCTTGATATAAAAATGGAATATTTTTTAATCTTATAACATTCATTTTTATTGTAGATTTTCAATGATGTTGCATTATATATGGATGGTGACTTTACCCACCTTAAAAGTTTGTTTGCAAACTTTTTTTAGGTATAATTAATTTGTATATTGAGTATCATGTATGTCTTTTTTAACTAAAGTTTAAAATTTGAGTATTTAGACAATTATTTTACGGTTTATGTTGTTCTTTTGTTTATTGTATTGGGAAAAATTTTCATGTATTCTTAGTGGATGCATTTATTTTTAGTTTTTTTAATTAGAACTTTTTCATATTGTTTTTTATAAATCAGCATGCAACCTGAAAGATAGGGTATTTTAATGTTGGTTTTTACCTAAAACTGATGTCAAAATCATATTTCCATGCCAGTTTTAAGGAAAAACCAATATGTAATGTTCTATATTTTCTTTTTTCAAATAATTCCACATAGTTTACACCATAAAAATGACATGGAAAGATATCTCTAATATTAGTTAAAAAAAACTAATGATGAAATATCCCTTAAATTCACTTTTTTATGTTTTGATATCAGTTTTCAAAAATATGATGTCAAAACTATTATTTTTAACATTTCCTACACAAAATTAGATTAAAAAAAGATGTTAAAAATTAAAAAAACCGATGTTAAAACATACTTTTCCACTAGTGATACTTTTATAGAAACAACAAAATATTTTTAATAATTTAATTTCAAAACCCTCTATGTGTTTATGATTTAAACTATATTTGATTTTAATAAATGAGAAATATATTTTTGGTGTGATACGTTTCCTTCATAAGAAAAATTTCTTATTAAAATTGAGGTAAATATCTTGGTTTTTTATTATTTAATTATGATAAAAGGTGGTATTTATATTTTTTGATTCATGATTCAACAATGTAAAAATTATAATTAAATTTCAAAGTAAATTTCATTTTCATGAAATTTATTTCCCATTATAAATATTTAGTTTTTCTTAAAAATTACCATTGCCTTTAAATTTATTAAAATAAATTATTTGTGATGGGTAATTGATGAAAAGAATCATTATAATATAAAAAATCCTAAATATGTGATTTAAGTGTCCTTATAAGACTGTAGAATAACCAACTATTAATGATAAATTATTAAACTTCATTATGTGATGTGAAATAATTCCCTAAAGTGAATATGATTGAGGAAATTGAGCATAACATATAAAAATATTGCATCATTTTAGATGAATATTAAATTCATTTCACAAAAATACATGAATGAGGATCGTAAAGGTTTAGTGTCTTTGGAGACTAGATATATAATCAATGTAATAGACCAACTCAGGTCAACCAAACCATACACCAAAGCTGGATGTCACATGGTGAGGTGAATAAAGAAAACAAAATAAGTCTTGTATATAAAAAAACAGTACATAAAACTAGAGTATTGCGTGGAAGAAAAAGATACAACCGGATCCATAAAATCCAATCCAAAATGGCTAAACCCAAAAGTACAAATAAATCAAGACCTATAAGTCTCTATGTGATTGTTAGTCTCCTCCAAACCACCATGCTATGAAGGCAAAGACCAAAGGAGAAGTTAAAATGCTACAAGATGCCCTTACCTTTATCTATATCCTATAAAACAACATCCACAATCACCCATAGGAAAAATCAGGGTGTAAGAAAAAATCTTGGTAAGATACGACCATAGAGTTTATACAAGGTCTAATATCAAGAATGCATCAGTTCTAGGTTTAAAAAAAAAATAGTTTTACAAATCTTTTTTTCATAAATCTAATTCATTTGTAAATCATTTTACCTTTGGTTTTTATAAAATACTTTCATATTACAAAACCATAAATATGAAAAGTAGAAGTGATAAAATAGGAAAGCATATCCATGTATCAAGAGGTATATAAAATGTCAACTTCATTGGTTTTATGTTAAGAATTTTGACCGTTGCTAATATAGCTGTTGAATAGTGATCACATGATTAATATAAATATAGGGCTTCAAAAAATCCAAATTTACTCAGACAAAAGAAGTGATGGCCTCATCCAGTAGAATTTCTCCATACGAAACCCATTTTTCAGAGCTCGGAAAAGAGGTGGCGTCCTTGGGATTCACTCTTGACCAAGCCCAAGCTGAGATTCATCATGTCAAGCTCGAACGGGACCGTCTACGGGAAAAGTGGAAGTTTATAGAGATTACCACTCGAGCAATGTTATCCGAGCCACCCCAAGAGTCTGTCACCATCACACACCTTACCCTTAGGTATTATGCGGCTGTTTTAAGGGGTTATGTAACAAATAAATAGTACTATGTTCATGTACATTATTTTTTTTGTATATAATAATGAATATACTTTCTTGTCATTATTGATACATTGTAAATAGTTTTTAAAGTACAAATATTGTTTTTAGTTATTATTTAATTAAGAATTATATTTTATTAAATTAAGGGATTTTTGAATTAAATAATATTTTAATAAAATATTATTATTAAATTAATTTTTATTAAATATAAATGATCTTATAATTTTATGAATGCAATTGTAATTTTTATTAAGGCTTGAAAGCCATTTTTGTCAAAACCCGTGAATTTTTGATAAATGTATGTTTTTATTTTAAAAGTGAAAATTAACATATCTAGAAAATTATTTAGATAAAATAAATGTTATTTTTGGAATCAGGACATTAAAATTATCCAACAGTGAATTTTTCATAATTTTTTGAGACAGTCAAATTTTTAAGTAAAAATTAAATACCGTTTAAATATATAATGTGTTTTATGACATCATAATGACCCAATAGTGATGTAATAAAATACTATAATCTTTATGTTCGTCCAATATATGTTTTAGAATTAAAATAATATGATTTTGGGTTTTTTTGGATTACTTTTCAAAGCATTAATGAACCCCTCAAGACTTATTAAACACCTTGTCTTTTTAAATTAATTTCCATGGGAGTATGACTCACCTCCACACAAGCAACCCTATTATTTTAAGAAATTCGGACTTTGGCCTTATAAAATATTGTTTTCCTCTTCCCTTTTCTAAAAACCATGGGCAAAAACCATGGTATGGTTTGTGGTTTGGATTAATTTAATATAAGGGGTCCCAAACCTAAATAATAAAGAATTCCCTCACCTTTCCTATATAAACCCACCCAAGATCCCACTTCCTCCTCACTCAAAGCCTTTGGAGTTCATCCAACCTCTGCCCTAATCTCTCTATAATCCTCCCAAGGTTCCCCAAGCTCCAAATAATCCTCTCACAAGCCTCTCTCTAGCCTTTGGAAGCACACTTCCAAGTAAGGGTTTTTCTTCCTTTCTCATTTTTGTCCAATTTTCTTTAAGTTGTTTTGCCCTATTAATTTCAATTATGAATGTTGGGCTATGGTTTTTCATCTCCCTAATACTGCCCTATTTATGTTTGAATGATGGGAGACCCTTTCTCTCTCATTAAATTCCTCCCATGTACACCCGTTACTATGCCGAAATTCCGAAAGGAACTTCTCTCTCCTCATTTACATTCAAGTAATAATTTTGTATCATGAATATAAATTCCATTAAAATTGTTGGGACATGTATCTATATGACCTCATTACTGTCCATTACATTTAAATATAAATATTAACCCCTTTCTATCTAATCAACCATTTTTATAAATTCTTATGTCACTCCGTTACGCTGCCGAAATCGCACTGATTTTCTAAGCTAATGCCATTGTGTAGTGAATACCATGCCCATTTCTCCATCAAGGGTATTAACCTTTATACAAATTTACATATTGATTATAAAGTTTCATGTATGAATTCCAAATTCCTTTATCATGGAATAAATGATTATGTTTTATAAATCCATGTTTTATGATCCATGTGGCACACTTATGCATGAAATGAAATGTTTAAGAAGGGTGCGCCCGTAAAGCACTCTAATGCATTGGGTAAAGTATAGTATCATGATACATCATGTGCAATGAGTTTTGACTCATGCTAATTCAAGTGCAACTAGGGTTTACTCATGCTTCATGTGCAATGAGGATTTACTCATGCTCCATGTGCAATGAGTCTTGGCTCATGCTAATTCCATGTTAAGTGTTGTTGCCACATTTCCATGTTATGATTATATTTCTTTATAATGCCTTTATGTTCATGTTTCTCTTGTTCTATATTTATATGCCTAATGTATAACATGTATTATACTCCTCAATTTATTCCATGTATATTCCCTTACTGGGCTTTATATCTCACCCTTTTCTTATGCAGGTCCACAGGTTATCCCATGCAATGCTAAGTATGAGGGAATGTAGTGCTCATTTAAAGGAAGTTTTAAATAAAGATGTTGTATTTCATGTTTCAAGTTTTTATGTAATAATCCTAAGCCCCAAAGACACTAAACCTCTTGATCTTCTTTGTTGTATCAAGTGAAGTTTTTTGTAATAAATCATGTTTAAGTTTGTAATAAAAGCAGGGTTGTCATAGTTGGTATCAGAGGATAGGTTTAGTTATTTTTGGTATTAGGATTAGAAAACCCTAGTAAAGCCTTAGAGACAAGACTAAGTATAATAAAAACATCCCTAAGTTTTGATAAGTAGTGAGTAAGTGGTTTATCAAAAAAATACATCCCTGTCTGGATACGAGCAGGTAGAGGCAGCTCTGGCACAGATGTATCATAGGGGTAAAACCCAAAAACACCGCTTTAAGCTAGAATCGAATGAGAACTGGTAAACGACAATGGGCCATGCTTCACTCTTGGTTAAGACACTCCCGAGGGATATGTTTTGATAAATTCACAATCTTAGTATGAACCCTTATAAAGGGAATTAAAAAAAAATGACCCTAAGAATGTATGTTTGAAAGTAGATCATGAAATGCCTAGATTGAAGCCTATAGACTCATGAGTTAAGGAAATAAAAGTTTATTTATAAGTCATCAACTTTTGTCTTTGGTTTAGCCTTTATGTGTTACCCATAACTTTCCTTTTATTCTATCCAATGGCCGGTAATAGGAGGAATCGGGCTAACAACCGTTGTGATGATTAGTGTGATGATTATACTAATGAGATGCCCAATCCAATGGGAGCGGGAATCGCGAACTTTGTCACACTTATCTCTCAGATAACTTAAGTTTTGAATATAAACATGGGTCAAGAGGAATGTTAATCCCCCCTAAGAAAGAACAAGTCGCTATTGAGAGCTTCATGAGACAAAGGCCTCCTACTTTTAGTGGATCATCCGATCTCACGATCGCTAAACAATAGATCAACTCCATTGAAAAGATATTTCCATCCTTCAATGTTATGAAAAATATAAGGTTCTCCTGGAGACTTATCGTATGGAGGGTGAAGCTAATCAATGGTGGACGTTGATCAAAAATACGAAGCTTGAGGAGGAGATCGAGGCGTTGGAATGGAAGGATTTACGGAAGATGTTTTTCGATAAATATTTTCTGCGCACCCTCTGGATTAAGATGGAATGGGACTTCCTTTCCCTTAAGAAAAAAGATGAAGAATCTATTGGAGCATACGAGGAAAACTTCACAAGGCTTGCATGATACGCTTCCGGCTTTGTCATTACCCCAGAATGCAACGTTGACCACTTCTTTGGTAGGTTAAAGCCTAGACTACGGAAATCATTAGAAATCTGTGACTTCGACAGCTATGAGGAAATTGTCCGATGTGCCCTCAAGGTTGAAATGGAGATCGAAGAATCACAGGGGTATCATGGGGATAAGAAGCGTAAGGTGGACTTCAATGTTGACAGTCCGATGGATAAATCCAATGGTGCTAAGAAGATCCAGCACCCCAATTTCCAAAAGTGCGGAAATAAGCACCCTAGAAATTGCCTCAAGGGGATGAGGAAATGCTTCAGGTGTGGAAGAGAAGGGCACCTAGCTGTTAACTGTCGGCAAGAAAGACCCGCGGCTGTGACAGAGGAGAATAACTCTCCGTTAGAACCTCAACGCATTGTTCAATGATACAAATGCAAAGAACCGGGTCATTTTTCAAATCAGTGCCCTAATCCAAGGGTTTTTGGAGGTAACCAAAAACCTCCAAGGTAGCAAGAAAGAGCTTTTGCCATCACTTCTGCTGAAGTGAACCCCAACAACGAAGTGGTGACAGGTACGCTAGTTATTCATTCAAGAATAGCGAACGTAATTTTTTATTCAGGTTCTACACATTATTTTATATCTTGAAAGTTTATTAAAACAATCCTAGAACCACCAAAAATCATGGAAGTGAAGATGTCGTTGAGTACGACAAATGGGGAAATCATTGCATCCCATGAATATAAGTCCTCCCTTGTTATAATCAGTGGATTGAATTTCCCGGCGAACCTTGTCATACTCCCTCTGGTGGAATTTGATGCAATTCTTGGCATGTACTGGCTTTCCTTATATAGAGCCAACATAAATTGCCGGAAGAGGGAAATCACTCTCCATATGGAGAATTGACCCCCAATTCTTTACAAGTGTAAGGAGGAATATGAATCTCCTTTAGCTCCATCATCTCAGTCATGGATATTATTGACCTTCGAGCACACGTATCTAGCTTAGATGATTGAGTCCAAGGAAGAAACCATCCTTGAAGAAATGCCTATTATGAGGGAATTCACTGAAGTGTTTCTCGAGGAACTGCCTGGTCTTCCTCCTAGAAGAGATGTTTAATTCTCAATTGAACTTATACCCGAGGCATTACCAATATCCAAGTCTCTATATAGAATGGCTGTTTTAGAGCTTGAAGTGCTGAAGAAATAACTACAGGAGAATCTGGTTAAAGGGTTTATACACCCAAGTGCTTCACCATGGGGTGCACCAGTCCTCTTAGTTAAGAAGAAGGATGGGTCAATGCAGCCTTGCATTGATTATCGAGAACTTAACAAAATCATGATAAAGAACAAGTATCCTCTCCCACGAATTGATGACTTGTTCGATCAGCTGCATGGAGAAAAATACTTCTCCAAGGTGGACTTATGGTCAGGATATTATCAAGTAAGGGTGAAGAAGGAAGATATCCCCAAGATTGCTTTTCACACAAGATACATGCACTATGAATTTATAGTAATGCCTTTTGGACTCACTAATTCTCTAGAAATATTCATGGACTTAATGAATAGAGTCTTTAGAGATTACCTAGACAAATTTGTGGTAGTATTTATAGATGATATTCTAATATACTCCAAAACCAAGGAGGATCATGAGGAGTATTTAAGAACTGTACTGGTGACTTCACGCAAGGAGAAGCTCTATGAAAAGTACAACAAGTGTGATTTATGGTTGAATGAAGTCTCATTCTTGGGCCATATCATCACAAGTAATGGGATATCTGTGGATCCCTCCAAAACAGATGCAATTGAGGGATGGCCAAGGCCAACATCGGTAACGAATATCCGTAGCTTCTTGGGGTTAGCTGGATATTATCGACGATTTGTGAGAAATTTCTCACGATTGTCCAACCCTCTTACTAAGCTAAATCAAAAGGGAGTAAAGTTTTCTTAGAGTGATGAATGCGAAGAAAGCTTCAAGGATTTGAAAAGGAGGCTTATCACTGCACCCGTGCTCACTTTCCCCACAAGTGGGGAAATTTTTGTGGTATTCAATGATGCTTCGAAGAAGGGCTTAGGCTGTGTGCTGATGCAGAATGATAAAGTGATATCCTATGACTTAAGGCAATTGAAAATCCATGAGCGAAACTATCAAACACATGATCTGGAGTTGGCAGCGGTGATCTTTGCCTTGAAAATCTGGTGGCATTATCTCTATGGAGAGAAATGTGAGATATATACTGACCACAAGAGTCTTAAATATATATTCACATAGAAAGAGATTAATATGCGCCAGAGAAGATGGATAGAGCTCATCAAGGATTATGACTGTTTAATCCATTACCACCCTGATAAAGAGAACAAGGTGGAAGATTCCCTAAGTAGAAAGGATCCGGCGATTCTATCAATGATGAGAATTAAGAAGGATCCAATCTTCTTAGACTTAATAAAGATGGAAATGGGAATCATAAAGAAGGGAACATCATAAATCCTTTCACAAATGGTTGCTCAACCGTCTCTTTTGGAAGGGTTAAAGGATTATAAAAAGGATGATGTGAGAATTCAGGAAAAAGTGAAAGCTATCTAAAAAGGGAAATCCTCGAAGTTTAATGTTAATGAAGAAGGAATTGTGCGGTTTGGGAAAAGAATATGTGTTCCATAAAGTCTGGAGCTGAAGAAGGAACTTTTGGATGATGCACACAGTTCAAATTTCTCTATTCACTTAGGGACCACAAAGATGTATCAAGATCTCTAAGAAAACTTTTGGTGGGATAATATGAAGAAGGAGATCACTGAATATACATCAAAGTGCCTGGTGTGTCAGCAAGTGAAGGCAGAGAGGGAGAAGTCTAAGGGGATGATGCAACCATTGCCCATACTAGAATGGAAATGGGAGAACATCACCATGGACGTCGTCACCGGACTTCCGAGGACATCCAAAGGAAAAAATGCAATCTGGGTTGTTGTGGATCATCTTACAAAGACTGCACACTTCATTGCTATTCGGGAGAATTTTTCATTGGATAAACTGGCACAGATATATATTAGGGAAGTGGTAAGGTTGCATGGAGTACCACTATCTATTGTGTCTGACCGAGATCCAAGATTCACCTCTAAGTTTTGGAAGAGTCTTAAACATGCTCTAAATACTGAACTGAACTTCAGTACGGCCTATCATCCTCAAACTGATGGCCAATCTGAGCAGACTATCCAAACACTTGAGGACATGTTGAGAGCGTGCTCAATGGACTTTAAAGGAGGATGGGATAAACATCTTCCTCTGGTTGAGTTTTATTATATTAACAGTTTCCACTCGAGCATCCAAATGGCACTACATGAAGCCCTGTATGGGAAAAGGTGCAGAACACCGACATGTTGGGATGAGGTCGGTGAACGTAAGCTGGTTGGACCAGAAATGGTCGAGGAAATGGTGGAGAAGGTGAAAACCATTCATCAGCATATCAAGGCAGCCCAGATTCGACAGAAGAGTTATGCAGATAATCGTCGATGAGACCTTGAGTTTAAATTTGGAGACATGGTTTTTCTACGCATATCTCTGTGGAAGAAGGTCATGAGGTTTGGAAAGAAAGGGAAGTTAAGTCCAAGGTACATCGACCCCTTTGAGATTCTTGATCGTGTCGGGGCTATGGCCTATCGACTAACACTTCCACCTACTATGGACAAAGTACATGATGTCTTTCATGTATCCCTCTTAAGGAAGTACATACCGGACCCTTCATATGTACTCTCTTCTGAGGTGGTACAACTGGAAGATGATATTTCTTATGAGGAGAAACCAGTGAATATCTTAGATCGTAGAGAAAAAGTTCTACGAAATAAGACAATGCCCCTCGTCAAGGTGTTGTGGATAAACCACAAGTTTGAAGAAGCGACTTGGGAATCAGAGGAAATGATGAAGCTGAGTTACCCACATCTGTTTTAGTGCAGGAAAACGAAAATTTTGAGGGAGAAAATTCTTAAGGGGGGAATATTGTAATGACCCAAAGTTTTATTAACGGAAATCCCTCTTGATATAATTAAATGCCTCTTTATGTTTATATAAAATGTCAACTTCATTGGTTTTATATTAAGAATTTTGACCGTTGCTAATATAGACATTGAACAGTGATCATATGATTAGTATAAATATAGGGCTTTAACAAATCCAAATTTACTCAGACAAAAGAAGCGATGGCCTCATCCAGTAGAATTTCTCCATAAAAAGCCCATTTGTCGGAGCTCGGAAAAGAGGTGGCGTCCTTGGGCTTTGCTCTTGACCAAGCCTAAGTTGAGCTTTATCATGTCAAGCTTGAATGGGACCGTCTATGGGAAAATTGGAAGTTGATAGAGATTACCACTCGAGAAATGTTATCCGAGCCACCCCAAGAGTCTGTCACCATCACACACCTTACCCTTAGGTCTTATGCGGTTGTTTTAAGGGGTTATGTAACAAATAAATAGTACTATGTTCATGTACATTATTTTTTTGTATTTAATAATGAATATAATTTCTTGTCATTATTGATACATTGTAAATAGTTTTTAAAGTACAAGTAATGTTTTTAGTTATTATTTAATTAAGAATTATATTTTATTAAATTAAGGGATTTTTAAATTAAATAATATTTTAATAAAATATTATTATTAAATTAATTTTTATTAAATATAAATGATCTTATAATTTTATGAATGCAATTGTAATTTTTATTAAGGTTTGAAAGCCATTTTTGTCAAAACCCGTGAATTTTCGATAAATGTCGGTTTTTATTTTAAAAGTAAAAATTAACATATTTAGAAAATTATTTAGATAAAATAAATGTTATTTTTGGAATCAGGATGTCGAAATTATCCAACGGTGAATTTTTCATAATTTTCTGAGACACTCAAATTTTTGAGTAAAAATTAAATACCGTTTAAATATATAATGTGTTTTATGACATCATAATGACCTAATAGTGATGTAATAAAATACTATAATCTTTATGCTCGGCCAATATATGTTTTAAAATTAAAATAATGTTATTTTGGGTTTGTTTTTCTTACTTTTCAAAGCATTAATGAACCCCTCAAGACTTATTAAACACCTTGCCTTTTTAAATTAATTTCCATGGGAGTATGACTCACCTCCACATAAGAAACCCTATTATTTTAAGAAGTTAGGACTTTGGACTTATAAAATATTTTTTTCCTCTTCCCTTTTCCAAAAACCATGGGTAAAAACCATGGGATGGTTTGTGGTTTGAATTAATTTAATATAAGGGGTCCCAAACCTAAATAATAAATAATTCCCTCACCTTTCCTATATAAACCCACCCAAAATCCCACTTACTCCCCACTAAAAGACTTTGGAGTTCATATAACCTCTACCCTACTCTCTCTAGAATCCTCCCAGGGTTCCCCAAGCTCCAAAGAAGCCTCTAACAAGCCTCTCTCTAGCCTTTGGGATCGCACTTCCAAGTAAGGGTTTTTTCTTTCTTTCTCATTTTTGTCCAATTTTCTTTAAGTTATCTTGACCTTTTAATTTCAAATATGAATGTTGGGGTATGGTTTCGCACCTCCCTCATACTGCCCTCTTTTTTTTTGAATTATTTGAGACCCTTTCTCTCTCATTAAATGCCTCCCATGTACACCCGTTACTATGCCGAAATTCCGAAAGGAACTTCTCTCTCCTCTTTTACATTCAAGCAATACTTTTGTATCATGAATCTAAATTCCATTAAAATTGTTGGGACATGTATCTATATGAACTACTTACTTTCCATTACATGTAAATCTTATTAGGAACCCATTTATCTCTCATCAACCATTTTTATGAATTCTTATGTCACGCCGTTACGCTGCCGAAATCGCACCGATTTTCTAAGCCAATGTCATTGTGTAGTGAATACCATGACCATTTCTCCATCAAGGGTATTCACCTTTATGAACATTTAATTTTTTATTATAAATCTTCATGTATTAATTCCGCATTCCTTTATCGTGGAATAAATTATTATGTTTTATGAATCCATGTTTTATGATCCATGTGGCACACTTATGCATGAAATGAAATGTTTAAGAAGGGTGCACCCATATAGCGCTCCAATGCATTGGGTAAAGTATAATATCATGATACGTAATGTGAAATGAGTGTTGACTCATGATAATTCAAGTGAAACGAGGGTTTACTCATGCTTCATGTGCAATGAGGATTTACTCATGCTCTATGTGAAATGATCCTTGGCTCATGCTAATTCCATGTTAAGTGTTGTTGTCACATTTCCATGTTATAATTATCATGCTTTATCATGCCTTTATGTTCACATTTCTCTTGTGCTCTATTGATATTCCTAATGTCTAACATGTATTTTACTCCTCATGTTATTCCATGTGTATTCCCTTACTGGGCTTTATAGCTCACCCTTTTCTTATGCATATCCTCAGGTTATCCCATGCAATGCTAAGTATGAGGGAATATAGTGGTCATATAAAGGAAGTTTTCAATAAAGATGTTGTATTTAATGTTTCAAGTTTTTATGTAATGATCCTAACCCCCAAAGACACTAAACCACTCGATCTTCTTTGTTGTATCAAGTGATGTTTTATGTAATAAATCATGTTTAAGTTTGTAATAAAAGTAGGGTTGTCATAGTTGGTATCAGAGGATAGGATTAGTTATTTTTGGGATTAGGATTAGAAAACCCTAGTAAAGCCTTAGAGATAAGACTAAGTATAATAAAAACATCCCTAAGTTTTGGTAAGTACTAAGTAAGTGGTTTATCAAAAAAATACATCCCTGTCTGGATACGAGCAGGTAGAGGCAGCTCTGGCACAGATGTATCCTAGGGGTAAAACCCAAAAACACCGCTTTGAGCTAGACTCGAACAGGAACTGGTGCATGACAATGGGCCTTGCTGCACTCTTGGTTATGACACTCCCGGGGGATATGTTTTGATAAATTCACAATCTTAGTATGAACCCTTATAAAGAGAATTAAAAAAATTCCCCTAAGAATATATGTTATAAAGTAGATCATGAAAAGCCTAGATTGAAGCCTATAGACTCATGAGTTAAGGAAATAAAAGTTTATTTATAAGTCATAAAATTTTGTCTTTGGATTACCCTTTATGTGTTACCCCTAACTTTCCTTTTATTCCAGCCAATGGCCAGTAATAGGAGGACTCGGGCTAACAACCGATGTGAAGATCAGTGTGATGACTATACTAATGAGATGCCCAATCCAATGGGAGCGGGAATCACGAACTTTGTCATTCTTATCTCCCAACTAACTCAAGTTTTTAATAGAAACACAGGTCAAGAGGAACGTTCAACCCCCCTAAGAAAGAACAAGTCGCTATCGAGAGATTCATAAGACAAAGGCCTCCTACTTTTAATGGATCATCCGATCCCATCGATGAATAATGGATCAACTCCATTGAAAAGATCTTCTCCATCCTTCAATGTTTTGAACAAGAGAAGGTTATCCTGGTGGCTTATTGTATGGAGGGTGAAGATGATCAATGGTTGACGTTGATAAAAAATACGAAGCCTGAGGAGGAGATCGAGGCGTTGTAATGGAAGGATTTTCGGAATATGTTTTTTCATAAATATTTTCTGCGCACCCTCCGGCTTAAGATGGAAAGGGACTTCCTTTCCCTCAAGAAAATAGATAAAGAATCTGTTGTAGCGTATGAGGAAAACTTCACAAGGCTTGCACGATACGCTTCCGGCTTTGTCGTTACCTCAGAATGCAAAGTTGACCACTTCTTTGGTGGGTTGAAGCCTAGCCTACAGAAAGCATTAGCAATCCATGACTTCGACAACTATTATGAGGAAATTGTCCGATGTGCCCTCAAGGTCAAAATGGAGATCGAATCATCACAGGGGTATCATGGGGATAAGAAGCTTAAGGTGGACTTCAATACTGGTGGTCTGATGGATAAATCCAACGGTTCTAAGAAGATCCAGCACCCCACTTGCCAAAAGTACGGAAAGAAGCACCCTGGAAATTACCTTAAGGGGACGAGGAAATGCTTCAGGTGTAGAAGAGAAGGGCACCTAGCTGTTAACTGTCATAAAGAAGGACCCGCTGTTGCGACAGAGGAGAGGAACTCTCCGTTTGAACCTCAACACGTTCTTCAATGCTACAAATGCAAAGAACCGGGTCATTTTGCAAATTAGTGCCCTAATCCATGGGTTTTCAGAGGAAACCAACAACCTCCAAGGCAGCAAGGAAGTGATTTTTCCATCACTTTTACCGAAGTGAACCCCGACAATGAAGTGGTGATAGGTACGCTAGTTATTCATTCAAGAATAGCGAACGTACTTTTTGATTCAGGTTCTACGCATTATTTTATATCTCGAAAGTTTAGTAAAACAATCCCAGTACCACCACAAATCATGGAAGTGAAGATATCAATGAGTACATAAAATGGGGAAATCAATGCATCCCATGAATATAAGTCCTCCCTTGTTATAATCTGTGGATTGAATTTCCCGGCAAACCTCTTCATACTCCCTCTGGTGGAATTTTATGCAATTCTTGGCATGGATTGACTTTCCTTATATAGAGCTAACATAAATTGCTGGGAGAGGGAAATCACTCTCCATATGGAGAATCGACCCCCAATTCTTTACAAGTGTAAGGAGGAAGATGAATCTCATTTAGCTCCATCATCTCAAGCATGGATATTACTGCCCTACAAGCACGTGTATTTAGCTCAGATGATTGAGTCCAAGGAAGAAACCATCCTTGAAGAAATGCCTATTGTGAGGGAATTCACTTAAGTGTTTCCCAAAGAACTTCCTGGTCTTCCTCCTAGAAGAGATGTTGAATTATCAATTGAACTTATACCCAGGGAATTACCAATATCCAAGAATCCATATAAAATGGATTTTGTAGAGCTTTAAGAGCTGAAGAAACAACTACAGGATAATCTAGATAAAGGGTTTATACGCCCAAGTGCTTCACCATGGGGTGCACCAATCCTGTTCGTCAAGAATAAGGATGGGTCAATGCGGCTTTGCGTCGATTACCGTGAACTTAACAAAATCACGATAAAGAACAAGTATCCTCTCCCAAAAATTGATGACTTGTTCGATTAGATGCATGGAGCACAATACTTCTCTAAGGTGGAATTGCGTTCAGGATATTATCAAGTAAGGGTGAAGAAGGAAGATATCCCCAAGACTGCTTTTTGCACAAGATATAGGCACTATGAATTCATAGTAATGCCTTTCATAATCACTAATTCTCCATCAATATTCATGTACTTAATGAATAGAGTCTTTAGAGATTACCTAGACAAATTTTTGGTAGTCTTTATAGATGATATTCTAATATAATCTAAAACCAAGGAGGATCATGAGGAGAAATTAAGAACTGTACTGGAGACTTTGCGCAAGGAGAAGCTCTATGCAAAGTACAACAAGTGTGATTTCTAGTTAAAGGAAGTCTCATTCTTGGGCCATATCATCACAAGCAATGGGATATCTGTGGATCCCTCCAAAATAGATGCAATTGAGGGATGGAAGAGGCCAACATCGGTAACAGATATTCGTAGCTTCTTGGGGTTAGCTGGATATTATCGACGATTTGTGAGAAATTTTTCACGATTGTCCAACCCTCTTACCAAGATAACTCGAAAGGGAGTAAAGTTTTCTTGGAGTTATGAATGCGAATAAAGCTTCAAGGAGTTGAAAATGAGACTTATCACTGCGCCCATGCTCACTTTACCCACAAGTGGGGAAATTTTTGTGGTATTCAGTGATGCTTCGAAGAAGGGATTAGGCTGTGTGCTGATGCAGAATGATAAAGTGATATCCTATGACTCAAGGCAATTGAAAATCTATGAGAAAAACTATCAAACACATGATCTGGGGTTGGCGGCGGTGATCTTTTCCTTGAAAATTTGGCGGCATTATCTCTATGGGGAGAAATGTGAGATATATACTGACCACAAGAGTCTTAAATATATATTCACACAGAAAGAGATTAATATGTGCCAGAGAAGATGGATAGAGATGATCAAGGATTTTGACTGTTCAATACATTACCACCCTGGGAAAGCGAACATGGTGGCAGATGCCCTAAGTAGAAAAAAACCAGCGATTCTATCAATGATGAGAATTGAGAAGGATCCAATCTTCTTTGACTTGATAAATATGGACACGGGAATCATAAAGAAGGGAACATCATTAATCATTTCACAAATGGTTGCTCAACCGTCTCTTTTGGAAAGGTTAAAGGATGCTCAAAAGGATGATGTGGGAATTCAGGAAAAAGTGGAAGCTATCAAAAAAGGGAAATCCTAGGAGTTTAATGTTAATAAAGAATGAATTGTGCGATTTGGGAAAAGACTATGTGTTCCATAGAGTCCGGAGATGAAGAAGGAACTTTTGGATGATGCACATAGTTCAAATTTCTCTATTCACCCAGGGAGCACAAAGATGTATTGAGATCTCTGAGAAAACTTTTGGTGGGATAATATGAAGGAGATCGCTGAATATATATCAAAGTTCCTGGTGTGTTAGCAAGTGAAGGCAGAGTGGAAGAAGTATAAGGGGATGATGCAACCATTTCCCATAACAGAATGAAAATGTGAGAACATCACCATGAACTTTGTCACCAGACTTCCAAGGACATCCAAAGGAAACAATGCAATCTGGGTTGTTGTGGATTATCTTATAAAGACTGCACACTTCATTACTATTTGGGATGATTTCTCTTTGGATCAACTAGCAAAGATATATATCAGGGAAGTGGTAAGGTTGCATGGAGTACCACTATCTATTGTGTCTGACCGAGATCCAAGATTCACCTCTAAGTTTTGGAAGATTCTTCAACATGCTCTAAATACTGAACTGAAATTCAGTACGACCTATCATCCTCAAACTGATGGCCAATCTGAGTGGACTATCCAAACACTTGAGGACATGTTGAGAGCATGATCAATGGAATTTAAAGGAGGATGGGATCAACATATTCCTCTGGTTGAGTTCTCTTATAATAATAGTTTCCACTCAAGCATCCAAATGGAACCATATGAATCCCTTTATGGGAAAAGGTACAGAACACCGGCGTGTTGGGATGAGGTTGGTTAACGTAAGCTGCTTGGACCGGAAATGGTCGAAGAAATGGTGGAGAAGGTGAAAACCATTCCGCAGCATATCAAGGCAGCCCAGAGTCGACAGAAGAGTTATGTAGATAACCATCAATGAGACCTTGAGTTTAAAGTTGGAGACATGGTTTTTCTACGCATATCTCTATGGAAGAAGTTCATGAGGTTTGGAAAGAAAGGGAAGTTAAGTCCAAGGTACATCGGCCCCTTCGAGATTCTTGATCGTGTCGGGGTTGTGGCCTATCGACTAGCACTTCCACCTACCATGGCCAAAGTACATGATGTCTTTCATGTATCCCTCTTAAGGAAGTACATACCGGACCCTTAACATGTACTCTCTTCTGAGGTGGTACAATTGGAAGATGATCTTTCTTACGAGGAGCAACCAGTGAAGATCTTAGATCGTAGAGAAAAAGTTCTAGGAAATAAGACAATGACCCTCATCAAGGTGTTGTGGAGAAACCACAAGTTTGAAGAAGCAACTTGGGAATCAGAGGAAATGATGAAGCTGAGTTACCCACATCTATTTTAGTGTGGGAAAAGGAAAATTTCGAGGGCGATATTTCTTAAGGGGGGAATATTGTAACGACCCAAAGTTTCATTAATGGAAATCCCTCTTGATCTAATTAAATGTCTCTTTATGTTTATATAAAATTTAAACTTCATTGGTTTTATGTTAAGAATTTTGACCATTGCTAATATAGCCATTTAAGAGTGATCACATGATTAGTATAAATATAGGGCTTTAACAAATCCAAATTTACTCAGAAAAAAGAAGCGATGGCCTCATCCATCATAATTGATCCATACGAAGCCCATTTGTCAGAGCTCAGAAAAGAGGTGGTGTCCTTGGGCTTCACTCTTGACCAAGCCCAAGCTGATCTTCATCATGTCAAGCTCGAACGGGACCATCTACGGGAAAAGTGAAAGTTGATAGAGATTACCACTCGACCAATGTTATCCGAGCCACCCCAAGAGTCCATCACCATCGCACACCTTACCCTTAGGTATTATGCGGCTGTTTTAAGGGGTTATGTAACAAATAAATAGTACTATGTTCATGTACATTATTTTTTTGTATATAATAATGAATATACTTTCTTGTCATTATTGATACATTGTAAATAGTTTTTAAAGTACAAATAATGTTTTTAGTTATTATTTAATTAAGAATTCTATTTTATTAAATTAAGGGATTTTTGAATTAAATAATATTTTAATAAAATATTATTATTAAATTAATTTTTATTAAATATAAATGATCTTATAATTTTATGAATGCAATTGTAATTTTTATTAAGGTTTAAAAGCCATTTTTGTCAAAACCCGTGAATTTTCGATAAATGTCAGTTTTTATTTTAAAAGTGAAAATTAACATATTTAGAAAATTATTTAGATAAAATAAATGTTATTTTTGGAATTAGGACGTCGAAATTATCCAATGGTGAATTTTTCATAATTTTCTGAGCCAGTCAAATTTTTGAGTAAAAATTAAATACCGTTTAAATATACAACGTGTTTTATGACATCACAATGACCGAATAGTGATGTAATAAAATACTATAATCTTTATGTTCGGCCAATATATGTTTTAAAATTAAAATAATGTGATTTTGGGTTTATTTTACTTACTTTTCAAAGCATTAATGGACCCCTCAAGACTTATTAAACACCTTGTCTTTTTAAATTAATTTCCATGGGAGTATGACTCACCTCCACATAAGAAACCCTATTATTTTAAGAATTTAGGACTTTGGTCTTATAAAATATTTTTTACTATTCCCTTTTCCAAAAACCATGGGCAAAAACCATGGGATGGTTTGTGGTTTGGATTAATTTAATATAAGGGGACCCAAACCTAAATAATAAAGAATTCCCTCACCTTTCCTATATAAACCCACTAATATACCAATTCCTCCTCACTCAAAGCCTTTGGATTTCTTCAAAACTCTTCTATACTCTCTATAGAATCCTCCCAAGGTTCCCCAAGCTCCCAAGAAGCCTCTCACAAGCCTCTCTCTATCCTTTGGAAGCACAATTCCAAGTAAGGGTTTTTTCTTCCTTTCTCATTTTTTCCAATTTTCTTTAAGTTGTTTTTCCCTTTTAATTTCAATTATTAATGTTGGGGTATGGTTTCACATCTCCCTCATACTTCCCTATTTATGTTTTAATGATGTGAGACCCTTTCACTCTCATTAAATGCCTCCCATGTACACCCGTTACTATGCCGAAATTCCGAAAGGAACTTCTCTCTCCTCATTTACATTCAAGTAATACTTTTGCATTATGAACCTAAATTCCATTACTATTTTTGGGACATGTATCTATATGACCTCATTACTTTCCATTAAATGTAAATATTATTAGTAACCCCTTTCTATCTCATCAACAATTTTTATGAATTCTTATGTCACGCCTTTACGCTGCCGAAATCGCACCGATTTTCTAAGCCAATGCCATTGCGTAGTGAATACCATGCCCAATTCTCCATCAAGGGTATTCACCTTTATGAACATTTAAATATTGATTATAAAGATTCATATATGAATTCCACATTCCTTCATCTTGGAATAAATGATAATTCTTTATGAATCCATGTTTTATGATCCATGTGACACACTTATGCATGAAATGAAATGTTTAAGAAGGGTGCGCCCTTATAGCGCTCCAATGCATTGGGTAAAGTATAGTATAATGATACATCATGTGAAATGAGTGTTGACTCATGATAATTCATGTTCAACTAGGGTTTACTCGTTCTTCATGTGCAATGAAGATTTACTCATGCTCCATGTGCAATGGGCCTTGGCTCATGCTAATTCCATGTTAAGTGTTGTTGCCACATTTCCATGTTATGATTATCATGCTTTATCATACCTTTATGTTCATGTTTCTCTTGTTCTCTATTGATATGCCTAATGTCTAACATGTATTGTACTCCTCATGTTATTCCATGTGTATTCCCTTACTGGGCTTTATAGCTCACCCTTTTCTTATGCATGCCCTCAGGTTATCCCATGCAATGCTAAGTACGAGGGAATATAGTGGTTATGTAAAGGAAGTTTTCAATAAAGATTTTGCATTTCATGTTTCAAGTTTTTATGTAATTATCATAATCCCCAAAGACACTAAACCTCTCAATCTTCTTTGTTGTATCAAGTGATGTTTTATGTAATAAATTATGTTTAAGTTTGTAATAAAAGCAGGGTTGTCATAGTTGGTATCAAAGCACTTGATACAACAAAGAATATCGAGAGGTTTAGTGTCTTTGGGGCTTAGTATAATTAAATAAAAACTTAAAACATTAAATACAACATCTTTATTGAAAACTTCCTTTGCATGACCACTACATTCCCTCATACTTAGCATTGCATGGGATAACCTGAGGACATGCATAAGAAAAGGGTGAGCTATAAAGCCCAGTAAGGGAATATACATGGAATAACATGAGGAGTACAATACATGTTAGACATTAGGAATATCAATATATAACAAGAGAAACATGAACATAAAGGCATTATAAAGCATGATAACCATAACATGGGAATGTGGCAACAACACTTAACATGGAATTAACATGAGCCAAGACTCATTGCACATGGAGGATGAGTAAATCCTCATTGCACTTGAAGCACGAGTAAACCCTCATTTCAATTGAATTATCATGATTCAACACTCATTGCACATGACGTATCATGATACTATACTTTACCCAATACATTGGAGCGCTATACGGGCGCACCCTTCTTAAACATTTCATTTCATGCATAAGTGTGCCACATGGATCATAAAACATGGATTCATAAAACATAATCATTTATTCCACGATAAAGGAATATGGAATTAATACATGAAACTTTATAATCAATATGTAAATGTGTAGAAAGGTGAATACCCTTGATGGAGAAATGAGCATGGTATTCACTACACAATGGTATTGGCTTAGAAAATCGGTGCGATTTCGGCAGCGTAACGACGTGACATAAGAATTCATAAAAACAGTTGATGAGAGAGAAAGGGGTTCCTCATAATATTTACATGTAATGGAAAGTAAGGAGGTCATATAGATACATGTCCCAACAATTTTAATGGAATTTAGATTCATGATACAAAAGTATTGCTTGAATGTAAAAGAGGAGAGAGAAGTTCCTTTTGGAATTCTGGCATAGTAACGAGTGTACATGGGAGGAATTTATTGAGAGAGAAAGGGTCTCCCATCATTAAAACATAAATAGGGAAGTATAAGGGAGGTGTGGAACCATACCTCAACATTCATAACTGAAATTAAAAGGAAAAAAAAACTTAAAGAAAATTGGACAAAAATGAGAAAGGAAGAAAAAACCCTTACTTGGAAGTGTGCTTCCAAAGGCTAGAGAGAGGCTTGTGAGAGGATTATTTGGAGCTTGGGGAACCTTGGGATGATTATAGAGAGATTAGGTCAGAGGTTGGATGAAATAAAAAGTCTTTGAGTGAGGATGAAGTGGGATCTTGGGTGGGTTTATATAGGAAAGGTGAGGGAATTCTTTATTATTTAGGTTTGGGACCCCTTATATTAAATTAATCCAAACCACAAACCATCCCATGGTTTTTTCCCATGGTTTTTGGAAAAGGGAAGAGGAAAACAATATTTTATAAGGCCAAAGTCCTAAATTCTTAAAAAAATAGGGTTTTTTATGTGGAGGTGAGTCATACACCCATGGAAATTAATTTAAAAAGACAAGGTGTTTAATAAGTTTTGAGGGGTTCATTAATGCTTTGAAAAGTAAGACAAACAAACCCAAAATCACATTATTTTAATGTTAAAACATATATTTTCCGAAAATAAAGATTATAGTATTTTATTACATCACTATTGGGTCATTATGATGTCATAAAACACATTATATATTTAAACGATATTTAATTTTTACTCAAAAATTTGACTATCTCAGAAAATTATGAAAAATTCACCGTTGGATAATTTAGACATCCTAATTCGAAAAATAAAATATATTTTATCTAAATAATTTTCTAAATATGTTAATTTTCACTTTTAAATTAAAAAATGACATTTATAAAAAATTCACAGGTTTTGACAAAAATGGATTTCAAACCTTAATAAAAATTACAATTGCATTCATAAAATTATAAGATCATTTATATTTAATAAAAATTAATTTAATAATAATATTTTATTAAAATATTATTTAATTCAAAAATCCCTTAATTTAATAAAATATAATTCTTAATTAAATAATAACTAAAACATTATTTGTACTTTAAAAACTATTTACAATGTATCAATAATGACAAGAAAGTATATTCATTATTATATACAAAAAAATAATGTACATGAACATAGTACTATTTATTTGTTACATAACCCCTTAGAATAGTAGCATAAGACCTAAGGGTAAGGTGTGTGATGGTGACAGACTCTTGGGGTGGCTCGGATAACATCGCTTGAGTGGTAATCTCTATCAACTTTCACTTTTCCCATAGACGGTCCCGTTCAAGCTTGACATGATAAAGCTCAACTTAGGCTTGGTCAAGAGTGAAGCCCAAGGACGCCACATATTTTCCGAGCTCCGACAAATGGGATTTGTATGGAGAAATTCTACTGGATGAGGCCATCGCTTCTTTTGTCTGAGTAAATTTGGATTTGTTAAAGCCCTATATTTATACTAATCATATGATCATTGTTCAATGACTATATTAGCAACGGTCAAAATTCTTAACATAAAACCAATGAAGTTGACATTTTATATAAACATAAAGAGACATTTAATTATATCAAGAGGGATTTCCATTAATGAAACTTTGGGTCGTTACAATATTCCCCCCTTAAGAATTTTCTCCCTCGAAATTTTCGTTTTCCCGCACTAAAACAGATGTGGGTAACTCAGCTTCATCATTTCCTCTGATTCCCAAGTCGCTTCTTCAAACTTGTAGTTTCTCCACAACACCGACATGTTGGGATGAGGTCGGTGAATGTAAGCTGCTTGGACCAGAAATGGTCGAGGAAATGGTTGAGAAGGTGAAAACCATTCAGCAACATATCAAGGCAGCCCATAATCGAAAGAAGAGTTATGAAGATAATCGTCAACGATACCTTGAGTTTGAAGTTAGAGATATGGTTTTTCTACGCTTATATCTGTGGAAGAAGGTCATGAGGTTTGGAAATAAAGGGAAGTTAAGTCCAAGGTACATCGGCCCCTTTGAGATTCTTGATCGTGTCGGGGCTATGGCCTATCGACTAGCACTTCCACATACTATGGGAAAAGTACATGATTTCTTTCATGTATCCCTCTTAAGTAAGTACATACCGGACCCTTTACATGTACTCTCTTCTGAGGTGATACAATTGGAAGATGATCTTTCTTAGGAGGAGCAACCAGTGAAGATATTAGATCATAGAGAAAAAGTTCTACAAAATAAGACAATGCCCCTCGTCAAGGTGTTATGGAGAAACCACAAGTTTTAAGAAGCGACTTGGGAATCAGAGGAAATGATGAAGATGAGTTAACCACATCTGTTTTAGTGTGGGAAAAGGAAAATTTTGAGGGTGAAATTTCTTAAGGGGGGAATATTGTAACGACCCAAAGTTTCATTAATGGAAATCCCTCTTGATCTAATTAAATGTCTCTTTATGTTTATATAAAATGTCAACTTCATTGGTTTTATGTTAAGAATTTTTACCATTTCTAATATATCCATTGAACAGTGATCACATGATTAATATAAATATAGGGCCTTAACAAATCCAAATTTACTCAGACAAAAGAAGCGATGACCTCATCCAGTAGAATTGCTCCATATGAAGCCCATTTGTCGGTGCTCAGAAAAGAGGTGGAATCCTTGGGATTCTCTCTTGACCAAGACCAAGCTGAGCTTCATCATGTTAAGCTCGAACGGGACCGTCTACAGGAAAAGTGGAAGTTGATAGAGATTACCACTCGAGCAATGTTATCCGAGACACCCCAAGAGTATGTCACCATCGCACACCTTACCCTTGGGTCTTATGCAACTGTTTTAAGGGGTTATGTAACTAATCGATAATTCTATGTTTATGTATATTATTATTTTTATATAATAATGAATATAATTTCTTGTCATTATTGATACATTGTAAATAGTTTTTAAAGTACAAACGGTGTTTTTAGTTATTATTTAATTAAGAAATCTATTTTATTAAATTAAGGTATTTTTGAATTAAATAATATTTTAATAAAATATTATTATTATTAGATTAATTTTATTATATATAAATGATCATATAATTTTATGAATGCAATTATAATTTTTATTAAGGTTTGAAAGCCATTTTTGTCAAAACCCGTGAATTTTCGATAAATGTCGGCTTTTATTTTAAAAGTGAAAATTAAAATATTTAGAAAATTATTTAGATAAAATAAATGTTATTTTTGGAATCAGGACATTGAAATTATCCAACGGTGAATTTTTCATAATTTTCTAAGACAGTCAAATTTTTGAGTAAAAATTAAATACTGTTTAAATATATAATGTGTTTTATGACATCATAATGACCCAATAGTGATGTAATAAAATACTATAATCTTTATGTTCGGACAATGTATGTTTTACCATTAAAATAATGTGATTTTGGGTTTGTGTGGCTTACTTTTCAAAGCATTAATGAACCCCTCAAGACTTATTAAACACCTTGTCTTTTTAAATTAATTTCCATGGGAGTATGACTCACCTCCACATAAGCAACCCTATTATTTTAAGAAGTTCAGGATTTGGCCTTATAAAATATTGTTTTTATCTTCCCTTTTCCAAAAACCATGGGATGGTTTGTGGTTTGGATTAATTTAATATAAGGGGTCCCAAACCTAAATAATAAAGATTTCCCTCACCTTTCCTATATAAACTCACCAAAGCTCCCACTTCCTCCTCACTCAAAGCCTTTGGAGTTCATCCAAAATCTGCCCTAATATCTCTATAATCCTCCCAAGGTTCCCAAGATCCAAAGAATCCCCTCACAAGCCTCTCTCTAGCCTTTGGAAGCACACTTCCAAGTAAGGGTTTTTCTTCCTTTCTCATTTTGTCCAATTTTCTTTAAGTTGTTTTGCCCTTTTAATTTCAATTATGAATGTTGGGGTATGGTTTCGTACCTCCCATGGGGCATGATGTACTAAAAAGTTTATTACAAATAGTTACATTAATACATCATGTCCCGTTACTACAAAAGATCGTGAGGCTCAGGATTCTGGGAAACCAACTGCTTCTAAAAAACTTCATTAGTACAAATCCATACCTGAAAAATTTTAAAACAAAAATGTAGGGTGAGAAAATTATGCCCAATAAGGGGTTTTAAAATGTTTAAAGAAAATTCTTTCTCAAAATAGTCATTTTGAATATGATAAAACTCTTCACTAAAAACAAAGCATTGTCTTTTCTTAAAAACATGTAAATACTAAATTTTTGAAAACCACTTGCACAGAAAAGAAGTACGTACTTAAAATAAACTTTAAAGAAGACATAAATCAGAGAGCGCAAGAATGTGAAGAATAGATGATGAATAATTTAGAACCAAAATTACTTCAGTTCTAAAGACTGTGTACAAGCAGGGAAAACATTCATATCTTGATTCATTGGCACATAAAATCCTTATAACAACATACCACATGTGTTACAGTTCATATGTCATAATCTCATTCTCAAAGTCAAGGGAAAATTCCAACTAGGGGATATCCTGTTAGTTGAATTATCCCCTGGTTGACCATTTATCATCACATGTGGAGGGAATTTATAATGCCGGAATTTGTCAATACCTTGCGTCAAGACCATAAAACATACTTAATATGGGTCAAAGCTAACCGCCCATCCCGTTTCCATGGTAGCACAAGCCAAGTCTAACCACCAAGACCGTCCCACATAACGTCTCATGAGACTCATCCTTTACCCAATGCATTGGAGCACTATATAATTCCGGGCGTGCCTGTCCATAATCATTTAAGTCTAATACATCCCTCACATATTTGATGTGGTCTTACATTCATAGGGTTTCATTCATACATTCTTAATCAAAACCCCTTTTACATACATATTCATAACTTGAAATGGATCAGGTCGTAAATGTAAAAAGAACTAGACTTTTGGCTTTAGATTAAACAGTGATTTAAATAAACTAAATCAATATACTCTTTTACATGAAATAATAATTAGAACACTAAAAATAATGGATTTTCATTTAAAATTACATCATTTCCATTAAATAAAACCCATTTGATTCATTACATGGTTTACATGCTCTTAAAGACATTAATTTTCTTAACATATATTTATCACTAAAACAAAAGAAAAAGGTGGCAGATTGGGTTTTATAAATATACATGGAATTCAACATAACACAAAACAAGGTTTCCTCCTATATGTGTATTGTGGACAGCAATAAATATCATTTTGAATTCATAAAACTCAAAATAGTTTTGATTTGAAACTTATATGAAAACTTATACATGAAAACATATATATATAAATTGCATAATCACAACATAGTTGATAAAAAAAAGGTTGCTAGTATTTTATATTTCATAATAATAGCTCATCATTAATAAAAATTCCAAGAAACCATACTCAGGTTAGGATTAAAATTGTTATAAATATATATATTTATATATATATATATTTATATACATGAAGATTTATATGTGAGTTCAAATAAACACCCATTTGAATATCCATCCTTTTAAGGTTTTTACACAACAGAGACATCGGCTAACCCCTGGAAACATTAATCATGTAAAAATTGGAAGTTTTATAAAACCTAACATATACATATATACAGAACCATAAATGCCCAACATGTAAACAAGGTATTGCATGAAGAACACCCAACACAACAAACCATTACGTTCATATTTTAAAATGTTCTATAAAATTAAGTGATACACTTAGTAAAACTGATATGAAATTCCATATACACAATTTTCATATATGCATATATACTTATATAATCATAAACCGAAACCATAGAAGAAAAAAAGACAATGGTTTCCCTTAACCCGATTTGGGTTCTCCATGCAGAAGTAGTTGTGAACTGTTCTCCAGGCCATACATGTGTGCAGGTACAAGGTGTATATACATATAGGTATATATATATAAACTTATATATATATATATATATATATATACTGAAGCTAAAAAAATAAACAAAGCTAGACTTTTCCCCTTACTTTGGTTCGATTCTCCGTACAGGAAGGGGAAAACGGGTATGAATCGGTTATTATGGTCTTGTATATATATATCTATATATATTTATATAAAAAGTGTATATAAAAATGTATAACCATAGAAACTGAAGGAAAATGAGACCAAGGAGTTTCCCTTAACTTTTCTTGGAGAGGAGAAGAAGACGCAAGAGACGACGTTGAGTTGGCGGTCAAAGATCCAAGAAAGCTCGAAGCAACCCTCCCCTCTCCTCGGTGAAATCCGGAGCTTAAAAGTAGGGAATCTCCTTGAGTGAAGACGTCGACGGGGGAGGGGGGGGGGGGTATCCGAGGCCGAGGCAGTGCCAAAACTGTGGAAATAAGGGGCAAAGTCGGGTCCACCGCCAACCTAGGTGAAGAAAAACGCAGCCTGGGCTACTGGTTTGGCGTGCACGAGGAAGAAGAAGTCGCATGGCGAGGAGGGAGATCCTGAAAGAGTTGGACGACCAAGATTAAACCAAGGATGGATCGAACGGTCGAAGACAGGCGTGACACTTAAAAAACTCGGACGACCGCGATGGGCGGGCTGGATCAGACGGACCTCAGTGATGTGTGGCTTAAAAAAAAAACGCGGCCCTTCCTTTCATATTATTATTTTTTATCTTTAAAACTTTTTAATTCTTTATTACACTTATTAAAAAAACGTTATTATTATTAAAATACAATTATTAATCAACTTTTATTATTTTAAGGTAAGTCAATAGTATTTTAATACACATATGTATTAATTTATTTACCCCTATCTATATCATATTATTACTGACTTATATTAACCAATTATCTTAATTTCTATTTACATGTAAAGATATATATTAATGTGGTTAATAAAAATAGACACTAACATAATAAAATTAATAATTATTTTCAAATTTCACAGTTTAAGAGTGCATTGATGTAAATATTAACATTATGAAACAAAATTTGTAATATAAAGGAAACCATAATTTGACATCATTTCAAAACTGTTAATTATAAAAAGGTCAAATTATAAGCATTTTCATTATTACTATTACTTATTTTAAATTTAGGTGTAAGTGTAATACATTTAACTTAAAGTTTTACATAACACACACACACACACACACACACACACATATATATAACCCAAGAGTTTGCACACACATTTTCATAGACCTAAAAAAAATAAATCCCCACCAGATTCAATATAATCATTCATAAAATAAATATTTACTTGCTCAAGTTAAAAATGTGTATAATAATTAGTGGAAAATAATAATATTAATTCCCACTGTTTTGCATTATATATATATATAAAAATAGCATTCTCATATGATTCACATTTTGGGAAAACAAACAATTAAATTAGCTATATTATAATTATTATTGTTGTTGTTTAATAAAACATTAAATCAAATGACATAATTAATCTTTTTGAACCTTTCTGGGGTATTCAACTCTTAGCTTCAATGGTCCAAATGAAAATTAAAACATTAGAGGATGAGTGGATCATGGGGGAGCCAACGACTATATTTATAGTCGTTAGTGTCTAACGATCAGATAGGTGTTCTATAAAAAACCTGGTCTTAGGGTATCCCACACTCAAGGCGACTGAAGAAGAAAGAGGAGGAGATGGTTAGAGTTATTCCTTTGGTGCTAAGTATGGCTGTGGTGGCTTCATCCATCCTTATGTTCATTTTGATGGATGCCAAAGACCCTTATCGCCTTCTCGGGGTTCTTGTGGTTTTAAGCGGTCTTCTTGTAATTTTAATCGGGTTTTTAATTGGAATATTTGGTTAGCTAAGATTCCCATTTGATCATAGAGTTGTAGTCACCAAGATGTTCCTTATTTGAATAAAAGATCCTTTTATTCATTTTTATGTGTTTTCTCTATTTTATTGTTACTATTATTATATATTTTTTATAAGATGATTGTTTGTTCAATTAATGGATGACATTGTAATATAAACTTTCCATTACTCGAAACATAGTTTCTTGGGTCGTTACATTATTTCCCCCTTAAAATAATTGCATCCTCGCAATTCTATTCATAAAAATAAAAACAGCAACCCCAGTCGTACAACATTATCGAAACAGGGGATCCAGCTCGGTTAACAGAATACCCAAGTTGGTACATAGTTCTTTCGTTTCTCTAGCCCAGATGCACCTTGAGCAGTAGGTTTTGAATCCCTGCTCATGTGTACTACACGCAGGCTTCCATAGGGAGGCCCGTGTGGTGAAAATCTTGGAAATTTCCGAGTGGATAAATTCCATGATAACCCTCTGAACTACATCACACTCGAGGTGGTACAATTGGAATATGATATTTCTTATAAGGAGCAACCAGTGAAGATCTTAGATCGTAGAGAAAAAGTTCTACGAAATAAGACAATGCCCCTTGTCAAGGTGTTGTGGAGAAACCACAAGTTTGAAGAAGAGACATGGGAATCGGAGGAAATGATGAAGCTGAGTTACCCACATCTGTTTTAGTGTGGGAAAAGGAAAATTTTGAGGGAGAAATTTCTTAAGGGGGGAATATTGTAACGAACCAAAGTTTCATTAATGGAAATCCCTCTTGATCTAATTAAATGTCTTTTATATTTATATAAAATGTCAACTTCATTGGTTTTATGTTAAGAATTTTGACCATTGATAATATATCCGTTGAACAGTGATCACATGATTAGTATAAATATAGGGCTTTAACTAATCCAAATTTACTCAGACAAAAGAAGCGATGACCTCATCCAGTAGAATTGCTCTATACGAAGCCCATTTTTCGAAGCTCGAAAAAGAGGTGGCGTCCTTGGGCTTCGCTCTTGACCAAGCTCGAATGGGACCATCTACGGGAAAAGTGGAAGTTGATAGAGATTACCACTCGAGCAATGTTATCTGAGCCACCCCAAGAGTTTGTCACCATCGCACACATTACCCTTAGGTCTTATGTAGATATTTTAAGGGGTTATGTAACAAATAAATAGTACTATGTTCATGTACATTATTTTTTTGTATATAATAATGAATATACTTTCTTGCCATTATTGATACATTGTAAATAGTTTTTAAAGTACAAATAATGTTTTTAGTTATTATTTAATTAAGAATTCTATTTTATTAAATTAAGGTATTTTTGAATTAAATAATATTTTAATAAAATATTATTATGAAATTAATTTTTATTAAATATAAATGATTTATAATTTTATGAATGCAATTGTAATTTTTATTAAGGTTTGAAAGCCATTTTTGTCAAAACCCGTGAATTTTTGATAAATGTTAGTTTTTATTTTAAAAGTGAAAATTAATATATTTAGAAAATTATTTAGATAAAATCAATGTTATTTTTGGAAGCAGGACGTTGAAATTATCCAACGGTTAATTTTTCTTAATTTTCTGAGACAGTCAAATTTTTGAGTAAAAATTAAATAATGTTTAAATATATAATGTGTTTTATGACATCATAATGACCCAAAGTGATGTAATAAAATACTATAATCTTTATGTTCGACCAGTATATGTTTTACGATTAACATAATGTCATTTTGGGTTTGTTTGGATTACTTTTCAAAGCATTAATGAACCCCTCAAGACTTATTAAACACCTTTTCTTTTTAAATTAATTTCCACGGGAGTATGACTCACCTCCACATAAGCAACCCTATTATTTTAAGAAGTTCGGACTTTGGCCTTATAAAATATTTTTTTCCTCTTCCCTTTTCAAAAAACCATGGGAAAAAACCATGGGATGGTTTGTGGTTTGGATTAATTTAATATAAGGGGTCCCAAACCTAAATAATAAAGAATTCCATCACCTTTCCTATATAAACCCACCAAAGATCCCACTTCCTCCTCACTCAAAGCCTTTAAAGTTCATCCAACCTCTTCCCTACTCTCTATAGAATCATCTCAAGGTGCCCCAAGCTCCCAAGAAGCCCCTCACAAGCCTCTCTCTAGCCTTTGGAAGCACACTTCGAAGTAAAATATTTTTTTACTGTCCCATCGTAAAATATTTTTTTACTGTCCCATTTGCGACAGGAAGAATACCCATCGTAAAAACTATTACTACGACAGTCCGTTGCAAATACCTACGTCACAAATATTTTTTAAATTTCCCATTTGTGATGGGTCAGAAACCCGTCGCAACTAATATATCTGCGATGGACCGTCGCAAATACATTTTTTATATATAAACGAAAACCAATTTGAGACGGGGAAAAATACCATCGTAAATACTATTTTTGCGACGGGACCACCGCAAAAACACCTATTTGCGACGCTGTTTTTGGCAACGGGCGATTTGAGATAGATCCTTGTAGCAAAAGGTCTTTTGCGACGGGATCCCGTTGCAAATCGCCCGTCGCAGATATTCCGTTTTCCTGTAGTGTAAGAAAGTAAACACATATCCATGAAATAACCTATCATGTGAAGCTATATGATACAACCTCATATAAAAGCATGTGAGTAGAAATCCATGATAAAAAAAATCATGAAATAAAAAACCATAAATGAAAAACACCTCATATTGGGCCCTAGCCTATGGGAAAATACATACTAGTCATTCATGAGCCTAAACAAGAATAACACTGGATCCAACCAATATCAGGTTTTACCACAATCCATAGATATCCAAAAGGTTACCTCATAATGGTTCCACACACACTAAGGCTACCCATGTCTCTTTCTATATTAACCCAAGGTTCCCAATGTTATAATTGTCAAAATAAATTTCAAAACCATGCTCACAATTTTATTAAACATTTTAAAATCCAATCCAATCCACTTCTGTGTTTGAAAATCCATTTCCAAATTAATCAAATCTATTTTCAATGCAAAACCCTTTTTGAAAACATTTTCCTTTCTAAGAAAACCTTTATAATCACATATCACTTCATTTATATGAACATAAAAAAATAATTTACCAATAACGATAAGTAATTCATTATATTAACCCATCATATAGAAACAACTACATCAAAAATTATAAACCTAGATGCCTTCAACAACAGTTATGGTAAACCACATGATTATCCTTCAAAAGACAAGGTGTGATAATAAACTGCAAAAGATCGATAAAAAACACTATCTGATCATGAATATGAAACCTTATCACAAAAAATGAAATAGTCACGATCAAAGGAAAGAATAACTATAAGGAACACTTATCTAGAGAGGTGTAGTGTAACAAACCTGATGATTGATCACCGAAAAAAGTAATCTGGAAGGGAGGGAATCACCGAAAATCACTTAGGGTGAGCTCTGTGTTGAGAGAGGAAAGTTTGTAGGTGGAATGAAATAATAATCATACATGAACCACCCTAAATAACACAACTCATGACATTTATAGGGCGTTTAATCTCTTTACACATTGTATATTACACAAAGGTTGGAATCATCGGGAAACACATCGCCTTTTTATTAAAATCAGTTTTTTGACATTACATAATGAAAAATATTTACACAACATGTAAACCCCTCACATAATAAACCAAATTAATGACATATTTTAGGCGATGAATACATGTCATGTGACCACATTACACAGTGTGTAAATCCCCATCAGACTATAGAAACTACAGGTTTAAGCAGAAAAAATTAAAGACCCTTCTTCGAGAATTCAACTAACTTGGGAAGAACCACTTTAATCCATTAAAACATTTATATTCATAATAAATTAATTCAAATAAACATATATCCCTGAACATTATGTTATTTCCCCAAAAAAAGGCTCTCTATCTCCAAGAATCCTACAAATTCATCCAAACAAGGATGATAAACAAAGAATAAACAAGGGAGTACCTGAAAAATGTAACAAGGTGTTACAAAAAACTTATTTCATAAAATATATTCAACATCCCCCAAAAATTTATTCTCTTATATTACCCTTCTTAGTCATTTCTTACTTAAAAAAATTTCTTCATAACCTGGGGAAAATAGAAACATAAGAAAGAGTGAGATCATATTCTTAATAAAGGTAAACATGAGAGATATAAATTGATGATCATATGAAAGCATGAGATACAAATAAGGGTATTATATCATGGTTATAAATTATAAAGTTCATACCTAATTTTTCATAGATCATAAATCATGGTTAATAGAATAAATATTTTTCATTTCAAAATACACAAGTCATAAGAGTGAGAAATAATCATTAATCAATCATGAGATATGAAATCATATCATAAGAGTAATAAAATGTTATAGGAATTATGTGGAACAATAATAATCATATAAAATCATTTCATTAGTCAAGTCTCACTACCAAGACCATCATAGTGGACAAACTCCTATAGTGGATTGAGTTGATTCCCTATTCCATCATTTCCTTAGTCAATGTTCACTCCTAAGACTATCATAATGGATAGAGTCCCTCAATGAACTAAATTTACTCCCCATTATAGTCCATATTATATCATGATATATCAACCATTACCCAATTCATTGGATTGATTTAATAGACCCACCCATCACACAATGAAAATCATACATATGTGAACTATAATATCATAAATTTTTTATCAATTCATCATAGAATAATTCATAAAAAATAAATTAGTTTCATAAACATTTAATCATCACATAATCATAATTAATACATATAAATAACATGGATGTTATCATTAGATATATCTCTAATGAATCATGATAAATACCTTTATAATATTATTTGAACATTTCTTAAAAAGCATGGGAGAATATCCTTTTCCTTCAGTATCTTTAAAACTATTTTTTTTAGAATATTGTGAAAATAATTTTCTTTTAAAAATAACTATATAAACTTATAAAATAATATTAAAAGAAAATAATTTTAAATATAGTGGGAAAAGTTTTTCGTGTGGTAAACGTTAAAACAAAGATTCCTTTCACACTTTTGGTAAAAAGACCAAAAGTACCTCGTTCAAAAAATAACACGAAGATTTATTTTAATTTTTTTAAAAGAAAGTCAAATATGGTTTAAAAATACTTTAAATAATAATTTTATCATAGAAAATAACATTCTTGATAACAATTTAAAGAACATGGACATGGAAGAAAAATTTCATTGACCAAAAAGGAAATACAGTTGGATTTTCATAAAAAAATTATTAATCATTTTAAGTACCAAAGAGAGTAAAATGGTACTAATACTTGAAAATTATAGAAATAAATAAAATATAAGAAAATATATGGGGTTTCAAGGACAAGGATCATATAATTTCCCTCAATGTAAATTTAACACATACAATCCTGAAAAGAAATAAGATGTAACATAAACTCTTACCTTAAGTCATGTCTTTCTTCATACACGTTCTTAAGATTATGTATAATAAATTTATATTTATTATAAATATATACCAAAAAAATATTTATAATTTTCATACAATATAATATTCCATAATAATTTTGAATCACCTATTTATTAACAAATTTTCATTAAAATCATTATTTGGGTGAAAACCGGTTTGTTTTCTATGCATGTTTTGGTTTGATGGTTTTGGTCCTTGATCCTTGGTCATGGTTTCATTATATAAAGAATAATAATAATTTTATATGTATCATATTTATTAATTATATATACTTTTATAACTATCCATATAATGTGATGATGAAAAATGAATTACATCACTTCGTGGAGACGGTAGTCCGTACATACACACGAGTGAATTTCCACTTTTTGATGAATGAAAAGAAAGAAAGGTAAATAATAAATAACCTTTAAAATTAATAATTATATCATAAATATCATATATATTCACCAAATATGTCCTTATGACCGGTCATGTAAAAAATGAAATGAAAAAAAAATCACATCGGTTTGTGGAGTTGGTAGTCCAATTGTACACACGAGTGACGTTATCATTTTATAATGGATGGGAATGAGATAGAAAATGGATATAAAATTAATATAAAAAACCTAAATATAGTAGAAATATAAATTGTATCATGTTAATATGGTTATAGAATATTTGGATGTATATTAAGAAGAAATAAATATGAAAAATATCAGTAAGAACGTATACCTCTTCTTTGGGTATCCTCCTTTGAGAAGAAACTTAAAGATTATTGGATAATTATTTTGTGAATAAAAACACATAAAGGTCATGTAAAAGGATTTTTGGAGTTTATTTGGTAAAATATTTGTTGATAAAAATGGCTAAATTGGTATGGAGAATAGAGGAGATGATATACCCTTTTATAAGTGAGAGGGTGACACTCTAGTAAATACATAAACAATTAAAATATAATAAAGTCAAATTCAAGTGGTAGTGGAACAAAGGAAACCCAAATTATAATATAAGATAATTTAAGGTCTAAATATCTTTACAAAATTAAATTTATACAAGTTTACATTATATCTTAAACCTTATAATTTAGTTTAACCCCCTTGTTAACCCTTTTTAACCATAACCGAGGTGACATATTTTTGCCATAGTTACTATTTATTATGACCAAAAAATAAAAGTGGACTCCTTAAAAAATGTATAAATTATGATTAAAAACATTAATACCATTTTATCAAATTCAATTCATATAAGTGGTATAAATTATTTTTAAAATAAGCAGGAAAAATGAAACAAAAACCATTTTTAGAAAAATTAATTTTTAAGAATAAAACTAAATTTATTCTAATTAATTGCCGAGTAATAACCATTAAATGTATGAGAAAATATTTGAATAAATATATTATATAAAAATTCCTTAAATAATTCATCAATATTTATTCATTTAATTTATTAAGATAAAAAAACATTGCGTGCAAAAAATAGTTTCTCATAAAATATATCTTTTTTACTTTCAAATGGTTTTATTTCCATTTTAACCAATTGATAACCAATGAATTAATATTATAAATGTGTGAATAATATATTTTCATAATTTATTTGGTCATATTCATACATTTCAATCCAATTTCTAGGTGATAACTGTCACATTTAATAATAATATATTAATAGTATATCACGGTTTGTTTAAACTTGGTGTTGTGTGTAAAGCGAGATATCAAAGACATAAAAATTATTTAAAGAGAAATATATCATAAAATCTTGGGGTGTTACATTCTAACCCTCTTATAATATTTTTTACCTCAAAATTAGATCATTATAATACAAACAATTGAAGATACTTCTGCCTCATCACATCCTCAGATTCCTATGTATCCTCAAATTTATGGTTTCATCACAAAAAATTGACCAGGTGAGTGGTCTTGTTCCACAATAATTTTTCTCTTTGTTCCAGAATCTCTATCAAATATTCCACACAAGAGGGATTATGATCCAATGGTATGACCTCTTGGTTAAGTACATGTAAAGGATCAGGTATGTACTTCCTCAAAAGAGATGCATGGAACACATCGTGCGCTTGAGAGAGATTCGATGGAAGAGCCAAGTGATAAGAAACCATCCTGATATGATCATGAATTTTTAAGGGAATGATATATAAAGGTATCATCTTATCATTCTTTCCAAATCTCCTAACCTATTTCTAAGGAGATATTTATAGGAATACCTTATCACCAACTTCAAATTCTAAATCTCATTGATAATTTTAAGCATAATTTTTCTATCCACTATGAGATGCCTTGATGTGTTTTTGAATGAATCTAACATTTTATTCAATTTACTCAGATATATTAGGTGTTGATAGATTTAATTCCCCAACTTTATCCCATCACATTGGTGTTCTTTACTTCCTGTTATAGAGAGCTTCACAAAGAGCCATTTGAATTCTTGTGTGAAAGCTATTGTTCTAAGAAAACATGTTAATAGAAAGGTGTTGATCCCAAAAAACATTAAAATCCATAGAATATTCTCTCAATATATCTTCTAGCGTTTGAATGGTCATCTTAGAGTGAAATTCTATATGAGGATGATATGTAGTGCTAAATTTCACCTTCGTATTCAATGCTTATTGAAGACTTCTCTAGAAATTTGTGGTAAACCTTAGATCTTAATTGGATATGATTGAGAGTGGTACTACATACATCCTTACCACTTACTTAATGTATAACTTGGAAATATATTTAGGTGATAAATTTTATTTGATAATAATGAAATTTTCCGATTTTGTAAGGTGATCAACTACAACTCAAATATCATTATGACCTTTATATCTATTAGGGAGTCTCAAGATAAAATCCATGGTGAAATTTTCTCAATTAAACTTAGGTATGGATAATGGTTAAAACATATCTTTAGAATTTTTTTCTTAGCCTTAAATTTTTGGTATACCAAGAACTCATATACATATTCTACCTGAATGGCCCGAAGGCCTTATTTTTATTGAGTTTTGATAACCCACCTTTCAAGGGATGAAGGGGAACCCTTACAAGGCCTGTAGGCTCTGAGATTACATGACCCGCAGGTCTTATGAAATATACAGACTATACTTGGAACTCCTCCTCCCAGCTTTTTCATCATGAAATTAGCTCTCCACCTTCGCATGGATGTTATTCTAGGATTCTCGTGCAAGCACAAGTTGGTCCCGATGGCAATGCCATAACCTCTCTTTCTGAAAAATCCACTTAGATTTTTCTCTAGTGAATGATCATGCTTTGAATCCCCATTTGCAGTCTACTCCTTATAGAGTTTTTCAGATCATTTAAGCACAATTTCAGGTGGCTCAAAGGTCTTGAGGTTGCCCTAAGGCCTTGATATGGCCCGAAGGCCTTGAGGTGTCCTGAAAGCCTTACTGGCCCAAAGGCCTTGGGTGGCCTAGAGGCCTTAAAGGACATGAGGCCCAAACCGGTGACCCGAAAGCCCAAACAGATGAATAATTCTAGGTGCTATAGTACCGTACATATTCTACAATATCCCTTTTCATGTTTTCTTACTAGAAATACTCTTTTAGATATCTGTAAATATTTTTACTTCCATAATGATTAGAAAATGATATACTATGAGATTTATCCAAAATATCCTTTAAATATGGTATTGACATGTCATATACTTTGTTCCTAAACCTTATTATTCCATCATAATCATGGTTAAACTCAAGAACATTCCTCACCTTATTCTATAGTTCCCCATCTTCCTTTCACCTTTTTAATCCTCACATAGATAGATACTTGAGCATTCATATGAGAAAGATAATATCATCCTTCCTTACTTATTTTTCAAGTTCCATCCTCTAAAAATCCATAAGTATTGTATTTCTTTCAATATTCATCATAAAAAAACTAGCATGGTCCAAACATAGGGCATCATCCACCTTGTTCACCCTCCTAGGGTGAAAATGTATTGAGCATTCATAATCATTAATCAATTCCTACCATCACCTTTGGCTCATATTTAATTATTTATATATGAATATATACTTCAAGATTTTATGATTAGTATATATATATATATATATTTTCACCATAAAGATAATACCTCTATATTTTTAATGCAAAAAATTTCTGAACTAACTCCAAATTATGAGTCGGGTAATTTTTCTCATGAATTTTCAATTGGTTTATAGAATAAGAAATCACCATATCATTTAACATGAGGACATAAGATAGTGTATTATTTAATGCATCACTATAGATCAAAAACCCTTCTCTACCATAGGGTAGTGTGAGAACAGGTACACTAAACAACCTCCTCTTCATCTCCTTAAAATTTTACACACATTCATCTTTCCAAATAAACTTAGTTCTCGTCTATGTCAACTTGGTTATGAGATTATATAGTCATAATAAATTTCTCACAAAGTATCTATAGTATAAAAAAACACAAGAACACTATAGATCTTGATTAATATGGTTAGTCTTGGCCATTTCTCAATAGCTTTTAACTTTGAAGGATCCACTGATATACCCTCACTTGTGATTATATGACCCAAGAATACATATTTCTATATCCAAAATTCACATTTACTAAATTTTTCATACAACTTATCCTTCCTTAGGGTCTTTAAAAAAATCCTCAAATAATCTTCATGTTCTACCTTACTCTTGGAATATATAAGAATATTATCTATAAATACTACCACAAAAAGATTAAGGTAATATCTAAATACTCTATTCAATAAATCCATAAAGATAATAGGGTAATTTATAAGTCCAAATGATATAACTATAAATTCATAATGACCATACCTTGTAAGAAATTATTTCTTGGGTATATCCTACTTCTTAACCCTCAATTGATGATATTTAGAATAAAAGTCAATATTGGAAAAGTATTTTAATCTATGTAGTTGATCAAACAAGTCATTAATATGGGATATGAGATACTTATTTTTGATAGTATACTTGTTAAGTTCTTGATAATAAATGAAAAGACACATTGAACCATATTTCTTTATAATAAAAGGAATAGATGAACCACATGGTAATACAATTGAGTATATGAATCCATTTTGTAGATTCTTTTGGAGTTTATTCTTTAATTCCCGTAACTCAGTTAGGGATATTCTATATGGAGTCTTTGAAATTGGTGATGTTTAGGTATGAGTTCTATTGAAAACATAACTTCACGATTTGGGGGAATACTAGGAAATTATTTAGAAAATAAATCAATATATTCTCTTACAATAGTAATATCTTCAATTATGAGTTTCTCTTAGACCATTTGTGATAAATATACCTCATAAAACAAAATTAATTTTCATTGAAAGTCCATATTCATCCTATCACTAAAAAATGACAATAGGTTGATTTAGAATATAAAATTTTACTTACTTTACTTGGAAATTGATATTGGATCTATATAAAGAAAGCCTATCCATGTTCAGAATAACATCAAATTGATCTTGAGGGATAATAATAATATTTACAAGAAACATATTCCAATAAACTTCTATTATATTTGAGTTATAAACTTGAGGTGAAATCATCACACCATTAGGATTTTTAAATAAAAATTAAACATATAATAGTTGAGGTGGTGATATGAAAACCTTAGAAAATGCTTAAGATATAAAAGAGTAGATAGAACCAAATTCAAATAATACATTTACATTTTTAGAGTGGATGATAAGTGTGCCTTTCACCACTTCATTCTTGTGAATCACTTCAAGGATTGTGATCGCCTGAGATTTTCCATTCATCTCTTGGCCTAAGATGTTGTTAACATTGATTATCACCATCAACCCTTATATTTAGGCATTGGTTGGTATAATTCCCATACTCCTTGTATTTGTAGCATTAGAGTATGGGTGGTAAATTAAAATAATATTTCTCCCCATTATTTTCATTACCTTTCCTCTTTATATCTCTTTATAATTCACTTTCTCGATGAACTTCCTTTCCATACTTGAAAAATTTACATATACCTTGGAGACAATTTCATTCATGATTATTTCAAAACTTTTAACATAAATGAAGATTAATTTTATTTCCTCTATGAGTTTTATTATTATAATTTCCTTGAAACTCTATCTTTCTCTTATTATCAAAAATATGAGAATAATGAAAATCTCAAATCATCATTTCCACTTTTAGAGCACATCAAATGATTTTTTCATAGATACTAAAGTACTTTATGGATATCACCTTTAAAATGTTTGGTTTTAGGCCATTGAAAAAACGGATCAATTTTTATTTTAGGGTTGATGATAAAACCATAAATGAACCTCACAAGTCTTATAAAAGTTTCCTCATAGGAACCAATAGATTCTTCATCATTATTCTTAAGATTAAGTAATTTCCTTTCCAATTTGTGTGAAGAGTTTAGGGAAAGTACTTACTAAAAAATACCCTCTTAGAATAATCTCATTCCTTAGAGTAAATTTCTTCCTCTTACCTAATATTCTTAATAATATTTCACCAATGGTCTGTTTCTCCTTCAAAACGGTACAGTTACATGAAATTTTTTTCATGATCTAAGCACTAGACAATGGAAAATATGTTTTCAGTGGTACTGGTCCATTTCTCAATAACTAGTATACCAGAGGACCCAATAAAAGAAGGTGGATGTTTCCTCATTAAATATTCAATTATTCATTCATTCATTCATTTCACATTTGTAATATCAACATGATTCATGGATGGAGATATTTTTATGAGCACAAAAACAATATTTTTCATTCCATATCCCATTTCATTCAGTTTATCAGGAGGAAAATCATTGAATTGTCCACTACATTCATTGTTAACATAATTAATCCTAGCTCTAGTAATTAACTGAAACTAGGAAGTATAGTGTAAGCACTAAGCTATAATAATCAGAGATACCAATCATATAATCATGAAAAATATTCATGCGATGTCGCAAATTATGAAACCTTCTTATCAACCTATGACACTCTTAGCTTTACCCTATATCACTTTTAATTAATTATTGGTTTTATTATGTCCTGTCCTCATATTATTTATAATCTAACATCCAATAATAACGATAACATACTATAATAACAAATGAGGTGACATAAGTGTAATATACATAAATATTGAATCATTTTAGATAAATATTCAATAAATTTCATAATAATACATGTTCAAGAACCATAAAGGTATAGTGTATTTGGATATTAGATACATAATTAACTTATTTCATAAAATATTTTCAATATCTACTTAAATTTATTTTATCATAATACCCTTATTAGACATTTTTACTTAATACCTTTCTTTATAACATGAGGAAAATAAAAACATAAGAAAAGGTGATCTCAGATGCTCAGTAAGGGTAAACATGATAGATATCAATTGATGACCATATGGAAGAATAAGATACACATAAGGGTATGAGATCATGATTATAACTTAAAAAGTTCATACACAACATTTCATAGATAATAAATCTTTGGTCATTTCATAAATATTTATCATTTTAAAAGATAAGATTCATGAGGTAAGGAGTCATCATTAATCAATCATGATCTATGAGAGCATATCATAATCATAAGAACATGTTATATGAATTACGTAGGAAAATCATAAGAATAAAAAATCATTTCATTAGTTAAGGATAAATACCAATAATATCATAATGGAAAAAGTCCCATAGTGGATTGGGTTCACTCCCCATTCCATTATTTTCTTAGTCAAGGTTCACTCCCAAGACTATCATAGTGGATAAAGTCCCTTACTATACTAGGTTAACTCTATATTACAATCCATTTTATCTCATGAGATATCATTCATTAACAAATTAATTTGAGGGATTTAATGGATCTACCCATCACATTGTGAAAAACATACATTTGTGTTCCATAATATCATAAAAAAATGCACCAATTCATCATAGCATAACCCCTGGAAAAGAAACAAGTTTCATAAACATTTCATCATCACATAATCATAAATCATCCAGAGATAGATCATGGATGGTATCATTAGATCATATCCCCAGTGAAGCATAAAAAACATCAAAGGATATTTTCATAAATGAAAAATATATTTAAAATTGATTTTGAACATTTCTTTGAAAATAGGGAAAAATAACATTTTCCTTTGGTATCTTTAAAACAAAAAATTTATAGAATATTTAGAAAAATATTTTCTTTGTAAATAGCCATGGAAACTTATAAAGTAATATTAAAATTAAATAATGGTCATTATGGTTGGAAAAGTAATTTGTGTGGTAAATGTTAAAAAATATTCCTTTCACACTTTTGGTTAAAATTCAAAAAAAAACTCAATCAGAAAATGATAAGAAGATTCCTTTTAAGTCTCTGAAAAGAAATTCAAATTACGACTACCCATATTTTTTATACACTTTATCACATAGATATACATATGATATAATCCAATAAAATTGATAGGCCTAATGTTTTTGTGAAATTAGAAAATAGTAAAATAAATTGAAATAAGGATAAAAATACATTATTTAAAAACTCCATAAAATTCCCTTAACTTCCATTGATCTTCTAATATTGTATGAGATAACCTGAGGACATACATAAGAAATGTATGATCTATAAAGCCTAGTAATTGAATAATCAAAGAACAACAGGAAGTAAATTAGTAAATGTGAATCAAGGAGCATAAAATAGTGACTAAAAAAGGTGAGAATCATAATCATGAACATCAACACATGACATTAGATGATAACATCGATCCATTATAGGAATGTGGTAACAAAATAAAACATGACATCATAAGCATAATTTGAGGCTAAAAAATGATATATCATAACATAGTGTGATTATGATAAATTACCATGAACCATACATGATATTTCATGAGATAAAACATTGCCCAATGCATCTTATGCCTATATAATTTTGGGCCCACCTTTCATAATCATATCATGTACTTGTATTTGTGTGACACATAGATCATAAAACATAAGAATTTATTTCATCACTTTTAATACCATGATTAAGGAATTTGGTTTTTATACATGGAATACATAAATCTATGAAGGATAAGTACAAATAGGTAAATAATATTGAGTGAAAATGGGGATGATTATTCACAATACAAAAGTTTGACATGGAAAATCATGGGATGATTTTGGAAACATAATGGGTGTACATAAAGGTTTATGGAAGGAATTAATGAGATTGATAGGTGGTATATCATTACCTTATAATCATAAGGAAAATTAAAGGATGTGTAAAAACATATTACAACATGAATAATTTCAAATAAAAAGGCTAAATACAAATATGGTGCTAGAAAAAAGAGGAAAAGGAAGAGAACCCCTTACCTGAGAGGTTTCTTATAAAAGCATGAGAGGAAATTTTTAAGAGACTTGGAACACATTAAGAGGGATTTATAGAGGTAAAGGGAGAGTAAATTTATTCTTAATGGGTTTTTAGTGAAGAGTAATGAGAGGTTGGGTGAGTATTTATAGCAAAAGAGAGGGAAATTCTTTATTAATTTCTAAACTTAGGTTTATGACTCAAAATAATAAACTATTCAAAACCACAAACCTTAATTTGATTTTGGCACATGGTTTCTACCAAAGAGGAGTGGATTATTTTATTTTATTAGTTTAAGAACTAAAATTATTAAAATAATACCATCCATGATGTGGAAGTGAGTCATGTTCAAAAATAATTATCTTTTAAAACCTTCAAATATAATATAGGTTTTGGAGGATTCATTATAAGTTTGTAAAATTAATAAAATAACTTAAAAAACACATTATTTTAAAGGGAAAACCTATTTTTCTCCATGTATTCCTTTTATATTATTTATTAAATCACTTTTGGGCTATTAGGATGTCCTAATACACAATGTATTTAATTTTTACCTAAAAATTAAACTTTTATAGAAAATTATAAAAAATTCACCATTGGATAATTTTGATGTGATAATTTTGAAAATGATATTTATTTTTAAAAAATAATTTTCTAAATATATATATTTCCATCTTTAAATAAAAATCCTTATTTATTAAAAAATGCTAGTTTTTACGACACAAAAAAATTTCATACCCATATAAAAATTACATTGGACTTAATTAAATTATATAACCATTTATATTTAAATAAATAATATTTAATAATAATATTTTATTAAAATAAAATTTATTTCAAAACTCTTGGATTTATCAAAAAAATTGTTTTAATTGAAACTATATATTTTCCAAAAAAAATTTGGTTTCTTCATATCAAAATAAATTTTTTATCAAAATAATTATATAATCTTGTAAAAGTAATAATAAAAAGTAATAAATATAATAATTATTTAATTAAATATAAAATATACAAATTCATACTACTAGGGTCTTGATATGTAACCCTATAACTTCCCTATCAAGGTACCACATACTGGTGCCCAAAGCTGATTGGTTACATGACCTTAGACATGCCTCCCCGTATACCAGAGGATGACGATTAGTGGAGAGGGTCTAATAAACATATCATAGAGAAACTATACCCTCTTTATCAAAGTATAACAACAACAAATATAAATAAATAATAGATAAATGATAATAAAAAATAACCAGAATAATGCTATAACCAATATAGCTTAGTATCACATGATGAACCAAAATAGGAAAAAAATATCTAAAACTAAAGCAGTAGATATGTCATTCCATATATGTGTCAAGTGTTAAATGAAAAACTAAAATAATGACACTGAAAAATCCCAAGTGGGTCCCAAAATCATGTCTGATTCCCTCGTCCATGCTCCATCCCAAACTGATCCATCTAACATAGGACTCTTTCCCTAATCCAGTCCTGCAAACATGAAGTCTATTCGGGTATCGATTAGGCATCCTAAGTAGGTTGTGAGTACAAATTAGTATAACACAAAAAATTATATCTAAAACAATATCCATTCTATAATAGTGTATACAATTGTATAAATAATAAAGTATAATAAAAAAAGTAAAAAAAAATTGCATTAAAGTATTCTTTAATTAACCACATAATTCCTGAGTTCATGATGAAACCCTAAAAATCAATACCTGCTTTATCCCATGCTAGATTCTGAACCATCCCAAAAAGGGATATCACATTTCATTCCATCATGGTTTTCCATTAATCAAATCATTCCAATTTCATATTCAAATAATGGGGTCCTAGAGAAGCAGTTTGGAACCCCATGGGTATTTGGAATAGTAGTCCCTATCGCACAACTCAGTGATCACATATATATACATAAATATAATGGGGAACTAGAGTGGAAGCCTGGAACCCCATGGGTATTTGGAGTAGCAGTATCTTTCCCATTACTTAGTCACAAATATCACAATTCACAGTTCCATATTTCCAACCATTTATCTTCCATTAGCAAAATTCATTATTCAACCCATTTCACAATTTCTTTTATCAACCAAGAATTATTTATAAATCATCATTTAAATCATATCGGCACACCCTCTGGGTCTTTATTGATTTTATAATCCCATTAATCAATCAATTTTATAATCCCATTAACCAATCAATTTCATAATCCAATTATTCACCAATATCATTATCACATAATCAACCAATTTCATTATCACATGGGAAAATCAATCAATCGATTAATTCAATTTAGAATGGAATTATCCAATGTGGAAATTGTAATTTCACAATTACATACACACATTTATAATCAAGACCACGAGATTTAAAAATTAGACAACCAACCTCAAGGTCATTGATGAACATTCACCAAATTCAGATCCCCAAATTAAAGTGGAAAGATCAATATCACAACGAAGAGGGAGATCTAAGACCAATACCTAAGATTAAGATCCAAAGGAATGAAATCCATTAAAATCTATATCTAAACCATCTCCAATAGAGGAAAAATCATTCATATTCTTATAAAAATAGAGATGTGGAGAGATAAAACAAAATGGGGGAGAAAATACTTATCATAGAGGAGATGATCCTTTAATCAGATATTCGATCTATCAAGGAAGGGGTTCGAGGAGCCTTGGAATCATACTGGGAGCTTCCAAAATCAAAAGAAAAAGGTTAGGGGAAAGTGGGGTAGAATAGGGGTTAAAACATCAGGGTTTGGAAATTTTAACTAAAATTTTCTGAGGAACAAACCCCCACACATGGTTTCCTAGGACGAGGTGTACAATTTTACAAACCATGTGCCTTAACCGTGCGCCTATACTCAGGGGTTCATGGTTTCCCCTAAGTGGGTGAACTATTTAAAAAATCATGCACCAACCATGAAAATAACCTCTTCATTTAGCTGCACAATTTGGGGAGGGTGACCGTACAGTTTGGCCAAACTGTGCACCACCTCCCATCTCTTTAAAATAGGGTACATGGTTTCCTAGGCCAAACCACATGGTTTCCCTAACTATGTTCCAACCATGCCTAACCTCTTTAGCTTAAAAAATTATCCAATTTCACCCAAAAAATACCCAAAGTAAAACCCAACCAAGATATAATCAAAATGAGGTAAAAGATTACCTGAAGATGAGCATGAGACAACTCCAGAAAGGTTGGGATCTTACAATCTCCACACCTTATAACAGCTCTTCCTCAAGTTGTACTCGCAAGAATCTCTAAGATCCTAAGGTTAAAATTTCAGGACTCTAATCCCACACATCTATTTCTCTCTCCCAATATTCCTCCTGAACACAACCATGTTTTAAAAACACTCAAACTATCAGTATGATCTTTCCCTAAAACACTTTCTCAGTACATTCCATAACATAAATCAGATTCTCCTAAAAAAGTCACATTGGTCTCAAGATCAAAATCATAAAAATTGATCACATGAGAAGGGTGGGGGTGGTACTTCTGAAGCTGCGACACATGAAAAACTTTGTACGTATCACTAAACCTATATAGAAGATCCAATCAGTACACCCCTGAACTGATTCCCTCCACAATCTCAAATGGTCCAACAAACTTGGATGAAAAATTGATCTACCTCTAAATTTTATATTGACCCAATCTAGAAAACACCCAAATTAATACATGATCACCCACTATAAAATCTAGGGGTTGAAGACATCAATCAACATATGAATTCTGTCTACTATGATCCATAGCCATACGTCTCCGAATCAACTGAACCTACTCCGAAGTCTCCTACACAAGACTTAGTACCAAAAACTTAGACTCACCAACCACCATCCAGTATAGAGGTGATATGCATGACCTAACATAGAGTGACTCACATGGTTCCATCTAAATAGTCTCCTGATAAATGCTGTTATAGGATAACTCAATGCGTGCTAAGTGCTTCTCCTAAGACCCACCAATGTCAAGAACGCATGCCCTGAGCATATCCTCCAAAAATTGAATAACATGTTATGACTTCCCATATATTTATGGGTACAAATAAATAATCATAAATACCTACATAACCAGTGAATTTTTCGAGACTTTCCAAAAGTGAAAAGTGAAACACAAGTCACGGTATGGAACTGTGCTCCATGGAAACCCATGCATATAGACTATCTCTCGATCATATAAGTCCCCTAACTGATCCACTGATAAAGACTCCCAGATATGCAAGAAATGGGATACCTTCATAATCCATTCCAAAATCAACCATATAACATCATTCTTTCGAGGCATTCTCATAAGTCCTACCACAAATTCCATAGTAATGTCATCGCACTTCCATTCCAAAATGGGAAATGGATATAATAAACCATTGGGTCATTGATTCTTGGTATTCACCTATTGAACAGTGTATAATCATGTCACAAACCTTGAAATATCTTATTTCATGCCCAACCACCAAAACTATTGACATAGGAATAGTAAATTTTAGTTAAACCTGTATGTTACACCAAATTCAAGGCATAAAATCCACAAATAATTTTATCTCATATACTCATTAGTATAAAAACCTGATTCCTAACATAAATGATCTCATCCTAATTTATATTTTAATCTAAAGGTGACTCTCCACCTTAAAGGATTTCCCTCAAGGAAATACACTCTAGATACTCACACCACCTCTCTCAAATATAACTTAGAAGTGTGGATTCCACTGATACCGATATGAGGTTCATATTTTCCCAGCCCTCTTGAACCACCATATGCATATCGACCAATAAATTCATAATTTTCCACTCAGATCTAGACTCCTGAACTACATGAGTATGTATTTCCCTTATCAAAGAATCGAAAACATCATTTCTCTTCCTGGGAATATATTCCATCTCATAATTAAATGACTGCATATAATCAACCCATTTCTATTTTCATAGATTCAAATCTCACTGTGAAAATATGTACTTTAAACCCTTGTAATAAGTATACATAGTAAACTTTTTTCTCAATAGATAATTCCACCAAAAAATCAAAGAATAAACTACTATAGGTAACTCGAGTTCATGCATAAGGTAATTCCATTCATGTGGCCTCAAATGTCGTAACCCATATGCAAAAAATCAACCCCCTACATCAACACTACTCTAATTCCTATCCCAGATGCATCAAAAAACATGGTATACTCCTCACCTGGATTGGGTAGGATCAAAATTGTTGTAGTAGTCAGACACTTCTTTAACTCCTATAGAACATTATCACATACTCCAGACCATTCAAACTTAATCACTTTCTTGAAAAAACCCTAAATAGGTGCTACCAAGCAGGAAAAGTTTTGGATAAACCTCTAATAATAACCCGCTAATCCCAAAAAACTACGAATACCAAAGACAATCTTGAGATTCTCCCAAGAAAACACACCGTACACCTTCTTTGGGTCCACTGACACAACTTCCTATGAGATGATGTGACCCAATAAATGTACCTGCTCAATCTATAATTGACACTTAGATAGCTTGGAGTATGGATGATGCTCTCCCAGTGTACTCAGGGCAATGTCAAGATGTTAGACATGATCGTCACGAGTCTTAGAGTACACCAAGATGTAATCCAAAAAAACAAGCACAAACTAATATAGGTGTGGGTGGAATATTCGGTTCATCAAGTATATAAACACAAAAGGATCATTCTTCATCCCAAATGAAATCATGACAAACTAATATAGGCCATGGCTACTTTTAAAATCAGTTCGTGGTATATCAAAAGGTTTAACTATCAACTGAGGATACCTTAATCTAAAGTCAATCTTAGAGAAAACATAAGCTCCTCTCAACTGGTCAAAGGGATATTCAATACATGAAAGAGGATAATAGTTCTTCACTGTCATCCAGTTCAACTTTCGGTAATCAACACATTAGCACAACGTCTCGTCAACCTTAGAAAAAAAATTATATAACCCCAAGGAAACATACTCAAATGGATCAATCCCTTATACTTCAACTCTTATAGCTAATTCTTAAGTTCTTGAATCTATGTTGGTTCTATTATATAAGGTGGAATAAAAATGGACTCATCTCCAAGCATGAGATCAATTTTAAACTTAACATCACTTTTAGGTGGCAACCATGATAACACATCATATCCTAAAACTGGTCCACTATGGGTGGAAAGAAATCGTGCTTCACAACCCCATTGTCTGGAAAAATACTTGCAACCTAGGTGGTAAGATCCCCTAGTTGCTGACATACTAGTCCTACTTGGCCTTCCTGAATATCACAATCTGCATGAACATAATTTTAACCCTCAAGAGATGTAAAGGTCACTCTCCTACAACAAAAATAAATATGGGATTAGTATGGTACCAACCAGTCCATACCTAAAATCAAGTCAAAGCCCAAAATGCCAAGTATATAGATATCCTAACAAAAATGATACTCCCCAACCATGAGAGAACACCCTTACACAAAAAATGTCTCTCGACCACACTCCCAATGGTGTAACAATCATCATAATACCACTCACAAACTCCACTGCCAGATTCAAACCATTCACAAGTTGTGTAGGTATAAAATAATGAGAGGATACTATATCAAATAAGGCACTAGAAATCATAGAAGCTATAATAATAGTACCTTTTACTATCTATGGCCTAGTATCACTATCTATAAGTGCAGGATGAGCTGCATGAAATTGTCTTTCTCCTCTTCCCCATGATACAGTCTGATTCCCCAAAGATGCACCCTCTTCTGATACGAGTTCTCTTTCCTAGAAGTACCATGTCTACTACCTCGACCATCAAAACTAGTAGAACTCAAACTACCAGACTAATATGGGGTAGAAGACCCCCTCTTGGTATTCTGACTCGACCTGGATCCTCCATCACTACATATATGTCGGGGACACTGGCTACAAATGTGACCCAACCTACCAAATTGGTGGAAATAAATTCATCCATTACTCTGAGTAAATAATCCTTCTCCTTTTCCACTCTATTTGAAATCTCCCTGGTTGAAATTATCAAAGAGAAACTTTCTACTCATAGAAGATGTACCTCTTAGTCATCTAGTGGAAACCACCTGCATTCCACTGGAATCCTCCTTCAGGTTCCCCTCATAAATGAGATCCCGATTCACCACCTCATAAAACTCCTTTAGCATAATGATATTAATGTAGGACTTAATCTCACATTTAAGTCCATATTGAAAATGTTTCATTGTAGTTGCCTCATCTCCCACCAATGTTGGAAAAAAACACTACAAATTGGTGAAGTGAGCAACATAGTCCATGATAAACAAACTCCCTTGGTTCAACCTCATAAACTCACCTTCCCTCTCCTACATGAGCACATCATGATAAAAGTTCTCCAAGAACTTATCTTGGAAGTCCTTCTATACCATGTTCTCTTACTATCCATCCTGAGTCTGGATATCCCACTAACAATTTACTTGACCATGTAACATATAGGTATCCAACTTGACTCTCTTTTCATTATGATTCTCCAAATGGTCAAGAATCATCTAGATATTCTAAATCCAGAACTCATCCACCTCAGGTACACCCTCTCTGGTGAATATTGAAGGGTGATGCAATTGGAGCTCACATGTCAAGTTAAACATATTCTTCAAAACAAATCCTTTCATAAACTACATAAAGTAAGTAAAGTTCTCAAAAAAAAAAAAAAATGCTCTCTGGTTCCTTTAATCAGCACTATCAAAGCCTTAGGTTCCACTGTTAGAGGATTATTTCCAGCCATGTCCTCCTACCATCCTATCAAAAAACATCATCATGGAGGCATATTTATAAAATTACAAAAACATGTATTAGGACACATAACACACCATTATCACATTTATATAAGAGGTATTCACATAAATCCATAACAAGTCATTCCTATACCCTACCACATGGTCAAAACCGAGGCAATAATACTACCCTCAACCATCCCTCACCCGAGTCATAGCTAACAAAGGGAATTTTTTTTTCATAGATCAAGGATTCTCACTAGAAACCCATTTTATCCATTTCATTTACCATATTTATCATCATTTACAATTTTCAAAATCATATTAGGGACCATTTTCATTTAAATTTCACAAGTAAATAAAGAAATTTTATTTAAACAACTCACCAAAAACCTGATTTTCTGTGTGTGTCTAAAATGATACATGTCACAATAATTCATGAGTGCCTAAAATGATGCATGTATACAAAACTCTCATTCCATGATGGGACATGAATAAAAATACTAGAAACAATAATATCACACAACAAGTGAATCAACCAAGGCGAAATAACATCCAATTGTAACAACAAACATCAATAACAACAGTCCCCCTAGGTACTTGGGATTTTCCCCATACATGGGTTAGTTACTCCCATGAACAAACTCATAAACAAGGCCCAGATCATAATAGTCTCATATATACCTTTTCAAAATATTATGACAAAAGAAAAGAAAAGAAAAACCTTTGATACCACTTTGTAACATCCTGAATCGGGTGCCACATACCAGTGCCCAAGCCGGTTGGTTACATGACCTCAGGTGTGCCTCCCCATATACCAGAGGGTATTGAATAGTAGTGAGGGTATAATAGATATATCATAGGAATAATGTACCCTCTTTATCAAAGAATCACAATAATAGAAATAAATAACCAATATTCAAATGATAATAAACAATAACTATAATAATTCCATAACTAATATAGACCAGTATCACATGATAAACCAAAATAGGAAAATAATATCCAAAACTAAATTAGTAGATATATCATGCCATATATGTATCAAATTTCAAATGAAAAACCAAAATAAAGACACTGAAAAATCTTAAGAAGGTCTTGACATCATGTCCGATTCCCTTGTCTATGCTCTATACCAACCTCATCCATATAACATAGGGATCTTTCCCTTATCCTGCCCTATAAACATACAGTCTATTTGTGTAATGATCAATCAACTTGAGTAGGGTGTGAGTACAACTCAATAGGCCACCACCAATTAATTCTATAATAATATCCATTCCTTAATAGTGTATGCAGTTGTATAAAGAATAAAATATAATAAATAAAGTAAATAGTGTTCTCATTAAATTATTCTTTAATTAACTACACAATTCCCAAGTTCATAATGACACCCGAACCATCAATACCTGCTTTGGTCCTATCTAATTCTAAACCATCCCAAAAAGGGATATAATATTTTTATTACATCATGGTTTTCCATTAATCAAATAATTCCAATTTCACATTTAAACAATGGGATCCTAGAGCAGCAGTCTAGAACCCTACGGGTATTTGGAGCAGCAGTCCCTATACCACAACTTAGTGATCACATATATATACATAAATATAATGGGGGACTAGAGAATCATTCTAGAACCCTTTGGGTATTTTGAGCACTAGTACCTATCCCACAACTTAGTAAAAAATATCACAATTCATGGTTCCATATTTCCAACCATTTATCATCCATTAGTAATATTCATTATTCAAACCATTTCACAATTTTATTTATCAACCAATCATAATTTATAAATCATCATTTCAATCATATAATCACACCCCATGGGTGGATATCAATTTCATAATCCCATTAATCAATCAATTTCATAATCCCATTAACCAATCAAATTTATAATCCTATTATTCACCAATTTCATTATCACATAATCAACCAATTTCATTATCACATGGGAAAATCAATCAATCAATTAATTCAATTTAAAATGAAATTTTCCGATGTGGTAATTTCAATTGCACAATTAAATACACACACATTTATAATAAAGACTACGGGATTTGGTAATTATACCACCAACCTCAAGGTCATTTATGTATGTTTTCCAAACCGATATCCCCAAATTGAAGTAGAAAGATCAATATCACAACAACGAGGGAGATCTAGGACCAATACATAAGATCAAGATATAAAGGAATGGAATTAATTAAAAACTATATCTAAACCATTTCCAATAGAGTAAAAATCATTCAAATTCATTTGGAAAGAGAGACGAGAGAGAGAGGAAACCAAATTGGGAAGAAAAAACTTATGTATAGGAGATGATTCTTCAATCAAATATTTGATTAGTCAATAAAGGGGTTCAAAGATCCTTATAATCCTCCTAAGAGATTCCAAAATTGAAGGAAAATGGTTAGGGATTAGTGGGGTGAATAGGGGTTAAAATAAGGGGTTCTAGAATTTTAATTAAAAATTTAGGAGTAAAACCTGCATGCATAGTTTCCAGGGCTGAGGCACAAAATTTTCCAAACCGTATGCCTTAACCATGTGCCACTCCTTAGAGGTGCATGATTTCTACTAAGTGGTCACAAGCTTGAATTTTTTTTCCCTAACTATGAAAATCCCCTCTGCCTTAGGTTTCATGGTTTATGGAGGATGGCTGCACAATTTGGCCAAACCGTGCACTGCCTCTTTCCTCCTCAAAATATGGAACATGATTTCCTAGGACAAACCAAATATTTTTCCCTAACCATAAACCAACCATGCATAACCCCTTTGGATTGAAAAATTATCCTATTTCACCCAAAACAACTCCAAAGAAAAATACAATAATGATATAATCAAAAAATGGTAAAATTATACTTAAAAATGACCATGATATAAATCTAGAAAGATTGGGATCTTACAAACCCCTAATTACACCAGTGTATTCCCTAAGGATAAGATGTGTGATGATAGTAATTTCTTGGGGCGGTTCAAACATGGTTTGAGTGGTGATATATATAATATTGAACTTCTCCCACAAATGTTTTCACTCGAGTTTTATTTTTTAAATTTAATATTGGTATTGATCAAGGGAAAATCTTAGTGATGTAATCTTCATAATAATCTCTAATAGATGGGCTTCATAGGGTATGATCCTACTGGTCAAGGCCATCACTTCTTCATTCTATGTCAATTATATTTTATTAAAACCCTTAATATATACTAATATCAATGGTCATTGTATAATTAATATATTAACAATAGTTGTGTTTTTTATATTTATTTAAGCTAGAAAAAAATTACGACTATGTTTTATAATAGTAAACAATAATTAATGAAATACAATGCATGTGTTTTTTATAACTACATCACTTAATAAGAAAATTATTCATTCAGAAAGGGAATTTAATTTATAAAATTTTGGGGTTTTACAAAAATATGGTTGAAAATTAATTTAAATAATCATTTTATCATAGAAAATAACATTCTTGAAAACATTTTAAAGAACATAGACATGGAAGAAAAAGTTTGTCGACTAAAGAGGGAATAAGGTCAACTTTTATTAAAAAAATTTCTTAATAATTTTAAGTAAAAAAGAGAGTAAAATAGTAATAATAATTTAAAATTATTTATATAACTTTAGGAGAATAAAATATATGGGGTTTAAAGTATATATGGAAATTTAACATAGACAATCCTGAAAAAATGAGGTTGTAACATAAACCCTTACCTTAGGTCCTATAATTATTCATATGAATTATTAAGATCCTATAAAATAAATTTAGATTTATTATACATATAAAAACCATATTTAAAATTTTCATGAAATATAATATTTCATTATAACTTCCATCCACCCTTTTATTAATAATTTTTCATTATAATAAACATTCAGGAGAAAAATGGTCCGTTTTCCATGCATGTTTTGGTTTGATGATTCTGATAATTTCACCTTGATCAGGGTTTAATCATATATATAATATAAATAATTTTATATGTATCATATTTATTCATTATATACACTTTTATAAGTATTCATACAAGGCAGTGATGAAAAACGAATTACATTACTTCATGGAGATGGTAGTCTATACGTATGCACAAGTGATATTTTAACTTTTCAATGGATGAAATGAATGAAAATTAAATAACAATTTACATTTATAGAATCATAATTATATTATAAATATCATATATATTTATTAAATATATATTTATTAATAACTATATAAAAATAAAATGAAAATAAATCACATCGCTTCATGGAGGTGGAAGTCCACACATACACACAAGCGATGTTATCATTTTCCAACCGATGGTAAGAAGATATAAAATAGTTATAAAATTAACATAAAAACATATAATTATTGTAAATATACTTATTAAATTATTTTAATATGGTTATAGTACATTTTTATGTGGTTTAATAAGAAATAAACATGAAAAGATATGTAAGAACATATACCTCTTCATGGGGTATCCTCCTTTGAGAAGAACCTTAAGGCTTATTGAATGAGTATTTTGGGAATACAATTACCTAAATGACATATATAAGGATATTAGTAGAGTATTTGGGTATATAGTTTTTGATATAAAGGGTTAAAGTGGTTTCGAGAAGCGAGGAAAGGAGGTTTTATTTTATAAGTGAGGGGAGTTGCACTCTTGTAAATAATTAAAATATTAAAATATAATAAAGTCATATTCAAGTGAAAGTGGTACCAAAGAAATAAAAATTAGAATATAAGTTAATTTAAGGACTTAATCTCCTAAAATAAGAAAATTTATACAATTTTAAGTGATATTTTGAACCTTATCATTTAGTTTAACACCCTTATTGACCCTTTTTAACCTTAACTGAGGCGACAAAATTTTACCATAGTTAATATTTATTATAAGAAAATGAAAGTGGCCTCATTATTTTTTTAAAATGATTATTTTATAAATTTAATATATTTTATTAAATTTAATTCCTATAATTTCTAGAAATTCATTTTAAAATAAGTGCACAAAACACAATGAAAACTGTTTTTAGAAAAATACATTTTGAAGCATAAAAATAAATTTATTTTTATTCCATGCATAGTAATAACCATTAAATTAATGTTGAAATATTTTATTAAATATATTATCAACATAGCTCATTAAAATAATTCATGAATAGTTATTAATTTAATTTATTATTATTAAAACACATTGCACACATAATTTTTTTCTTCAGAAAAACAATTTTTTTTTGTACTTTCAAATGATTTTATTTTTATTTATAACTAATTGATAACCAATTAATTCATTATAAAAATGTGTAAAAAATATTTTTTCATAATTTAGTTTTTCTTATTCATACCCTTCAATCCAATGACTAGATTATAACTATCACATTTAATAATAATATTTCAATAGAATATCGTGGTTTGTTTAAACTCAGTGTTGTGTGTAAAGAAAGCTTTCAAAGATATTAAAATTATTTAAAGATAAATATATTATAAAATATTGTGGGTGTTAAAATGTTTTCATATTCTAATTCAAATAGTTTATTACATATTAATAATCAACATGGTGAGGTCGAGACAAAACTCATGCTCGATGTGATCGTAAAAATATATCAAATAATAAGAATAAAGAACACAACCAGTAATAATCAAATGATGAGTGACCACATTAAAAAAATTGAAAATTATTATTTTTGATGTTGTTTGAAAGTGCATTGACCACATAGTTTTCATATGGAAAATCACTTTGTTGATTCTTATCAGTGGTTAATAAACAAATAATAGTAAATATATATTTACCTCATGGCTTAAAAATATTTATACTAATGATCTTGAAAATACCATTATAAATAAAATAGTGTTTTTGTGTTATTAAATTAGTTTTTTAATAACATACACTATTTTTTTTGAAAAATAATAAACACTTAATTGTAAATATCAAAATAACATTAAAATATCGTACCCCAAATTGAATATAGATATTTACTAAAATGTGATATTTTATAATGATCATAATATAAATTAAAATAAATATCAAGGTATCTAATAGTTTGATGATCATGAGAAGAATTAATTATTATAAAGTGTACATAAACATACAAAAATCTTTAAAAATAGGAAAATTCAAAATATAATTTTTATCAAATTATTTCATCATCAAAATAATGCATAAGTGTGTATGTATGTGTGTGTGTGTGTGATATATAGAGAGAGGTACAATAAAAATTTAATATAAAAGATAAAAAACATAAATTTTAATGTTTTTATAAATAATTTTGGTTTGGATATGATTATTTAAATTTTATCTCTTTAATATTTGAAGTTATTTTATTGTATATTCTGAAGAAAATAATTTTTAAATCATATCACTTAATTTATCTAATAAATTTGATAGTAAATTAAGATGTTTCTCTATTGATATTTTTTCACTTAATTGGAAAATACATTTTTCAATATATTTATTTTATATATAAAATGTATAAAAAATATTTTTAATTTCTAGTAAAACTAAAATTTCAAGAATCATATTTAATAAGTCATTTCAAAACACACACACACACACCCATATTATATAGAAAAATAATTATGTTACTATAATATTTGGTGTTTTAGGGTTTGATTATTCATTATTCTAAATTATTATGGTAATTAGTTTGATGATTAAACTTTAATTTAAAAATTAATTGGATGAAATCCATATTTTCCTTATTATTCTTGATAATTTATATCCAAAACATTTTTTTTAATTTAATGAAAATATTAGAGGGATGTGTTTTATCATTATTTTAATTTTTTAGAAATTATTTTACAATGATTTTAACATGATGGAAAAAAACTTTAATAAATGAATTTTATTTTTTATGATTTTTAGTGACATGCTAAATTTTAAATAATTATATTTTTTAAAATAAACGTTTAAGATAAAATGGATGAGTATTTTTATATGTTTTCTGTGGTAGGTTAATTTTTTAAAAGTATTATTAATTCGTTCTTAAATTATTTATTTAGTGTAGTGAAATGGGTTTTATAATTATTATCAATGTGTTCTTGAAATATTAATTGAGTTACTATTTTGGTATAATTAATACTTTGGTGATGTTAATTAATTTAAAATCATCCTAATGCATGAGAGAATTTCTTTTAGGAAAAAATTATCTAAGGAATGTTTTTTTGTAGAAAAAAAGTTTTAATAATGTATTTTGACATCATGTTGTTTTCATTTAAAAATCATAAATACTTTATAGTCCACCTAACACCATCTTCTATAGAATATTCCATTTTTAGATTTTTTTTGAGCATCCATTTTTAGAGTTCATAGATGAAGTAATGGACTAATTTTGAAAACAAATGTTTGATGTGATTAACATTACCAAAAAATAATGATAATTTAGTACCAACAAATAAATGGTTTTGAAAGAATATAATTTAATATTAAAATTTACATTAATAATGTGACACATTTTAATAAAACCATTAGGATATGATAATTTATAAAAATATACATTTTAATAAATATAAAATATTTGATCAAAAGATAAAATTAGAGTGATTCATACTCACATACTGGTATTATTTAAAATTTTTATTCATGAAAAATATTAATGGAAACTTGAAGTTCAAATGATATTTTATTTATAGAATGTGTGAAATAAACCATCTATTACTTAATATTATATTTTTATTTATAAATAAATTTATTTTTTATTGAAGAAAAAATTATGAGAAATAATAACTAATGATTTTATAACATGATAGAAGTGTGGTTGAACTGTTACTTGAAAGAAAAATAATAATAAAAATAATATTATTCATAAGAGGAAATGATTATTTCAAAATAAATAGAAACATGTATTTGTATATAATTCACCCATGTGATGAAAAACACATGGTGTCAATAAGGTAAGGTCTTAATATAAAATTGGTCAAATAATTAATATGGGGGTGAATTAATCTTTTAAAATATATTTTATAAATTTTTATCAAAGTTAAATATTAATTTATTGGAAATAAAAATAATATGAACACAATTATTTTTATAGTAGTTTGGATCTAATTGATCCCACTCTACTCTTTACTCCTCTAAAATATGGAGAGAAATGACAACCACTATAATGAAATCTCTGACTTTTAATGGGGAGTCAAAAACCTTACAATTCCTTTTTAAATTTCAGAGGCACAACCTAAGTATGAATTTTTATCACATGGATTCATAGCCTATCTAGATTTATTTTGAGGTGGTGGAAGAAACCAAACATTATTTTATCCAGACCAAGGAAAAAACCAAATCCCCTTAGTTTTATTGGTTAGTAATAACCCACACGTACCTCTTTTTGGTTGGTATAACTTGGAAATCCTACCTTTTAAGGGTAGTATAATCCAATAAAATTACACACGTAGAAAAAGAATAAAAATAATTAAGAATCATAGATCTATTTGAATGATTCGAGTAAGAGCACAGAGGAAACAATGTTCTCTCTAAGCAGTAAAGGATCAAAATGATGCACACCAACCAAGATAGTTATAGTGAATGATCACAAAAGTGTATTGCATAATAAAAATTGAAAATATCATCTAACTACATAACCTATTGAAATTTAATTGTTTAAATCTTTATAAATAGTTTTTATACAACAATATCCATGCATAACCATTGTAATCTTTCATTCCCCATGCAGCTACATTTTGTCTCTTTAAATAATATCAAATTACTTTAGCGATGTAAGAAAACCTGATAAACCTATATAAATAAATAAAACTATACAACAAAACTCATCATAACAATTAATATAGCACTAAATATCCATAATAAATAACATTAAAATTGTCTAGAATACTCCCATAAAGCATATGAGGATTTTTTTATATTCCAAACATCTCAAATTTGAAACTCAAGATTTTACAAGAAAGAAACATGTTTATTCATCCCACATGATGATAATTATAAATTACATAAAATACTTCCAAAAAAATTCCTTAGTATCAAAATAATTAGTAAGTATTTAAATAATAATTAGATCAATGAAAACAGTTAGTAAAAACTTACAGTAAATCAAAATATATAATGATATGTAAAATAAAGAATCATTGATTTTTTTTATTTTTGGTATAGTATCTTACAGTGTATTAATTATTACAGTAGATCAAATCTTGTGGTAGGTCCAACTTCATGGTAAATATATCTTCATAATAGGTCCATCTTCGTGTGGTTGATCAAAATAGTTGTGTGACCGATCGAAGAATTTACAAAATTTTCAGTCACGGTTGATCAAATTCAACGTGTAGTCGATCCCTTATTATGGTTAATCCAATCATGTTGTTAGTTGAAATTAATGTGCAGTTGATTCATGAATTTTTAAAAATTTTATTCAGGGTTTATTTATTAGTAGAGTCATTTAAAACTCCTCATATTGTTGATTAAACACCTAGATTTTTTTGAGTTTGTATGACATAGTTGATACATTGTCCATGAAATCAATTACATCATGATCACTTGACAGTCAAAGTCAATATAATACTTACCCAAAATATTTTATAATGGGATAACAATATATTTACAACACAAGAGAAACAAACTCATACCATGATTGATTTTTCTTGGAAATCAGTTTATAAAATACATAACAAACACAAATAATAAAATAGTAAACAATATTGATAGTAATGTTTATTCTGAAAGTAGTTCAAGATAAAATAAACTTGTCTTCACTCATGTTAGAATGAATAAAGGTTTAAACAAAATATATTAAAAATTATAATCATGCAGTGAAAAGTATTGTAATTATCAAAACATAAATAATTAAAGTGGTAAGGAATGACTTCAACATTATCCCTTTTTTTTAGACTTATAAAACCAATTATAATTTCAAAAACTTCTCTCCCTTTTTGAAATGATCAAAAATATTAAGTATAAAATATGTAGAAAATTATTCATGTAAGCTTATACCAAATTAATATTCCAATAATGTATATGCAAAAAATACCCCACAAGTTTGATAATCATTATTGGGAATGAAACTAATTTTTCTAAAAATTACACCAAACATAGAACTAGGCTCCCAAAAAATTAAATAATTATTCCACAGAAATAAATCTTCTAATGTTACATAGAAAAACTAAAAACTAAAATGAGTATTGATTTGATATTTTAAAATAGATTTTAAAATAAAATTATATTTTATAAATACAAATATATTGTATTTTATAAGAAGATTTTGGAAGATAAAAATAGAATAAACAGAAATAATAGTGATTAAAATGTATACATAAATTGTAGAAAGTATTTATGAACCAACATCTTTCAAAACATGAATTAAAGAGACACTATAAATCATGAACCCTCATAAACTCTAATATATAAACATAAATTTCAATAATAGTTTAAAAATTCTTGATTCATGAATTCTAGGTTTAAAAATAAAACATGCACTAAACACACGAAAAGTGTAAATGAATTATACTTCTATCATGACAAGATAAAATTTAATTTTCTTGAATTTATCTAAATCCAAAGGCTTAGTAAATATTTCATTAAATTGATTTTCTATAAAAATAGATTCCATATTTATATTTCCATTTCGAACACTATCTCTAAGAAAGTGAAATCTAACATCAATATGCTTAATACTATAATGTTGTAAGGTATTTTTAGAAATATAAATTACATAGGTATTATCACAATAAATAGGGATATTTTCAAAATTATAACAAAAATCAAAAATATTTTGTTTGATCCATAATGTTTGTGAACAAAAAGATGTGATAATAACATACTCACTTTTAGCAGTTGATAAAGATTCTGAATTTTGTTTAAAAAAACTCCATAAAATTATTAATTTACTAATAAAATGACACATACTTGTTGTTATTTTTCTATCTATTTTTCAACCTCCAAAATTAGAATCTAAAAAACTAGTTAGTTCAATTGAAGTATGTACAAGATAAAACAATATAAGATTCAAATAACCTTTAACACACTTAATAATACTTTTAATCATTTTTAAATTATTTCCCTTAGTATTAGATTAAAATATAGCACAAAAATAAAAAATAAACATTAAATCATGTCTATATGTAGTTAAATATAATAATATTCCAACCATTCCTCCAAAAATCTCAATATTCACTAATTTTATAGCTTCATCCTTATTAAGTTTACATAATGTACTCATAGGAGTATTGTTACCTTTACTTGAATATATAGTAAATATTTTGAAAAAATATTTAGTATACTTTGATTAATTTAGAAAAGTATCATCATTTCTTTGGAAAATTTTAAAATTGAGAAAAAAATTAAGTTATCCTATTATGCTCATTCCAAATTAATTTTTTATCAAATATGAAAATTCATTACAAACTATTCACATGAAGATCCAAAAACAATATCACTAGAATATATATGAACAATAAATATATCTTTTTAACTTCTTTTAATAAACAAAGTTGGATCAAATTTCTCTTTTTGAAAATAATTATTTAAAAGAAGAAATAATGACCTTTCATACTAAGATCCAAGATCTTATTTGAAACCATAAAGAGCTATAGAAATATTGAAAACATGATTTGGTTTTTATTGATTTTCAAAACCTAGGGTTTATTTTACAATTTTTTTATAAATATACCCATTTAAAAATTCACTTTTTATATACATTTAAAAGTATTTTGATTCCAAAATGAGATTCATATGCCAAAAGAATTATTATAGACTGTAATATTATAAATAGGGAAAATGATTCTTCAAAATCAATTAATTATTTTTGATTGTAACCTTGATCCACTAATTTAGCCTTGTTTCAAATTATTTAACTAGATTCATCTAACTTATTTCTAAATATCGATTTGGTTCTAATAAAATTTTAATCCTTAGTGGGTTGAACTAAGGCCCATACAATATTTATTTCAAATTCATTTAACACTTCATGAATTTCCATAATTAAATCTGAATTATATAAAGATATATCAATATTTTGAGGAGAAAAATCAGAAATAAAATCTTGATAAGCACAAATTATTTTTAAAGAATTTATAGTTTTAACATTAGGAGTTACATCCATAATTACATTGTTAACCATATGATATTTATAAAACTTAAAGTTTGTTTTATGAGAGAGACCCTCCCTTTAAATTGATGCATCAAAATATGAATTTTTAAGTTTTGAAAAGTTAAAATCTCTAAAAACTTCCTCAACCTGGTCTACTTTATATTTTCTTTCTTTTGAATGATTTTTATCAAATTTTACATGAACCAATTATTCTAAAACTATGATTCTTTTATTGTAAACTATGCACACCTTACCAAATTTAGAATATCCTAGAAATATACCTTCATCAAATTTTGAATCAATTTTTTCCAATGAATATTTGGTATTAATAATGTAAAATTTTCAACCAAATAACCTGAAATATATAATTCTAGGATTCATTCCCTTCTGAATTTCATAATGTGTTTTATTTAAGAATGAAATTAGTAGAATTTTATTAAAAACATGAATAGTTTTATTAACAGCTTCTTCCCCATAGCATTTTGAAAAATTGTACTAATTTATCTTATCCTAAACATTTTTTATATTTACTATTTTTCTTTTCTACCACACCGTTTTTTTGTGGTGTCTTAGGAGCTGAAAAATTGTAATTATATCCATTATCTTCATAGAATTTATCAAATGTCATATTTAAAAACTCACAACCTCTATCAATTCTAATTGATAAAATTATATGAACTTTTTCATTTTGAAACAATTTATGATAATAATAAATTAAGACAAAGTATCAAATTTATGTGTAATAAAATAAGTCCTTGTAAATCAGTTATAGTCAACTATAATTATTAATACCTATCTTTTTCCTCTTAGAATTATAGTTTTCATGGGGATAAAAATGTCAAAATGTAAAATTTGAAGAGGACTTTAAGGTCTTACCTCATGAACTAATTTAAAATGCTCCTTATACTACTGACCTCTTAAACATGAATCACATACATAAGTTCTATCCAAATTTAACTTGGGAAAGTCTAGTACCTTTTGATTTTTGGAAAGCTTGTGTAACAACCTGAAATTTATATAACCCAATCTTTTATGCCATAAAAAATTGTCAGATCATACAACATTTCAAAATTTTATATTTTTTTAGCTTATTAAAAAGAATTAATTAAATAAATGTTATCGTTTATATCTATATAAAATAAGACATAATCATATTTAATAACAATACACTTATTATTTTCAAATTTCATATCCATACTATCATCACAGAGCTGTGATATGATAATAAAATTATGTTTTAAACCTTTAATAAATAAAACCTTTTAAATGATAATAAAATTTGAAATTACAACTTCTCTAAAACATTTTACTTTTCCCTTTAATTCATCACCAAATATAGCACTACCACTATCAAACTTATTAAAAGATAAAAATTTAGATATATCACCAGCCATATGTCATGAGCATCCACTATCCATGTACCATGTGTAATTTTCAACACTTCCAAAGAACATATCCTACAAAAATAGATTTAAGAATACTTTGGTACCCATAAAAACTTCATTCCAATTGGGTTAGAAAAATAATTACTGGGAACCCAAAACGATTTCAAGCATGTATTCACAGGTAATCTATAAGATAATTATTTAGAGATAAAATCGTTGGGTTAACCAAGAGATTGTGGAAATATCAAGAAATATTCATTTATATAATGACCCTTCATTTGATATTTAAATAATGTAACTCTTGAAATATTTAAACTTAAACTTTTAATAAAGAAGGAATTATACATTTTAGGTAAAATATTATCATATATAATACCATTTTTATTTATTTCAGATCATCATTTTATCATAGCTCTTCTTCCCTTGAACAAATGTGGACAACCGTTTTTTCAATATTTCAATTTCAATTCTAAGATTATCATTTAATTCTAAAACAGAATAAAACTTAATTATTTAAGCCTCATCACATTTAAAATGATAATACTTAAGTTTAATATTTTTAAGTTAAACACTTTCCAAATTAACACATAATTTATCATTTTAGCACAAATGATTATTTCTAAAATTTTCATTTTTCTTCAAGAACTTCCTTATACTTACCCTTAAGATTTTTGAATAATCCAGTAATATCATTAATATTAATATAGAGTCTATTAATCTCTTTATAAAAATCAATTTTTTGGGATCAAAATTTGATTCAAAAGAGGAATAACAATCTGATTTACATACTTGTTTTGATGAATCCATTAAACACATGTTTTCTGATTCCTTTTTTTGTATCATATTCATCATCAAAATCCAATTATGAAGTGTAAATCCATCCAAATTCCATTTTTTTATTTTATTTTTATATTGTTTTATCTTTTTCTTATCATTATTGAGTGTTAAAAAAATTTCTTGATGATATCTCTTTTTTTACATTCATAAAAAATAATTTTAGAACCATAATTAGAAATATAAATACCTCTAATATTATCCATCTAATAATTTTTAGGATGATTATTTATAAATCCTCAAGAGTAGCCTTTATTATTTCTACATCTACCATTTTTTACATGATCAACTTCATATATTTTACTATATTGTAGCTCAGAGTTAGAAGATTAAATAGTAATATTTTATTTGAAATCAATTATTTTCTTTTTAAAAATATCCTCTTGAGAAATATTTTTGAGTTCTAACTTATATTGTGAAAAATATCTAATTAGATCATATAAATTAAATTCCTTGATTTTTTTCTTTTATCAATTGTTACTTTGTTAGCATGCCACTTATTAGGTAAATATCATATCACTATTTTAACCAAAATTGAGTTATATAAAGTTTCTCCCAATAAACTCATGCCATTTACTATATTTGTAAATCTATGATACATTTGATTAACAAAGAATTCTTCTCATATTTTAAATTATTTATATTCATCCCTTAACATTCCTAACTTAGTTCTTATCAAATTATCTGATCCAAGATGAGAAAATTGTAGTATTTTCTAAATTTCATGTGCTATTTTGTATGCAGATACATGGATGTTGATAGTTATATTAATTACATAGTATAAAATTTTGATTAACTTATAGATCAGAACATATCTAATGACATAATTACCAATTAATGCATTTGTGTCATCTTTAGGTATTTTTTAAGTCTTAGTTATGATTGTATAACTATTAATGATTATATTCTTAAGATAGGATTCCATGCGAGATAACCAATATCTATAATTTGTTCCATAAAAGAGTGGAGGTCTTTGAGGTTCCCATGCATCATTTTTACTTGTTCCTACTATCTCAAAAAAATATTTTACCCTTGATGATTAAGGTAGGATTTGATTAAAATACATAAATATAAATATTCCAAAGTTAGGGGTCAATCTTTGATATCAATTATAAGGTCATAATGTGAGATTGGACAATAGTCAAGAGGGGGGGGAGTGAATTGATCTTTTAAAATAAATTTTATAAATTATTATGAAAGTTAAATATTAATGTAGTATAAATAAAAATAATGTGAAAATTTTGATTTTTATAATAGTCTCGATCTAATTAATCCCACTCCACTCTTCATTCCTCTAAAACATAGATAGAAATGACACACACTATAATGGAACCTCTAAATTTTGATGGGGAGTCACAAACCTTAAAATTCATTTTTAAATCATGGTTTAGAAATCCAAGAATGCCTTTGATCACTTGGATTCACAACCTAGATAGTTTATTTTTAAGGTGGTGGAAGAAAACAAAACTTCCTTTATCTTCACCACGATATAACAAAATCCCACACCTTTTACCTATTCGACACAACCTGTATGTAACTTTTTTAGGGTGGTATAAACCAAAATCCTACCATTTAAGTTTAGAAGAAACCAATATAATCATGCACATATAAAATTAATATAAGTAATTAAGAACCATAGAACCAATTGAATGAGTTGAGCATAAGTGTTGAGACAACAATGTTTTCTCAAAGAAGTAAAATATCTAAAGGATGTAAACATAGAAAGGTTGTTCTAGTGAATGATCGCAAAAGTGTATCACATAATAAAACTTGAAAATATCCTCTAATGTCATGAAATCTTAAATCAGAACTATAAAAATCTTTATAATTTTTTTTTCTTACAACAATATGCATGTATAGTAGTTGTAAAATTTCATTCCACATACAGAATTATTTTTTATCTATTAGTAATATCATGTTAATTTAGTGATATAAATAGATTTGTTAAATTTGTATAAATAAATATAGTTTTACAAAAAAAATCTATATAAAAATTAATATAACACTAAATATCCATACTAAATAACATTATAGTTCTTTAAAATACCCCCATAAATCATAAAAGACAAAAGTTTTATTTTCCAATCATTAAAAATTTGAAACTTATGATTTTTTAAGAAAAAAACTTGAGTATTCATCTCATGTGATGATCATTAAAACCTACATAAAATACTTCCTATAAAAATTCCTTGGCATCAAAATAATTAGTAAGTATTTAAGGAATAATTAGGTCAATGAAAATAGTTAGAAAAAACTTTCATTAAATCTAAATATATAAAGATATGTAAAATTAGTCATTGTTGAAAACTTTTATTTTTAGTCCAGTATCTTATGATCATTTTTTTCTTTTGGTTGGTCAAATCTTGTGGTAGGTATAAATTCACTGTAGTCCTATCTTTTTAGTCGGTCCATTTTTGTGTGGTCGATCAGAATTATCATGCATCCAAAATTTTGAGTCATGGTCAATCAAATTCAACATGCTGTCAATCCTTTCATAAAATCAATCCAATCATTTGGTTAGTTTAAATGAATGTGTGGTTGATTCATGACTTTGAAAAAAATTTATTCATAGTAAATTGATCGATACGATTGGATTAAAATCTTCATATGGTAAATTCAACAATTATAAAACTTATGATTCTACTTGACATGAGTGATACTTATTCATGCATTTAATTACCTCACAGTCACCTGACTACCACAATCGATCCAATACTTAACCAAAATATTGAAAAAAATAACATACTTACTAAATGTGATATATCAACCCATATTATGATGAATTTTTCTCTAAAGTAAATTCATAAAATATATTACAAACATGAATAATAAAATATTAAAAAATATAAAAAATAATGTTTCTTCTGCAAGTAGTGAAAGTTAAAAACAATTTTATTCACTTATGTTATAAGGAATAAAGGATTAAATAAATTTGTGAGAAATTATAAATATACAGTAAATAGTTATTTTAATTATCCAAACATAAATAAATAAAGTGGAAATTAACCACTTCAATAAACAAGAGAACATAATAAGATACTATTAACATGTGAAAATGTTATGTATTATATATTTGAAAATAAAAATGAATTTGATATAATAAATTATTATATTTTTAAGTCTCAAGTTATTAAAAAGCATCAATATTATAATGATTATATAATATGAAAATAAACTCAAAACTGACTAGTGTTCTTAGTAACGATCATTTAATAATATTCATCTTATCGACTAATAATTATATAGAGCGATGAATTGATTGAAATTTATGAAATACAAAGCATAATTCCCCATAAAAGATGAAACTATGCATTAATATTTCATAAATGTAAACATTGAAATACATTCAATGGATGTTTCTATATTAAATGAATGTGGTCATATTAATAGTAAAATATATATGATAATCTATGAATGTTTTTCTTTATTTTCATGAAAATACTTGGATATAAAGATTAATGATCAAGATTTCAATGAAGAAAAGTTTTCAAAATTATGGGGTAGAAACAAATGGAGTGATTATATCACACATATAAAATTTTAATGAACCAACAAAAATTGATTTACAAATGAAATAATTAAAAAATTATATTATAAATATATAAAAAACATGATTTAAGAGTGGTAGAACACTTGATTATAAATATAAAAGTGCTTGAAAAACAAAAGGGTGTAAATATAAGTAATTATATAAATATAAAACCACATTTTCCATTAGAAACATGAATTTTAAGTGTTTTAGGAGAAACACATAGTGATAAAAATAAAGTGACTTTAATTAAAAATTAAAACCATTATGGTTTGGGAGAATAATTATATCTATTTAATATTCCTCTACTAGATAATTACGGAATAACAATGAAATAAAAAATATAGATGATATATTTTCATTATCAGTAGCATATGATATTATTAATGATAATAATTATCCCAAAAAATGTTTATTATTGAATGAATATCATAACTTTATAAGGAAATATAATAATATTTTACCTTTTTCTCATTAGTTAAACAAATATTTAATATTTTCCAACTTAGAAATATATGTTTGTAAAATTACATTCTCTATTTATCAATCATTTTTTCTAGAAAATATGTTGTTATTACTAAATTATCAATAAAAACTCTTTCAATAAAAGTTACAGTGAAAAATAAATTTTTTGTTATAATTATAATAATACCATCATATAATATATATGTTAGTAAAAATATATTGAAATAAATTCATAAAATAGTTTTTTTATATTGGTAATAGAATTACCAACATTTATTTTTTCATCCATAATATTATTAACAATATCAATTGATTTATTATTTCATGTATCAATTATCCTGAAACCCCACCTTAGTCAGTGATGAAACAAAGCGCGACCCTCAAAGTTATTATAATAATTTTATTAATTATAATGACTCAAGTGGTATGGTATCCTACCTTTTTCATTACATAAACTTTTCACTACATTATACAAAACCGAGGATCTTTAAGGTTTAGTGTCTTAGAAACCAGGAACTTAATACACGATGACATAAAAAATTCTTCTTAAAGACTTGAATGGATTCTTCATTGTTCATCCTAAGTTCATTAAAACATCTCATAACCTGTGAGAATACATCAAAGGAAAGGGTGAGTAAAAGTCTGAGTAAGGGAAATAAGAGAAACATTTTACATGTGAACTTGAGATACATCAATAAAGTCATGATAAATAACTTTAAGGAACGAGAAAGAGATCATGAGGCATATCATAATAAAAATAACATGTTTCATAACTTGAAGATGTGTCTACAACATTTAACTTATAAAATCATTTCTGTATCACTAAGGTCCATCCCCAAGGCGTCATTAAAAAATTACCAAGGTTATTCACCAAGGTATCGTTAAAATGGAGATCTCTAGAGATTAAGTCTTTACCCAATGCATTGGAGAGCTATCAGAATTCACCCTTAATTTGTATTTATTATCATGTGAGCCACATATATAAACATCAATAATTTCATAAATAACCCATATAGCGTAAAAGAAATGGGTTTCATTTCATAGTCATAACATTTTAAAAACTGCTTTAAAGACGTGATATTTATGTCACTTTAAACCCACGAAAAAGGAAAACGGGTATCATGTATGTAAATAACAGAATTTAAAATAGAAAATTTTGATATATATGTGAATAAAACTGTATAATAAATCGTTTTGAGTATTAAATTAATAAAATAAAAGAATTTGAGAAAAAGAGAGAGACATTTTGAGACGAAAATTCGGCAGCACAACAGCTATATTGTAGGGTTTTGGAAAACATTGAAAAGAGAGGGGACATGGGTCACCCACTCATAAATTATCCAAAAAATAGTATAGGGAAAGAATATAAAGGATATAAGAACATGGTAATGAAATTTTAAGGACATACCATATGAAATGAAAAACTTGAAAGGAAGACAAAAATAAGATTTCTCTTATGAAAAATTCGGCAGCCTAACGACATCACTTAAAACTTAAAAAAAATGAATTGATGAGATTAAATAGGGTCTATAATAATGTGAACATAAAATTAAAGTATTATTAATATATATATAATACCCCAAAATTGAAAAAAAGGAACTTTAAAGACTTTACATGAAAGTAGAACTTTGAAAATGGGAAGAGTGAAAGAATTCCTTACCTTAAAACGTAAGTCCTAAAACACAAAGTTTGGGACCTTGGAGGCTTGAGGGAACCTTGGGAGGACTCCTTGGGAGGTACGTAGACCAGAAATTCATTGTTTATGATTTATAAATCGAAAGGATGAGATAATGTCTTGGTATTTATAGGGGAAGTGAGGGGACAAGGCATTAATGGCCAAGGGACACCTCATTGGTGGTATTGGCAAAACAATGGGCTTGCCCATGGTATTTGACCATGGTATTGGACACTTGGGACACCTCATACCTTATCTTACTATTAATAAGTCGACCAGAATTATTACATAATTATTACATCCTTAATGATGTCATTAAACACCCGAAACTCTAAACTGAAAATTCACTATTCACTGAAAATTCAACTTTTTCAGAAAAATCCCAAAAATTCACCTTAACATAATATTGATGATTTGAATTCAAAAATGAACTCTATTTTATAAAAATAATTTTATAAATAATTTTAATTTAATTTTTAAATAAAAAACACTATTCACCTAAAAAAACTAATACTTAACTAATAATTTCTGAAACAATTATTTACCTATTTTATTGAATCATATTACTTAATCAAGGTGCATAAATTATATTAATAATTTCTTTAAGTGATATTACTAATCCATTTGGTCGCATTACTAATCCTAAGCATAAAATCACTATTCATAATTTACTATTCACCAAAAATTAAGTTGATCTTATTAGACTCTAAATCTCTTACTGATCACATTTGTAGAAGACCATTTTTTGAAAATCCTTACACATCATTAATTATTTAAGGTTTACATAAATATTTTAAAATATCCTTTTTTTTTCAAAATTCATCCATAAGATACATCCTATTTTTATCCGAACATTTGAAAATTCTCAAACTTCACCATAGGAAGAAATCACAATTTTATTTATCTCAAAAGATTACACAAAGCAGCTACGGTCTCGTTACATAGCCCCTTATAACACCAGCATATGACCTAAGTGTAAGGTGTGCTAAGGTGAGAGAATTTGAGGGAGGCTCGACCAACATTTCCTGAGTAGTGATTTCAATAAGCTTGAACTTATCCCATAAGTGATTCCGTTCAAGCATGACACGCTGGAGTTCAGCTTGGGCTTGGTCCAAAGCAAATCCCAAAGATTCCACCTCCTTCCCAAGCTCTGATAAGTGAGCTTCATATGGTTCGAAGCCATCAACTCTTCTTTCTACATTAACCATTAACATATCTATTAAATCGTTAAGAGTAAATTAATATACTACTCAAAAAGTTTGGGTCGTTACATTCTTCCCCCCTTAAGAAATTTCGTCCCTGAAATTTTAAACCAAAGGCCTAGTCGAAAAGGTGAGGGTACTTTTTCTTCATTGTTTCCTCAGGCTCCCATGCCGCTTCTTTATACTTATGATTCCTCCAAAACACTTTCACAAGGTGGGTAGTCTTGTTGCATATAACCTTGTCTCTACTGTCTAAGATCTCCACTGGCTACTTCTCATAAAAGAGGTCATGTTCCAGTTGTACCACCTCTGGGTTCAGTACATGCGAAGGGTCGGGTATGTACATCCTCAAGAGAGATACATGGAAGACATTGTGAACTTGAGCTAGGTTCGGTGGAAGTGCTAGATGATAGGCCACTGCTCCTATGCGATCAAGGATTTCGTAGGGGCCAATGTACCTAGGGATGAGATTCCCTTTCTTCCCAAACTGCATGAATCTCTTCCATGGAGAAATTCAAAGGAAGACTTTGTCGTTAACACCAAACTCCAAGTCCCTTCGACGGTTGTCTTCATAGCTCTTCTGCTGACTCTGAGCAACCTTTATGTGTTGTTGGATGTCATGAACCTTTTCTATCATCTCTTGCACATGATCAGGCCCAAGAAGCTTTCTCTCACCAGATTCATCCCAACAAGTAGGAAATCTACATCTCTTTCCATATAGAGCTTCATAGGGTGCCATATGAATACTCAAATATAAGCTGTTGTTGTATTAGAACTCAACTAATGGGAGGTGTTTATCCCATCCACCTTTAAATTCCATTGAGAATAATCTCAGCATGTCCTCAAGTACCTAAATAGTCCTTTCAGATTGGCCATAATTTTGAGGATGATAGGCCGTACTAAAATTCAATTCAGTATTCAAAGCATGTTGAATAATTCTCCAGAATTTTGATGTGAATCTTGGATCACAATCAGATACGATGGATAGTGGTACCCCATGCAGCCTTACCGCTTCCTTTATGTATATCTTGGCAAGTTGATCCAGAGAGAAATCTTCCTAAAAAGAGATAAAATGGGTGGTCTTGGTGAGACGGTCCACTATAAACCATATCACATTATTCCCTTTGGATGTTTTCAGGAGACCAGTGAAAAAATCCATAGTGATATTATACCACTTCCATGCTGGTATGGGTAGTGGTTGTAATACCCCCTTAGGAAGTTGTCATTCTGGATTTACTTTTTGACACACCAGGCACCTTGTAGTGTAATCAGCAATCTCCCTCTTTATGTTATCCCACCAATAATGATCATGAAGGTCTCTATACATTTTAGTGCTTCCCGGATGTATAGAGAAAGTAGAGCTATGAGCTTCATCCATCAGTTCTTTCTTTATCTCTGGAATAGATGGAACACATAGTCTTGTACGGAATTTCAATACACCTTCTTGATCAATATTGAAATCAGGAAACTTCCCATCCTTCACAGCCTCAAACTTCTCCTGCAACAAAAGATCTTCTTTTTGAGCCTTCTTGATCTTCTCTAGTAATGAAGGTTGAGAAATCATTTGGGAAAGGGTTGATGATGTCCCTTCCCTTACAATTCCCATGTCCATTTTTACTAGATCCTTAATCAAGGGATCTACTACGATCCTAATTGTTTCCAGAACAACATGGTCTTTCCTTATTAATGCATCTGCAACATTGTTTTCTCTTCTAGGGTAATAATTAATTGTACAATCATAGTATTTAATAAGCTCCAACCATATCCTTTGTCTCATGTTCAATTATTTCTACGTGAAAATATACTTTAAACTTTAGTGGTCAGTGTATATATCACATTCTCCCCATAAAGATAGCGCCTCTATATCTTTAGAGCAAAAACAACTGCTACCAGCTCTAGATCATTCATAGGATAATTCTACTCATGTTGCTTCAGCTGATGAGATGCATAAGCAATTACCGTGTCATTTTTCATGAGGATGCACCCAATCCCTTTCAGAGATGCATCACTAAAAATAACCAATCCTTCTTCAATAGAGGGTAGTGTTAACACATGTGCAGTAACCAATCTATTCTTCAGATCTTGGAAACTTTCTTCGCATTCCTTTGTCCAGATGAACTTGACCCATTTTCGAGTCAACTTGGTTAGTGGATTATAAATCCGTGAAAAGTTTTTCACAAACCTCCTATAATATCTTTCTAAACCAAGTAAACTACAAATCTAAGTTACTGTTGTGGGTTGAGGCCACTCCTCCACAACCATTGTCTTTGCAGGGTCAACCGAGATCCCTTCATTGGTTACGATGTTCCCCAAGAAATCCACTTATTGTAACCAAAACTCACACTTTCTGAACTTTCCAAAGAGCCTCTCCTTCCGCAGAGTTTTCAAAATAACCCTCAGATGATCTTCATGCTCCTCATGAATTTTTGAATATATCAAAATATAATCAATAAAAACTACCAAAAAGTTATCAAGGTAGTCCTTAAAGACTCTATTCATCAAATCCTTGAAAATAGTAGGAGCATTAGTCAAGCCGAAGGTCATAACAGTAAACTCATAATGCCTATATCTTGATTGGAAGGTAGTATTTGGAATATCTTCCTTCTTCACCCTTAGTTGATGATAACCAGATCGAAGATCAATCTTAGAGAAGAATTGAGCCCCATGAAGTTGGTCAGATAAGTCTTCAATTCTTGGAAGAGGGTATTTTTTCTTTACTGTGATCCCGTTCAGTTCTCTATAATCAATGTATAGCCACACTGATCCATCCTTCTTCTTCACAAAGATAACTGGTGCTCCCCAAGGAGACACACTCGGTCAGATAAACCCCTTCTCCAATAAGTCTTGGAGTTGTTTCTTTAACTCCTCTAGCTCCACATTTTCCATTCTATATGAGGTCTTTGATATCGGTTGAGATCCAGGTAAGAGTTCAATGGAGAACTCTACCTCTCTTTCTAGGGAAGGTCCAGGTAACTCCTCAGGAAATACATCCATGTATTCCTGAACAATCGGAACATATTCTATTTGTATACTCCCTTTTCCTTCTTCATGCTCACTGATTAACTCCATAAAGAAGGCTATAGGAGGTGCCTCAAGACAAAGATCAGGTCGGGATATCTCTCCTTGGAAGATAATTGTAGGTCGTTCATTCAAGACTACTAAGATTTCCTGACTTATGCATTTGATATTAGCATTATACATTGAGATCCAGTCCATCCCTAGTATAATGTCAAATTCCATCATGGGAATGACTACTAGATTTGAGATAAGATTGTGGTCACTAAAGTAAACACTAGAATCTCTAAACACCGTTGATGCATGGATAATCCCACTTGGAGTCTTGACTGACAACTCTACCTCTAGCAGTTTGGGGATTGATTCTATATTCTTTGCAAACTTGGAGGAAATAAAGGAATGTGTAGAACTAGAATCAAACAAAGTACTTTCTAGTTTTGAGAGGACAATAAGAGTACCTTCTACCACATCATTCGGAGTTTCAACTTCAGTTGTTGTGATAGAAAAAGCACGATCTTTCTCCCTTGGCCTTTGCTGAGGTTGATGGTGATTTCCCTCCACTACCCTTAGATTTGGACAGTGATTAGAAAAGTGACCAAGCTATCCACAATTGAATCATTGGACTTCAGGTAGGGCCAGAACCATCTTTCCTCTATCGTTAGTGTTGGGTAGTTGAGGATACACCTCACTACAAAAATTTCGAGCAATATGGACTTCTCTTCCACACTTGTAGCACTTTCCACTTCTGATCAAGTAGTGCCCCGAATGCTTCTTCCCACATTTACTGCATGTGGAAAGTTGCGTTTGCTTTCCACCTCTTTCCTAATCAAAGCTTCTTCCCAGGCTTGGTTCTAGATCTCTCGTCTTCTCATTAGATTTGTGAGACCACTATGTCTCACCAAACTCCAGTTCGACTTTCATAGCACTTTGAACTATTTCTTCGTAGCTATCATAGTCCCTGTTGGCTAGATTCTTCTGCAGATGAGGTAATAGTCCACCAAAGAATCTATCAACCTTCCCATTAGGGTCCATGACAAAGCTTGAGGTATAACAAGAAAGCCTTGTGAAGTTCATCTTGTAGATTCCAATAGATTCATTCTCCTTCTGCTTTAGCTCAAGAAATTCTTTCTCCATTCTTGTTCTCATCGAACGAGGAAAATAATTATTGAAGAATATTCCCCTGAACTCTTCCCACTCCATAGCTTCCATATCTCCTCTTGAATTCATGTTTTTGATCAGTGACCACCACTAATCAGCTTCTCCCTCTAGGCGGTAAATAACAAGGGTGAATTTTTCTTGTTCCGAACAATGAAGTACAGAAAAGATCTTTTCAATGGAGCTTATCCATTGTTCAAAAACCAATGGGTAGGTAGATCCACTGAATGTTGGTGGTTGTTGACGCATAAAGGAATCAAGAGCAAGTTGTTCCCTTCACGGTGAGATCATTCTCTCAGCTTGATTCAAGTTATTTCCCATAACTTGAGTCAAGTGGTTCATCATTCACATGAATTTTTAAATTCCGGCTTCCATTGGAGGGCCGTCAACACATGGTCCATTACGGTCACCATTTGCATGGTTCCTCTTATTGCCCGCCATTTTCTAAAAGAATAAAACCTTAATGAGAAATAAATTTTATTTAATAATCTTATAATTCTAAAAGAATTTTATTTCTATCATTCTTAAATATCTTATTCTTTACTTAACATTTAACTTTTCTACAAATCCTTCATAATAGTTCATAAAATGCTCGTGATTAACCAAAAATATCCCCCCAAGAGTGTCTAACAAAGATTAAAACAAGGCCCATTGTTGTGTACCAATTCCCGTTTGAGTCTTGCTCAAAATAGTGTTTTCGGGTTTTACGCCTATGTACATCTGTGCTAGAGCCACCTCTACCTGCTCGTATCCAGACATGGATGTATTTGCTTGATAAAACACTTACTCAATACTCACCAAAATACCAGGATGTTTTCCTATATTTAATCTTTTCATTAAAGGTCTTTGTAAGGTTTTCAAATGCTAATTTCCATAAATAACTAAACCATCATTTGATACCAACTATGGAATCCCGCCTTTTTCATTACATAAACTTTTCGCTACATTATACAAAACTGAGGATCTTTAAGGTTTAGTGTCTTGGAAACCAGGAAATTGATACATGAAAACATAAAACATTCTTCTAAAACACTTTAAAGGATTTTTAATTTTTCATCCTAAGTTCATTATAGCATCTCATAACCTGGGAGCATACATCAAAGGAAAGGGTGAGCAGAAGGCTCAGTAAGGGAAACAAGAGAAACATTTTACATGTGAACTTGAGATACATCAATAAAGTCATGATAAATAACTTTAAGGCATTAGAAAGAGATCATGAGGAATATTATAATAAAAATAATGTGTTTTATAACTTGAAGATGTGGATATAAAATTTAATTTAGAAAATCATTTCTGTATCACCAAGGTCCATCCCCAAGGTGTCATTAAAAAATTACCAAGGTTATTCACCAAGGTATCGTTAAAATGGTCATCTCTAGAGATTAAGTATTTACCCAATGAATTGGAGCTCTATTAGGGCGTACCCTTAATTTTTATTTATTATCATGTGATCCACATATATCAACATCAACCATTTCATAAATATCCCATATAGCATAAAAGAAATGGGCTTCATTTCATAGTCATAACATTTTAAAAACTGCTTTAAAGACGTGATGTTTATGTCACTTTAAAACCACAGAAAAGGGAAAGGGGTCTCATGTATGTAAATAACAGAATTTAAAATAGAAAATTTGGATATATATGTGAATAAACCTGTATAATAAACGAATTTGAGAAAAAGAGAGAGACATTTGGAGATGAAAATTCGGTAGCATAACGGCTATGTTGCAGGGTTTTTGAAAACATTGAAAAGAGAGAGGACATGGGTCACCCACTCATAAATGATCCATAAAATAGTAGAGGGACAGAATATAAAGGATATAAGAACATGGTAATGAAATTTTAAGGACATACCATATGAAATAAAAAACTTGAAAGGAAGACAAAAATAAGATTTCTCTTATGAAAAATTCAGCAGCCTAACGATGTCACTTAAAACTTCAAAAAAATTAATTGATGAGATTAAATAGGGGATATCATCATGTGAAAATAAAAGGAAAGTATGATTAATATAGAGATAATACCCCAAAATTGAAAAAAAGGAACTTGAAAGACTTGACATGAAAGTAGAACTTTGGAAATGGGAAGAGTGAAAGAATCCCTTACCTTAAAAAGTAAGTCCTAAAACTTAAAGGTTGGGACCTTGGAGGCTTGAGGGCACCTTGGGAGGACTCATTGGGAGGTAAGGAGACCAGAACTTCATTTAGAAGGATTTTAGAATCGAAAGGATGAGAGAATGGCTTGGTATTTATATGGGAAGTGAGGGGACAAGGCATTAATGGCCAAGGGACACCTAATTGTTGGTATTGGAAAAACCATGTGCTTGACCATGGTATTTTCCCATGGTATTGGACACTTGGGAAACCTCATACCTTATCTTACTATTCATAAGTCGACCAGAATTATTAAATAATTATTACATCCTAAATGATGTCATTAAACACCCGAAACTCTAAACTGAAAATTTACTATTCACTGAAAATTAAACTTTTTAGAAAAATCCCAAAAATTCACCTTAACATAATATAGATGATCTTAATTCAAAAATGAAATCCATTTTATAAAAATAATTTTCTAAATAATTTTAATTTAATTTTTAAATAAAAAACACTATTCACCCGAAAAAACTAATGCTTAACTAATAATTTTTGAAATGGTTATTTACCTATTTTATTGAATAATATTACTTAATCAAGGTTTCTAAATTATATTAATACTTTATTTAAGTGAGATTACTAATCCATTTGGTCACATTACTAATCCTAAGTGTAAAATCACTATTCATAATTGACTATTCACCAAAAAATTAAGTTGATTTTATTAGACTCTAAATTTCTTACTAAACACTTTTGAAGAAGACCATTTTTTGAAAATCCTTACAAATAATTAATTATTTAAGGTTTACATAAATATTTTAAAATATCCTTTTTTTTCAAAATTCATCCATAAGATACATCCTATTTTTATCCGAACATCTGAAAATTCACAAACTTCACCATAGGAAGAAATCACAATTTTATTTATCTCAAAGGATTTCACAAAGTAGATATGGTCTCATTACATATCCCCTTATAACACCAGCATATGACCTAAGTGTAAGGTGTGCTATGGTGAGAGAATCTGAGGGAGGATCGACCAACATTTCCCAAGTAGTGATTTCTATAAGCTTGAACTTCTCCTGTAGGAGATTCCGTTTAAGCTTGACACGCTGGAGTTCAGCTTGGGGTTGGTCCAAAGCGAATCCCAAAGATGTCACCTCCTTCCCAAGATTTGATAATTGGGATTCATATGGTTCGAGTTTACTGGATGAAGCCATCGACTCTTCTTTCTGCATTAACCATTAACATCTCTATTAAATTGTTAAGAGTAAATTAATATACTATTCAAAAAGTTTGGGTCTTTACAAGTTGGGAGTGAATTGAGTTATTTAATTTACCCCTTTCAAATATTTAAACATATCTCTTCAAATTAATTTATTTATTATATCATCTTTAATTAGATATACTATAGAAAAATAAAATAAAGGACAAGACACACATAATTTTTTTATAGTGGTTCAAGGTCAACAAATTTATCCCATACTTCACTCCACCAAAACCCAATGTAGGTTTGATGATTTTATTTAGATACTTTTATTAATGATTTTTATAGTTGATTATAAGTAGCTGACACTTATTGTCTTTAAAAAATAAGAGATTTCAACTAGGATCTTTACAATAAGATATATTCTCATCGTAACATCTTACACTTAAAAAAGAAGTGTGTACTCAGAATAAACTAGATATATATTTTTTGAGAATATAATATATCACAAAATTGGAATAAAACACAATTTATACATGAATATATACTTTAAAAATAGCTCTTTGATTATTTTTACCATTTCTTGAATTAGATATGTAGTAATCTTTATTCTTCAGAAAGGCAAAATGATTTTCTATTTGTTATAAAAAAACAATACTCATATTCTCTTCCATTTTCTTCTCTATATTTCTTCCTTCTATATCATTAATCAATAATATTCCTAATATCTGTATAATCATAGTATAATTGTTTCTTAACATTTCATATAAAACTTCTTCTCAGCCATAAATCCTAGTTAAAAAATAATTCAAAATTACAATTTATATTAATTCAAACTAATAGATTCCATGATTTTATACTAAAAATATTTTAACAAACCTTCCTAATAAAAATATCAGTCTCTTGAAAATAGAGAAGTTCCATCTTGAAATTAGTGAAGTTCTATAGGATCATGAGAACCACTAAGAGGGGGGGGGGGTGAATTAGTGGCAATCTTTTATAATTTCAAATCTCTAGAAATTAACCCCTACAACTTGTTAGAGTTATTATACTTATCAAATTTATATAAAAAATAAAATGAATGAAATGATAATAAATTAAAGTAATGTAATTAAGATCTACAAGGTTCACCCCCAGTGTGGGTGACTACATCCTTTCCATGTAAACCCTCATTGGTCCCTAGAAATCTACTATTATAGAAAAGTAAATGCAATGATCCAAATAATGTTAGAATCCTTATATATCCTCTTAGGTATGATTATACTGAGTCCCATTAGTTAAAAATATTATATTTTCTCCTGTCAATTAAAAAATTCTTACTTGTTTTCCCAAGCCAAAAAAATATGGAAAAATTTTCTACACAACTCACTGAATGTTTTTCAGTATTTCTCTATCTAATGTGTCTTTCTGGTATCTCAATTCGGTGTGCCTTTCAACTCCATTTGGTGCACCTAAAAAAATGTGCCTATTCTCTGAGATCTATTATGTGAAAAAAATATTATGCCTCCCAACCTACTTAGAATCTCTATCTGGTGTCTCTGAATAGATCCTCTTTCTGATGAATTTAAACCGAATATTTTTCTAGTGTCTTAGAATTGAATATCAGTCTAACGAATCTTATAAATAACCTTTCTTATTTAATCATTTTGGTTGTAAACTTGTACTTCTCAAAACTCTAGCTTTTGTATCTTCATCTAATATCTATGTCTGATACCTTTTTTATAGAACTTCGACTTTCTAGCATGCATGAACAACCAATATTTTCATACTATACTTGCACCTCCTTTTATAGGTGTGATCATAGTATCAAAGGGAAGAAACTCCAATTTATTTTTCTACTCAATGAAAACTCAAATTTCAAATATACCACTCATTCTAAATTTACTGAATTCTTCTTAATTATTTTAGGATATTCCTGAGTCTTTATGAAGACTCCAGCATCCACAAATTACTTAAAACTTCCTTAACTCAGAATTAATAAACTTTTATAATGTTTTTATCTTTACTAGATAAGAAAATTTTATTGAATAAAATCACACCATCAAAGTTATGGGAATTTAAAAAGTTATATAAATCTTTATAGAATTTGGTCTGGTGAGTGTTTATCAGATGACTTTATAATAACATCTCCCTTCATATCTTATTTATCTAAATACATTCTATCTAATCTACATAAAATGATTAACTTGGACCAATTATCTTAGCCTATATTCAATTTATGTACTTTGAATTCATCCTATGACTGATGGAACATAGATATGTATGCCTAGTATGATTCATCAGATGAGTCATCATGACTTCATTTAATAATTCTGACTCAACTCAAACATTATATGATTACTAAACTCATCCCTATCAAACTTCATGGAAACGTCCATATGATGGTTCTTCATCTGATGGAATTTAACCGATGGGATTTATTCAACAACATCAAATTTTATGATTTTACAACATTAAACTTCATACATCTTGTAACAAAAACTTTGCCACTTGAACTTCATACAATCTATCTGTCCGGAATACATGAGTCAATGTCTGTCTGGTAAAATTATTGTAACTTCTAAATAATTATTTCACTAAAGTATTCTATGTATGGTTATTTTCTTGGATTTCCTCTATTTGATGGCTTTGATAACATATCCTCAGTACCTTTACATAGGCCATGTAAATCATGGAAGAAATTTACGTAGCTGTAGAAGTCTACCTTTATACAACGCCTTTTATACCTTTATGTAGGTAATTCAAATCATGAGTTACCTTCCTCCAATGGACCGAAGGACTTATTTTTTTATTTATTTTGATAATCCACCTTTCAAGGGGTGAGGTGGAACCCTTACAAGGCCCATAGGCATAAGTATTAAATGGACCGTAGGCCTTAGAGGAATTCATTGCCTATAGGCTTCAAACATTACATACAACTCAGACTAACTACTTGGAACTGCTCCTCCCCAGAATCTTCATCATGAAACCTTTACATGGATATTTGGCTAGGATTTCCCATGCATGCACAGGCTTGTCCTGATGGAAAGTTCCATACCCTCTCATTCTTGCAATCCGTTTAGCTTCTGCACTGGTGAAAGCTCCTTGCTCATCCTCCTTCTAAAGCTTGTTCCTTGTAGGTTGTCTGGTTTGCATCTAAACTTAAGGTGGATCGAAGGTCTTGAGGTGGCCCAAAGTCCTTACTGACCCAAAGGCCTGGGTGGCTCGAAGGCCTTAAAGGACTCAGGGACCAAATCGGTGGCCTGAAGGCCCAAACATGGGAATATTCCTAGCTACTACAGTGCCAAATAGTGACTGCTATAGTTCCCACTACAGTACTTGCTACAGTACTGCACAGTTCCTACTACAATAATGTTACAGTGCCTACTACAGTGCCTACTATAGTATTAATACAGTACTGCTACAGTCCCAGAAATTATCCTCTGCCTGGATTTGATCCCGGGTCATCTGGATGTACTTAAGGAGTCCTCACCAACTTGGATGAGGCTCATGTGCAAATAATGAGTTGCCTTTACGTATACTTCATAACTCATTCTTCCTCCCTTTTATACTTCTTTTAATTCTTTATACAAGTGTGTACAAACACATCAGTGTTGAATTCAAGCAAACCTAAAACCTATAACAACTGCCCTAGTCTGTCTAGTAACATTGTGTATTATCCATTTGGTAAAATTATGTCCAATGATCTATGTCCAGAGATCTATGTTTGGAGATCTATGTCCAGAGATCTTGTTATGAATTTCTACCTTTATATGAAATTGTATAACTTTATCTTGGATAATGATTTTTCTTCATGATATCATGAATTTTGAGATCAGATAAGCATTTTTTGACTTAAAGAAAATTTTCTTTACATAGTTAAGGAAAGAGTCCCTTTACCTCCTCCATCAGCTTGTTAAGAAAGTTTCCTATCCTTCATAAGGAAAAATTTATTAACAAATTCAGAAACCCTTTCTCAGTTGTTAAGAAAAACATTGTTAACATGATATGTTTTCAACAAATAAAAAACTTTTTATAGAAACATTACAAATGATATTCAATCTCACCCTTTGGATTTTTTGGAAAAATTCACAAAAACTTCTCAATTTTTTTTAAAACCACTCCTTTCTCAAATTTTTATCAAACCACAACCTTTCTCATAAAGAATGTACTAACACTACACTACTAGATAATACAATTCTTATAAAAGAATTCCATCCCTCGATGATAATTAATTTTGTGGCCATGTTAAGATACACACTCTCTTAATTTTATATTCTCCCTAATTTTATAATAAAAACATCTTTAGATTCATAATATAAATAGTTATACAACTTTATATAAAGTTATACATACTACCCCCCTTTGATAACATAATCCAATGCATATTGGGGGAATATTATTTAAAAACTTTATGAATTCATTATTGGAGACTGAACATAAAGTTTTAACCTCAATTCTAAAAATATTTCCCTTAGCACAAATTTGGTGAAAACTTCAGTAATTTGATACTTTATTGAAATGTACTCAAGTATAACATCTCCATTAAGAAATTTCTCCTTAATTAAGTGATACTTAATATCAATGTGCTTTTATATCAAATGTTGTAGAATATTTTTTGAAAGATAAATTTCATTTTTATTATGAAAATGGATATTGAATGGTTTTCTGACATTTATATTAAAATAATTCAGTTGAACTTTTATCCATATCATATGCGTAAAAGCATAGGTAGTGGAAACATATTCTTCTTATATTGTACTCAATGTAATATAACTTTGTTTCTTACTATGCCAGGTCACAAAACATTCTTCCAAGAAAAAAGTTCCATATAATGTTGATTTTATATCATTTAATTCTACAACCCAATCAACATTAGTGTATTCAAGAAAGTTTATATCACAATTTTTTTTACAAAATCCCATAATAATATGTTCCTTTAAAATATTTTAGAATATTTTTTTTCTTCCAGTATACATGATTCCTTTGGATCACTTTGATATATTGCACATAATGTAACAATATGAATAATTTTTGGCCATGAATCTGTAATACATATCTAACTTCCTATCAACTTATGGAATTATTTTTGATTCAAAATTTACCCAGCTTTATCTTTAATCAACTTTAAACTAATATAGATAGGTGTAGAAACTTATTTTGATTATTCCATGCCAAAAATTTATAGAAAATTCTGAGAATAATTTTCCCATGATATAAAAATATATATTATCCTTCTATTTAACTTTTAAACCCAAAAAAAATTTAAATCTCTAAGCATTGGAATTTAAAATTTTCTCTTTATTTGTTCATAAAAATCATTACAAGATTTATCCCTATCATCAACAAAAATAATAAAAATTAGGGTACCTAAGTTCATCTCATGCACATATAAGTTTCTATCAAAATTTCCTTTAGAAAAGTTAAACCACTTTAGGAAACATTCAAGTTTTGAGTACTTGGTATGAGGAGTTTTTTTAACCTATAAAAACATTTCTTCAACTTACACACCATAGTTTCATATTCATCAAGTAAGAACCCACTAGGTTTTCTCAATATAATATTATTCTTCAATTTCTCCATTTAAGAAAGTTGAATTGATATCCATCTGATAAACTTTGTAATAATGATGTGGAGAAACTACCAAGAAAATTATTATAGTTTCTAGTCTCACAATAAGGGAAACATTTTCTTCAAAATCAACACCTTCCACCTACAAGTAACCTTTGTTAAAAATTTATGCTTCATTTCATGAAATTTTTCTATGTTCATCCATATTGTTTTTGAACACCCACTTTATTCCTATAATATTCATTCCCACTGATCATGGAATAATTTCTCAGGTGTCATTTTTATCAATCTTATCTAACTATTCATAAATATCTTGAACCCACTCTTTAAGTTTAATTTCCTCTAAAACTGAGTATGGTTCCACCTATGTTATAAGTGAAGTATGATTATCTAACATCAAATTTATTCTAGTATAAAATAGAGCTTTCTGATTTACAATGATGTTGTGAGGTTTAACCTATTTCTCTAACATACAAAATTTTAGATATTTTATTCCTACCACACTTTACTCATCACAATATTCACCTAACCCATATTGTATATGTTTAGTCTCACATTAATCTTCTATTTTATCATCCTCATTGGAAGTATTTAATTAATATTTAGTAACATTTTCAATTAAATTTGTTTAGAATGTTGGATTTTCAATAACTATCACATCATAAGAATCCACCAACTTTTGAGGATGTTTATTAAAACATTTATAGCTTTTTCTATTAGATGAATTTCCCATGAAAATTCATTCCTCAACCTTTTCATCAAACTTTCCAAGATTCAAATATTTTTTCTTTATTAAGAAAGGACTCCCAAAAACCTTGAAATATTTCATTGAAGGTTTTTTATTATACCACATATCAAAGGAATTAATTTTAGATTCCATCCATAAAAAACATATATTTTGTACATGAATAATAATACTAATAACTTCTCTCTATAAAAAATTGGAATGTTTATATTCAACCAACATACTTCTTCCCATTTATGCTAAACTTATATTTTTCCTTTTTTCCACTCTATTTTGTTAAGGATATTATGGATCACTATATTAGTGTTTGATACCATGTTTATTTAGAAAGGATTTGAAATCATTACTTGTGTAATAATTTTTGTTTTCAATTCTTAACTTTAGTATATAAACATCCATCTCTCTTTCAACTTACCTTATGAAATATCTAAACATATCTACAACCACTGATTTATGTTTCATGAACATTATGTTGGTCATATGAGTGAAATAATTAATAAAAGTAGTAAAGTAAAAATTAACTTTTGTTGATTGATGTCTCATAAGCCCAAAAATATCAGAGTGAATGAGCTCAAGTGGTCTAGTGGATTGAATTTTAAATTTCTTATGTCTTCAACTCACCATTTTTCCTTTCGATCAAGTTGTACAAATGTCATCATCTTTCCACTTCTGTTATGATAAGATTCTTAAAAAATATTCCTTATAAAGTGTTCTCATACTTTTATGACTAAGATTACTAAGTCTTTTATGCCAAAACTTATTTGCATCCTCAACACTTAAGTAACATTAGTTACAAAGATCTCCAATTTAGAATATATTTTCACTAGTTCTTTCACCCTTGGTAACAACTTTTCCATATTTCATACTTATAAAAATACAAGAATATTTCATGTTTATTACTTATTTATCATCATCAAAAAGTTTCCTAACACTAATTAAGTTTTATTCAATCCCATCAATATATAAAACTATAATGAATCAGTCCAAGCCATCATATGAATCAACACTCGAGCTAACCCACAATTAACCTGAGGGGTGTCCTCAACCCCCCAAGATGATGAAAACCATCAAGGGTAAAAAGCATAAACATTGGGGATAGTTTCAGACTTAATAACCCAAACATAAACATCCAAACATGGAGTAAATATAGACAAAAAATAATAAATTCCAAAAAGTAATTTCTAATAAATAACCAATTAATACAGGATTAAAAGAATATAAAATGAAACCCATAGAAATAGAATAGGGGGATAAAGTGGAAAAAACATAACATGAACCAACCAATTCCATGAAATCTAAGGATCAAACACTATCTCCATGTGACTCTTGAGTCACTACTATAATCCCAAAAACCATACACTTCCCAAGGGAAATGACACCGAATCAAACTTGAAGGCCAAGACATAAAGAAACCTACATAAGAAATGAAGACTAAATACCCACCAATGTAAGTATATAGGGTGTGAGACAAAGGCTGGTAGGATACCACCATTATTACAATTCATTCCTTTTATAAAATAAACAAAAAATGATAGTTTTAAATAATATAAGAAATATGTTTTCATATAATTTTCATTTAAAACATCACTTAAAAAAAGAACATATGATTTAAAACATTTCAAGGGCATTTTTCTAATAAAAATAACACCTTGAAAATAACATCCCATTTTTTCCTTTAAAATATTTAACACACCCAACTCAAATTTAAGTAAGGAAATAAAGGGTAACTATAATGAAAACCAAACCATATAAGGTCATAAATAATTCCAATAAATAGGAGGAATAATACTATTCAATATCAAGACTACACCACAAGAGGATTAATACATCAAAATAAGTCCATCCAAGAAATAAGAAATACACATGTCAATAAATAATGAAGGTCATAACATAGGATACATATCATGAGGGAGAACATAAAGGACTAATGGAATAAGTAAAATATATAAAAATGTGGACCAACTGCTGGAAGGTTAATAATCACACATCCCTTTAACCAAATCACTCTATAACTAGTCTCATTGGTGACCCTCCCACTAGCTAGGTATTATGTACAACTAAGGGTGACTAGCCAGTGTGTAATCCCAACCAGCCTAGAAATGTTCCCTGAATTCCCACATAGTATCCTAGGGTGCCTCAGGGAATTACTAAAAAAGGTGGGCCACTTTGACAAAAAATGTAATCCTATTCCAATAGTAAATCCTAAAGGCTAACACCACAATCATGTCCTCTCCACCCCCCGCATTTCCCTTATAAAGATCCCCAATCCATAAATACATCATGAATGATAGTACAAACATCCATCAAATGGATACACATAAACATTATCAATAATACAATGGGGATCAATAAAGTAATAACATAACAATCAAACAAACATCACTTCACAAAGTTTTAACTAAGCCTTTCACTTATCACATATAGTATATACATTTGGAAATAATTTTATAAAACCATTTGGAATCAAAACACAAATACAAGGAAAATAAAAATCAATACTAAAACACAACCAAAAAATCTCAAGGGAATAATTGTCTCATTTTTAAAATAATAAAACCCTTTTGAAACATTTAAATCCTTTAAACTCAGAAGGGAAAGCCACTTTAAAAACCACATCCTTCTTAAAACACAATGAACAAGTGTTTTTCTTAGAAAAAATTATTTTTGGAATTCTGTAAAACATGTGGAATGCATGAAATAACAATTTACATTAAAGTTCCATTTAAACATGGAATTAAACCCATTAAGCCACATTAAAACTAAGTGAAGTTATAGAAAAATTTGATAATACAATCCTAGATAACCTGAATAATAATTATATGGATTAAAAATGGATTTAGAAAGCCAAGAACCCATGGAAATCTTAAATAAAATACAATGAAATGGAAACACCTACTTCAATTGGTGGAATCAAATTGCATTTGATGAAATCTATTAGATTGGATCTCAAGAGAGATCCCACAACCCCTAAAAACAAGTACCTCAATTTTAGAACAGCCCTAGGTATATAAATCAATCAACCATGACCATTGAGGTAGAGGATAATAGAGAAAAAAAAGAAAATCCAAGAGTAAGGGGAAAGTAACCCTAACCTTTAAATCCGGGTTAAGAATCACTAATAAACCATAAAAAATCCACCTTAGAGGAGATTGTTAGGGTGAGATAATCCCTTGGAAGGCACCTAAGTCAGGGAAGAACAAATAGGTAAGCCAAGGAAAACCCAATTAAAAAGGAGAAAAATGGATACAAATACCTCTATTTGAGTGGGTCGCATGGTTCACTCATATAGTTTACCAAACTATGTTGTAACCATGTATATTTCCACTTTTAAAAAGTGTAGGGGTTACACACTTAGGATTCATGGTTAGTTTAACCGAATGAATTAACCATGAAACATGGAAAAAGTCCCACAAATTTTCCACTCTTCGGCCTAAAACACCTCTAACTCTAGGGGATAATACATTAAACAAATCCCTATACATAAAATGAACACTATGGTGTCAAAAAACACCCAATGAAACTTTATAACCCTATAAATATACTATATCTACTAATTTTTGCTTTCCATTTGCCACGTTTCATCCTACCAATCCTCCACACCGATTTTCACTTACGTGCCCATCCGCCATTTCTCCACATCGCCCGTTCACGCAATATCTCTTCCATTCTTCATTTTACGTCTCCTTCTCTCAGTAAGGTTATCGCAGCTCGCAATGTAGGCGACCTTCGAACCAGCTCTTCCATCACCCTCCCTCTCCCCATCACCCCACAGTCCTTATATCTCAGTTTCCGACTTTCCTCTTACTCCCGGTTTCCACTCAACTGTCGGCGTTTTTCCTTCCTCCAGTCGCAGTCTGGATTCATCTCTTCGCGACCTAGGGTTCCCACCTCCGCCTTCCCCAACCACAACTTTGCCTCTGCCTCGGTACACAAATTCCTTATTTATAAGTGTTTCAATTCAATTATAGATGTTAACCCACATCGATTCACTTCATCAGGAGTTCGGAAATGCCATGAATATGGTCACGACGCTCATAGCTACCAAATTCCAGGATCCCGATCTATGACGATGGTACGTATAATTTCCCTCCATAGCTATTTAAGGAATTGATACATCAATCTCACACTTTTGAATTTCATCACCTGTACAACCATTAGGGTTTTGTAATCCTTCCTTTTTTACTTTGAAGGCACAATGTTGTTCCAATCCGCATCATCTAATCATGGTTCCTCAGACTACAAGTACATTTTCTTTCTAAATTTTACTGCATCACCTGATCTTAGACAATAGTTCATGTTTTTTCCCTCTTCATCTATTTAAGGATTTTGTACTTTATATTCACCCTTCTGAATTTCACTTGCTGCACCCATATTACGGTTATCCATACTCTATTTTGAAATGGTATCATTTATTTCAAAGATGAATCACCTAATCCTAGATCTTCAATCATTACACACCTTTTCATTATAAATTTTATTGCATTACTCGATTCTGAGTAGTCATGTTATGAGCAGTCATGTTATGTACACTTCTTAGAAGAGAATAGAAATCCATTCGATGTTGTTCAATTGATTTCACTACTATAAATTTCATTACGTGCACTCTCATTAAGGTTTTACATATTTGATTTTGAATTTGAAGGTATCAAGTCATATAAAGTGATGTAACCTAATACCAGATCTTCAGACATCAGGTACCCTTTCATCCTAAATTTCCTCACATAATTTGTTCATGAAGAGTCATGTTATGTATAGTCTCTAAAAAAATACATTTGATGTTATTCAATTGATTTTCACTACCTTGAAGTCATTTTTTATGTTTTTTCAGCACCAAATAAATACATATCCTTTCTTAGTAAACTAATCTTCTCAGGTATCTTTTAATGCTTATAAATCCCATTTATAAATTCATCCTGATCAGTCAATGTTTTGTTTATTATTGGGTTAGATGGAAGGATCTTGAGGCCCTAGACAAGGAATCCAGTTAATTCTCTGTTCTACTTGCAATAGACTCTATAAATACCCTCAGGCTCTATGTAAGTGTATGTTATCGCAATCAACTCCATTTTCAATATTAATATTCCCTTTCTTCTTTCTCTTTTGTATCTAGTATCCGTCTCTGCCCCCGACCCCGCATCTCCTTCTCTTCTAATACAGTCTCTATGCCACCATCCACCACACTATTTATCCCGATAGCAGTTTCCACAGAAATCAGCGTACCATCCATCAATGGATGAAGCACATAGAGGATGTAGTCCATTTTCAGGTACTACGATAATAGATAGTGCAAACAGGTATGGATATTTTTGATAGTGAAAACAAGTATAGAAAGGTATAGACCGTGCAAACAGGTATAGACAAGTATAGACATTGCAAATAGTAAATACCAGGTAATCATTGCATCTTCATTTCAGGTACTAAAGTAATAGACAGTGCAAAATGGTATGGATCTTATTGACAGTGCAAATAGGTATAAAAAGGTATATACAGTGAAAACAGGTATAGGCAGTGCAAACAAACGTAGACAGTGAAAACAGTAAATCCTAGGAAGCCTTAGTGTATTTTCCAAGAATGTGTATTCATGAATGCACTAATTTATTTTTATTTTCCTTATGCTCCCAGAAGATGAGCCTGGCATGGATATTGTGTAATTATCTTTGAAAAATATCTTCACAGGAATCATGGGCATAAAATCTTCTCACCTTTTATGTATTAATTCCACTGTTACACCTTTCAGTTCTTGATGATTTCTTTCACCTAACACTAGAATTCTATGATAATACAAAGTTATTGGATCCTGTGATGTTTTTTGTGTATAGTATCCATATAACTAATACTGAAACATCTTATTGATATGCATAAAGTACCCAAGTAATATTAAACATGATCTGATGATATCAGATCACAATTTTTGGTTTATTTTTGGGTTAGATGGAAGGATCTTGAGGCACTAGATAAGTCATCCAGTTCATTCTCTATTTTCCATACATTAAACTATAAATACCCTCAGGTTCTATGTAATTATATGTTACCGTAATCACATGCATTTTTTATCTTTAAATTTATTTTCTTCTTTCTTTATTGTTTTCAGTCTCCCCCTGCCCCTACATCTCTTTCTCCACTAATACAGTGTTGATTCCATCATCCACCACACTGATTTCAGTAAAGAAACTTTTTAATCACATGACATGAAAAAGAAATTCAATATAGATCAATTCAAGATGAAAAGAAAAAGGTACTAGATGCTAGTTTTCCTAAAATTTATTGATCCCCTAATTAAAGATACCTATTGATGGTTTAATATGGATCCCTCAGCTAAATAGTAAGGATGAAGCTCTCAGGTGCATTTGAAAAGGCATTTACATTGCAGTGAAGTTGGTTTCATTTTTTTTATTGATTACTATATTGATGTTGAAACCTTGACTATCTTTACTTTCTATTACTGTATTATAATCGTTTTATTAATGAAAAGAATCTAGAATGGTTTACACTATATATTATTGTAGTATATTGATGTTGAAACCATGCCTCTTTTTTATCCATCCTTTTATTTGTATATAATATCCATATAACTAATAATGAAACATCTTATTGTTATGCAGAAAGTACCCAGGAAATATTAAACATGATCTGATGATATTAGATCACAATGTTTGGTTTATTCTTGGGTTAGATGGAAGGATATTGAGCCACTAGATAAGTCATCAAGTTCATTCTATGTTTTCCATACATTAAACTATAAATACGCTCAGGTTCTATGTAATTATATGTTATCGTAATCACCTACATTTTTTATCTTTATATTTCTTTTCTTCTTTCTCTATTGTTTTCAGTCTCCCCCCGCCCCTACATCTCTTTATCCACTAATACAGTGTTGATTCCATCATCCACCACACTGATTTCAGTAAAGATTCTTTTTAATCACATGACATGAAAAAGAAATTCAATATAGATCAATTCAAGATGAAAAGAAAAAGGTACTAGATGCCAGTTTTCCTAAAATTTATTGTTCCCCTAATTAAATATACCTATTGATGGTTTAATATGGATCCCTCAGCTAGATTGTAAGGATGAATCTCTCAGGTGTATTTGAAAAGGAATTTACATTGCAGTGAAGTTGGTTTAATTTTTTTTATTGATTACTATATTGATGTTGAAACCTTGACTATATTTACTTTCTATTACTATATTATAATCGGTTTATTAATGAAAAGAATCTAAAATGGTTTGCACTATATATTATTTTAGTATATTGATGTTGACACCTTGCCTCTTTTTTATCCATCCTTTTATTTCCTACAGGAGTTACGAAATGCTTTAAAGTGTTGATCAGCAAAATCCATGACTCTAAGAGATCATGAAAAACAACTATGGTTTTCACTGCTACTGATCCAATAGCATAAGAATATTTTCTAAAGTTCTTTTTAGATGTTATAAGGAGAAGGTGCATATATTTTCTTTTTTGAAAGATGGCTCTAATGATAAATTTCCTGCTCAAGTTTTACACTAATTGATTCTATTTTTTGTGTGTAAATTTTGTTGAAATAGGAGCCTATTTTTTATATAGATTACTGATTGTTTTTTATTCTATGGATTGAATTTGTTAACTCGACATGTATTTCTAACTTCTGATGAGGAGACAATGGACCAGTAGAAAATATAACAATAAGCTTAGGTGTAGTTTGGATAGTTAGAGCAGTGGAAGGCGTAATTAGAGCCACAAAAGGATTGGGCCTTGGAGGGATATAGAAAACCAGATCCATACCTGTAGAAGAAAGTGGAAAAAATGTAACTTATCCATATTCTGAACATGATTCTAGTTATGGAGATTTCGAGGTATGTACTACAGCTTCCTGGGGATGGAATGAGCACTAATATATATATGCACATACAAGTAAACTGAACAGAGGAAACTGGTGAATATATTAAGGAATATATTGAAACAAGGAAATTCCACACACCTATATCTGCAGCAAGATATATCTGCATTTTCTTCTATTTAGTAGCTACATATATATGAGCAGCAATATATATCTGACCAGGGGAACTGGTGATGCTGGTGATGCTGCTGCAGATATAGGTATATTGGTTATCTGAGCATAAACATATATGTCCATTTTCTTTAATGATATATTAATGAATTCAATGTAATTGATATTTTCCAACTTCCTCTTGAAAGTGTAATCAATACATTTTCGATTTAATCTGCACATATCTCTAAAATATAGTAAATGTGCAGGTTTCATGTTGCTTATTTCCAAGAAGTCATTAACTCCTATCTTCATTTGAACTTTGAGACACTTAGTAGGTAAATATCTCTTTTGTTGGTTTCCATAACAATTGATATTGAGTTAATGTACTTTGTATTTTGAGTTAACAGAACTTCTAATCTCCCCCCCTCAATACATATACATCATTTGTTTTATTCTGAATGAAAAAAATGAATCTTCATCTATGGGGTCAGTTGATTTTAGAAATCTGCAGGTTATGTTTGTTACTTTTTCTGTTACATGAATCTTTACATATGATCATTGAGGTGGATTACTACATGAAGAATCTCATATGCGAGACCAAAATCATCTTCAGTGATGGGGAACCTGGATATGTTCTGAGAACCCGGAACCTGGATATTTTCTTGGAACCTGAATGTGTTCTGAGAACCTGCATCAAGAAGATCATGTGTTGGTTACTTTTTCCTTCACCATCCACTTCACTAAAACCTGTATATGTTCTAAGACCATAATCATCTTCAGTGTTGGGTAACTGAAGTGCTGAATTACCTTGCTGGCCTTAAAATTCGCCACCATCTAGAGCTATGCATGTAGAGAAAGTTTGTATTTAATTACATTTCCATCACCACGAAGGCATACCTTTTTATTGTATCAATTCTCCTCATGTTTCTGTTATATGTTTTCAGATTCTAAAGGTTCAACTCAGGCAGTGCATAATTACCGCGCTGACAGTCGATGTGAGAGATCAAAATCATTGCTAGGTGGTGAAGAAAATTGTTATGAAAATACCATTAAACCTCCAATAGGTTAGTTTTTTTTAATTTAACTCTACCCCCAGAAATTGTTTGTAAGTATCTTCTTTTTAATTTTTTTGATTCATGGTTCAAGTGTCTATAACTTGAACATTGTTGCATTTAATCCCTCCAGTTCAATGAATTTCTGGAATTGGGTGTTAAAAACATGAATCAATGAATGGTTTTGCTTTTGTCCACTAGAACATCTTCATTTCAGTTAATAGTATTGTTTTTGATTTCATGCATGGAAAAGTTCCGGTAGAATTTTATTTTCATCATGTTTTAGTGGGTATCCTCCTATAATTTTCTTTTTGATGTTTTAAAGCCAAAAAATCTTGTCCCTTTTAATTTATTTTATTCTATTTAGTTATTTTAGTAGGTAATAACATTTTCTTTCTGTTTTATGGGTAGGAAAAAAACTAGACAGCGCTCCACCCACCTCTTAAAGTTCGAATCATATTGTTGTTGGAAGCATAACCAAATATCCAGTTTTGTGTTTCTAAATTGTTTTCAATGATTTTGATGTTTTCAACCTTCCTGATTACAATGTATGAGAGACATTTCCCCTTTAAGGTGTAGATTTTTCTAACATCCATTTAATGTGCAGGCTTCAGGTCACTATTATCCAAGCTGTAATTTAGTGCTCTTTGTAATGGACAATTGTGCGACTATTCAGGTAAATATCTCCTTGCTTGGTGTAATCCACTACTATTGTTGTTCCAATTTATAAAACTAATCAAAAAAATCTTATTGCACTTGAAATTTATAATAAGTGCCCCCATACAATTTTATTTTTTGTATTTATTTTTGAGGATGTGTGTTTTACCATTTATTTAAATGCTTTTATTCTGAATAAGGTTCACATGAAGATGGAAGATAGGGCGTGGTGTCAAGATGGGCAGGAGTGGGTGGTCACAAGAAACAACCACCAGTTAGTAGTATGGAAGCGTACCAAAAACTCATAATGATGCTTTTGGGTTTTAGTCTAAATAAGGTTCATCTTTGTCTCTGATCTATTTGTCAACTACTTGAATGATGTATTCATATTCTATGACCTCTTATTACATTATCTGACAACATTACATTCTAATTATAATTTATTCAAAATATGTTTTCCTCTTAACATTTATAAAAATTAATCTCATATTAGAATAAAAACCATTAATTGAATACGCCGTGTAATAGCACGGGTGAGTACTAGTTCTTTATAAACTTAGGACAATCAATAATTCCAAGACTACTTTCCCTCTAATGAGAACCTGGATATTAACCAACTTCCCAAACCTCAAAACCAAGAAGCTGAGACATGAAAGTGAAGAGAAAACAAAATATGAAGTTGGTATAACCACTCCTATGATCTTATTGATATTGGAAATATCAAGATATCCATAAATACTCTTTAGATCCTCCTTAGTCCCAACCTAGATCACAAGACAAAGTATAAATACTACCTCTAGAACATTTGAGGTCACTAGAGCCAAATGATAGCACATCCCAAACAAAGGAATCATAAAGTATCCCTCCCTAAGAATGGGAAAACACACAAGGATACCTATAATATGTCTCCCCACTATTTTTAATTTCTCTATAATGTCAAAATATTAGCTTGGTGAACCCAAAAGTATGATCATCACCAAAAAACATGATTCCACTAACCATAAAAACCGGCTCAAAACAACACAAGAGATAATGTACTCAAGAACAAAAAAAGGTCACTAGGCTTGATCACAAAGAAAATTCACTCCATGAAATGATAGGGACACCCCAAAACACACCTACCTCAACATGGAATGATATGTTTCTAAACTTAGGTCATGAAAATACAGAGAGGTTAACTCAGGGATAAAATCTCAAAATACCCACTGATGGAGATCCTAAATAAAATATTGACATAGTAGCACTCATGGTATAATTGGAAACCAATATCTTATCCCTATTACCATAGCCTGCACCCAAGGCATCCCCATGTCATCCATTAAACAAATCTTAACACATGGTCCACACCATGCATAAAATACAACATACATCAAGAATTAATTAGGTATAAACATCTCAAATGATATGAAAATAGGTTTCAAATACCTTTAAACCATTATATATTAAGGAACTTGGTACACAAAATATGTTAAAAGTCCCAAGAAAAAAATCAAAATTACAAATAGGATATTCCCCAAAACAATACTCAGTTTCTAACTTTCCAATGGAAGAGACAACATAGAATACTACTTGGACTTAATCTAGGTTCAAGACTTTTTCTTTTGATGCATTTACATCTTACAAAACCTATGTGTGTGACCATGATATCCACACAAATGGTATATCTTCAGAGTTGATAGAAAAGAGGTCTTAATATACCCATATTTCTCACACTGGGAACACACTAATGGTTTCTAGTTTACTAAATTGGTAATTATAGGTTGAGAAGATAACTTCTCATCACCATCACCTTCTTACTTCTCATTATCATTAGCTGGATTTTTCTTACTAGATTTAACTAAACTTGGAGGATCTCCTGCCATAGGTTACCCTACTAAGATTTTATCAATGATGATGGACTTATAAAATACTTAAATATAGGTTTTTGGATCGACTGAAGCACTAAAAAATGGAGTTATGAACAAAGGACTCTATAAAAAAACCATAACTTCATTGAATCATTTGTATCCAACTCTGGAGAGAAGGGTACCAAGATAGTAAAATGTTCAACATAGTATTTCAATATATGATCATCCTAGAGAATACCTAAAATCTTCATCACCTTCTCAACTATCAATTTTTTATGATAAAACTACTGAATTAAGGTAGCCTTGAAATATACCCATGATAGAGCCTTGAATAATTGGGAATAAATAACAAGATTTCACTAATCCAAACCCAATCCTTCAAACAAAGTAACGGTGTACCTCACCGTAGTGGCTTCAAGAGTTTGTAGCAAGTTGAAAATATCTTCAACCTTGGATAGCCACTCAACCGCCTCATGGTATCCTCAATCACCATAGAAGAATGGAGGATATCAATTTAAAAACTCTCATGCATGATTCAGAATCTGGTAATAACATGGATCCACCACTCCATCAAGAGTATGGGTAGGGTCAGAGATTGTAAAGACAAATCCCATATAACTAGGATAACTACCTAAGGAATTCCCCTCTGAAATTTTCAGTTCTTTATTGGGGGTTTCATTCTAAAACATCACAAAAAAAATCACTCAATTAAGCCACTTTAAATTTCAACACAAAGTGAATAACCAAAAACTAATCCAAATAAAAATTAAAAAACCACCTCAAAACTCCTCAAAAGGGAAAAAATATTAAAGTAAAAAAATCAAGGTTACAAACCCCCTTTTAAATTTTTACCCAAAATATTTGGAAACATTATACACCACACACCCAAAGCATTTTAAAACTAACAAAACCCTAAAAAACTTCCTTTACTCAAATCAATTGTAATAAGGTTAAAAATATTTCATAAGAACACCTCACTCACCCAAAGCTTGGTTTTTCCAATAATCCCAACTACTAAATCATAAAACATTGATTTTAATAATTGATCAGGAAAACTTCAATCTCTATGAAATTCCAATAAAACAACTATAAAAAATACCATCAACCAAAGAAAAACCCATAAGCAACAAATGGGGTAAAATAAATTTTTTTCCAAAATTTTCTCCATTGTGCACTATTTTTCTACATAGTTTTTAAAACTTTTTTACAACTATGCAAGTGACAATAGAATTTTTCTAGAAGAGTCCATGTGAACTATGAACAATTTGATACACCGTTCACCTTAACCATTCACCCTTTTAATCCCTTTAGATTTCAATATGAAATGATGAATTTACTAGGTAATCTCTTGAAATACTCCTACAACTCAAATAAATAGTAAAACACATCAAAATATCCCAAAAATAATCAACTACAAAACACAAAATCAAAATAAAACACTCAAACTCCCATTGAAACTTGAGGTTTGACACGAGGAGAAGCTAGCCAAGCACTTCCTTGGACCTACCACCTAAGTCTTGACAATACTATCTACTTTATACCACTAACCTCCAAATAATAAGAAGATAGATCTAAAAAAACTAGTCACTTTTTGAGAAACCTAGGATCCAATACCATTTTTAATGAATCAGACCATGCTGTCATCTAGACTAGTGCTCGAGATGACCCTCCACTGACCCAAGGGGCATCCTTGACCCCCTAGGCTGACGAAAAACATCAATGGTAACAATAATAACCATTGGGGATGGTTTCAACCTTAAGAACCCACACATAAATATCCAAACATGGTGTAAAAATAGATAAATAATAACAAATACCAACAAAGTAATTTCCAATGAATAACCATTTAATACAATATTATAGGACTATAAAATTAAATTGATAGAAACAAAACTGGGGTCTAAAGAGGCCAAAACCTGACACGAACCAACAAGTTCCATGAAACTAAAGTACTGACCACCATATCCATGTGACTCTTGAGTCACCTCTATAATACCAACAACCATCCACTTCCCAAGGAAAGTGACACCAAACCAGACCCAAAGTCCAAGACCTAAAGAAAATTTTATAAGACATGAAGACTGTATACCCACAAATGTGAGTATGTAGAGTGTGAGAAAAAGGCTAGTAGGATACCACCACGAGTCCTATTTATTAATTTTATAAAATAAACTAAAATTAATAATTTGAAAATAATGTAAACAAATAGTTTTTAATTTACTTTTTATTTAAAACATATCTTTTAAAAACAAACCCTCACATGTTTTAAAGCATTTCAAAGGCATTTTTTAATAAATACTATAACTTTGAAAACAAAATCCCCTTATTTTCTTTAAAATCTTTAACACACCCTATTAAAATGAAAGTAAGGAAATAAAGGAAAACTATAATGAAAACTGAACCATAGAATTTCAAAAATAATTATAATAAATAGGTGAGATAATACTATTAAATATTAAGACTAAACCACAATAGGATTAATACATCAAAGTAAGTCCATCCAAGAAATCAAAAATATGCATGTAAATAAATATTTAAAGGAATAAAATAGGATTAATATCATGAGGAAAAACCTTTGGGACTAGTTGGACAAGTAAAAGATATTCAAAGGTGGACTGACTATTGACAGGTTAATAGGCACACATCTCATCAACTGAATCACTCTATAACTAGTCTCATTGATGAACCTTCCACTAGATAGGTATTATGTATAACTAAGGGTGACTAGATAATGTGTAATCTCAATTAGACTATCAACATCCCCTGAATTCCCAATTAGTATCCTAGGGCCCCTCATGGAATTACTAATGGATGTGGGTTAATTTCAAAACAAATGTCATCCCATGACAATAACGAATCCAAAAAATCTAACACTAAAACCACATCCTATGCACCTCACACATTTCCCTTAGAAATATACCCAACCTATATGAAAATCATGAATCATATTACAAACTTCCATAATGTTTATACATATAAACATTATAAACAATAAAGTGGGGCTCAATAAGGTAATATCAAACCAATAAACCAAAAAAAACTTCAAAAAGTGCCAATCAGGCCTTTCACTTGTCACATATAATATATACATGTGGAAATACATTTACAAAACCATTTGGAATCCAAACACAAATCAAATGGAAATTATAATCAATTATAAAACAAAACAAAAAAATATCAATGAAATCACCATCTCATTTCATAAAACAACATAAACCTTTTGAAACATAGAAACCCTTTAAATCTAGAAGGTAACCTCACTTTGAAAATCACATTTGGATTAAAACATGATGAATAATAGTTTTTCTTATAAAAACCCATATTTTTCATTTTTTTAAATCCATGGAATGAATAAATTACCAATTTACATAAAATTTCCATTTAAACCTGAAATTCTACCCATTAAGCCACATGAAAACCATGTAAAGTTATGAAAAACTTTTATAATACAATCTTAGATAACATGCATCATAATTATCTAGATTAAAAATGAATTTAGAAATTAAAGCATCCCTGGAACACTTAACTAAAAAAATGAAATGAAAACACCTAAATCATGTTGTGGAATCATATCACTTTCAACAAAATCCACCGAATTTGATCTCAAGAGAGGGTTCACAACCCATAGAAACCAAAAAATCAATTTTAAAACAACACTAGGTATGGAAATCATCCAACCATATACACTAAATTTAGATGATAATATATAAAATTAATAAAACCCAAGAGGAAGGATAAGGAAACCCCAACCTTTCAATCCATGTGAATAATCACTAAGAAACCACTACACATACACCTTGAAGGATATTGGGAGAGGGAGAGGACACCTTGAAAAGTGCATAATTCAAGGGGGGAAAATGGAGAATCCAAGGGTGGAAACCCTAATTAAAAAGGATCCAAAAGGAAAAAAAATACCCCTCTTCAAGTTGTTTACACATTTTAACAAATTGTGAAATAACTGTGAAGATTTCCACTGTTAAAATGTATGGGGGTTTCACACTTAGGTTGCATAGTTAGTTTAACTATGCACCTAAAACATGAAACCTAGAAAAAGTCCCAAAATTTTTCATCTTTTTTGGCCCAAAACACCTATAAATCAAGGGTTTAAGCTATGAAACAAATACCCACACATAAAAGTGACACTGGGGTGTCACAAAAACATCCTTTGATTTTAGTATTTGAGCTTCAAACTCAACAGTTCCTATTCTTTTAATTTTTAAGGAACTATAATTTATGGAAGCAACTTATCCTACTTCACGTTATTTAATATCATTCAAGATATTTATATCACCTATAATATGTTAGTAACAACAACTATCAAGAATTATAGGTTTGTTATTTTTACTAGATTTTAGAGTTATTTCAACAATAAAATATCTTTCCTCAACTTTTTTATTTTGAGCTTCCTTTTCTTTCTTATCATCACAAACTTGTCCCAGAAGAGTTATTTAAACATTCTTCATCAAAGTGACCTGATTGGCCATATATTCTAAAAATTTCCTCTAAGTAGTCATATCAGTTTTGAATTGAAATCTTTCTAACATCTGATGATTTTTCCTTCCATTATTCCTTGGAAATTTACTCTCATTTATTCCACTATTACACTCCCTTAGTTCATGATTATTCTTAGTAAGAGACATGTTGTGCCAAAAATTACATGCCTTGTTCCCATATATACTACATCACTAAAAATATCCACTGAATCTCTATCTTCTATAGAATAAGGATATTTCCATATAGAAAGTTTGCTGAGGTTAATAAAATATTTCTATACTTGTTTTACCTGACATGATACATCTTTCTTAATTTTTTTAACTTTTGTTTATGTGATGTGTTTTACACATTCTTTCTCAATTAATTATTTCCTAAATCTATTTCTAACACCTATATGGTTATAAATACCAGATGAATTTATTATTGGGTAAAGATGACACCTGATTATTAGGAAGAGTTTTTTAAATAGCTCGATATGTTTTATATTTTACCTTTGAATCATTATTGAAAATTTCACTCATATGTTTAAGGGAAATTTCAATATCAATAAATATTGATCGATTTTTACAAACCAATTCTTCTTTAGAAAAAATTTCTTACTAATATCTTATACCGTGTTTCCTTGTTTTACAACTCTAAATTTTAGGTTCTTAATTTCCTCAATGTAAACATCTTATTTTTAAGAATATATTCCTTTAAAATATACTTTTTTACAATTTATTTCTTCCTCATTCTAATTTCTTTCTTGAGTTTTGTGTTTTTCTCAAGACATTCCATAAGTTTTGATCTTAATTGATATTATCTATAAGTTTATTCTTCTTATTCTTCTTCACTATTTGAGGAATATTTATTTATACAAAAATTTGAAAGAAAGTTTAAAAATTCTCTAGGTTTTCATATTTTTATCAATAATTTTCAATAGAATCATACTCAAACTTCTTACTCAGCATAATTATTTTGTTTCTAGATAAATTTATCTTATATCTATTTGATTTATCATCTTACTTAGAAGTTTTTATTCACTTATTCCATCTAGGTTTTTCTTTATAATCATCTTCATATTCTCCCACTTTCTTCTTGGGACAATTCATAGAAAAATTCCCAATATATTCACACTCAAAACATTTAAGTGGAAGATTACCTACATATTTTACTCCACATATTTAGTAATTTTTATAGATAAGAGACATGTTTTTTTCATTAATTTTACCATCTTTGTTATCTCACAAATCATTGAGGTCAATAATATCATTATCTTGAATTTTTAGGTTTCTAATAGATTTAAAATACATTTTATCCTAGATATTATTTTTGAATGATAGAGATTTTATCATCTTATATGCAATAATAAGGTTATGTAATTCATCAAGAGATTAATCATCTTTATCTTCTAAGGCAGAAATTTTATAATCAAACTTATTAGTGAAGTTTCTTATGAGTTTCTTAATAATGATAAAATCTTCCAAGATATCTCTAAATCCTTTGATATTATGAACAATTTCATTTACTTTGGTGAAGTACTCATCAATAATTTATTCATCTTCCATTATGATATATTCAAACTTGTTTCTCTAGATTTTTATTATTTCTTCCTTTACTTTGAAATTTCCCTTGAAGATGATTTCACATTTATCCCAAGATTATTTATCTATTTTGAGACCCATCACCTTTGTAAAAACATTTTTCAACAAAGAAATTAGAATAACATTTTTAGATTTCCCATCTACCTCAAGATTTATTTTATTATTAAATGTCATTAGATTATATTTCTCAATGGATGGAAACCAAACTATAGTTGTATTAATTACATCAAGGCTAAGTGAAAAAATACAGAGTGTCATTATTTTTTTTCTAACCATGATAACTTTTACATCAATTTAGTAATACCTATGTTGTTCAGTGAGTTGATATTTTCTATGATAAGGATCAAATAGAAGAACATGGCTCTGATACCACTTGATGTTCCTTAAGATCACGTGAACCACTGATGGGGGGGGGGGTGAATCAATTATTATCTTTTATAATTTTAATTCTCTATAAATTAACCCCTGAAACTTTTTAGAGCTATTATACATATCAACTTTATATAAAAACCTCATAAGCATTGAATGATAAGAAATTAAAGAAAGACATAAAAGATTTACAAGGTTTCCCCTAGTGTGGTTGACTATATCCTTTCTATGGAAACTCCATTTAGTCCATGGAAATTCACTATAATATAAAAGTGAATATAATGATCAAAATCCATTTAGACACCTTCTATCTCCCGATAGATATTATTATACTAACTCTCATCCGATATAAATATTATAAAAACTCTATTTAGTTAATATTTTTATGTTCCCAAGACAAAACAAGATGTATTTTTTTGAACAACTCATTAAAAGTTCATATAAAATTTCTTAATATGATATGTCTGTTTGGTATCTATATATGGATAAACTTATAACTTCATTAAGTATTATCCGTTTGATTCACCTCACAAAACTATGCATGTTCTCTGAGCTATTTCTGGTGAAAAAAATCTTATACATCCCAACCTACTCGAAATCAAAGTCAGATGCAATAACTATCCAACATCTTTGACCGAATCCTTTTTCCAATGAATTTGAAACAAATCTTAGTCCAATGGCTTAGTTATGAATCTATATATAATAAATCTTATAGGTAACCTTTACTCTTCAACTACTTTGGTTGGAAATTCAAACTACCTGAAACACTGGGTTTTGTCTCTTTGTCTAGTATCTATTTCTGATACCTTTTTTTTGCAACACTTCAACTTTCTAAAACATGTGAAAAATATATATTTTAATACTATAATTTCACATAATTTTACAAGTGTTCTCATAGGATCAAAGGGTGGGGACTATAGTTTATTTTACAACTTAGTGAAAACCCATATTTTGAAAATCCCACTCATTTGAAATTAATTGGATGCTTCTCAATTCTTCTAGGATCTTCCTGAATCATTATGAAGACTCTCGAATTTTCAACTTTCTTCAAACATAAATTAGTGTAAAATAACTTTTTCAAACTTCTTTATATCATTTAGATAAGAAAATTTGATTGAAAAATATCACATCGTCATAGTTATGGGGATTTACAAAGCTATGTAAATCTTTATAGATTTTGGTTCGATGAGTGTTTATTCAATGAATTCATAATAACATCTCCAAATGGTTATGATAAGTTTGAATTCCTTATTTATAATCTATATTGGTTGATTTACTTATTATGATGATCATATATTCTCTTCCATTGGTATTTTTTGAATTATTCCTTTGACTAATGGACCATAGATATTTCCATCTGGTATGATATTTTCAATAATTCATCATTACTCCATCTGATCATCCCACCTCAACTCAAACTTCACATGATTATAAAACTCATCCTGATGTATCTTCATGGAAATTTTCATTTGATTATTCTTTATCCAATGTACTCGAACTAATCGTCTTTATTCAATATCATCATACTCCATGATTTTATAACATCAAACTTCATTCTGATTATGGAAAAAACTTTTCCACTTGAACATCATACATAATATATGTCATAAATACTTGAATCTATCTAATAACATTGTTGTAAATTCTAAATACATATTTCATTGAAGTATTCTCTATCCAATGATATACTCATATTTTCTCTATTCAATTTCTTTAACGAGATATCCTCAGTACCTTTAATCAGGTTATATAAATTATAGAAGACCCTTATATAACCGTAAAAATCTACCTTTATGAAGTTCCTTTGATACCTTTGTGTAGGTAATGAAAAGAAAGAGTACAATTTATGCATACTTGACAAACTGTTATTCTACCCCCTTTTACTTATTTTAATTCTTTGTACAAGTGTGTAAAAACTTAGCAACCATGATATATAATAATTTTAATAAAAATAGACATTAAGAAAGTCTTAATAACTTTAACCACTTACATAATATTAATTTTTTATATAAAGTTTTATACATAGAAAATATTTTCTATGTATGTGTAACTATGTCCTTAAAACATATTTATTATTACCTTAAAATAATTCTTAGAATAATTTATTTAAGATAATATATAATAATTTTAATAAAAATAGACATTAAGAAAGTCTTGATAACTTGTATTAATAATGTGTCATACACTTAAAGTAAAATATTAGTAAAACATATGTTGGATATTGTGAGTATTAAAACTAAGATATGCTATATTTAAGTAGATAACAACAACTTTCCAATAGAATCCCACCTCTAATAGGCTACAGGTCAGTGACCAACATCATGAGTATACATCTCACAAATAGAGGATATATAACTTTTAGAAACAAAATAGATGAGTGTAAAATTAAATTCAAATAACCAAATCATATAAAATAAATAATCTATGACCAAATGATATTATAAACAATGTACAATTCACGAATGCCATAAAATATAACAAATGAAATAAAAATACCTATAGAAAAACAACCAGTAAAATATAATATAAAGATAAACCAATGACCTATAAACCTCACTGGTATTAAAAAAAATCTTAGAACATTAGGCTCATGCTATCAACCCTGATCATTGTGTTAACATCACTCAATAAATCCACCAAAAAATCCTACAACTTGTATGTAAAATTAGAAGTGAGTATATCCACATACATAGTAATCCATTCACTAAGGATAGAGAGCCAATCCAATATTGTTCATGCATAATATTAAAATCAGTAAAATCATAATACACATTCATATACTCACCAACCAAGATCACCTAAGGGTATACTAGTTCAAACATTAACTAGTGAATTATTCTATCATGAAGTCTCATCAGATACTATGAATAAGTATATGTCATTCCCTAAGTCTACGATTCATTATCCTTCAGTCTATTTCATCAGAGTATTTCATTCCTAAGCTCACCAAAAGCACCACTCATCAAATAATAAAGTATATATGATACACCACATGCTATCATAGTATAATAGGGTCCTTTCAAATCAATTCCCACTATCTTGTATCCACACCTCTAACATTTAATATATTTTCTTCCAAATAATACCATAATCATGCCATAAACACTTATATTCCAATTTAAAACTAAAAAATAACCAATCCACATTTAGTTCATACCACTCATTGGGGGTGAGATAGGATATACTAGCTTGTCCATTTGTTTAGTTCACCCATCAATCTGAATATTGGGTCACACCTTAGAAGACCACCACTAGGTGGTGGTTTCATAGTGAATGATACCCCAATAAATAAAATAATTCTATAAATACAATAAGAAATATATCACATAATCTCATACCCACAATAAATCTAAAAACATAATCCATCACTAAAACATTCATGCATTCATCATCATCATCATCAACACACTATCTATTCCATCAATATCATCATCATAGTATCTGTATCATCACTATCTTCCAACTGAAAACCATTGTGAGTTCAATTTAATCAATCCAAAAATCATTAAAATACCATCCACATAGGTAAAAACATATAGGGAGAACCATATATGTGTATTATTGTACATAATCTATATCCTTATCATAATGATCTATCAGGAGTACAACTATCTAGGTCAATCCTCTATAGTCAAACAAGTTGGTCAATGACATGAAAAATTAGCGTCATAAGTATGTTGATTATATCATCATGATTATATAGAAAAATATTGGATAATTCCCCATCTATCGAGTATTCACACTCCAAATACACTACTATCCTGTAGATAAATAATAAGGAGAAGATAATATCATAAAGTTCATTATCATGTTGAAGCTTAATGTACGAAAACATAGTCTACATCAAGACACATCATATTGTATTTACACACCATAAATATGTCAATACCAACTCTTATTTATATTAATCTCTAATAAAATCCACAATAAGTTTATATCCCCATAAAGAGAATAATATAAGTATCATTTAATCAACTATTTCACCAGTACATAAAACTATCTCAAATCTCACATAATCATTCCTTGACTTAAATATTCACTAAATATTAATCATTTCTTTCCAAAATTATTAATATCATCAAAAACACATATAATTCTAAATAATTAATTGATATGAGTCTTATTAATTATATTCATGATTATGAGTCTGACAAGAAGCACCTCATATGTTGTGTTTTTCATAGAATTCACTGAACTGCTTATGTGAACACTCATGTACAAATATTATCTTATTAATTGCACAATTTTGAATATTAAAATAATATAATGGAATGAAGCATTGTGATCTACTCATGAAAATGATTAGAATAGGTTCTTTTAAAAATTTCATAGGCTGTGTCATCGATAATGTAACAACTCATATTTTAGAATGATTTTCCTTCAATAATTTCAATGTATTAAATAAATTATATCACAAACAATATAAAGATAAAATATTTATTATAATATGGTATAATATTAAAAATAAACATTAACACATTTTAAGAAATATATATTAAACATAATTGATTTTTTTAAGAGCAATAAAACCATAAGTAAACAAAAATATTATATGATTGAAGTATGATTCCTTGCAGCCTCTTGTGAGAATCATATCACAAAGTGTAACTATAAAAAATGAAAAAAATTATAAATATAATTAAAAATTTTTAGTAATAAGAAAGGAAATAAAATTAATGTCTTTTTAGACAAGTATAATGGTTCTATATAGGAATAGAAAATGGCAATGTGATTGTTTTATAGTCGTTGTATATATAACAGTTGAATATATAGATAACTATTAAATGATAGTTGGGGTATCCATTATATAATCTCTAAAAGAAGTAAAAATATACCTATTATATGACTAATTATGTAAATTTAATATGATTAATTATCTACTTACGAGTCATAAAAAAATAATTATGTCTATTTCTTCTCAAAGATATGTTTTATTTAAACGTCAAATATAATTATTTAAAATGATTTCCTTTTTTGACATTTTTAAAGAATTATTTAATTATTATATTAAAAATTAATATTTATATTTAATTCATGGATTTATATTGATGTTTTTATGACTTTTTTAAAAAATTATTATGGTAGGGTATGAAATAAGGATGTTGGGTTTCACTTGAAAAGAAATATATATTATTTTAATAATATTATTTTTAATGAATTACAAATTTTATTTTAATTTTTTTTCTAATATTTTAATATTTATTTCAATAAAATTAATTCCATATTTTTAGTAATCATGAAAAAGTAAAGGGGATTTAAAAAAATGTATAAATAACAAGGTATGATAGTAAATAACATAAGTGAGGTATAATCATTGCTTTTGTTAAAAATAACCATAAAAGTCATAAAATGATATTTCTATTTAAAATTCAGTTTTTAATACTTTAAATAATTTATTTTTAAATTCAACATTATAATTTAATTTGGATATAATATGTTTTATACTTTTGAATTTGAATTCCTTTTAAAATAAGAGTTTAATTTCAAATTGAATTATGTTACTTATTTTTATATATGAATATAAAATGTCACTGAACACATTAAAAACATATGAAACATATTATAAGGTCCAAGATACATAAAATAACATATAAATATTATTCAAAAATAAAAATATTTTACCTGTTAGGATAGTTATCCAATTTCTCAAGTAATATCGATGTAGTACTTGCACAATGCAGGAAAAGTAAGAAATTATTTATTAATGATATGAATGGTTAGAGATAATATATTTTATTACTAATAAATTATCTGAATGATACAACTTGAATTATAAAATTTTCCAACTATTTATAAACACAAATTACAAAATTAATTCTGAAAAATATATAAACATAAGATATAATGATAATTTTTTTTAAGTTAATAATAAATATTTATATATTATCTTAATACATGTTTTGATGAATAATAAATGCTTTTTTTTTCTATTTATGGTCCATTTTACAATAAAAAATGACATTATTTAAACATTAAGGGGAGGATATTTACAAAAAATTCACTCATTATCATCTATAAAATGGGTCTTCCTCCAACCATTAAGAGACACACATATGGTTTAATTATATATCATAAATATTCCAAAATTATCTCATGCTTAATTATATATCACTTTTAAAATTCTCTATTTTCAAGAAGAGACCCTAAGTCCTCCAAATAAGGAAGGTTTACAAGAGGAAACTCGAATTTATTCTTTGTAATTGATGTTTTATTTATTTATTTTTATCTTTAAATACCATTTTTTCTTGGATATTATTTTATAATTTTATAATATATAAATGATATCATTATACTTATATAATAATTTTATTATAATAAATAACTTCATATTCATACTCATCCATTAATTATAACATGTTCATGTTTGAGCTGGTTTAACCACCCATATGAATGATGGTATAAATTTTTTATCATGGATTATTATAAAAACTTATATAGTAATAATATATATTATTAAATAGGAAATTATATTTTGTTTATTGGTTTTCAATGGAAACACTAAAATTAATGTTTATTATAAAGTAATAATTTACTATCAGTAAAGTTATCTGAAAAAAGACAGTTGTAGATTTATTCATTGCAAACTGTACCCATACCTACAATGGAATGAACATTGTAATTTATAAATAATTATAAAATTATAAGTTTAGTACCTTAAATATTATATAGATAATGAAATAAAAAAAACATGTAATAATGATAGAGACCGCCAAACCAAATCAAGCTTGGAACAATTAAAACTACCAACATCCAATGATTAAAATAAATTATGATTAACTAATATATATTAAATAAATATATATAATTTATTTATTTAAAAGATAATAAATATGAATAAGGTTATAAAATAGATGATTAATAATCCAAATATGACCATACAGGTAGTTAGAGTACGTGTAAGAAAGTTAAGAGTTAAGGTAAGGAGAAATTTTATTTATCCCTATTTCTATTACATGTACATATTATTTATGTTATTGAATAGATGTATTATATACCATTTAATCTATTTATATGGTTTTTTAATTTCATTTTCCATAGATTTGGACTTAATTACAATGTTGGGAATGGAATCATTTTCTCTCTCTTCCTTTACATTTTTTTCTGGATATTTTCGTTCATATTTTTTTTCATTTTATTTATATAGATTACTTTAGAAGATTTATTATAAAATTTTATTTAAAATAATTTTTATTACCTTTCTCCTTTCTTTCATACTTTTTTTGATAAAAAATTCAAAATAAAAATGATATTTATTTATAATTTTTATATAATTTCTTATCTTCCTTTAAGATATCTTTCATCTATATCAATACCCTCTAATGTTATAATCCTTTAATATTTCTTATGTTTCATTGGGGATATAATTTTATGACATCATCCAATTTCTTTCTTTAGTAGGTTTATACCTTGTGAAAATTTTATATAACTGAGTTTATTTTTATAGTTTAATTATACTAAGTTATTTTGATGGATTTATGATTGTTTTCTTGTTTATATGGAACACATGCAAACAAATAATTTAATGTGATGGGTGATACCATAATTATATATCCCTATAATGAATTGGGTAAATATTTATATCACATAATATTATAATGGTTAGTGGGGAGTAAACCGAATCCAAAATGTTTATGGGACACGTGTCATAAACCTAATCCATTATGTTATGATGGTCTTGGAAATTAGCCTTTACATATGCTTATAATATCCTATAATTAAATGACACATTACCATATTATTCTATATTCTTATGTTATGATTCATGTTTATATTACCACGATATATATTCAACTAGGTATGATTTCCTTATGCTATTTCCATATGCATTGATTATGTTTTCATACCTATATGTTAGTTTTATACTCACTCGTTTATGACCTTTATTGTAATCACTTATGTAGTTATGATTGATATCTCATATGTTTTCCCCTTAATGGGTTGTTTATCTCTACAGAGACCCAATTTTTTCCCTTGTAATACTTTGAAATATTTTTACATATATTTATAGAGCTAGGAACTGAGATGACATGCGATTCCAAGGCCCAGTGTGCCCAGAATTAATTTTATAAAAATATTAAAAATATTTTATATTTTACATGAATGGTTTCTTAAATAAAATGGGATAAATATTAAACATAAGATCGAATCATAAATTTAGAACCACAATTGAGTCTGGAACATGTTTTTTACCCTAGGTGTGACCTAAAAAAGTCGGCATGGGGTGTTCAGACATCTCACCCGTTGGAAGTATGTTCAGTGGATAAATTAATTAATTGATTTATTTAGACCTAACTATAATATCTATATGAATACTTCCATGGTGATTTTTCTAGTGTTAGCCTCACAATCCTAGGATCTTCTAAGAGACTTTTTTCCTCCTTCCATTAGCAAATCACCTCAGATGATGATGAAACTCTAGATTTGTGAAGATCGGAGTGGAACGAACGCAATGACATCCTTCAGTCATTGGAAATAATATTATTTGATGAATAACTATCCAATATATATGAAAAAATTATAAATAAATGGTTAATGAACTTTTTGATTAAATATATTGAGCGAATAAATCCCCTTTTATTGAACTGTGCCAATTGTGGCCAAATCATGTCCCCAAGTGCTGATTAAATAGGTTAATCTTTGTTTTATAACTATTGATATCCCCATTATTTATTGGTGTTCAAGAATGATTTGAAAAATCATTTAAACATTTTTTATGGTACATTTCTCCCCAATTGTTTTTCATTCTTCCCTGGTAGGAACCTACAGTCTTGGTTTGATGCTTTTGGGTTTTATCGAGCCCAATTAGACCCCCAGAATCATGATGGAATGATGAAAGAGGCATGAATCGATGAAACAATGATAGATATGGGATGTTTATGGGATGTGGGTGATATTTTTTAGCATCGATATCCAAATTATCAATAGTGAATGGTTCATGGGGTGGGCGGAACATGCGATGTATCTCCAAGGATCAGTAGAATTTGATTTCCAATGAACGTTGGATAGAAATGACAGATCTAGCAGAGAGTGGAAACAAAATGACCAGATTCAGTACAGAGAGAGTGGATCTGTATTTCTGGAAAAATCCTGACTACACACTGTGTACCATTATGAACACGTGACATGTAGCCCCATTGGCTATGACATTTAGGGTTTTGAGATTTTATAAGGATGGCATAAAGTGTAGTCCTCCTATAACCATGTACCTCATCCCTGGATAGATGATCCATGTGGCAGAACACATAAGAAATACCCTGTGTGAGAGTAAACGACTAGGAACATGGTTGTGTACCAAAGTACATGAAAACATGGTAAAGTACACAGATACAAGGAAAGGTTCACGGATACAGGGTGGTAACACATGCACGGTCAAGCACACAAGTGAGACCCCAAGTGGCATGGTAATGTCATGTTTATCCTCTACACACCATGTATTTCTACATGGTTAGTGATCCATGTACTTCAGGGACATGACCATGTTAAGGAGAAGGAACACATACCATGTGGGTCCCCTCACACATCATGTACCCATTGAATCCTTTTAAGAGAAATTCGATCTTCATTATATCCTTTGTTCGAATTCAAATTTTGGCCCTCAAGTAGCCTATACCAAGTGTTTTTCCATGTAGAATGTGATAGTGACCTATGTTCTGGATTTCAAGATATTATGTTAAATGTTCTAAGTATGATTCTTATTTGAGATGATTCCTAACAATAACAGTGATCAGGAGGGATCACCTGAGGCTTATTATAGAGTGGAACCCCCATCAGTATGGGAAATGGTCCTCTACCTTTCAAGTAGAAACCCCTATCGGATAGGGCGTGGTTCCTTGATGACCATATTGAAACTCCCCTTTCACACCAGGGTGCGGGTCCTCAACCTATAGAGTGAAACCCCCCATCAGTATGGGTGCGGTTCCTCTACCTTCATAGTGGAACCCTCGATAAGATAGGGCTTGGGTCCTCGATGACTAGAGTGGAACCCCCTGTCACACCAAGGTGTGGGTCCTCAACCTATAGAGTGTAACCCCCCATTAGTATAGACATGATTCCTCTACCTAACATGTGGATCTCCCTATCAGATAAGGAGAGAGTCCTCATTAAACCAGAGTGGAACCCCCATTAGCTTGGGCATGGGTCCTCTATGGATATTTATATAGGGAACCCCCCTAATGTAGTATGGAATGGGTTCTATACTTGTAGTTTTTTCACCTTTGGCTATGAGACACAGTGGTGAGTCATGGACCTTCATACAATTACTTCTAGGAAGACACGTGAGATGATGGGCATCATTGATGGACATTTGGAATTGTTGATGAATCTTCTTATTGGGATGAGATATGAGGGGTAGATCCCCTTACTATATTATTTGGGCTTATTTTGAATGAGAATATATATATATATATACTTTTGTATCTATACCATTGGATTTCTTTACTCTCTTTCCATGATATACGAAGATGAATGAGGTATTCCACATGCTTTCCATGTTTATCTTCTCATGTTTGGATGAGTTTACTCTCCTACTATGGGTGTCAAAGACTCTACATGTAGTTCATCTACTCACCATGTTTACCCCCCTATGCTTGGACGAGGTTACTCTTTATATTTCTTGGGTTGATCTACATCCTGTTTACTATCTACTATATTTCTATTCATGTTGTATCTCTTATTTCTCCCCCTTTAGATTTAGGGTTTCCTACTGGGTATGTATATACTCACCCCTGCATGGGATTTTCCCACATGTGTCATGTCTTATATAGATGATGGATAGTTTGATAGTGAATTTAGAAGATCTTAGGGATACTTAGTACTTTAGACCATGTATGGTGGTTGAATCTTAGAGATCAGGAGCTAGGCTCTCTTAGTGTTTTACTTTCCAACTTTATCAGGTTGGGACATATCTCTGGTTGGGTGTGTATTTTTCCCATTTACTTTTCAGTTTATACTAATTTGATCTTGTACTATCTAGATGATTTTCATGCATAGTTATTTTATTATCTTTTTCGCTTCATTTAATTTTACTCCCTTTACACTTTTATTTCAGTATGGTTGTGCATGTGCATTCAGGTACTTATGAAAAGGCATCCCTATGATTGTTATGCCTTTGAAATTGGTCGCTAGCCCTTGGCCTATGGAGGCGAGATTAGGGAAGTTGTGGATCAAGCCCCATCTTGGTACAGGTCATGAAAAATTGGTTTCAAAGGTGGTTCAATCCTTAGGATGGTGTTTTAAGTAGACCCCTTATGAGAATTTAGTTGGGATTAGGGAAATAGTGTTAAAGTGTTTTGAGTGTGGATATCAGGCTAGAGAACCCTGTGATGGTTCAGGCACCCAATGTATCCATTCACCAGGACCTTGACTACCTTCTTTTCAATTTAGCATACATATACATTGGTTGAATGGATCAATGGTACATTCATCATATAGGATTGAGTCTTTGAATATCCTTCTTGAGTCATCTACCCATTATTGTTATATATATATATATATTATTATCTGACTATGGTACATCTTGATAACTTTCAAGATGCCTCTGTGATTCCAACCATCCATGATAATGGGTTCTATGAGTAGGAGGCTGCAACATATCACCCATCAGTTAGTGAGTATAACCCTTAGTGCAACATGCTATTTAGGAAACCAAATTACTTTAGTTGTGGATTATTACATATATATATATATATATATATATATATATATATCTTCCCTTAGGATGTTTTGGGACTATCTTTGTTGTGGTAGATGGAGTTTTTTATCTATTTACATCACAAAACCACTCCGATATCTTCTATGGAATATCGGATGGCCCCTACTGAGATCCAGGAGTTGTAGTTGTAGTTGGAGGACCTTCAAGAGAAGGGTTTCATCAGGCCTAGTGTATCCATCTAGGTAGCTCTAGTGTTGTTCATAAAAAAGGCAGATGAGAGTTTGCAGATTTTTGTGGACTATCGTCACCTGAACTAGGACATAATAAAGAACAAGTACCCATTGTAAAGTATTGATGACCTCTTTTACCAGTTTCAGGGCATGATATGGTTCTCAAAGATCGATCTCCAATTCAACTCTCACCAGTTGAGGGTTTTCAAGGATGATATTCCAAATTTAGCATTCTGATATCTCTATGGACACTATGTGTTCCTTGTGATTCACTTTGGTGTGATTAATGAACTCACCATGTTTATGAATTTCATGAGCCAGGTCTTCCAAATAGACTTGGACCAATTTTTGGTTGTATTCATTAAATTCATACTCATATACTCCACATCAGAGGAGGAGCATACATAACATTTTAACATGGTTCAATATTTTCTTTGATATCACCTGCTTTATGGAAAAATATCAAAGTAACAATTCTGGATTCATAAGGTTCACTTCCCGGGGCATGTCATTTTTTAGTATGGTTTATCCATGGACCCAATGAATATTGATGTAGTGATTTATTGGGATCCACCCAAGAGAGTGTTAGAGTTGAAAAGCTTTCTTGGCTTGGAGAAATACAATAGGAGGTCATGAAAGACTTCTCTAGTATCTCAACCCCTTTGAATTCCTTGACGTGGAAAGGGAAGCCATTTACCTGGAATGAGGAATGCTAGAGGGCCTTTGAGAATTTTAGGCCAAGGATGAAGAGTGATTCTATGTTGAGACTACCAGAGGAGGGAATGAAGTGCACCGTGTATTGCAGTGCCTTAGAATCTATGATTGACTGTGTGTTGATGCAACAACAGGCAATTATCGCATATGGGTTGAGGCAGCTGAGACCCCATGAGTAGAACTATGTGACTCAAAACCTAGAGCTGGTAGTGGTAGTATTTTACTTAAGGATGTGTAGGCACTAACTTTTGGGGGAGCACATTGTGATTTAATCAGACCATCAGAGTCTCATGTATGTCTTCACGTAGAGATACTTAAGCTTGAGAAAATGGACATGGTTAGAGTTCCTATAGAAATATGAATTAGATATAGTATATACTCTTGGTAAATTCAATATAGTATAGGATTCCATTAGTAGGATGTCCCAGGATCTCTTGGTGTAGGAGGGATCAAATCATCTGGCTTCCTTGTAGCTGACCCTTGTAGTGAAAGAGGGTTAACTTTTCTACAGTCGATGGTGTTGAATAATACACTTCTCAAGCATATAAGAGAGTCCTAGTGAGGATACATTGACTATGAGGTATTATGTGACCAGATATACATGTGGGATTCACCAAATGGATATTTTGAAGGAGTTAATCTTGTTATCTTTTTCCAAGGATGGACGATGGTTCTAGTCATATTGTGGGAGGAGGTGATGTGAGAGTTCCACTCTTCTCCCCTAGTTGTACATCCTAGTGAGGTGAAGATGTATAGATACCTTCAGCAACATTTTTGGTGGTCCATAATGAGACAAAACATAATTGAGTACATCTTTCAGTTCCTAACCTATCAATAAGTTAAGGTTGAGTACCATGTTCTGGTAGGTTTGTTGTAGCCCCTTGAGATCTTAGAGTGGAATTGGGATGACATATCCATGAAACATTTCATAGGTATTCCATAGAAAATGAAGGTCTTTGATTCCATCTAGGTGATATTTGACCAACTAATGAAGTTGACACACTTCTTTTCTACTAGGGAGCAGAGTTTGGTGGAGAGTTTGAGGGAGTTGTATAGACGGGAGATCATTCTACTTCATGGGGTTCCCTCGATGAATATATCTCATCGTGATACACAGTTTATGTCATGGTTGTGGAGAGGCCTCTATGAGTCATTTGAGAACCATATGAGGATGAGTATAAAATTTTGCACCCAGATCGATGGGAAGACCGAGAACACTATCCATGTGTTGGAGGATATGATAAGGGTTTGTGTGTTAGACTTTGACTGGAGCTAGGAGGATCACTTTACCTTGGTAGAGTTTGCATACAAAAATAGTTACCACTATAACATCAGCATGAAACATTTTGAGGCCCTGTATAGGAGACCTTGAAGGTCAACCTTGTGCAGGACATAAATTAGTGAGACATCTCTTTTGGGCCTAGATATGGTGTAGGTGATGACAAAAGAGGTCAAGGTTATCTATGAGTGGATAAGGATAACCCAGATCAGGAAAAATTTTATGTAGGTTGCTGTTGTAGGCCCTTGGAGTTCGACAAGGGAGACCATGTTTCTATGAGATTCTCCCCATGATGAGGATTGTGGAGGTTTTTCTGAAAAGGAAATATATTCTTGAGTTTCATAAGTCCATTCAAGATCATGTAGAGGGTTGGCGAGGTTTCTTACCACCTCTCCATACCCATGAAGCTGGAGCAGGTGTATGATGCCTTCCATGTGTCATAGTTTAGGAGATATGTTCATAACTCCATGCATGCCATCGACTGGGGTGATATGGACATATAAGATGGATCCACCTTTGTAGAGCACTTGGTTGAGATCAAGGATTGATAGGAGAGGACCCTACATGGATGGACTATTCCCTTAGTTTGTGTATTGTGGAAATATAGGAATGTGTAGGAGAGCTCCTAGGAATGGGAGATCCAGATGAAGGCTCAATATTCTAAGTTGTTTGTTTAGTTTTGATTTTTGGGGATGAAAATATTAAATAATGGAATAATGTAAAGACTTGGTTTTTTACTTTTAATACTTTGAAATATTTATATATATATTTCTAGATCCAGGCACCGAGACAACATGTGATTCCAAGGCCTGATGTGCCCAAAATTAATTTTATAAAAATATTAAATATATTTTATATTGAGAATGAACAGTTTATTAAATAAAATGTGATAAATCATAAAAATAATCTTATATCAGAAATTTTAGAGCATAGTTGAATATAGAATGCGTTTTTTACTCTAGGTGTGACCTAAAATTGGTCGGTACAGGGTGTTCTACCATATTTCTAGTTAGAGGAATGTTCATTGGATTAATTAATTAATTAATTTATTTAATTGATTTATTTTAAAATAATAGAAATATATATATAAGTATAACACCATAAATATTTTCCCAGGGTTAGCCTCATAATATTGGGATCTTCTGAGAGCTTATTCTTCCTCCTTTAGTTGGAGAATCACCTCAGATAATGAAAAAACTCCGGATCAGAGCAGATCAGAGCACAATGAATTTAATGATTTCCTTCAATCATTGGAAATCATGTTCTTATATGAATAATGATCCAATATCTAGTTAGGACTCATAAATATATGGTTTAATCCCTTTTTGATTAAATAGATTGAGTGAATCAATCCCTTATATTGAACTGTGCCAATTGTGGCCTAAGCATGCACCCGAGTACCGATTAAATTGATTAATCTTTTTTATAACCCCAAATATCTCTATTCTTGATAGTTAGCCAATAAAGATTGGAAAAAATAATTTAAACATTTTTATGGTGACTTTCTCCCCAATTACTTTGTGTTCTTCACTGGTAGGACCCCATGGTCTTAGTTTGTTGTTATCGAGAAGTACCACGCCCAATCAGACCCCCAGAATCATGATGAAATGATGAGAGAGGCATAGATTGGTGAAATGAGGGAAGATCTAGGAGGTTTATGGTATGTGGGTGATTGTTTTTGAGAATAAATAGTTGAATCATCAATGGCGGAAGGTTTGGGTGGCACACAGAATGTGAGATGTATCTCTAAGGACTGAAAGAATCTGATTTCCAGTGAATGATGGTAAAAAAAGACAAATACAGTTGAGATCCACTAATCACAGGTAGAAATGAGGCTATATTCTAAGTGAAATGGCCAGATTCAATGCACATAGTGTGGATCTATATTTCTTGAAAAATCTTGAATACATGCTATGTACCATGATGAACATATGATGTGTAGCCCCTTAGTTACAATGGATAGGGTTTTGAGATTTCATAAGGATGGAATGATATATAGTCCGCCGACATTCCATGTACCTCATCCTTGAATGGATGAGCCATGTGGAGGAACACATGTGAAAGAAACCATGTAGGAGTACATGGCCAAACACATGGCTCTGTACTGAAGTACACAAAATGGGGTAAAGTACACAGACATTGTAAAGATCTGAAATTTCTGTGGATTTTTTTCTTAAATACATGGGAATTTTACAAGTCCGCAGTTTCTGACGACACTTGATTCCGAGGCCTGGTCTTCCCTGAATCAATTTATGAAGTTTTATTTGGGTACGTTCAGTAAATGTATGAGCATGATTTTATATCTTTTGAATCAGTGCTCAAAACTGAAATCCGAGGGTACCGTTGAACTCACAGCGTCGGTGATTTCATAGTGAGACCTTCACCGCAGTTGCGTTCTAACGAGATTGGAAGTTAGATTTTGGGGTTTTTAATTAAATTAAACAAAAATAAGGTGTGCTTATTTTTCTTTGCTGGTGGTTAAAACCTCCAAGTGGAGGTTAGAGGTGAGGCCCACCCGCACATAACCTTCCTTGGGAGGATATTATTTAGTGGGGCCCACCCGAAGTTTAAACATCTCGAGCAATCAAAGAGGTAGGGACCACATGTGATTTAAACCCCCTTAAACCCCCAATTAAGTGGAGAGCCTCTTCACCTTCCCCCACCATTTAATGAGCCAACTCCACCCATTTAATTAAGTGAAATAACTTAATTAATTTGAATCCTTTAGAATTCTTTCCAACCATTAAAATAATAGATAGTCTATTATTTTTTGGTTGGCAACATTCTTTGGGTGGAACTTTGAGAGAGGAGGGCTTGGAGAAACTTTGGAGAACTTCATCCTTCCTACAAAGAACGCCCCTCTCCAACGAAGAACGACAAACATCACTCTCTCCCTATTCAACCGGGATAAGAAGAGGAAACATCGCCATCCTTGAAGAACGCCGATGTCGTATTCGACTTCGTCACCTCCGAAAGCTCATCCGCCAATGACGAGTACCCTTCTTCCTTTTTTGACATCGATGGAATGACGTCTTCCTTTCCACGACTTCGTCTAAAATCATCGGCAATCGAGGTAGGGGGATTTGAGTTGTTTTATGTATGAGTTTTATTTCCGTTCTTCGTCGGTCAATTGATGGTTGAGATATGCTGATTGTTATCAACATAACATGGAGGGCTCAGACCACACGAAAATGGCCCGACCCCCCCCTTGTTTGTTCTCGTTTGATGTGACGTAGGTGGAGCAACACGACTGACGTCGGACCGGTCGTGAAGGAACCGGCGGTGCAAAGCTGCCGGGTCACCAAAAGGGCGCGACACCACCGTGCCGCGTGGAAGGAGAGCCGCAACCACGATAGGCCGCGATGGAGGCGCACGGTGACATCAAACTACGCGGAGGCCAGCAGAGGGCTGCGACCAGGGTGGGCCGTGGCGGAGGGGTGCGATGCTGTCACGCTACGCTGATGGCATGGAGCGCCTGGCCGTTCGGGCTAGCCAGGAGGAGCGGGACCCCATCGGGTCCAGCATGTGCGGGACCAGCACCACCTGGCACCGGTTCGGTACCACCCGAAAGGTTCAACCATTCGAGTGATAGGGGGGCACACATCTCCCCCCTGGGCACGACTAGGGAAGGCCGCCGGACCGCCCTCGGCCGGGCCGCCCTTCGGCCGGGTCCCCCTCGGGCCGGGCCACCCCTTTGGGATGGGCCTCCCCCTCAGGCCAGGCCACTTCCTCAGACCGGGTCGGACCCGCAGATAGGGTCAGACCCTGGTACGGACCGGGTCGGTCCGACTGGGTCAGACCGGACTCAGACCTGTTTGGCCAGTTTACACCTTTTCACCCATATATTGAGTTAAGGGAGTCCGATCGATGAAACATCTACGGCGATGAAGATCTTAGAGCGAGAAAGATCTTTTGGAATACCCCACTTGAGGTTTTGAAACTGTTGGTGTACGATTAGGTTGGTTTGAACCTAAAATCCAATCGGACCCCTGAGACGGAAATGCTAATAACTCATAGACCGTGCATCTGATTAATGCACCATTTGTCGTGTTGGAACCCTTACGGTATGGCGGTCATTTAGGATAATACTTTGTATATTTTAGTGGCGGTTTATGTACAAATGATATCTCGATGGTAGATTCTACGGAACTCGAGAGCACCGGGTGCGAGGAATGCAATGGATGTTAGTGAGGTGGAGGTTGGAGATAGATCATACGGAGGTTAGTGCTCAGCGATCCTGTGTGGGTCAGCACATACCGATCCTGTGTGGGTTAGATCCTGTGTGGGTTAGCACTCAACGATCCTGTGTGGGTCAGTGCATACCGATCCTGTGTGGGTCAGATCCCGTGTGGGTCATTGAGGGGGTTAGTACTTACCGATCCTGTATGGGTCAGCGCTCAGCGATCTTGTGTGGGTCAGCGCATACCGATCCTGTGTGGGTCAGATCCTGTGTGGGTCATTGTAGGGGTTAGTACCTATTGATTCTATGTGGGTCAACTCTCAGCGATCCTGTGTGGGTAAGCGCATACCGATCCTGTGTGGGTCAGATCTTGTGTGAGTCATTGTGGGGGTTAGTACCTATCGATCCTGTGTGGGTCAGACTCCGTATGGTCTGAGGCAGTGCCTCTTGATAGAATAAGATTATCTAGCTTCACGAATAACCATATTTACTTCTATACTTCACTCAAATCCTAGTATGAGCTGAGTCAATGACTTTCATGTTTTCCTCATGATTGAGATGGGTTACTAAATAACTTAGGTATATGTATGGGCATATACCTAAGTAAGGGTTATCCATTGACTCCGTAGTTTGTGGTTATCCTTGTTGGATTTTGTGAGACCTTGAGGGTCTCGGGGTCCCTACTGAGTATTGTTATACTCACCCCTACACGGGCTATGCCTGCACCTCATTGTGTTTGTTGCAGATAATGGACAATGCTGATCGGGGCTGAGAGTAGCAGAACTGGATGGTACATGGAGGTGGAACACTCAGAGAGATGTACACGGAGTGAACAGAAGTACTTGGGGTGCTGATGTGGCCATCTGTACCCACCCTTAAGGTGGGAATTTCTAAGGATGAACCAGTAGCTGCTTTACTTCTTTTCTTCAGTTGTACTAGCTTTTCAGTTGTATTGTACTTTACTGTTGGGCTTGTATTTCTGGCCCCTTTACATTAAGAACACTCTTTTATATATAGTTTTACTTACATTTGCGTACTCTATTGTGTTTTTTACTATTATAAAGGCAATGCCTTCCCACTTTAGGGGTTTATGCCTTTTGGTGCTTGTCGCCAGCCCCTGGCCTATGGAAAGTGGGCTTGGGGTAGTCACGATACGAGCCCCAGGGGATGAGTCGTGACAAATTGGTATCAGAGGAGTCGGTTCTATCACATAACCCAGGACTCTGATCATTATTTTCTGTGAAGTAATCATGTTAAGGGTACTAAGTGTGGTTTTTAGTTCTGGGATTCCAGTGTTGGTGCGACGGCGGACATATCCATACACCAGGAACCTGACTCCTAATTTCCATCTCAGTGCATGAAAACACTGATTGCCTGTGTGTTTTCAAAAGTTTTCTTAAGTCATCTCAACCAGGTCAGCTCACCAGGTATAAATCTTTTGACCATGTCACATCTGATCCTTTCAGGATGCCTCCCCACAGACGACTAGTTAGAGCCCTGAGAGTTGTTCGCACTGATATCCCACTGAACGATGAGGCTTCAGTGCAGGGCCCTTTACCAGCGGAGGCACCAGTGGTACCACTTCCAGTTGGGCCACCGATACCACTAGCCCCAGCAGCAGACGATGCATGCCACTTGAGTGCATTGCATGAGTTCTAGCACTAAAGGCCACCCAGGTTCAGGGGAGAGATGAACCCATAGGCGGTTGAGGATTGGCTGGAGGCTGTGGTGAGAGTCTTCAGGCTGGTAGGGAAACTAGCAGACCTTATGGCGGTTATTGATATGAGTCTCCTTCAGGAAGTAGCAGGAAGATGGTGGAGCCTGATGCTTCAAGTCCATGACGAGGCGACACTTCTCTGGACAGACTTTAAGAGCCTGTTACAGGTGGAGTTCATACCATCCACCCTTCGGGCGGTGCGTATATAGGAGCTAATTCATCTGCAATAGGGAAGCATGATAGTAGCGTAGTACTCAGCGAGGTTCACTGACCTCTTTCTCTACTCAAAAGATATTGTATGAGACCCATTATTTAGCACTCAGACCTTCTAGTAGGGGTTTAGGCGAGAGATTAGAGACTCAATGATCTCCCTCAACATCCCGACATAGGCGGGGGTGTTAGAGAGAGCCCTCCTAGTGAAGAGTTTCCTTGCTGAGCAGTCACCAGCAAGGAGACCCACTACTAGTCAACATGTAGTGGAGTCTTCTACAACTGGTAGTAGACAGATGAAATAGATGTATAAGAGGACCAGACCCACAGGTGGTCGACCACAGGACTCAGGATCGGTTGTGCAGGGCACATAGAGCAGAGACACATATGCCAGGAGCAGAAAATGCTACCCATGTGGCAGACAGGGTCACATGGCACGTGACTGTCTGACCCGCCGTACAGATGATCAGAAGTTAGTTGAGGGACCTCTAAGGTAGAGGTATAGATTCTATTGAGGCAGACGTGGTAGAGGAGATGGACGTGAAACTGGTGGTGGATGATGTTTCGAGGTGTTTCCACCACCACCACCAGGAGGTCCACCCTGACCGTAGGGAGCAGATGGACATGGGATACCTCAGCTTCAGGAAACTGAGGCATAAGACCATGGCGCTTCGGAGATGATTCGAGGTATGATCTGTGTCTACTTCACCATAGCTGCAGTTTTTATAGACACAAGTGCCAGTCACTCTTTCATTGTCACTTCCCTCATTTGGAGCTCAGAGATTCTGAAAGAGCCGTTAGTTAGATCCTTATGGCTAGAGACTCCTACAAGAGCTAATTCGATGATTAAGCACTGGTGCCGGTAGTGCGATCATACTCTAGGAGGTGAGATCTTCTACTGGGATCTCCTAGTAGTGGTGTCGAGGCCTTATGATTCTATCTTGGGTATGGACTAGTTATCTATGGTCCATGCCCAGATCGACTGTATTAGGCACAAAGTGCGGTGTGTCCGCACGGATGGGACTAGGTTCAGCTTCACTGGTGAGAAGGGAACCTTTGTAGCACAGGACAGACTTACTCGAAGGAGGGTGTAGCTGATCACTCACCAGTTGACTTGCCTTACCCTTAGAGCAGTTAATGTGGAGAGTCCAACTAATCCTGTAGTGGTGGACCAGTATGCGGATGTTTTCCCTAATGATGTTCCAGGAATACCTCCTCATAGAGTGGTGGACTTCTACATTTACCTGTACCCCAGGATGACACCGATATCTACTCTAGCATATCGGATGGCTCCCGCTGTGCTTTGTGAGCTGCGGGTATAGCTGGAGGACTTGTAGGGAAAGGGATTCATCCGAGCCAGTGTTTCTCCCTAGGCAGCCCTGATTCTATTCACTAAGAAGGCAGATGGGAGCTTGAGGCTCTATGTTGACTACCGTCACCTGAACCAGGTGACCGTGAAGAACAAGTACCCACTCCCGAGGATTTACGATATCTTTGATTAGCTCAAGGGAGCATGGTGGTTCTTGAAGATAGACCTTAGATCATGATATCAATAGCTCAGCTTTCGAGATGAGGATGTGCAGAAGATGACCTTCAGGTGTCTTTACGGCCACTATGAGTTCTTGGTTATTCCCTTCAGTGTAACTAATGCTCCAGTAGTGTTCATGTGTCTCATGAATAGGATCTTCCAGCCATACCTCGATCACTTTTTTGTATTCTTCATCAATGACATTATGATATTCTCGACTACTAAGGAGGAGCATGCCTACCATTTTCATGTAGTACTGGACACACTCTAAGAGCACCGGATTTATGGTAAGCTCTCAAAGTGCCAGTTTTGGATTCTAGAGGTTCACTTCTTGGGACACATCATCTCAGTGGCTGAAGTTTCTATGGATCCAGTGAAAATTGATGTGGTACTTGATTGAGAGCCACCCAGGAGGGTAACAGAGGTACAAAGTTTCCAAGGTTTGGTTGGATATTATCGGAGATTCTTTACAGACTTCTCCAGAGTTGCAAAACCACTATCAGCCTTGACAAAGAAGGGGAAACCCTTCGTGTGGTCGAAGAGATGCCAGTAGATATTTCAGGAGTTGAGGCAGAGGATGACTAGTGCCCCCATCTTGAGGATTCCATACTAGGGCATGGGGTACGTAGTTTACTGTGATGCATCGGGTACCGGACTCGGGTGTTTCCTGATGCAGGAGAAACCATTGATCGCATATGGTTCTCGGCAGGTGAGACAACATGAGTATAACTATGCTACCCATGACCTGGAGTTAGCAGCAGTGGTCTTCCCATTGAAGATGTGGTGACACTATCTGATGGGCGAACATTTCACAGTCTACTTTGATCACAAGAGTCTCAGGTATATCTTCTCTCAGAAGGACCTGAACCTAAGATAGTGGCGTTGACTTGAATTTCTCCAGGACTATGACTTTGAGATAGTCTATACTCCTATGAAGAGGAACATTGTTGCGGATGCTCTCAGCATGAGATCTGGTATACAGCTGCTAGGAGAGGTGACAGAGCAGCTGACTGCCTTGCAGATATCCTTTGTGGATAGGGATGGAGAAGCCTTTCTACAATCTCTTATGGTTACTCCCCCACTTCTTCAGCTAGTCAAGGAGGCGCAGCGTGGGGGAACTTATTGTGAGACGCGACATGCTCAGATATCCACAGGGCAGGAACCTGATGGATTTTCTGAAGGTGGGGAGCATGTCATCTTTTTCAAGGGACGTACCATGGTACCAGTTGCACTTCAGGAGGAAGTGTTGAGGTATTTCCACACATCCCCTCTAACGGTACATCCAGGAGTGGAAAAGATGTACCAGGACCTTCGACGATAGAATTTGTGGCCAGGTATGAAGAAGGCAGTAGTAGAGTTTGTCTCACGATGACTCACTTGTCAGCAAGTGAAGGCGGAGCACCAGGTACCAGTAGGCTTGGTATAACCCTTAGAGGTCCCAGAGTGGAAATGGGATGGGATATCCATGGACTTCATGATGGGTCTTCCACGTATATCCAAGAGTCACGATTTGATTTGGGCGATTGTTGACTGACTCACCAAATAGGCCCACTTCCTACCGATCAGAGAGTAGGGCTCAATAGAGAGCTTGGAATGCCTCTATGTGCAGGAGATTGTCTGTTTTCATGGAGTACCTTATTCTATTGTATCCGACCATGACACACGCTTTACTTCTCGTCTATAGAAGGGGTTGCAGGAAGATTTTGGGACACAACTTCACT